>OX439035.1:59460746-60114025 GCA_949317995.1 Acholoe squamosa | reverse complement strand
TGGTGATTGCTTGCCTGTTCACAAGGGTGCTTACTGCAATCAATACAACACGTCCTGCAGGAAGGCACCCACGTGCAGGGCGTGGCAAGTGGCGGATCCATGGGGGGGGGCAGGGGGCCTAAACAGGATTACCTCATACCTATTTCTAGTGCTGTAGTCGAGGGGCGGATCCAGGATTTTGAAAAGACGGGGTACAACCCTGGTTTATGAGGGTAATGCCGTAAGAAAATTTTGAAATCTAGACATCAAACAGTGCATTCTGATGCATTTCTAGATCCCAATCCAGTGAAGCATTTTAGAGTACCATCAGCAGTAAACCCATGATTATGAGAACAGAGAATGGAAATCTTATTGAATTTTTATTGCACAATGGTGTTTTAGGGAGGCTTGGCATATCCCCTAGAAAATTGTAGAAATATATATATATATATATATATATATATATATATATATATATATATATATATATATATATATATATATATATCCTGCCAATCTAGCCTGAAGAAGAATAATTAAATTATATGAAACATTGTTCACATATAAAAAAGCCCCGGTGTAAAAAAATCCCCAAATAAAAATCACACCTATGTTCAATGAAAATTCCACTTGTCTGGTTTTGTGTGTATGCTCATTTTTTCACAAATATTTATATATATATTGTATATATATATATATATATATATATATATATATATATATATATATATATATATATAAAAATTCTAAAGCATTTTGGTGTAAACCTAGGGTGGGCAGGTTTCCATAAAGGGAATGCAAATTTAATGTGGTAATGCTTTGTCCTTTGTCAGGTTTTAGGGGCTGGTCCCTCAAGAAAAATTTTGAAATATAGATGTCAAAATTTCCAAGGGCTTCAACTAGCCTCAGATGTGAATGTAGTATTTTTAGATATTGTTCCTTAAGGGGGTGTGGGGCCTGCCCCCACCCCTGGGAAGTTTAAAGCATTTTGGTGTACCATCAGGAATATGTGTATGCACTGCTGGAGTTTTGGGTCATTCCCAAAGAAAATCTTATAACATAATCATCAAACCTATATTTAAAATGTTTTGGTATAGGAAAGGGAGGAAAAGTTGGCAAATTTTCGTATAAGACCGTTTATATACCGACCCTGTAAACCAGACCGCCATAAGTTTGTTATGGCTATCGCATTTCCGGCAGAGCGAGTGTAGGAGGAGTATACATAGAGGACGCAGGCTGTTATTATTTCTATGTATTAGCCTTACACCGGCTACTGCCTGCGCCCTCTGAGATACTATATATGTACATTATGTACTAGTCTTTATACTCTCCCTCCAGCCAGTGAATCCTCGTGCGAGTTCGCACATGCGCGCAGAGTGACCGGTTGTCAGATTTTATTTTATAACAGTAAATTGAGGGGGTTTATTTGATTCAATTTGATTAATATTGCCAAACATGCATGGATTGTATTCAAAAAGCCATTAATTTCAAGTTAAATTGATATTATCTATCATTTCTCTGTCAAAAATGTGACTTCCGGCAAGGAGGGGTCGCGCATGCGCACGGAACATCAAAATACAAAATGGCGGACAGCGAGACGATCACCTTACGGTCCTATCGAACCTGCTGGATTATAACAAAATGGAGTAGAATTACATTATCTCATGTGTTTGTATGGTTAATATGTATCCTTATTCAAGACTTGCAGGTATTGTGCAATGCTTAACTCGCCAGGAGAGGAGTTATTCGCCAATGAAACATGCGAGCGATAATGGGTGCATCCTCCATAGCCTTAAGAATTGACGACTTCGACACACTGTCACTATAGTGACAAGTCTCATATGGTAGGTACCTGGGCCATTAGTGCTCTATAGCACAAGTCAAATCTTTCTTTGATAGAGTTTTGACAGCTCGTCCCCCAAGGAATTATTTGAAATATTGGTTTTAAACACGGAAGTGTTTCATAATTTTCTTTGGGGTTGGGGGTGGAAAAGGTGTGCTAAAATGCCTCAGAATGCACCAGGCCAAGTCTAAGCATATTAGGAATTTCTGTATCATTGGGTGTGAATCTAGTAGTTTTATTTGAAAGTGATTAGGAGCCTCCAATCAAGAAAACTTTGAAATTTCACAAAAAAGTTGTCAACTCATCACAGCACACAGTATTTTGATGCACCCAAAGTGATGAATAAAATTTTAATGGGATATAAATCTAATAGAAAATTACCTGGGGGACCAAACATAGTATCCCATGCATAAGGCACACCTGATGCCTAGATGCCTATGTGGTCTCACTCGTGCACATTGGGTCACATTAGAAATTTTTGTGGAAATTTTATAGATTTTAGACACTGTAGAGTCATAAATTGTAAAATTCACAAACAATAAAACCATATCAAAGAGAGATAGGGGCCATGAATGGGGGTATACAAAGTGGACTCTTTGGGTGGGCCCAAAGGGGGGGTCCCCCTTCGGGGACCCCCATTTGAACATGTTATGGGTGGACCAAAAGGGGGGTCCTAACCCCCAGGACCCCCCCCTGGATCCGCTCCTGAGTAGTTTAGCTCAGTGGAATGGATCTATGTAGGGTGCTAGGATTACCTCTTATTGATGTCTAAATATTTCAATATCTTGTGACCATGTTTGCCTAAAGTGTGTGGAGGTAGGCCTCAGTGAACTTCCGAAGGGGTGGGGAATTTAAGAATTCCCTTCATGCAGGTGTCTGGGGTCACTGGATCTATTGGTGTGGAAGGCGCCAGGGGAAGGAACTGCACCTTGGACACATCTGAATAGAATCTGATAATGATTTACTTTAAATGCAAAGTTCAGTAGGTAGTATGAATGTGAAAATTCAGCCAGAATTCACTGTTTCCAGTATTGGTTTCATAATTTTCTTTGGGGTTGGGGGTGGAAAAGGTGTGCTAAAATGCCTCAGAATGCACCAGGCCAAGTCTTAAATTTCAAAATTTTGTTGGGGGCCAAGTCCCCGACCCCCCAAACATAACATACCAAAAGCCTAATATAAACACTTAATTATATATGGTGTCCAATAATGCACCAGAATGGACTTTTTCTGGAAGGTATCCTCAAGGCTCTCTGTGTAGAGGAAGATTGGCCACTAGCTGGTCTGGAGCTGGTTTCGGCAGCACACACTGATAAGAACTGATAAGATGGAACCATCATGTCCCTGGAAGTGGGTGTTAACCAGGGACAAGATACCCATCATGGTATGTCTTATTAGTTGGTTTTACCTCAATCAGCGAAATTCAAAATGGAGGCTCCACTAGGCCTCCATACTGAGTCCTATACATGTACAGGTCTCCTATTCTGTCTGTCTTAATGTCTGTCTGTCTGTCTCTCTCCCGCTCTCCCTCTCTATTTCTCTTTTATTTTCTATGACCAAGAGGTTTTGAGCCCCACTGTCTCTGCCCGCATCACCTTCCCTGCTGGGGAGGTTTCAGAAACGTGTGACCTAGGCCTGAACGAGTGATTTACACCTCAGCACAGAGCAGAAGATAGTAGGATTACTGACAGTTACCCTATCCAACATGAAGGATTAAATGCAAACAAGTGTGAAACTTCTTTCTCATTCTATGCTATTCTACTTCATAAGTATTACAGAATCTTAGCTAGGGCATGGATGCTTATGGAGACAAAACCTGCACTTACTACAGTACTTGGATTACATAGAAATCAGCCAAAACCGAAAGTTGTGTACCAGGGTAACTTCTAATGAAGTTCCCATAGTAGGTGTTATTGTAAACAGGTACCCTAGTACTGAACAATCTTAAACCACTCTATACATACTACATGTTCTAGACAATGCCAGCCTCCACTTAGTTTGGACAATTGTGCATGTTGTATACAATATCTTAACATCTTAGCATTACTCAAATCACTAGGGATACTGTGTAATCTCCCTTTTTACTTCCTTATACTTCATATAGGATCTGCAGTGTTGGATGGGGTAACTACATGCTAGTTACCCTGGTACATTCTACACGGTGCACATATGACTATAGATGTATTTAGTACTGGAATAGCCATGTATGAAAAATCATAGTGGGAACTCCGCTGTTCTGTCAGAGGTACTATTCCCAAAAAGGTAATTACTTCTCTGTTGGGTTGCCAAAAGGTAGTTAGGCCAAAAAAAGGTTTGTTTCCAGTTACCCGACCGACCCTAGCAAAACAGGGCAGATGGCAGATTTTTTTCTTTTTTTTTTTGATAGGACCATAGAAACAATACCAATAGAGGTACAAAAATGGCAGACCACTTTTTGGAAAGATTTCTATCCACTGATTAAGCCAATATGCCAGTGTTCATAATACAATTTTCTTTTATTTATTTGGCTTAGGCCATGTTACCATAAGAACTTGGATCACAGACTTTTTAAGCTCAGAAATAGGGTGGCCAGAGGCAAATTTCTTTTTATATAATCTTATATAATTTCGGACTATTGTCCGACTATTGTGGCCACATATCTTCTCAGATTCACCTTTAAATCATGTTTCCTTTGATATATAACATGCCCATATTGGACAGGAGGAAGACTCCTCTCCCATCCGCCGCCCCCCCCCCCCAAAAAAAAGAATAAATCCGACCTAATAATAAAATAAAAACCCATTCCTGGCTACTTCCTTCCGCCTCATCCCTGGCCTAAGTAGGTCCTAAGGTGTAGGCACACACTGGAAAATATAGGCTTCTACTAAGGTGATCACTATTGATGAGTTAAGGTACTCTTTCCCTATTGATAGCCTAATGTATTCATTAGGATCACCCAACAGCTGCCTAAGGTCATCACTTTGATGATATTTTTCTACCACCAGGGGGCCTTAGTATACAACAATAGGATATGCAATGTTTACTATGTGAGCTATCTTGAATGTGTATCTATAATACTTTTGATCATCTATAGGATGAATGTTATGGAAAATGTCATCACAAGGGAATGTTAATTGATCAAAAAAGTCATTTGGTGAAGATTTTCAAAGACAAAAGCATGTTTAATAATTGACACCTCTTTTGTCACTCAAACCATAATCATAACCATGGGGATAAGGTAATATTCCTTATACAAACAACTACATGTATGCCTCACCAAGGCATCATAAGTCAGCTGTAAGTGCACTCAATGGATGCTTGGATGTGGCGAGGGAAGGGGATAATTATGCAAATCTATGCAAAGATCTTAATTAATGACAACGTAATCATTCACAAACTCCTCTCTAATCAGTTCAGACAGGTACTCTGTAGTGATCACCCAGGGTGATCACATGTGATCACCTAAAAGATCGTGATCACTAGAGAGTACCTTTTTAAGCCTTATCTTTTCAGTGCAGAGAAGTGAGAGAGTTACCTGCTCTGGGCAGCTCTCAGGTGTGATCAATCATGAAACTGCTCACCCCACTTTTTGCCCCACTGTCTATTTAAGAGGATGTCAGTATGGCTGGCCCGCAGTTCTCAAGTGCTCCCCCACTATACTAGGAATGGTGTGCGTGAGAGGGGGGTTCTGCCTAGCTGGACTGTTGTTCACACATATAAGTGCTTCCCCTTGGCTAAGGCAATTTACTATATATAGTAAGCCACAGAAGCCTCATTACTGTACTTTAAATATCTACGTCCTCATCTATTGGTAAACAGTTTATAACAGTCATTCATATCTTTTACATGTGCTTCACATTTCTTGTGTTTTTCATAATTCTACTGGAAAATCATAGAATGCAACATGTCTGCCCATGCATTTCTATACAAAATCAAAAAAAAAAATTAAAAAAAAGAAATTTAGACCTACCGACCCCAAATATTTGAGGCATGTAACTAGAAACACAGCTTATTTTTTTTGCCCCTATAGGACGAAAATGGTACATGAATAATAGCATTTACATTACCATATAAGTTCCAAATGTTAGGGCTAAGGAAAAAAAGTGTGTTTCCAGTAACATGAACTGAATTGCTGGGGTCGGTAGGTCGGAATTTATTTATTTTTTTTTTTTTTGGTCCGAAAATATATATGGTAGTGGTCATTATTTTTCAAGGGGGGTTTGAGGGGAGCTTTTAAAAAAAAATTGACCCCTCTTGGGGGGTTGCTTAAAAGGTTTAGTCCCCCTTTAGCAAAAAAGGCAGATAGAGATCTTTCCAAAACGTTGTCTGACATTTTTGTACCTCAATTAGTATTGTTACTATTGTCCTGTTTCTGGTTGCCCTACCTGATTTGAGAAATCCACCCCACCTAGACATTTTATCTCATATTTTTTCCTTTTTTTTCAATTTAGTCCACACGCGATTTGGTGCATAATTTGGTAGGTCGATCTTACAATGTGCATCTTAATATGAATGAGGTCTAATAAAGGGAAATGAATGGAAGTTCTAAGCATATTAAAGCAGTTTAGCAATTTAAAGTAACAGCAGTGTCAATTGAACAAACCACTAGAATGCTTCCAGAATAACCCTTAAATAACCCGTAAATTCATCAACAATCATTGCTCACTACATTGTTCTTTGTTAAAATCGGGCTTGTGCTCAGTATTCTGCAATGGTGACAATGCCTTACTGAATACTGCTTGTACACCTACCATAAACTCCTGCATATAAACTTTGCCTCATATGTGAGGCTTTGGTCATGTTATTCTGAATAATTAGACAACAAGCTGCAGGAGGGCCCTGACCAAAATTGAACATAACCATTGGTCACCGACCCCCTCTCCAAAAAAGGCCAAGTAACATATTTTCAGCCACCAAAGAAACTTTAGGACAAGTATGGGTAAAATTTAGGCATTATCTGTCCAAAATGGGTAGAATGATTAATGTTTCAAACCAACTGACTTTTTTCATTTAATTTTTTATTTCAGCTTTAAATCTTGTTGATCTCATCAGCCATCACCAAGAAAATGAAAAAAAGAAACTGTTGAAAATGTCAAAAATCTCACCACCAGTTCCATAATCTAAGTAATTACCTTGTATATGTAAATGGCCTTATAGGAATTTAAGTCATGTCATGTGACAGTGCATTCAAGACGCAGTATATTATCACCCGCAGGCTTGAAGCCAAAGATTTTTAAAATTCTCGCTGATAAGCTGCACCCTAAACTTTAAAGGGAACTTATAAGCCTCATCTGTTGCTTGAAAATTGTAGTTTTAGTACTGCTCCATAGTGCCAAATACCCCCATTAAGCCACACCCCTTCTGGCTAATCCTATGAGCCTCATTTGGATTTGGGTTCTGGTACTAGCTGAGAGAATTTACAGTAAATACCTCTGGTGTCAATGGATTGATTGATTGATTTGTTTAATGTCCTAAGGTCGTAGGCCTCATGGGAATGCCTCATTGGTTATCAGACATTTAGTCCATTCTTTTCTCAATCTAAATTTGCGCGCGTGTGTGAATGCGGCTGTGCGCATGCATGTGTTTGGGAGTCCGCTTGTAGCAGTGGGACATGGCTCATAGTAGTGAGAGCTCAAGGCCCCTCTTTACCATGCTGCTTCACCCAGATGCTGTGCCGCAGACTGTTGACACATCATCAGGACAGTCGTGTCTATGGACTATTCTAGGTGTTATAATTATTGATGACATATTTTATTACATGTAACAGTATATGTGAGGTATGACTGAATTTAAATTCTATTTGACAGCTCACAATGAACCCCCAGGTTTGCCCTATTGACTTACATCAAAGTGATGTTTTCCTTCATATGCAATAATGCCTTAATAAAGAAATAATCACAAAAAAATTACCCCTCCCACAACTTTTTTTTTTTGGCCTAGGGTCGGTCGGGTTACTGGCAGTATGTCTATTTATAAGCTACTTATATGCGCGCATATAAGTGGTGATAAATGGGCAGTAGCAGTTCCCAATGTATTACTAGATGTCACCACTTCCATTCAGGTGTTATGTAACAGGTTCCTTCACTGGTGGCCCTTGTAGTCAGCCTTATTGCCTTGCACCAGGAAGCACCACCAGTTGCACATTGGAGATTTTTTCCTGAATGTACCAATCATCATGACTAAATGTGTGACTTGCGATACTTCTTACCACGGTAATGCGGCCAAGTGCCCGAATTGTGGGGTGGCCAACAAGTCGCTCACCCGCGAAAACAAGCCCCTTCCCGGTACAATCACCCAGTCCCCCGGGAGAATCAACTGGACCATCCAGTGGGTGAAACACAATTCCATGGTGAGTTAGACAAAGATTATCAGGAATTCTTACTGTGGAAACAATGGAGAAATGGTGGTATAGCTCCTAAAAACAATACTTCAAGCATTTCTTGTGGTATTGATCCACAATATCATGCAACTGACAGTTCTACTAGTCCTAATGCTACTCAGGGTGGGTTTCCACCCCAACCCACTATGGAAAATGTTGTTCCTCAGTTGTTTTACAAAGATGGCACACCCTATTCCCCACCTGTCACACCTTTGAGTCAGACTGTCAATTGGCCTGGTGTGGGTCAATTTAGGTCACCAGATGGCAGGCTCAAGTTCCCACCTACACCTATGGTATATGGTGCCCCGACTGCTTCTCACATGTATGGTGTCCCAGTGCCAACATCCCAACAACAACAGGCTGTGTATCAATTTAGTGTTGTTCCTAGTCCTCAACAACAATACCAGGCTTTGGGAATTCTACCGGGTAAACAACCCCTGTTTCAGGCTCCTGGTGTTCAGTCTGGGCAACAATCTCAGTTTCTACAAAACCCAACAGCATGGTATCCTAACCAACAACTACAACAGACCCAAGGCACTCCTGTAGTAATATTCTCACCTAACAATGCCAGTGGCAGTAAGTTTGTGACATATGACATTGAACAGCACATGCCGCATGACAAAGTAAAAAAACCCACCTTGAATGATGTTATTTCTGATAGCATGGGTCTTTTGAAAAGCATGTTGCCTAGAAACTTCCCATGTAAAAACTATAGTAAACATGTTAAGTTCCTAACTGACAAGAAAGCATTCTACAATGAGGATGCTCTCATTCTGTATGATCTTGCAATGCGTGAACGAGGAGAATCGTTTGGTGAACACACATTCTGTTATTTCGATCACGACATCTTCTCAAACAGTGTTGGTCTTGAGAATCTGAGTGTTGAGCACTTAAGTAATGTTCTTGGTATCCAGCCTTCATCATCACAAAGTGGTGCTGGTGCTAGTGCGGGATCCAGCAGTAAGAGAAAAAAGAACAAAAAGAAAAAGTCGGATGAAATTCACTGTTGCTATGCATTTAATGGTGATAAGGCCAAAAAAAATAAATTGTAAGTTTCCGGTAACATGGTACAAAAAGTTGAGGTAGGTAGGTCGGATTTTTTTTTTTTTTTAATTTTTATTTTTTTTTGCTGATAAATATGTTGGCCGAAATAGTGAGTTTTTATCATTGATAATGATCAATGTTAGCTATTATACCTGCCAAAATGTATAAAGCTTCAGTATAAATCTAGGATTCCTTGCTTGGATGGAAGGGAAATCTTAAGATACTAAAAATATGAAATTGATGTGAAAAATTATGAATAATATTGAAAAAATTATGAAAAATATGAAAAATTTTGAAAAAATTATGAAAAATTTCTTCAAAAATTCTGAGGTCGGCCTTGTTTGGCTGAGGTAGGTCGGGTTACCGGAAACCAACTTTTTTTTTTTGGCCTAATGGTTGTAACGCCAAAGATTGCCCTCACCCACATGTATGTCATTCTTGTAGGGATAATCACACAAAACTAAAGTGCACTGTAAAAAAATCAAACGATTGATATCAGGCCTTAGTGGATTCTGATTCGGGCTTTAGTGACTCCGAAGAATCTGGCATAGATTGTGGAATTATAAATTCCTATGATTCTGACAATACCAGTGAACTGGAATACAGTTTATTATGGGATGTCAACAAATTTGAAATTCCTTGTGGTTCAAATCATGTCACTTCTTGAGAGTCATAACCAGATACGGGAGACATTATATTAACACCTACTATCTATACTTCCAGAATTGTCGATGGTGTTGAATGGTTTAGACCTTGTCCTTTGGATTGTGATGTCTTAGATGGCATGTGCCTCCAACTCAACCCACATGCCTTCTTTGATGAATGTATGGGGTTTGAGGAAGTTGATTGTAATTATGCTTATATCCTAGACGGTGTTCGTAACGGCTTCAAAATCGTTGATGTGGATTATGATTCTTATTTTCAAAAAAATTACCATTCCATAATCAAAGAAGGTGTAAAATGCCAAATGGACGATCTGGTAAGAAAGGAGTTAATTGATGGTAAAGTCAAAAGGGTTCTTAAAAGACCTCAGTGTGTGCATTCACTGGGGGCTATTCTAAAGCCAGATGGCAGCTTAAGACCGATAACAGATTGCAGCCGTGGTGATCCTGATGATAATCTTAAAAGTATCAATGACTTTATGTACACAACTTGCCAACCATTTCATTATACTCAAGTAGATGATGTTTCTAATGTCATACATGAGGGCTTGTTTTTATGTGTATTGGACATCCAATCTGCTTATCGTAGTATGGCTGTTCATCCGGATGATCGTTCCAAACAAGGTTTTGTTTGGAGTCTGGATGGTGCGCCAGAATATTTTCAAGATCAAGCCTTATCGTTTGGTCTTAGATGTGCACCATTTATCTTTACTCAACTAACCGAGTTTATCATCCGGTGTATGAATCGAGAGGTATATTCAATGTTTTCGGTTAGCTTGATGACTTTGTCATTGTTGCTGACAGTTATGATGAGTGTGTGAGGCGTCAGGCTATATTGGTAGATCTGCTTCGACGTCTCGGCTTCCATATTGCATGGAAAAAAATCTTATCCCCTGCTACCAAAGTCCAGTATTTGGGTCTGGTAATTGACAAAGTGAAAATGGAAATCAGCTAACCCCCAGATAAGCTAGACAACTTATTAGTACTGATCGACAAGTTCTTGGGTAAAACTGTTGCTACCAAAAAAGAGTTACAAGAACTGTGTGGTCATTTGGCACACGCTAGTAGAGTTATTCTTGGGGGGCAGGACATCTTCACGTAGAGTCATTAACCTACTCAAATACATGGCTGACAGCGTCATGGTGGTTAAACTACCTGATTGGTTTATGGATGGTATCCGCTGGTGGAAAAGGTTCAGTTATGTATTTAATGGTTCTGCCAAAATTCTACGTACCTTTGATTGTCATCCTGTCGTAGACACTGACTCATCACTAACTGGATTCGGCTCATGTTATAATGGTGATTGGTTAGTAGGTGCATGGAAGCTACCTGCCTATAATCAATTGTACAATCGCTTTCCCTTACATCATACGGTTGAACCCCCTTGTGAATATGATGAGTCGGCGGACATTAACCTACTGGAAGTCTGGCCAGTGGTTGCCGCAGCGCAACGATGGTGAAATGATTGGTCAAATACAAAAGTTATAGTCAGAACCGACAATACCCAAGTCCAACGTATGATAAATACGGGCAGATCACGGAGTGTTCGCTGTATGTGGTGGATAAGAGAATTATTTTGGTTATCAGTTGTACATAATTTTCACATTGTTGCTACTCGCGTTAAATCTAAAGATAATATTGTTCCTGACTTTCTGTCGCGCTGCATGGATAAAAGGTGTGCAAAAGGATTGCCTTCATTTCTGATAAAGGGGATGTCTTGACTCACAAACTACGGAACTACCAGTCACAGTGGATGGCTGGAGCCACAGAGCGTACTAGGAAGAGCCAATGGAACTCTTATATGGAATTTTGCATATTATATGGTGTGCTTGTTCCATTCCCTGCTAGTATAGAAGTCGTGTTGTTATATATTACACACTTGGCTGAAAGATTGCGCTACAGCTCCATTATACAGTACCTAGGAGGACTATGGGTGTTGCACAAGGTCCTAGGATATTCACATGTCAACCCTGATACATTTGAACTCTACATCACTATGAGAGGTATTCAAAGGACCCTAGGTGATCACCTAGACCAGGCGCGACCAGCGTCAGTGCAGGACTTAAAGTGTATTTATAAACTATTGGATATGTCGTGTTCTGAGGACGTGGCATTTTGGATCGCTGGTAAGTCTGGGGTGTCTCCGTCAGACTTCGCCGTACAAAGACTATTTCATTTAAAGAACGGGTCTTTTTCATACCTTTCACACTCATCAATGACTCAGTCTTCTGCCTTCACTATTACCTGACCCTGCTGTTATCTATGGTGAACTACCCATCCAGTGACTCACAAGTAGTGTCATACATGAAAAATGACCAATGGTGTCGTGGCAGTTACTCATGGTACTTGGGCAAATTGCAAAAGTTGTGTGCTAAGTCAGGCATCGATAAGTTGTCTTCACACTCGCTACACAGAGGAGGTGCATCGGCCTTGGCAGATGCAGGTTTCAGTCTATTGGACATCAAGAACATTGGTGATTGGAAATCATTGAGTGTGTTGCATTATTTGACAAAATCCAAACAAGCTCGTATCCATCTTGATCGGCGTATGGTTAGCGCCTTATTCATGTAATATCTGGGTTTTTCTTTTCTTCTCCATTCTGTTTGGCGTGTTGGCCTGGTTATGTATGTTTATTGGCCAGGTCCAATAAAATATTCGCCCAAACTAGATTGGAGTTGTCGTATGTCTATTTATAAGCTACTTATATGCGCGCATATAAGTGGTGATAAATGGGCAGTAGCAGTTCCCAATGTATTACTAGATGTCACCACTTCCATTCAGGTGTTATGTAACAGGTTCCTTCACTGGTGGCCCTTGTAGTCGGCCATATTTGACTAGCCCCAGGAAGGACCACCGGTTGCACATTGGAGATTTTTTTCTTTCTTCTGTGTTACTTAGGCCTGGTTATGTATGTTTATTGGCCAGGTCCAATAAAATATTCGCCCAAACTAGTTTGGATTTGTTGTATGTCTATTTATTTAGCCAAAACGCCGTCAGTAAATGTCCCTGTTTTTCTTAGTCAAATATAACTTACCATTAGACAAAGTGGCCAACTTCTCTTGGCTTGCCTGATTTGACTAGGATTCCTTGGTTGTTTTGACTAAGTACACTATCTAATACATTACCAGTGTATACCTGAAGATGTATTGTTTTAATACACTTGTCCAACAACGCACAATCCCTGTGTGTTTGTGTTCATCTTATTACATGTTATCATTTCCTTTGGCCTCTTTTCGTCTCCTACTGTTATACATGTTCATTTTGTATCCCATTCAGAGAAGTAAATGTCTCCTTGGGGGTGTTGGGGAGGTAGCCTTATACTGCTCTGCACTAAATATGCTGACAGTCAGATGCCACCGTTTTGGTAACTTCATCAGGGATTCTAGTTTAACCAGTCAGCAGTGACTGTCGTATCCGTGTAATCCGGCGAAACTCTCGTGTATTGAGGTGTCGTAAAATAAAGCACTTCGGGTTCAAGCAATGGCGTCGTGTGGTTCGTTTGTTAATTACAGATAACAATCTATCACCATCTGAGCAATATAAGGCTATAGATGTGACAATGGCGACGAGGATTTAACTTCTGACTCTTTAGGGAAGGTGGATGATATAATTCTGACCACTGGGACCCTTTGGAGAGGAAGAAATCGAACATTGAAAACCACGACGGGTGGAAGCCACAAGCACACTGTACACAAGGTGGGGGATAGATTTCTGACCACTGTGAGTGTATAGTACAGTATATGAAAGACAGATGTTTATTCTGCTGCTGGAGATGTGGATTTGACCAGTAGTAGATCTACAAGTGTGCTTACAGTTTGTGTGTAGTTGTACCTGCTGCACCTGGAAACTGAAACTGCCTGTGCTTTTGTTGACATTGTGTGAAAGTGAAACTTAGACACTGTGCTAGTCTGTGGGAATGACCTGCATTCCAGGCTGGAGTCTAATCTGGGTCAGTCAGCTGTTTCAAGTCTACAGTGCTGTGTGTATTCAAGACCTGTGAGTATGAACTGCCACTCTGCCTATGAACTGTGAACTCAACCTATAGACTATACTATATTTAAACCATTGACTCAGCTGTGCCTGGGTCTATTGTGGTACTATTTATTGTAATTTACTATTGTGTATTTTGCAATTACTAATGTGTATTCTATTTCAGTGACACTGATTTATAGGCCTAGGTGTGCGACACGGTGAGATTTAGTTTATGTGATATATAGTATAAATATTGCAGTGTTCCTACAGTGTGTGATTTTTGTGTGGTGGACTACAGTTCTCATCATGGCAGAATTTATGGACATTAGAGGCATGAAACCATTTGATGTGTCAGGGGATGCATCTACAGGTGGCAGGCTTATATAGAGGAATTTAATGCATATGCAGACAGCAGACGTAGAGAGAAGGTACTCTCAGACAGAGAAGGAAGCATTGGCTCTGGTGTGGGCATGCGAGACGTTTCATCCATACATCTATGGATTGGAGTTTGAGCTCCACACTGACCATAAGCCGCTTGAGGTGATCTACTCTCCTAAGTCGAAGCCATGTGCACGCGTAGAGCGATGGGTGCTTCGAATGCAGGCTTATAAGTTTAAGGTAATACACATACCAGGGAAGACCAACATAGCTGACCCACTGTCAAGACTGTTAGCTCATAAGACTCAGCGACCAACTGAGAAAGACAATGAGACAGAGAGCTATGTGTGATTTGTGGCGGTGAACGCCACACCCAAAGCAATGACTACTCGAGAAGTAGAGCGAGAGTCCGCTGAGGACGAAGAACTGAGCGATGTTAGGAAATGCATCGACTCCGGCAAATGGGACGACTGCCCAAGTAAGATTTATGCGGCTATAAGCTCAGAGCTTTGTGCCATACGCAGACAGCAGAGGACTGTTTATTGAAGCAGATGAGGATGACAATAAGGCCCAGAGGAGAGCCCTATTACTGTATACTGCTGGTGCTGAGGTGAGAGAAATCTTCGCTTCACTACCCAACACTGGGGATGCAAAGGGTTGGGCAGAGGCTGTTGCTGCCCTGAAAACACATTTTGTTGTACCGACCAACAAGACCTACGAGAGACATATATTTAGAAAGGCTAAGAGGGAGGACAATGAATCAGTTGCTCAGCTTGCCCTGAGACTGAGGAAACTAGCCTTAGGTTGTGAATTTGGTAATCTCAAAGACGATTATATATGCGATCAAGTAGTGGAGAGGTGTCGGGATGATAAACTAAAGAAAAAGTTCCTTGAGAAAGGGGCAGGCCTTAACTTAACTCAAGCTCTAAATATTGCAGCTACACATGAGGCGGTTGAATCCCAATCAGCGGACATGTGTGGGGCAAAAGAAAAGAGTGTTAATAAGGTCAGTTATGACAAATATCACAAGGGTTCCTATAGAAATGCACAAGAGAAGGGAGGTAATTGTGACAACTGTGGGTATAAGGGTCACTACGCTGGGGATGATAAATGTCCGGCCAAGCACAAACAGTGTAGAAAGTGCAAGGCTAAGGGCCATTTTGAGGCCAAATGTCCAAAGTCCAGTAGTAAGGAAGGTGACAAATGTAAGCCCCATGGTAAGAAAGGTTCCAAAAAGGGTAAAGTCCACCAGGTGGTGGAAGATGAGCCTGACAATTATAACTTCTGTGTAAATGTAGCAAAACCAAAAGGTGAGATGATCTCTGTTAATGTTGGAGGTGTATCCATTGATTTTGTCATAGATTCTGGAAGTGATTGTAACATCATTGACCGGAAAATGTGGGAACAGTGTAAGAAACAGAAAATTTTGTGTAAGAGTAAAGCCACAAAGAAGAAATTGTTCACGTACACATCGACCGAACCGTTAGAGGTTGCGGGTACTTTTATCGCTAAAGCACGTGTGGGGGACCGCAATGTAGAAGCGGAGTTCGTAGTCATTGAAAGTGACTGGGTATCACTTCTGGGAAGAAAATCTTCTGAGAAATTGGGTCTTCTGAAAATCGGGATAGGGGTAAATAAAGTTGACTGTAGTCTGGGGGATGTAAAGAACCTCAGGAAAAGGGTCAGAGAGGAGAATAAAGATGTTCTTAGCGGCCTTGGTAAATGGAAAGGCGACCCAGTCAGTTTAACTGTAGACCCTACTGTGAAGCCTGTAGCCCAGCCTTTGAGACGTACGCCGTTCGGTTTACGAAAAAAGGTCGAAGCAAAAATTCAGAGCCTCATTGATCAAGATATCATTGAGCCCGTCGAAGAAGCGACCCGTTGGGTTAGTCCCGTTGTTATAGCCCCGAAGCCTGATGGCAACATTAGGTTATGCGTAGATATGCAGCGCGTTAACGAAGCGGTACTTAGAGAACGACAGCCCATTCCTACCATAGACGAAGCCCTACAAGATATGACAGAGAGTAGAGTATTCTCTAAGATTGATCTAAAGTGGGGGTACCATCAGATAGTGCTAGACGAAGAATCGAGGGACCTGACTACGTTCATAACCCACACCGGTTTATACCAATACAAACGTATGCCGTTTGGCATAAACACCGCTAGCGAGATTTACCAACGCATTGTTAGGAATGTCCTGCGAGGAATTCCAGGGGTGGTCAACATTTCTGACGACTCAGTTGTACACACTGTTAACGTAGCGACGCACTACGAGACATTGACAAAGATTTTCGGTAGACTGAGAGAACATGGACTGACCGCTAACCCGGACAAGACTGAACTGTTCGTGACTGAAATGACATTCATGGGACATAGACTGACCCAGACTGGAATGCATCCAACAAAGGAAAAGGTGAAAGCCATTTTGGAGGCAAGCGAGCCCGAGACGGTAACAGAAGTAAGAAGTTTTCTTGGCCTAGTTAATTTCAGTGCTAGATATATACCGGATCTCGCCTCGACCGCAGAGCCCCTGCGGAAGCTGACCAGGAGTAACGAGCCCTTTGTTTTTGGTCCTCAACAAGTCAAGTCATTCGAGAAGCTGAAGAAGCTGCTGGCAAGCTGCGAGACCCTTGGTTATTATGACGTAAATGCTAAGACTATTGTGATTGCAGATGCGAGTCCAGTAGGATTAGGTGCCGTGTTGGTGCAGGTCCAAGGGAAGGAGAAGAGAGTTATCAGGTATGCCAGTAGAGCGCTAACTGACGTAGAGAGAAGGTACTCTCAGACAGACAAGGAAGCATTGGCTCTGGTGTGGGCATGCGAGACGTTTCATCCATACATCTATGGATTGGAGTTTGAGCTCCACACTGACCATAAGCCGCTTGAGGTGATCTACTCACCTAAGTCGAAGCCATGTGCACGCGTAGAGCGATGGGTGCTTCGAATGCAGGCTTATAAGTTTAAGGTAATACACATACCAGGGAAGACCAACATAGCTGACCCACTGTCAAGACTGTTAGCTCATAAGACTCAGCGACCAACTGAGAAAGACAATGAGACAGAGAGCTATGTGAGATTTGTAGCGGTGAACGCCACACCCAAAGCAATGACTACTCGAGAAGTAGAGCGAGAGTCCGCTGAGGACGAAGAACTGAGCGATGTTAGGAAATGCATCGACTCCGGCAAATGGGACGACTGCCCAAGTAAGATTTATGCGGCTATAAGCTCAGAGCTTTGTGCCATTGAGTATGTAGTACTGAGAGGTACTCGACTTGTGATACCCAAGAAGCTAAGACCAAGAGTGATAGCCTTAGCGCATGAAGGACATCTTGGGATAGTAGGTACTAAACAGAATCTACGGACTAAGGTCTGGTGGCCAACTATGGAGAAAGAGGCACAAAAGTACTGCCGAGCATGCCACGGGTGTCAAATCACCAGTAAACCAGACCCGCCTGAACCAATCAGGACGACGACGCTTCCAGCTGGTCCATGGCAGGACCTAGCGGTAGATTTCCTGGGACCACTCCCAAGTGGAGAATCTATTCTAGTGGTAGTAGACTACTATAGTCGGTTCATAGAGTATAAAATCATGAAATCAACCACTGCGAAGGAGACCAAAGAAGCTTTGGAATGGATATTTGGAACGCATGGTTTCCCAGAGACATTGTTCTCTGACAACGGACCGCAGTTTATTTCTGAAACGTTTGCAGATTTTATGGAAGAATCTGGTATCAAACACCATAGAGTAACGCCTAAATGGCCACAAGCAAATGGTGAGGTCAAAAGACAAAACCACTCATTTGAGAAGCGGATGCGTATCGCCCATGCTACGGGGAAAGACTGGAAGAAAGAAGTCTTTAGATACTTAAGCGCCTATCGCGCTATCCCACACGCAACAACTGGGAAAAGCCCTGCGGAGCTTTTATTTAGCAGAAAAATAAGAACTAAGATTCCTGAACTGAGACAGGATGTAGTTGACTTAGAAACTCGCGACCGAGACGCTGAAAAAAAGGGCTTGTCAAAAATGCAAGCAGATAGAAGACGCAACGCGACTATGTCAGACGTTGACTTGGGGGATAGTGTTCTACTTAAAAGGGAAAGGGTCGAAAACAAATTGCAAACGCCGTTTATTCCCGAACCGTACACAGTAGTGTCAGAGGCTGGTAGCCAGGTAACAGTAGAAAGTCCCGAAGGGGCAAGGTATAAGAGAAACAGCTCTCAGGTTAAGAGATATATACCTAGTGAGGTTATCGAAGGTGAACCATCAGGTGACGTGCCTGAAGTCGAGGCAGAGTCAACCCCGATAAAGACAAGACCAACACGTACTAAATTTGTGCCTGAAGTCGAGGTGGAGTCAACCCCGATAAAGACAAGACCAACACGTACTAAATTTGTGCCAAAGAAATTCGACGGTTTTGTTATGTCATAAAGTATAACGAGTACTGTTCTTTGTAACCTCGGAACATTTATCAAAGCACAATTGTCATATCATAAAAAACTGTAACTTGAGAAAAAAAAAAAAAAAAAAAGAAAAGTGATGTCGTATCCGTGTAATCCGGCGAAACTCTCGTGTATTGAGGTGTCGTAAAATAAAGCACTTCGGGTTCAAGCAATGGCGTTGTGTGGTTCGTTTGTTAATTACAGATAACAATCTATCACCATCTGAGCAATATAAGGCTATAGATGTGACAGTGACCACTCCCTTTCTCCCGGATGAAGACGACAGAGGGTGGTATAGTGTGCAGGGGACATGGCTATCCCTGCATGGAGGTCGCCATCTTTGTTCCTAGTCCCCGACACCATCTTGGATTTTGTCAGAGAATTGCAGGAAGTCTCTTTTCTTCACTCTCATCCAGCACAGAACAATGTTCACTGATAAGACTGATAGGGGAGATAAACTGCACCCTTCCCTTATCTTAATCACCCTAATTACCTCCCCATTGTTTTAGGTGTGAGGGGAGTGGATTAGCTGAATAATAAGACAAAGGTATTGGTAAACTCGATTTCAGTGACATATGGTGTCTTATTGAAAATTAAAATCTCTTTTATCTAAAGTATTAGATTTATACTGAACTTATCTAGTTAAAGCTGAAAGTATTTGCTGCCCATAGATATAAATATTACAGAATAGCTACACAGTAAATGAGCATCCATCTGAGGCATGATGTTTAGAGATCCGAACAGAAAGCCCAGGTGCTATTCCCGGGTAGTGTATTCCTTAGTGGGCTGACCTGCTTGGGCTGATACCTTGAGAGACTGATAACATTCAGCATGATGGGGACCAGTTGTTACGTAATGCACCCTAAAAAATCCGCACTGAATGAAGGGAATTATTTCAATGGTCAATAATATATTCTGCTAGGTCGGTTAAGTCAGGCCCCAAAAAGGGGTCAGCATGCAATGTCCACAAACCACCTACCGGGTATTCTATACCAAAGTAGCCCAATGGGCACGGCCATTGCAGAAGCTGATTGCCAGTGGTAACCACTGATAGCAGTTATCAGATGGGTACCTATACTGCCTCCGAAAGAACTGCAGTGAATAGATATGTTTGGCTGCGTTGGCTGATCGGTTGGCTGATCCACTGCAATGCCCAAAATCACAAAAATATCTATAGGGTATGTGGTGAATCCCAATCTAAGTTTTCAATACAGCCAATTTGGTGCCTTTATAGCGTGAATTACAAATGTAGATTTCACCTATAATTAGGCAAATAAACCAGTCTACTGAATTGAGCTTTGTGTAAGGTGACGATGGCTCGCTTACCTGAAAACTATAAACACATTGGAATCCTACTGTCCATGTTAAATTATGTGATTCACTTAACAATTGGATATATAGAATATATATATAGAATATATATATATATAATATATATATATATATATTTGTATGTATATATATATGTATACACTCTAAAAAATGTGTTTTAACTAAAACTCATTTTACCAAAACACATTTTGGTAAAACACATTTTCATCATCTAAACACTTTCCTAAAACACTTTACACTTTCCTGCAAAAGTGTTTAGGTTTATAAAAGTGTTTTAATACTTGGTTTCAATCCAACTCACCAGGTGGCAGGGGACACCTATAATGGTACTATTGTAACATTCATATGGACACAAATGTCTAAATTTAAGTATAAATGATAATGATACACAGCAAACTGATAGACCGTAACATTGACACTTTGATTTAGAATGGATTTGTAAAAGAAATATCTAAAAATTACCTTCTCAATACCTTGATTCCAATGTCACACCCATTTTGTAACATTCAGGATTAATACATACATCCCAGTCCTAAACTCACTGATTAACTCTGTGCATCAATGTGTTTGAACTCATCTTGACTGTGGGCCAAGCCTGGTTAGCACAGAATCAATGTTGATAGCTGGGTGATCAACGGTCATCAACTTGTTATCAACATAAATTCAATATTCTGTACCTACAGAGACACAGCCATATGCCGTAGAAAGGACTCACTAATCCTAAAACTAGGACCATGGGTTTATAAGGAAAATGAAATGATAGCAAGGGCATAAATTTGCCTGAAGCTCATTTTAAACACTTTCTGAACCTAAATACTTTATTCTCAGAATAATTTAAACACTTTTTCATCTAAAACACATTTTAATCAAAGCACTTTTGAATTTTTAAACACTCTTTGAAAAAGTGTTTTGTGTTTTGCCCAAAAAAGTGTTTAGCAAAGTGTTACAAGAAGGTTTTTTAAACACAGGTAAAAGTGTTTAAAAACAAAACACATTTTTTAGACTGTATATATAGGGTATTCTCTTTAGTTATTCAACAATCTCCTAATACATTCTAATATCTCGAGGAGCTTCTACTGATGGTATATCTACCTAAGAACATGTATGCAATGTTTGCCTGCAGCTAACCATCCTGTGACATAGCTTGGATTTTAGCTGTAACTGCTGTAATGCTAAGGCCAAAAAAAGTTTGTTTCCGGTCACCCGACCTACCTCAGCCAGACGGGGCCGACCTCAGATTTCTTGGCAAATTTTTGATAATTGTTGGTAAATTTTTAGCATTTTTTCAAAAATTTTGATTAATTTTGAAAACTTTCATCAGTTGATTAAGTGATAGAAGATATATGCCCTTATTTACTGTTTGTTATGGCATTTCCCAAGAAATCCTTTATTTACCATAACGAAATTTAAAGGTTTCGGTCACCCGACTGACCTCAGTTCAAAGGGGCCGACCTCAGAATTTTTTGGAAATTTTTTCAAATTTTTGTGATTTTTTTTAAACATTTTTTCAAAAAAATTCAAATTTTTGAAGTTCTTACAACAAAACTTGTATTCTGAATACATACATGTATATATATATATATATATATATATATATATATATATATATATATATATATATATATATATATATATATATATATATATATATAAAAACACACCCATCATTTTCTTATATTCCATGCAGGAAATGATCATTTCTCACAATAACCAGTGAAAACCTAGCATAGTACAACTATATGGGGCATAGGATACTAAAAAAAATTAAAAAAGAAAAAGCCGACCTACTTACCTACCTCAACTTTTTTGGCTATGTTACCGGAAACATACCTAGGGCTCCACTAGGTGGCACGGGGCGGCAGCGTTACAGGCGGCACAGGTTTTCCTTGGTTAAATTTGTTATTGTTTATATCATGGAGTCCACTGGGGTATCCTTTCTGCCTGCCAACACAGGAACGCGGCGCGTTAATATCGACGCGAAATTCACGCAAAACCAAGGAGCCAAGGAGAAAGGGTACTCCAATGCGTTTCGCATAGGAACGCTGCCACCCTGTGTCGCCTACACTCTCAGCCCGAACTTTAAATCGACAGCAAAGACCACTGCACTGGGTACATGACAATTTACTGTAGGGTTAATGTGTTTGTTTCAACAGCAGGTCCTAGTGTTTTCCAAAAATACACTGCATTGTGCTGTAAATAGAGTTACGCAGTCTGAGAGTGTAGTGGAGCTTGGGCGTAACTCATGCTATACAAGTATCAAGCCTCGCAGTCAAGTAACAAGCTGAAGTCATCAACAGCCAATATCTTCTACGGTCGAGAGATGCCCCGTAAAGCGTGATCAAATGTACATTGCAGGGTCGGATCCAGGATTTTAAAAAGGGGGGGGGGCGCCCCTCATTTAGCCCCTAATCCTATATTTTTTTCGCATCAATTTCATATTTTTAGTATCTTAAGATTTCCCTTCCATCCAAGCAAGGAATCCTAGATTTATATTGAAGCTTTATAGATTTTGGCAGGTATAATAGCTAATATAGATCGTTATCAATGATAAAAACTTAATATTTCGGCCAACATTATTTATCAGCAAAGAACCATGTTACCGGAAACTTACAATTTATTTTTTTTTTTTTGGCCTACGTGAAGTCTTAAGTAAAGGGGAAAAAAGGGGGTCTCTAAATCCGCCACTGCCACATGCGTGACCCCTCCTTTTTCCCTGTACTTAAGAGTTTATTTACCTCTTTTTACCCTAGAATTTAGCCAATATTAGGGGCCAAATAAGGGGTGCGCCCCCTCCTTTTCAAAATCCTGGATCCTACCCGGCCTGTATATATGGTAATGCATAAATGAATAAAAAGCAAACCACATTTCGGCCCCCGCTGAGGGTAAATTGTACCAACCGATCGTTTTATGTTTTCAGTCCTGGCTGTCTGGTGGCAGCAGCGTCGAGAGCAATGCCCTGAAACCTTGGTCGTCTAGACAGAAACCTGGCTCCTGTTATGGGATCGGGGGGGGGGGGGGTCTCGTAAAGTTGACAGGCCCCCTTTTCAATCACGATGGCATCGAGCGCCCTGCTTTTCAGTGCTGATGGCACCTGACAGCCCCCTGCTCTTTCGGAGTCTCTTGGCAACCCACAACCACAGCTCCTCAGAATTGTGCTGCAGTGTTCAAACAAATCATGGGAGAGTACCCCCCCCCCCTTTACGGGGATGTGACCTATAATATTGCACTGATGTCTTGCCTCCTGAAGTCATCGTGTTACACGGTATTGATTCCGGGGTATTGGATAGAGCATCAACTGACTTGAACGAGATAATATAATCATATTTATAATGGAAAAGGAGGTTGGGTCCCTTAGGGCTTATTTTAATCCCATGTATAGTTTGTATTTACCTATACTATCAGACTCGCATTATATCTTATAGATATATGCTGGAAATATGCCTGTAGTACGTATACGGATTCAGTGTATTACAGATAGATACACGTACTTCCTTCACCATTCTAATCCATGTCATATTTCCAGGGCCCTATCACTATAAAGGCCAAATAAAAAAAGGTTTGTTTCCAGTCACCCAACCGACCATCGCAAAACAGGGCCGACCCTAGACTTCTTTTTTTTTATTTTGATTTTTTTTTTTCAATTTCTTTGAATTGTCATTAATTTTTCATGAATACAATCTTTGTGTTTACAGTCAATGGCTTTATTATGAATATCTTTTGCATATTTTTCACATCTCTCCTTTGCTGTCCATGTTCTAACATTGAACTCAAAGAACTGCCCATATATTTCTATACAAAGTCAAATGATTTTTTTTTTAATGCGGCCTATCTACCCTGTAACATAAACAATACATATCAAAGTATCTGGGATGAGCTCAGCAGGGTAGAAAATGTTACTAAGGTGACTGACAGAATGTTTAGACAACTCATTTACGATTACTACAGGTCCTGTGACGTCATAACAACAGTGTTATCCCTGATAGTCAGAAGTGCTGCAAGCAGTACGCAATTCGGAGTACAGAAAAGGGCAGCTGCTCGCAACGCGTACAACGCAGCTCCTATTGAACCCTCGTCAGACACTGGAGGAGCTGTCTCAAGTTCTGTTATTAGTGTTATTCCCGTCAAATTCAAATGTGAATTTAGCTCTTTGTTCCTCATGTAAAGTAAGAATCAATAAAAGAAATTTGATTTGTACAAACAGAATGTGGTGATATAAATGATTATTCTGGATTGAAATGTGCCGGGGAGGGTGTCGCACATGAACGTAAACAACTACACGCAATGTAGGTCAGGTGCGCGTCCCGGCAGAGTTCTCACTTCCAGGTCCGTGCTCATGCATAAACTGACGCCACTCTTATGGCCTTAGTATTAAACCTAAAAGTTTTACTCCCGGATCTGACCAGCCATGGTTTGATGGTGAGGGAATGAAATGCTATCATGTCCATCATGAAAAGGTTTATCTGGCCCTATTCTATCCTGTGTCAACACTCTGGTGTAGCCCCCGGGGTGTAGCCCACAACCCCCGGCCCTCAGCTACTCACCTGCTGTTGACCTTCACCCCCCGGGCCTTCATCTCAGGGTACCCAGTATCAAAATAAAATCTAAATCAGTGGCAAGACGGAGGTGTACATTTATATTTTGTGAACCCATAATCCCAGCGCCGAAGGCGCTGCTACCCTCTAAGACTTGGTTCTAGGAGATTTGATGGGTCAGCGGGGTGTGCAAAACAGGAAGGGGGGGGGGGGTTAAGTACATCCGGGTTGCCGGCCAGTGCTCTGCGCATGCGCGTTTAGGAACTAATCAACATAAGTTGCGCGGTGGCGCACAGTGCCATCTGTCGTTGGGCGGCTTAATCAGGTGCTGACTGACGTTGATTGACAGGTAATGAGAGCCAGGTCATCTCCCCCTCCCCCCACCTGAACCATGGTCGCCGCAGCCCCCCAACCTTGATCAAACCCCACCTCGTCATGTATACAATGCCATTAGGCGATATAGGTAATGCCACTGATGTGTTTGATTTGCAAACTGTCATAAAACCATGTGTATATTCCGTGGCTTACATGCCATATCCGACACTTGGTGGGGTGTATAAATATATATATATATATATATATATATATATATATATATATATATATATATATATATATATATGTGTGTGTGTGTGTGTGGGTATATATATATATATATATATATATATATATGTATATATATATATATATATATATATATATATATATATATATCTGTGTGTGTGTGACCACGTATAGCTTGTACACGATGGGTATAGGTGTGGCTTAGGCCCATTTTCCACCAACCGATATGGCCCCTGTATCGGCCGACAGACCCACATTAGACGCCACCGTTGGCCGATAGGGGCCATGCCTCTCCATTGAAACCTATGGCAGCCCTGTCAGCCGAGATGGTACTTTGGTGCAGCTGTCGGCTAATAGAGGGACCATATTGGATGGTGGAAAACGGCCCTTAAGGCTTATCCACAAACTCAGGGTGCTCCTCCTAGGCGGCGATTTACGGTTATAACAGGTGCTAGTATTTTCACTTTTGGTTTCTGCTTTCAAACATGCAGATCATATGATTACCTTCCGCTCAGAATATCCAGAAAAAAAGATGGGAGAACTCACTTTGTAGGTCAGAAGACCATACAGCACATTCCGTGACATGTAAGCACTGCGTTCACAAACAATGCAAAGTCAAATCTATGCTCACACCCGACTCACACTCATGATTAAACTAAAAACCTTTTATGATTTTCAACGTTTTCCATTTGAGAGTTCTTCATGCCCATTAACAAAACGCTTTTCAATTGTATGGCTTTTTTTTTTGTTTAGGGCGATGTGTATTTTTAAAAATTTCTGGTGCCATAAAAAAAATAATCCTCTGCCCCTGGCAGTCGATGGGACTGTGCCGCAAGTAAATGGAAACCAGGAGAGCATAAAGTATCAGTTAATGCAGTTTTCTAGGTGTCGGCAGCGGGGCGGAGAATCTGCGGGGGTATTGTTAGTCGAATCGCCGCCAGCGAATGAGTTATGAATGTTTAAATGACATTTATCCGGCGCGCTGAGCGAAATGGCTGGCATTGGGCATGCGGCGGGTGGAAGATTGCAGAGTGGTTGTGGCGGATTAGTTGTGTGGTTGCATGGCACCTCACCGTGGAGGCGGTGAGGTGTGCGCGGACGGCGCCCGCGCCCCACAGCACGCCTTTTGCAGGCGGCCCTAGTGCCGATCACATAGTAGGCGCACCGGACGAACCGGCCCATTACGTGCCGAGAATGGCTGCCGGTTGATATTGCCAAAACGGACAACAACGTGTTCGCCTGTGTTCCCCAGTGGGGCATTTCGGCACGACGTGTGATATGGACATAAAGCTGCAATTTTCAGCGCGCCTAGCATATGGTTAGAGCCGGCCTCAGGGAAAACTCAGTAGCAGAGGACGGTTTTGCTACCCACCTATGGGAATGGACACCCTTTTGCAGGTGGGAAATGATGGGGAACGGAGGTGTGTGTGTGGGGGAGGGGGGGTCTGCCTGCAGTGCCTGTAGGATGAGCCCCGGGCGAGGGAAGTAGGGGGAGATCTTCCGCGTCTCTTGGCGGAACTACTCACTGCGCATGCTCATAGGCGTTTATCATGTCACTCTGCAACCGTAGGGAGATCATTAAAACTTCAGCGACCCAGCACTTTGCACTGGTCGGATCGGCACCTGGAGGTTTGTGTAACGCCGCCTCTTACCCCTATATCATTATACGCTCCTGGTAGACGTGTAATTCGCTGTGGAGGGGAATGGATCCTGTAAGGGAACGTTCAACAATTACGTCACTGCTTAGGGGGTGGGGGGGGGGGGGTCTTTGGGTTCCTCTATATATGTTCCATACAAAAACAGTGACAAGGGGGTGGGTTCTGAAAAATGCCTAAATAACAGTGACATAATTGTTGAATGTCCCTAAAATGTGATGGTAGGAAATACCTATTCTAGGGAGCAGAACTCTGGTTGCTACACTGTAAAAAATGTGTTTAGAGTTTAAACACAATGCTAAACACTTTCTTGTCCGGTTACTGAACACACTTTACAAACCTAAACATGTTTAGCCTCATAATGTGATTAGCTTTTGTGCTTAGATTCCCGTGTGTTTAGGTCTGTGTTTAGGTTAATATTGTGTTTACTATGTTTATGTTTATGTCTGTTATGTGTTTACATCTGAAATGTTTAGATAATGGTCCAAGTCTCTAGTGTTTAGCATTATGATATTATGTTTAGATCTGGTGTGCAGGGATATTAAACTTACACAAATCATTCCATTTATTCTGCTAAGGTGGGTAGAGAGAACCTCTTTCTCCCAGGGAATATCACGACATAGATTACCTTCCATAGGGAGTAAATCCATGTAGTGGTAGTAAAATAGAATAGCCAGGAGAGGATTCTTGTAGCTCTATATTTCTTTTTACTGCACAGCACAGGTGTCTAAGGTAGGCATTGCTTATTAACCCAAATGATATAGGATCCAAGTGACTAATCTAACATGTTGTATTATTTATACTAATGTACTTAAACATAGAGTTATTCGATTTTGATTTACAAAGTTCTTTTAGCAGATTTTAGATGAGAAGAGGGTATACCTGCTTTTAGGAAGTACATTTGAACACAATGCTGCCACCTAGTGTGTCTTTTATATCTAAATACCTAAATATACATATCTTTATATCCTAAACAGCTAAACACCAACTGCTTAAATGCTAAATATCTAAACATGTTTAGCATTGGTGTTTAGGCATTTAGAAGAAAAGTGTTTAAATCCTAAACAGATGGCCACGAATGCAACTAGCTAGTCTATATGTTTAGACTGTAAACATGTTTAGACCTCAAATTGTTTAAAACCTAAGCCCCTTTTTTACAGTGTACCTCGAAAAGGGTCAAATTACATAGGGAATGTACTAGAAAAAGTCACCTTTTTGCTGATTTCTTTCCTACTACTGGGCCTTGAAAATAGTGCATCAAGTATGTGATGTGAATTTTGAATATCTTTCAGAATTTGTAATGCATTTTGCTGTATAGGTGGTCTAGATCTTTTCCGATATTAAAGGATTTTAACACCCTTTTCTAGTACATTTCCTGTTTAATTTGACCCTTCATGAGGACTCAGTGGGGAGATAAGCCTGAAAAGGGCCGCGCTGGTTGCTATGGTGTCACTGCTGCCCCCAAGAATATTGTTTGACACACATAGGCATACTTTTCTTTCGATTTATTGGGAAAAAAAACTCCAAGTCAAACTCTAAAGTTGCTTGGGAAGTTGATTTTATCTACTGATAAAAGAGGGGCGGATGATACAATATATCCGAAATACAATTACCAGTACACACCCTGCATTTATAGTCGCACATTCTTAAACCCATAGTCCACTTGGCCTCTGTCGTGCGATTGAGCCATACATTTCCTATATATGCAAATTTCTGTGACAGAGGGGAGTATCGATGTTGCACCCATAGTCCATGGCTCATTCGCACGACGGAGGCCAGGTGGACTATCGACATTACACCCATAGTCCACTTGGCCTCTGTCACACGATTGGGCCTTACATTTCCTATGTAAATGTCTGCGACAGAGGCCTAGTGGACTATTGATCCCTATTGATGTAAGGAATGAAATCCAGCAGCGCTCTTTTCCTTCACGCATGTTCAGGACTTTTTTGGTTTGATAGCTCAGTTCATGAAAATGTCATGGACTGAATAAAAATACATAATCTATACCCCCATCCCACCGGCACCCACCCTCACCCTACACACAAGCAGCCAGACTGCATGAATCTGAGATGGAGCGAATCGTTTATGTCGTTCAGAGGAGGTGTACTTTATGCACTTAGTGGGATCCATACTCCGATCAGAGACGGCCAGAATAATGAGAAGGCAATTTGGTCCAGAGATGGCTAGATTTTGATGAAAATAGGAGGCGCTGTGCTGAGGTCTGATCACGGGATAGGGCAGCGTAGGACGCGTGTGTGCACCCAGCTGCTTTCTCTGCAATATTGATGCAAGTTTTACCTTGGGAAGGGGCCGGTGCCGCCCGGCCCGCTCACATGCAACTTACCAGGCAGACACGGAATGGTAGCCACGGCTCTTGGCATCATTAACAAAAAATAGCTTTAAGCAAACACACACACACACACACACACACACACACACACACACACACACACACACACACACACACACACACACACACACACACAAAATGAATAAGCTAAAGTACCTAGGCTGTGCCTAATACTATGGCACAAGTAAGGCCCCTGTTGTTGGCGCACAGGTTGATACCACGTGCGAGGGAAGTGAGTCAGAACAACAAGCGCACCCACTTCCTTTCTGATATCTAATATTTTGAGAAAAGAGTGCGGATTTTGTTGGACTATAAATCGGTGTTGGCGGCGCATGCGTCAGCTATTTATGTGAGCCTGGTGACTGGGGAAGTTGACAGAAGAAATAGCAGTGGGCCCACAGTGGGCCCATATTGGTCGGTGTGGGAGAGGCAGGAAGACGGGTTGAATGCCCTCGCCAACCCTCAGCATCCCTCGAGGCTATGACTGGCTGGCTGTTAGGCCTGGCCCGGATTCCTGCCCTGCGGGGATTACTGCCATGACAATTGAAATGCTCTTTATCGTCGTTAATCCCGACAGCGGTATTATCGTTATGAGAATCGTGAGAGGGTGAAAAAAGGGAAAGGGGCGACGGCCTGTTTGTGGTAATCAGCGTGGCCCTGACTGGGATGGCCCTGATGGGGATGGGGTGCTCAGGGTAGGCAATGCAGTAGGACTGAAAGGAGGGGGATGGTTGGACAATAGGGCGTGGGGGTAGGAGGGTGATGGGGAGGAGCGGAGAGGTCACTGTAAGCTTGGTCCACAACAGGGTCAGTATGGACGCTGCATGCTGGTGATGGGCACCTTTCGAAGATCGCTTCCCTATTTCGTGGATCGCTCGTTGGAAGTTTAATTGTATCATTTGAACGGATACCGTAGACTCCATCAGATTTAACGTCATGTTATACGTATTTATAAACCTAAATCTATGTGTTGAGATAGGATAGTAGATGCCCTACTTTTCTTTTCGATCTTTTAATGGAACCTTCCATAAGGGGAGCTCGAATGCAGACCCTCTGGTGTCACTTTATTCACGACATCCAATTACATATATCTAGTAATGACAAGAGGGTGCCTTTTGTCTAGCCCCCCCCCCCCTCCTGTAGGATGACTGTGACATTCAGCCGACCATAGTTGTCTATCCCCGACCTACTGTTTCCCGTTGTTCTGGTCACAACGAACAGACCAGACGACTTTAGTGCTGCGTGTGAACTAGATGCCTCTTTCATCTCTCAGATCTCCGCGGACCTCCCGTCGAAAACGAGGTTTGTACCCGAGATCTCCTAATTGGGCAACTAGTGCTTGATGTCGCCAGCTACCAGCAAAATGAGTCCCTATTCTATTCCATCCCTACTCTTCCCTCGCAAAACACCACACCGTGTGAGAACCCCTAAGGAGATGTGAATAGGAACGGGAAATAAAGGGGGCAATATCGACAAGAGGTGAGGAGACTGAGGGGTGGGTGGCTTCCGGCTGCAAGTTCGTTTGCCTCTTCTTTACAAAAGTAACGTTTGGATAATTAGGTTTTTATAAAGACGTGTTTTGGGCATTTGGGCAGGGAAGGGCCGACCAACAGCTAATCAGGGTGTGTGGGTCGCTTGAGGCAGCCCTTAAAAAGACGACGGGCACAAAGTGCAGTCCGGGCAGGAGGCTGGCACAGAGGGGGCCTGCTGAGGGCGTCTGATCAGCCGTGTGCTGATTCGCTGCATGGTTTGACCACAACAGTTTAAGCTTACTGGGTGTGGGGAGCGGGGTGAGGCCTGGGGACCCGTAATTAGAGCAGTGCCTTAAGCTACACGATGCAGACACCCTCTACAAAGATTTACCCGCCTGGCTACCCCTGAATGGCCTGTTTGTACAAACGTGTCAAATGTGGAATTTGATTAATACACCAACAGGCCAACGTGCAGACAATCTCCATACATCGCACCCTTGTTTGTATAGTGCACCCATTGGGAATGAACACAAATCACAACCGGCCAGTATCATTATGAACCAATTACGATTGCACCAATTTCAGACCAATGTAGAAGAAAAAAAATGAGGACGGTGTAAGCAGTGGGCTTCTTAGGAAAACGAGCGTTTTCTCCGGGATGGAGGGAAGTAGGTCAGAGACGGGAAAGACAACTATGACTATGCGAACAACACGACAAACGAGGATGATTTAAGTAACACAGCATTTAATTTCAATCAATTATTAACAAATTGTAATAATGCGATTGCTTTGTACATGTCATCGTCGCCTACCCTGTTGATCTCGTGTTCACTCTTTCTGCCTCTTGTCTCGGATCTCTATTTAGATGGCTGCAGCGGTATAAAATAGTAGTATGGACCTTACCAGCAGGAAGCCCGCCCCCCTGCTGTGCAGTCCAGCACTTCTATTTACAGATGTGTATGCATTACATGTAGGCCAATGGTGGTGAAGCAATTCCTAACACATCAATGTCGAGGAAGCAATAACACAGGTTCCCAAATAAGAGATGAGTCCACCAGTCAGCTTTGGTTCTGAGGGACTGTGTGGACAGTTTGTTACATGCATGGGAACATCAAACCATATGAGTAGACTTATATGAAACCCAACACAAAGCTACATCGAGGCAAAAAAAAAATAAGTGTGTGAAACATATGGGAGAATGTAATGGATTAGTCTTCAATGCATGGTACATCACTGTTTATCTGGTGTAAGTGGCTATTTCCCTTCTACATGTGTATTGGTGTAGGAGTGCTCTAGCCCCGGGCTCTAGGGTTGACACGATTGGGCTTTGAAAGTGTATGAACGTCATTATGCACTCCCTACTCTCAAACCGATTTTGTCTTTATCAAACGACAGGCATTTGAGCTGCTCTCGAGATTAGGAAAGGTACCCAGCAAATTGTTGTGAGTCCTCGTCAACCTGTGTGAAGTGGCTCACACATGTCGTTAGATGGAACACGACGTCGTTATAGCACAAGATCACCAGGAATAGCAATTGCTATGCCACGTGAGTCTAACACACAGTGGCAAAAGATGACGGAATGAGTTATCACTCAAAAAGGTGTCACCATTGATGACCAATCATGGCGACAGATGACGACAATTTGCTGGGTATATTTTGAAAAAAAAAATATATATAAAAACTCTAAAATCAAAACTATTTCCTATAGCTTGATACCATGGATACCTAAAAAAACGTCATATTTTCCGTTCATACAGTGAACTATGATAAAATCACACCTTAGTTGAACTGTACGCCAGTAAAGCTAAGGGAAATTTTATACCATGCATTGGGCGGGCAAATTCCCATCCTATAAGTCAGTAAATACTCATCCCGAGACGGACTATGTTGGAATATGATAATATATCCTGATCAGTCACATTCGGTCAGTTCCGGCAATTTAATACCTTCGGGTGGTAGCTACATGTAACAATATAAAAAAAAAAAGTGAACAGAAATTTGATTCTCAAACCGAGGAGATTCAAAGTCATTCTCTGTATGACTGAAATTCTTGTTCTCCACTACATTTAACCTGATCACTTTCATACATGCATTCACACTTCATTATTGGCCAAACAAACCAGAGTTATTTATGATACGATGGTCATAAACTTGAATCCAATGTGTTCATAACCGATCATTTACACTCGCTGGGTTCATCAATATAATTTTACACAATTTGAAACTGATATTTACATGTACACAGAAAAGGTAATTGGTACAAAATTAAAACCAAAGCGAGACACATTATCATTCTCTCCTACACACAGCACCTTACATAGTCTATAGATACATAATAATAGCGGTAAGACGGTCTATAACATCACATTGAGACATCATGCCACATTCAGGTTACAATTTCCAGAAATTGCTGGTGCTATTGTACCAAGGTTTACTTTAACGGAGAAGATCTCGCCACCTTAATATATTACATGAGCACATGACCAAATCACATGAGCGCGGCCTTGATCACTGCATATATGTGTACATAGTACAGAGAGTGCCTAAAGGACTCTAGTTCTCCGATGTAAGGGGCAGGGTGATTAACACATACATTGGTGTCTATATTTGCCTCCCTTCCTTTAAGAGGCTTTATGTGCTATGGGAGATACAATGTACACAATTGATGGCGTTTTAGGTATGGGTAGCATCAGCATTGAACCTGTTTAATATTTAGACCTATTTACATATTTTATCTCATTCACACGCAACTTTACATTGAATGAGTTAAGAAAATTTAGCATCCATTCAAATATGCATTTGATAATGAAATTACATGGTTGTATCCACGCATAATTTGTATGATTACAACGCCACTCGATACAATAAAATTATATATTCAGACACCACAGCGGTTATTTTGCCTTTTCCCTCCTTTGTCTTGATTTTTCTATTTAGCTTGCATTTTGTTTTAAAGTTAATATCAACGGGATCCCACAGCATGATCAACACCCTCTACCAGAAGACAACCACATTTGACCAATCTTACGTCTTAGTTGATCAGTTTTGGGGAGTCGTAGCCACCATAAATGGATGTACAGTTGCGGCGCATAATACCCTGAGTCCTAATCGAGTGGAAAATCGGGTTTCCCTGAACTTAGTCAGTCGTGATATTTCTAAACAGCTATCGTCCGTTCTACATACGACGCAGGCATTTATGGTCATCGATGTTTGACCCAACTTTACTGAAGTTAATTCGAGTAACATCTATGTATTCACAAGACTCAGGCACCAACTGCATTGAAACAATGCTGTTCATGTAGACTGCTTTAATCCAAAGCTCGAGACGTATACTTGGACTTTCTCAAGAAACGGTAGCAGGTGGCACCTGTCATCGAAACTGCTAACGACGCCCGTAACGACGGTTACATCGGGTTACGGGAGCACGGTGTGATTTAGTTCTTTTTCAGTTGGGAGGCAGTTCAGGGCCGCCTCAGATCTCAGATGTCTATATGATGCCTGTGACGTGGGTTAGTTTGCTGCTTGTGGTGGTCGGTCGGACGGCATGGGCGCGGCCATAGTTAGGCCGAGCGGTCCTCCGGGCGTCACCATGGGGAACATATGCGGGAAGACGGCCTGTTCCCGCGGCGTGTGGAGGTGATGGTGATAGTGGTGCTGCAGTATGGGGTGACTACTGTTGCTGCTACTGCCACCGTTCACGCTAACACTCACACCGCCTCTACCGCTGCCCACCGCGCCTCCGCCGGACGTGCTAACGACGGACGGGGAGGAGGAGGCCGGGGAGGGGGGAGAGGAGGTGCAGGAGGAGGCGATGGTGGTGGTGCTGAATATGGCGCCGGACAGACTAGGTCCGCCGGCGGAGGCTTGGCGTCAATGATGCGAATGTGCAGGCGGCGGGGTGCTGGTGCCGCCGGACGAGGACACCGACAGCACGCCGGGGCTGTGCTCGGGGTCCGAGGACGGTGTGCTGGGCACCGTCACTGGCGGCGGTATGCCCGGTGGCATGCCCGGCGGCAGCCCGAAGCTGTGGCTCATGAGGCTGTGGCCTCCCATCCCCATGCCCCCACCTAATGGTCCACCTAGGGGTCCACCTAGACCCCCCACTCCGGAAAGGCCCGTGTGTGGGGGTAAGCAGGTCTGGCCCTCCAGGGGTGGTGAGTCTACACGCAGAGGGCTGTCACAGCCGTCCAACAAGTCCAGGTCTTCGTCGTCCGTGTGTTCGCTGGGACAAGATGAGGAACTTGTGGCGGCCGACGGTCCTGACTGTCCAGACTTCAACCTGAAAGATGCAAGAGAAAAGAAACTTAGGAATTTATGTCATCGAGTGAATCATGATTTCAGTTCAACCCAAATGTATCAGTACTGTGGACGCAAAAGCTACATGTACATATATAATGCTGATCCGACGGTTACATATGCCTACATGAAATAATAAATAACGGATAAAAAAGACTCCAAAAGCCGTGTGTCCACAGGGCGTCAAAATTTGTGACGACAAAACCCATCGTTTTCTCCTGACAATAAAAATGCTTTTGTCGTCCATTTCCGACGATAAGACCACTTTTGTCGTCCATCTCCAACGTTTGATTTTTGTTGCTGGGAATGGACGACAAATGCACTTTTGTTGCATGGAATGGACGACAAAAGTGCTTTTATCGTCGTTAATTAATGTCACTACCAATTATATCGCCCTCTCATTCTCTGAAAGACGATACGGAGACGTGGATACGAAAAATATAAAAGACACGTGGTAGCCGCACCTACAGCACAGAGGAAAACAAAGGAATTCCATAATACTGCAGAATCCGAGCGATCCGGGCGCATCTATATATTTGAACGGTATCGCTAAATGACATTTGAAAAAAAACAAAAAAACTTTTAAAACAGAGAGCCAGCGCGGATGAAATGTTAACCTCAGTGCGCGTCCCTTCACACAGCCCACTGTTGGTGACTTACTAGAAATCCCAAACTAGAGGACGGACGTGGATAGACTTTTACACTGTGGCACTATAATGTCCATTGCATAGCTCCAAACGTATTCCAGCACGAAGAATAACATATATAAATACATCTCTGGATAGCAATTGCAATCCTCTACTAGCATCAGTAGTGAAGGTCTGGGGTAAATCGAGGAAGAAAAAAATCGGCATAGGAAATTAGAACATTGTGTGACTAAATAGGAGTTTGAGTTTGATTGACGCCCGAGGATATCAGTATGCGGGTGTGAGTGAGATAGGAGATTTCGTTTGCACAGTGTCACTGTCTCACCCATTCACCCTCACCCAAGGTCCCGGGATGCTGCGGGACGGAGGACTCTGGAACGCCTGGCTCGTCTTCGTTTGTCAACGTTCTTGAACAAACTTAGGGATTTAGAGCCACATGCCTGTGTAAATACTCAGGAGAAAGAAAAAATTCTCCTGGTCAGAAAGCGATAGTCTCCGTCTGGGCAGCATCACCCAGACTGTCATTTCCAGCCTAGGGTTTCTGCCATCCATTTTCCACAGCTATACATCAGGATTTGTGTGCATACATACAGACATTTTATATCCATCTCCCCCAGTTCTGTATGTGGGGGGAGGTCATTGCATTACGTAGAATAATACATGTACCAGGATATGGCGATTCTTAGGCCGGGTTCTTAAGGCGTAAATCCACTTGAACACCTTCACAGCGGTGTCAATCTTACTGTTACATAAAGGCCAAAAACCAAATGTATATGAGAAATCAAATAGATAGAATTTAGTCTTTATGGTGCAAACATGACTGAACGGGTGGGGAAAGGTGCAGAGTAGAGTGTCGACACGTGTGTAGATGGTGCTTTGTTAGTTTGTGCGACGCTTCAGGTCTAGGCATCAACCGATTTCACGCCACTTTTCGGGGTGTTGGGTGGGACGCTAAACCCCTCCTCTCACTGCCCCCCACCCGGGACCCCTGTGGACCGGCCACCACCCCCAAGCGACCAGCCGGCCCATGTAGAAGCAGCCTGGGGCTTCGAAATCCAACTAAATAATATATCACGCGCAGTGGGTCGGTGTGCACAAGGTGTGTAATTTGTTTACTTATCCCCACATTTGGTTGGTTTATAATCAGGAACAGAGGATTCTTGCTGGTCACCATCGCACGTGCATATTTCCGATGATATCGGGCTTGGCTGCATGGGGGGGGGGGGTAAATAGCAGGCCCGTAACTAGCCCTTGTCCTGGGGTGGTTCGATTTTTGATAAGGTGGAACTCCATCAGTTCAAGGGTGGAACCTACCAAAGATTTCATATAATAAACAGCAAATATTTACTTAATTTGTCCTGATTTTAAGGTTTACTCTCTAAAATCCTCAATAATTGTCTGATTTACAAGCTGCAAAAACTTACATGTAGCTTAACATGTGCAATTTCAGGCTAGCTAGGGTGGAACTTTTCTGGTTCATCAGGGGCCTTGGGGGGGGGGGGGTCGTTCGAACCAACGAACCCCCCCCCCCCTATAGTTACGGGCCTGAATAGGTATTTTAGTGCCAAATGGATTCGTTGCAATATCTGGGTATATTCACACCTAGACATTGCTATGTATTGTAGTGCGGGAGCGTAGTATAGATTTCATGTTACCCTATTCCATCGAAAGCCTCATAATGTCATCCCTGTGATAATTGATTCCACAGTGTCAGTGGGGCTTTAGTCTAAGCAGCGCCCTAGGCCCGGAGGTAGGAAGTCTATAAAGGGGATGGATTGGCTGGTGTGTGTTGAGGCAAGGGTCACTTAACAAATTACATTATAAATAGAGGAGGCCAAATAAGGTAAGCGAAACTGTGCCGAGTATCAACAATAATGTTTACTCTGTGTCCATAATGGACAGGTGGATTACCCCCGTCACCTCACACAGCGAGTCTATTGGTAATGCACGGCTTAAAGCGCATGAAACATCTCTACACAGAAAGGCAGATTAGATTCGAGAGCGAGGCACCACAGTGATTTGTAAGGCCGAAACAATATCCCGATGGAGCCGCAGATTTGCATCTGCATATTTAAATGTATGAAGGTGGCCTGTTGTGTTTCATTGAGCCTCAACGATAAGGGGTGAGAACCTATCGGCCTTAGTACCATATGAGTGGGTTATTGAATTTGGTCTAGGTGAGCCATCTTTGTTCCCAAGCCTCGGTACAAAGCACTGCTGAAACCTAACACCCATTCTATCCTGCAATTTGGTATAGCTGAGGTCTAGAATGGCATAGGAGGGGGCGAGGCTTTCAAAGTGCACCTGCGACAAAAAGTCCATTTCGCATCGACCTTTCATGCACTTCTAGGGGCAGTCATTTCAGCAAAAATGTTGGCACACGTTTTTTCAGCAGCGATGGAAGTGTTGGGGCTTGTTTTCTTTTTGTGAGTATCGATATCAGGTGAACATTGTTTTTTAAAGTAATTTCCATTTAGGCCAACAGCTGTATGTTTGCAAACAAGGGAACGCAATTCATATATTAAAGGGAAGTTAAACCCCCGTTAAACCACATAATGTTGTGGGCATTACGGCTTAAATTGCATCACTCTGTTAATCAGAAACTGGATTTAATAGAACTTATTTCATACTAGACAACAAACGAGAAGAGAGTACATATTTGAACATTTATAAATGTCTAAGTATGAACGTGGAAATGACGGAAATCTATTAAACATTAATTCTGTTCCCCTATTTTCATACCAGCACATCATTGTATATTAGCCCGAGTATATCTTCTATAGCATTCCCATGCACATAACTAACATGTAGATACAGACATCTTAAGAAGGTGCTTCCTCCGGGTGCTTCCTCATGTAGATCTTCTATCATGCACGAGACGCCAGCCACCCTCCCATATTGTTGCAGATCCACATGGCTAGCGTCCAAAGTAGGGTGTCAGCACAAGGAGCACGCTGCCAGCACACTGGGAATCCAAGATACCGGTAGGTCTGGTGTTAAGGGCGTCTAACTGTGTGCGTGCTTGGGGGGGGGGGGGGTGCAGGGTAGGATCAAGGGTGTCAGGCATGATTCACCTTCAACATTGTACTATAGAATCATTTATAGATTCCCAACTTGGTTAGAGTTATAAGTATAAATTGTATTTCTGCTAGGTTTTTCTCAAACACTACGATCAGAGCCTTCCCACTACGTACTGCACTCCCCATACGATCCAGTCAGATCATATAGTGAGGGACAGTCAGTTAAACCCTAAATTACCTACGATCGCCAATCCAGATGCATGCCTTTTGCCTCTATATCTTCACCGTTCTTAGTGATTGATCCTCTGTGCCCAAGAATTATCTTCCGATCCAGGTCAGTTTGGTACGATCTGAGAGAGCCCTAAACTTAGCGTCTGAGAAATGACTTCCTCAAGTTCCTGATCGCTGATGATCGGTTCGGGTTCACGAATGTGTACATGAACCTATGTGTATGTACGTATAGTGTAGTAAGTTAGCGTGATGAATTATCAACCAAATGTTTAATCCAGCCTATTCCTTTCTGAATGTTGATCATCCACTTATCAACATTGATTATGTGTTAACCAGGCTGGGCCTATAGTCAAGATGAGTTCAAACACTTTGATGCAGAGTTAGTCAGTCAGACTGTCATCTGAATTTTTATCTCACCTCGTGCCCCCCCCCCCCCTCTATGGAGGACACTCAAGGGTGAGAGGTCCCCCGGGTTCACATGCCCCTACACAGAAAAAAATAATGTTCAAAGTCTTAGTCAGATGTTAGTCAAAAAGGCTAACTTTCTAACAATACCTAGTCAAAAGCATGTGCCTAAGTGTCCAAGTTTTTCTTAGTCAACTACGACTAACCATTAGTCAAAGTGCCCAACTTGCCTTGGCTTGCCTGATTTTGACTAAGATTCCTCAGTGGTTTTGACTAAGTATGCAATCTAATAATGGTGAGTGTAAGCTCTGTATAGGATCCACATCCCACAAATAATAATCTCATCATTTAGGAAGCATACATGTGAAATGCCTCACATCATTTTCATTAGAGCCCCGGAGTCAATTACTCTGGGTTTCCCACAAAGAAGCAGATACATCTGTGGATATTTTACTTATCTAGATACCCACAGAAAAGGTGTAATTATCTGTCTACCTAGTTTATTTAACAAATCATTAAACTATTTGACATATTTTGCCAAGCTTGATGTTATATTAAATTGTGAAAGCCTCAAAATTATACAGCGCCTGAAAATCCCCATCATTTTGACATCCATCGAATAGTTTATGGTACACAGCCAACAGAAAAATCCTGTTTCAAACCACGCTGCCCCCTGGTGTGTAAAGGCAATACTATGCCAATATAGCTTAGTCAAATTCACTAAGAGATCTTAGTCAAAGTGACTAAGTGACAGTGACTAAGATAAGTTAGCTTGCCTGAAACTCCCAGCAGATACCTTATTCAAGATTGTGGTTGGAGAGAGAAACTGATATGGGTAGTCAATGTGACTAAAATAAACTAGACATTGTTAGTCACACATTAGTCATATGTACTAACTAAGATTATTTGGGCATTTTGACTAAGTTAAGTTAGACTGACTAACATGGATTTTTTTCTGTGTACACTTTTACCGAGGCATTGGTTATTTAAAACCCACCACTACTTAGGCATAGTGATAGATGGGCAGGCCTCTTTTAAGTCATTTGTCTGCCATGACTGGAATGGAGAGTCATTCAGCCCAGCCTCATCAAATCCAATGTCAAATGAATCCCTTCATTGCATAACTATTATTTTTTTAGGAAATATAAATATTTGCCAACACTGTCACTGAATGCTCTGGCGACCCCCTCGCCGATATAAATGCATTGCTTTTCTTTCAGTTAAGGTATTTACAGAGGTCTTGGGCTATAATGAGTTCTACGAGGCTTTTAATCTAATCTGTCTCAGGGTATTTGTAAAATATGACAACATATTTTTGCATGTATTGTTAGAAATTTAACCTCAAACTTTACAACTGGGCAAGGTAGAAAACATACCCAAAAATTCCTCATTGAATAGAGGGAATTATCTGATTGATCCCAGTTCTGTCCTACACCAAGATTGTGGAATACCCAGTTGGCGCAACCATTTAAATTTTAATGCTGGAGCCGGTTACCAGTGAGTTTTCACTAATAAGTGTGTTCATTTGCCCCTGAATCCCGCGGCAAATGGGGGGGGGGGGTATTTCATTGGTTGAAAATACATCCCTCTAAGTTGCTATATTTGATGAAAATAGTGCTGAGGGTTTCTCTTGTGCCCATGTAGACTGTAAACATTTCTCGTCTATCACTGTGTGAAGGACACACTAAGTGTGCCATGTCACAGCTCCACTACAGACAACACCAACACCCCCGGGCACGAACAACAGGCTCCAGGATTCATTACACATCCACAACTGTCGACATGCCACATCGGGTATGATAAGCCAAATGTGAATAATTAAACACTAATACTGTGAGACGGGATATTCTAGGCTGCTGGCTGGGTCAGCTGGGGATGGAGGCTGCGTGGCGTAGGTGGGTGGGTGCAGGGTGGGTGGGAGGGGGCTGTTAACTGCACGAATCAGAGGGAAATAGGTAGGGGTGAGTATCGACCCCTAGCTAGCCATGCAACCCCACCAACCCACTTTCATCTTCTGGGTCATTTCTCCACATGCCTGCAGCACACACGCACCAACACCCCATCACACACCTCATACCTCCTCACGATGGCAAATGCCAAATTTGATCTCCCCTAAATGACTCTCCAATAGCGATAAGCGTTCAATGGTTTCAGTATGGGTTACGTAACGAGTCTGTGTCTACCTGCTGCAGATAGCCATAAAGCACACGTGAAGTCTGTTTGCGTGGTCATGGATGATTATAAACCATAAAGCCTAAAAAAAATTGATTTTGAAGAATTTTTGTCTCATTTTTAAGAAATTTGTCTGTAACTTGTAAGTTCTGAGGATTCTTTTCATCCATTTCCTGTATCCTTTTCGTATTCTTCCCTTTTCTCAGAGTTGTCATTTTCCCGTCATTATTTTAGAATGAAATGACACCAACTGTTCACTGCGGTCCTCTCTGGGGCCAACTGGTACCCATCTGAAATGCCTTATCAGTAGAACTCACTGGGAACAAGCCCCAGCAATGGCTGCGCCCTTGGGACAACCTGCTACCACCGAATAAGTCCGCCACCGCACTGTATAGGTATAGTCAATATAAAAAAAATAAGGGCCTGCTTCTTGTACAATAAACGTACCGTGTCACCGTTCATCACCAGGAACCTAAACCCAGGTAAAGCCCCCCGCCCCCATGCAGTGGTTCTCCGGGCCGAGTGTCAGACAGAAGGGGCTACACGCGAAGTCGTTATCTTAACTCACGCGTGAAGTATATTAAGCTTAACAGGCGTAGGATACATTTTGGATCTGACTGATAACATGGAAATTTGAGTAGGGCCTGCTGGAGGGAACCCCGTGGGTGCCCATTGGGGGGGGGCACTCAATCTAGGTTTAGGTATCAACTGCGATACTGGCCTCAAAAGGGCGGTATCTGTCGATACATCTATATAATATAAAAGAAAACAGGCGGTGGGGGGCATTCAAGTTTAGAAACAGGGGGTTTAAATTCTGCCGGGGTCAGGCCACCGATTGGGTGAAAAGGGGTGGTGAGCCCCCCCCCCCCTCCCTGCCGCTCACATTCTTGCCAACACTCAGTCACACACACCCCGGAGACACACTAACACATTAAGGCCTAGTCGCACTTTCCGTGTTGCACGAAGACAAGAAATGAAATTAATTTGAAACGTGAGCCCTAAACACGATTGTTTTTCGTCTGGGTTCTTTGAAGAGTTTCCGGAGGTGCTCCCTCGCCATGTCTTATTGAACCCCCCTCCGGTCACAAGGCCTGTTGATCGGTGGGGCGGCGCTTCTGGCACGTCGCCGCGCTTAAGCACCGCCCCACCGATTTGGGACGAACCACAATGTAAACGGAGCCGTGAAACCTACACTGGCACCTGTGTGGACATAGCCAGCCATAGGCCTAACAAGCCCGTCCACCAGTGCCACCTAGATCCACGTACCCTCCTCCCTCCACGCACCTCCTTCCATCATATTGGGTTTGCAAGTGAGAAAATCAGATTTGAGAAATGCGTGTTAGAAAAGTTGGTTAAAAATCCTCACGACTTGCTCAGGCGGAAAATCCCCCAACAAAAAGAGCACAATGAGTTGATTTTCAGCTGTTGCATTAATAGGGGCAGTGCAGGGCGTCGGAATCCCATGCGGGTGAACTCGACGTCGTGCTGATATTTAAACATGTAGGGAGAAGAAGGCAGGAGCACGATGCGAGCACACTGGCTCTATTTGGCTAAGGGCCGAATGGTAAACTCAACCCGAACATCTCGCTACTGGCTACGTTTGCTGTTAGGCTCAACTCTGTGTTTTCAATGCGGAGGTCGGCCAGGGCGGCGCGCCGCGACGCCGCTCAGCTTACAGGGCGCAGCGCCGCAGCGCACCGCGCCCAACACATTATCGGCTGTCTGAGTCAACACGGCAAGGTAATGCTAAATTTGAGGGGCGGGACACACTGGCCCAAGGTGGGGGACTCCCTCCCAAGAAGTGTTTGTGTGTGGGGGAATGGTCATGCGTCCGTGGGCCTGTAGGAGGCAGGCGACCGCGCCGCGTGGTGTAGGATGACTGTGCAAAGAGAGTCTGATCTCAGGGGAGGTGGGTGGGAGGTGGGAACTGAGCTCACATACAGTATAAGCTATACCTGCTTCTCCTAAATTCTACACCTCTATGGTGTAGTTAGGCTTAATGTGCATTTTAGGAATATGCTATCTCATTGATCCTGAACGGGCAAATTCGCCAACAGATAACGTCACCCTGTCCATATATACCGTGTAGGTTTTTACCTGCATATATCCCTACCCCAACCTCATCACCTAACCCAGATCCCTAATCCGACTGCTTCTCCCCAAATAAGCTATACGGCACTAGCATATCAGGTCGTGGAGACCGCCATCTTGCCTTGCATTATGGAGAGGCCCCTGCCTCCAATGCAGTGCATTCTGGGTAGATTTATTATTAGCTGCTATTCACACTTCTAAACGATGGCAATTGGTAAGACTGATATTGAAGGGTGATAACCTGTACCATGCCTCTATCCTTATCGCCCTAAGTACCTCTACATTGTTTCATACAAAGAAGGTACACTGTCAGACTGCGGCAAGCTTTTTACAGTATATTGCTTCTATTTTTGGAAAACAGTGGTAATTGCTGTCAGTACAAATCCAGTGATCCAATGTGGGTTGTACTGTACCCACTACAATGGTCTTTATAGCCCATTTACAGAGTGTGTATGTTTAACCCCCGACTACATGGGCCAACTGGCTGATACTCGTGTCACTAGCAATGTGCTAGTCCCGTATACCGAGGTATAGCGGATTACCCAATGGGCGCGACCATTCTGTCAATTGAGGTTTCCCATAATACACTCTGTTTGTGGAGGGTTCCTGCTAATTACCATAAGTAGGTCAGTCATGTGACCTGGTCTGGCCAATGGCATTGGTCACGTGACTGACCTACTTATGGTAATTAGCAGGAACCCTCCACAAACAGAGTGCATTATGGGAAACCTCAATAGACAGAATTGCTGAATCAGGTTATCAGTTAAAGTTACAAGTGCAGATTTCTTACTTTCACACTTTGGTTATTATGTACCAAGGGAAATATCTCTAATCGATGCAACGGTTATTCACGGCGGTTATAATAATATGTTTTTTTGGTGTTCTTTTTCATTCCATTTTATTTAATGTGCCGATTTGTGGTGACTTCCACATCCCAACTATATGTATTTACTATGCAAGAAATAAGCACTGTTGAGGCACGATGCAAATATAACCTTCCTCCAACTTCCAGAATAAATAGCAATCATCAGAAGGCAGCGATAGAAACGATTCCACATAACACCCATAGTCCACTAGGCCTCTGTCGCAGAAATTTATATAGGAAATGTATGGCTCAATTGTGCGACAGAGGCCAAGTGGACTATGGGTTTTAAGTCACATGTTTTCTATAATCGAATCGGTGGATGGACGATGTGGCCAATGGACGATGTGGACACTGGACCATGTGGCCAAACCAAGGACTTTGTAGCCAAATTTCTGGACCATGTGGCCAAAAGGGGACGATGTGGACAATCTGAGGAAATGGACGATGTGGCCTTTTAGAAGTAGATTTACATTGAAACCATATCTGTTTCACTTTGGCCACATGGTCCATTGTCCACATCGTCCTTTGGCCACATCGTCCACAGAGATTAGAGCACAAATTTGGGTTAGAATTGGGAAGAATATTGTAAAAATAAATGCATGTATAATGTCCCGGGGTAAAATTGTGTTAGGGTAGGAAAATGGGTTATAGAACCCTTGGGGACCCATAATCTTATAGCAAATTGCATTTTAAAACAGTGGTCACATCCTCCACCCAGTTTGGCCACATAGTCCCCAACTTTGGCCACATCGTCCTGGCCGCATCGTCTTTTGGCCACATCGTCTACAAATCTATGAATCATGTTTACTGCAGAAAAGGTATACTACATGTAGCATGGGAACCTGGCCGCCCGCTACCCTCAGAGTCAGACTAGGTTAGCCAACAGCTTCCATTAGACTATGCCCAAACTATTTCAAGGGAGTCTTCCTCTTCTTTATATTGATTTAATTTTCATTTATTTCACGACAGATGTCAGAAATTGGTAAAAAGCTCGATGTCTGAGAACAGCTCCCGTGAGCACGGCTGAACAGAGATATTTTTCTCCCTGAGCTTTAACTGCACTTGCCGATGCCAGGTGGCGTCAGTGTGCCTGCACCTGTACCCCCGCGCCACTGGGTGCGCCGCGCCGCGCTCACTAAGTGGGTCAAGATGGACGCGGCACATCCTGTCACAGATATATTTACTTTTATATTTACCTGTGATTGACATGCGTGTAAACGTACCTGGCGTGGAGAGCTGAGAGACTGAGGGTTGGGGTAAGATGGAAAGTACGTATGTGCATGCTAGGTTTGCCTTAGACCAAAAAAATATATTGTAAGTTTCCAGTAACATGGCCCAGAAAGTTGAGGTAGGTAGGTCGGATTTTTTTTTTTTTTTTAATTTTTGATTGTTTTACTGAACCATACTTTGGCCTATATATTGAATTGTTTATCACTGATAATTGACCCACAGATGATCGATTTCATCTCTAGCACCAGCCAAAACGTTGGATATTGGGCTGAAAGGCTCAAATTCTATGTTTGAACCCAAGCACATTTCAAAATATTAGAAATATGAAAATAATATGAAAAAATATGAAAAATTATGAAATCAATATTAAAAATTATGAAAATAATATGAAAACTTTCCTAAAAAAAATCTGAGGTCGGCCCTGTTAGGCTGAGTTAGGTCGGGTGACCGGAAACCAAACTTCTTTTATTTTTTGGCCTCATACCCCGGGTGGCAAGCACCACCGTAAGTAGGCCACATTCCGTACAACCAGCGTTGTCGTCGGACAGCGCGACACGACGCGACCACCCCTCCCACAGGTGTGACGATTAGAGCTGACCAACTTCATGTTAGCGGCCGGTATTTGCTGGGGATTATCCCTTGGGTAGATCGACCTAAAAAGCAGCTTAGCACAATGACCGATAATCCGGTGCACCAATTGCAATATAAATTTCCGTGATGTAATATGCTTGACGGAAGCCAAGCAGTCAGACGACCATACACCGACCATTCACAGCTGTTCCTGTCTTTGAAGTAAAGGATCACTAACCATATAACAAAAGAGCGGATATATGTTTTCTTCTTTTAGGGGGAGGGTGAATTTTATATCCTATTGTAGGGTGGGGTTATATATATATATATATATATATATATATATATATATATATATATATATATATATATATATATATATATATATATATGATATTTCATACAGGGCGCGTCGGTATATGTGATATTTCATACAGGGCGCGTCTGACACTTGAAACCTTCAACAGAATTCCCTTACACACATAACAGCATGACACCTAAGGTTCAAGTGTCGATTTCCTCACTGCGACGGCAGGTGACTAGAACCCAATTAGGGCCTCCTGCTGAAACACAAGGTGCGACCAAAGGCGGCACGACCTACACATCAAAGGCACCCATTGCAGCACGTCATGACGCGATGTAATGTACGACGTAAGTTGCTCCGCCGTCACGTAAAAGCTGGCAATGATGCCCCATGTAAAGTGGCGGCGGCTCAGGTATATTGGATGAATAGGTTACCATGTAACACCATCTGTAATACCAGCCCATCCACTCCAACCTTTCCCCCAATAACATCCACCAGTTGGCAACCCCACCTAACGGCGATTTGACCATCGAGGCAAATGTTATTGGTGTTCACTGATGTAGTTATGTAGATTTAGTGCTCTTGGCACCCGCGTGGTGACCCTTGGCAGTCAAAGACCTGCGGACATCTTCATTTGTGAGAGGGTTGAGTAGGTACGGGGGGGGGGGTGCATTCAATGGGTCAACCCATTCATCGTTAAAGGACGTGACACGAGAGGGCACCATAAGAACCCACATCAGGCAAGGCCCACTTCACAAGACAAACTAGACAGACCCCATTTATATTTATAGGTCGGAGTTTGGGGTGGTAAGTGGAGTCGAGTATGTAATGGTCATTTAATACACCCCCCCCCAAAAAAAAAAAAAAAAAAAAGAAAAAAAGCTACAGTGTTTTACAGCCCTATTTTTCAAAGAGTTAGCTGACAGCTTCCCTTAAATTTGAAAGGGATTTAGTAATAACATTTAAACATTTCACAACTCTAAATTGAAATATGTGAGTTTAGTTCATGAATTATATAAGTGTTAGCAGTATCCAAGTTGTCCGGATAGTAAACTTTCATCTTATCGACCCCCCCCCCCCGACCTTTCGAAGCATCGTGAGCCACAGGTCGTCAGAGTCAGTGCCGCAACATTTTCTAAACCACCCACACACTGCATGCATACTATATTTTTGTAGTATACATGTATATGTAGCCGCTACGTCAAACGACAAACTGTCAAATGACAAATTCCATGCACATTGACACAGTTGTGGTACAGGGTTCACCTGTCAGTCCCAGATAGAGCCCCAGTATCTTATCAATAACCACTGCAGTGTCCACCCAGACAAATACAGCAAAGTGTAGCACTTGTTCAAATTGTATGCACTAACCATCTTATATACCCGTACACAGCCCCATCTACCCAACCATACAGTCAATAACACTTTCCATTCAATGACTCCCGAAACCCTGCTCTCATCCCCAGCATCCCTCCTTGAATGGTTTTAAGTTCGGATGTGGGTGTGGAAGCGTAATAATCACAGTGCTTCAGCTTCTGCAGGCCAAAGTAGGCCGACTAGTGGGGCGTCTTTAGTACACCCTCTGTGGTGTATGTCTAAACTGTGACCCAGTGCCCGTCCAAATCCTATCAGAGCCTGGCCCAGTGCTGCCACCCAGTGGTGTCCCGTCATATTAAGGCGGACAGGCCTGGTTGCAGACAGCCCTCTCCCACAAACACTCCACATCGACAAGGACACTGCACCAACCTTCCCAGATCCATAAACACAAAGAATAAACCACAGTCCCGACTAGTCCTGCACGACGTCCATCTAGTTGACTCGTGTATCATAGCATGAATATATTCATCTTTGCTATTAGGACAATGTGCGCTGTCAGATTGGTATATAATTTGTTTCTCGAAATCAATGAAGGAAAGAAAACCAGGACTGAAGCTACATTGTGAACTATTTTGCAACAGACTACTCTATTTGTCTCGTGAAACGACACTTGAATTCTTTTTATTTGTTGAATCAAAGGAACTTCCATATAAGCCATGATTTATCAGATTAGTTTAACACACACAGAATTGTTTCTCTTCCATTAGTAAGAATCTATACCCATTAGATAGCATGATTGTAGCATATAGAATGGTCCTTTTCACACTACTCCACTTCCCTCCCCACCTGCCCCTCCTCACACACCCTATATGGATCCGTGCACGATTTACAGAATCGGCAATGTTTCAATTGGTTGCCTTTAATGATGAGCGTACAGGGAGGTGGGGCGCTAACTCTATTGTTCCACAAGTGATCCATATTAGCATCTGATGGCATCAGTGTAATGGAGGCAGTGTTACTTTAAGGTAGCAGTCTAATGTGTAAAATGAACGTCTCCAGGCAGCGCTTTGTTACCCGCCCCTCTACCACAATACAAGCACTAGCGAGCTAGGATCGAGCTGCTCGGGGATGGCACAGCGCCTACATGTATTAGGTTGGGACTATTTGTCTAATTAAGTCGGCGTTACGTTCGGTCGTTACCCCGTCATGAACAGTGTCAACACAGGGCTGTCGGGTGGGTGGAGGGAGGAGACTCGAGCATCGCACTGCTTTGATTCATCCCCGGCTGGGGAGGATCATTGTCGGCAAGGGGCTCAACATGCAGGCTTGGGGATCCCATCTAAGAGCGATAGACGGTGGGTGCATGGGAGGGGGGGGGGCAGAATGATAAGGGTATGGAGGAGTGGCAATGAACACATCTATAAACATAACAAAACAATCGCAACCACACAAAAGTCTTTGATCGTAAAGTTGGGGCACGTGGTCACAGTTGGTCGCTGATTTTGTGTGTTTGCGTTTGACTAGGTGGTCTGAAAGGACTGTGAGCATGGTTACTAATGATGTGACAATATTAAGTATGCCAGTATAGGGTATTCCATTATATCGGGTCATCTGGGGTGGGGGTGGGGGTGGGAAGACTTTGTGATATATAGATGGAACTTCATCAACTATCACAGCCAGAATTAGTAATGGACTGCTTGTTACGTCTTGAGGTATGGTTCATGTAAAACATGACATGTATATACACATCGGCCAAGTAACTTCAATATGTACCTTATGTGACAGATGGGCCCTGACAGTGACACTGACACACTGTGTATATCTGTGTACATGCACCTTACAACTAGAGAACTGCCTCTGGTGACAAACCACAATTAGCGATATTAAACACAGAACCTCAAAACGCGCACACAGGCGGCCCAGTGTACCATGATGTTAAGGATCGTCTACTATATAGTAATTACATATATCTACCCTCCTTGATGATGCCGGCTGTTATTAGTGATTATCTCTCCAAGCACCGGGTCAATTAATGGTGGACCAACTGGATCACCTGGAACCCATTGCAAAAATAAAACCCTGCATACACACCGCACTCTGAGCTCAGGAATTCACTGAGAAAATATTCTTACTCACTTGAGTCTTTATCCAGACTCAGGCAATGTCGCCAAAATGAGTATGATTTGAGACTCAGCCTGACCCTGTGGATGATACTCAGGCAGAGCCAGAGTATCACCCCAGGCTCAGCCTGGATCAGCCTCAGGATCTGCCTGAGTATCACCTCTAATCCTGCCTTTTCATTAATTGGTCAGTTCAATCTATCATGTTCTAACTCGGTAATTGGCCACCATATCTGAACTGAACATGTATACTGCCACACATCTAAAGAGGAACTTGCGGACAACTACCGTTATATATGTTCTCTAATATCTAATACACTGAAAATATAAGGCTTAAAAACGTACTCTGTAGTGATCACCTTTGCTCATCTTGTTGAAGATATCGTGGGAGAGTACCCCATGATCTTGAGGGTGATCACTACAAAGTACCTATCTAATCTGATCAGAGAGGAGTTTGTGAATGATTACTTTGTCATAGATTAAGATTTTGGCATAAATTTGTATAATTAACCCCTTCAAGGGAAGGTGTCCCTCCCCACAATCAAGTATCTATTGTAGGCACTTACAGCTGATTTTGCCCTGATGAGCCATACATGTACATGTTTGTATAAGGAATATTAGCTAGTCCCCATTGTTATGACTATATGGTTTGAGTGACAAAAGAGGTGTCAACTATCAAATATGATTTCGCCTTTGATAATTCTGACCAACTAACCTTTTCTATCAATGAAAATTCACATAGTGAGCATTGCATATCCAATTGTTGTATACTAGGGCCCCCTGGTGGCAGAAAAATATCATCAAAGTGATGACCTTAGGTAATCATCATCATTACCTTAAGTCATCAATAGAGAAAGCTCACCCTAACTCATCAATAGCGATCACCTTCACAGAAGTCTATATTTTCAGTGTAGATAACAAGTCTGTCCCTGTAGCTGGGCTATAGTGGCCAAGATATCGGAAACGGTTTGACTCTTTGTTTCCAACCCCCTCCACGTTTGTTGTTTTTATTTTTTGTGCCGAGGGTCCGTGTCTTAGTTTTATAACATTGCATTACTTGGTCACCCCCTCCCCCCCAAAAAAAAACAAAAAAAAACAAAAAAAAAACAGTCATATGGGCGTGCAATGATAGATTAAAATGGTTCGATATACTGGGGAGTAAGTATATATACTGCAGAGAACAGAGGTCGTGTATCAACTGTGCTTGTGCGCATCTCCCTGTAAGTATCGATCTACGCCCCTGGTCCAAATTGTGTGCGTAAAGAACCTCCCTTCGCCCCAATACACAACCCAAGTCAGTGGACACTGCCTTCAACTCTGAACTGTCTGCGTGTAGCCGGACTGAGGAGTAGGCAGACAGCTTGCCGGGCATTAGTAGCTCCATTAATAATCGGGAGGAGAAGAGGGGGATGGATTGGGGGCACAGCACGGCCAGAGGGCCCCCGTGTTGTTGGGCTGTCCTAGTCGGTAATTGGCAGAAATTGCTACTTGCGGGTTGCGGTCGAATATCAGGCTTTTGAATAGGAGAAGCATCAGGACGTCGGGTTCGGATCATCACAGGCCAGTGGACACCACACCGAGTGTGCTATTCAGGCTTGCTGGGCGAACAAGGGGAACACCATCTTATTTTAAGAATGCTCAAAATTTTCTCTCTAAAATACCACAGAAATGAACTATGCATCGGAGTATGATGAGTCATGACAATTTAGTGGGATTCAGTGGGACTCATGTTTGCAGTCAGAGTGAACTGTAAACGGTATACCATATAAGCTATACGTTGTGGCGCGGAGCTGCAGCCTGAGATATTCTCTCTTCTCTACTTTACTCTAATATATAGATCTAGGATGTATACAAGGTGATATGCCTTATACATGTAAATCATTTTTGGTATCTCCCCGACAGTTACAAGTGTATGTCCCTAGGATATTTAATACATGTTGCATACTTCAGTTTCGTCAAATTGTGTCCTGTGGATAGAGTTATATAGATATTTAAAATAAACTCTAGCACAGATATATATTCAGTCTCTTAGACAACTTCTCATGTCTGTGGTATAGCTTGTGGTGCACACCCACAAGTCCGCCCAATGCTAGAAAGCACACCATCTGTTAACCCTATTCTCTGGACTATTTTAGCTAGGCTCATTTCTATTACGCAAGCTCGTGCTAATTCCCAATGTTAAGCGTCAGTTAATTGAGGGTCGGTAATTAGTTGCAATAATAGGGAGGAGGCGGAGGAGTGTCCTTTATTTCATCGCCCCTCCCACCAAATTGAGGAGCCCCGCGGCTGGACACCCTGCATTCCAGTCCCAATGACCTCTATCATCACCATGCGGGGTGTTTCACTTGTAGTAAGCGGTGACCCCAAAAAGTAGGAACATAGTCATACTATTACACCAAGACAACATTTATGTGAGAAACACAAAGGAACACAAGTAAAACGATGCAGGGATGTGAGTAGGACAATGAGACCAAGAGGGCGTGTGTGTATGTTGTGGAAGAGAATTAGGGAGAGAGGCAATCTGACTGCTAGGGGTTTGGAGGTAAGGGGGTCTGGCCTGAATCCATTTCGGCTTACGGATGCTCAATTCGCCCTGAAATGCTTAGATAAATTCGTGAATATTATCACGACATCAGCACTTGTGTGCAGATCTAGTTAAGCACGCGGCCCCTTCTACAAACGGCTGTGACGCCGCTGGGCGTTTTTTTCGGGTAGGAGAAGCCCAAACAAGGCCCCCTCTGTTTTTCTTGTTGGTGACAGTGGCTGCAATGGCGTCCCGTTCTGACCTAGTGCGTGAAGTTGGTAGTCTGACTATACTAGGTGCTGGCGGTGGATGACAGTGGGCTGCAGGGTGACGAGCGTTCACGAGTAGACAGCAATGAATAGATGGATAAGAGGTCGAAGTGCATAGTGGGTAGGTTGGGGGTGTTTCCCAGTTGACAAGGCAATGGCTTCAGCGCTTAGTTGCCGACAAATTGCTTGCAGTGGAATGAATGCAGCCGTCCGGTAGTGGGAGGCTGGTCGGGATAAATACCCTCAACGGGCATTAGAGGAAACAGGAGAAGCCACACTCCCCTCCCAGCACCACCACTCCAACGCCACCCCTTGTGGAAGGTGTGATATGAGGAGCAGTGCGAGTAACGGCTGAGAGTCCTTCCTCCACATCAGCAGTAATGTGATTCTTCTGTTTCACAATGACATACAACGACCAATAACATTCCTTTGTCAGCATTTGTAGGCTTCCCGGCCGCCAATTGTATTTACACACGTTCCCATTGCTATACAACTTCAGCCTTGCAAAAATATATGCACTGCTAAGGAGGATGGATATTGAAAGGGAGCATATCCCACAGTACTGTCAATAGTGTATACTCTCTTGAGAAATGCGTATCTACTGATAAGTATATTTCAGTACGTGCAGCGCGCTTATATACAGCAATACCAGAGTGACTGTTCTCATGGTGATTTTAAGAAAATGCATTTTGTTGTGGAAATGTGTCCACGATGCTTCCCCCTGTCCTGTATCCACTGCTTGTTCAGACTGCAGGTCTTAGAAATGCTTCTCCATTCCTGGCTGTTCAATAATGGTCCCCTCTGCCAACCTATATATCGATTACCTTTAGCCTAATTTCCCTTGAAGGCCAACTAGGAGGATTCATCAATAAAGCTCCTTTTACACTGCAGGGCTAACTAGGATTGGGTTGCCGTAATCGTTTTTTTTTATTAAGTGGCGAAACTAGAGTGACAATTTGATGCCCCAATTAAACATATTTCCCCGAGTGACATCAGTCTAGGTAGTATTTATTAATGACACATAATGCACGCGTGCTTATTGTAATTGGTTTCACATTACTCATTGAACACCCCTTTGCAATATTTTTTTTCAGTATATATATATATATATATATATATATATATATATATATATATATATATATATATATATATATATATATATATAGGTTCCTCTGTTCTCAATAAAATGAAATGGAGCTCTATCCGCACATACACACACAAAAAAAACTTATCTTTCATGGGTTAATGATTCAAAATGGTTCTACAGCTATTCTCATTTTTTTAAGTTAATGGATTGTCACGGTAAATAACCTAGGGACACAGACAGAATTGATCCAATGAAAATCAGACACATTTTATTGTAAAAGGGTTCAGCAAATGCTAAACTAATTTCTCGCACTGAGATAAACGTATCCCCCCCCCCTCCCTTAACCCAAAGTCACGGGGCCTGCTGCTGTGTATGATGAATCATTGAGAATCCTCCAAGAGGTCGCCTGAGATAGCAACATTTGTTAACCTTTCAAACGACAGACAATTCTAATCGAGATGGTCATGGGCGTATAGGTAGATATATAGCACACGGGACAACAGACGGGAACAGCGGAGCGGCATTATCCGATCCCCCCCCCCTTCCTCAGTTTGCCGTTCGGCGCCTGGCCCGTGGCGTGCTGGCCTTTACCTCGGCCCGGCCGGAAACTGGTGATGCCGTGCCCGCCGGCCGCGTCCCGCCCGCCCGCCGGCTTGCGTGCACGTCGCAGCCGCTCTCACAGTCCAGCGCGTCGCGGCGCTGTCAGAGGCAGCCTGCCAGAAAATCCAACCTTAACTCGCCGCTCGTTCTGCCCTAATCAACTTAGGGGAAGTGTCTGAAAACGGACGTTCACTGACACATACAAACCAGACATAACACGACCCTGGCCCCTCTAGCTGCACTGATCTGTCAGAAGAATCCCATGAGCACAAATAACGTGAATTATTTTCATAGAATTCTGTAACCACATATGAACTAAGTATCACTGCACACCCCAATACTTGGTGCCAGGTGATGCTGCGTGGTATTCAGGGACCGCAAATCACCCGCAGCAGTGTGACATTTCCACCCTACTAAGATTAGCCTACATACTAGAGACTTCTTTTTGTAAAGGGGGGAAAGAGGCTGGCAGAAATCGGGTTACACGATACACATCAGAGGCAGGACCGACATGGCACCGAGCCCAGACGTTCAGCGGATGCCAATATGAGGGTTACTGGTATCATCTTTATGAGCTACCTGTACATGACATTGTGTGCATAGGAATAATGGAAAGGACTGCATTAAACATCCCAGCAAATTGTCGTGAGTCCTTGTCAACCTGTGTGAAGTGGCTCACACATGTCGCTAGATGGAACACGACATCGTTATAGCACAAGATCACCAGGAATAGCAATTGCTATGCCACGTGAGTCTAACACACAGTGGCGAAAGATGACGGCATGAGTTATCACTCAAAAAGGAGTCACCATTGATGACCAATCATGACGACAGATGACGACAATTTGCTGGGATGTTATGCGTCAAAATATCTAAGCTGTATGCTCCATGCAAAACTATATCTAAAACAAAAAAAAAGGAAAAATAAAAGAAAAAAATATCAAAACCGTATGTACAATTCAAGACTTTAAGAATTGCCCCCTCATGGCTTAACAGGTGAGACAAAAAAAAAGTGGACGTCCTGTGGAGTTACATCATTCAGCCTTTGAAAGGGCAAGCCAAACAAGGCCCCAATGCGATTAGGGTATGGCGGAACAATTCGGCTTTCAATTGCTGCCGGGAATAATTGATTTTGGGTCGGGCTGGGGAGTTGACAGAGAGGGGACAGGGTAAACAGTGTTCAGTGGGCCGAGCAATATAATCAGCAGCAATTGTTTACAAATATTATCTGAGCACACTTCAATGTTGTGATTAGGTTTAAGGATTATCAAATGTACAATGTAACCCTTGCGCCGTTTATGTTAAGTGTGGGATATATGAGATTGAAGTTTTGAATACTTTGGTGAGTTGTGATTACATTCCATATGCACCACTAATGCATTATAGATTTAAGAGGTCCACAGGCACAGAGCATTCTATCACCCAAATAGAATTTTTAAGTTTACAGTCCAGAAAAAAAAAATAGAACTGAAGGAGAAAATGCATATATGGTGTAAAGTTAGGGGTAGCATGGTAATTATAAAATGACAGCATACATGTACTTGTTGCATACTAGTATACATGAAGAGGTGTGTATTTAATGTTAAAACTCTCAGAGCATTCTAAGGAATTTTCACATCGTCGGTATGTCTAACGTAACATATAGCGTTTAACTCAGTTCAACGTGTAATTACCATTGTTTAGTGATTGATCAACGTTGATGAACTAGTTCACCACGGAATAGGGGCATCTGATACCCATCTGATAACTGTTATCAGTCATAACTCCTGGTAACCATCCCGGGTAATGACTGCGCTCATTTCACATCACACAACATCGGTACACCAAGGGTTCAAACGTACGTTGGTTACCGTATGTAAACAACATGGTATCCCCTAGAAAAATCCCCAACTCTATATACTACTTACAATTTGCAAACCTATTTCCCGTCTATTTTCATTTGTATTTTCCCTTCTGTGATCTTTGAGAGAAGTAATCTGTCACATTCATTGAGCACTGTGAGCCCAAAGACATATATCTTCCCTCTAATTGAGAAACCATCATTAAAATATAAAACCTTGGGGCTGTGAGAACGGTTTTGTGAAAAAAGTTTCAGAGTGGACCCAGCGCAGAATGAATGTCGTAAAGGAAGCTGTTATGGACTAGGAATCCTCTATGCACATTATAGATATATAAAAATATTTTTTTTATTATTTTTGAAAAACTTACTGTGAATTATATCTATTCTTGGCGGCTGCGGCGCGGTCCCGTTGCCTCCTGTTCTTAAACCAGTTCCCGACCTGGGTCGGGGTTAGTCCGGTCCCCTGGGCGAGCTCTCGCTTCTTGGTCGGGTTCGGGTAGGGGTCCTGCAGGTACCATTCCCGCAATAAGTTCCTGGTGCGTTCCTTGAAACAGTGCGTCTTCTGCTCGCCGTCCCAGATGGTTCTGGGCAGCGGGTACTTCTTTCGGACACGGTATTTGTCGACGGGTCCGAGTGGTCGGCCTCGCAACTTCTCCGCCTCCTGATAGTGCGACTCTAGCCACATTGCCTGTAACTTGCCGTGTGAATCCTTGGTGAACTTGTGGTTCTCCAAGATGTGGTAGAGGTCCCGGTAGTTACCTGTGTGGAAGGCAACTAATGCCCTCGCCCTCAGCACCGACTCATGCTTGTTGAGCGCCTCGCTAGCAGTAGGGTTAACGGGTAGCGACCAGAGGAAGCGTCCAAGACGTTCAATGTCACCCGACTCCTCAAGGGTTTCACATACCTGCGCCACCTGCTGGGGCGTGAAGTGTAAGGTGGGCAGGTGAAGCATGGCGCCGCCGTAGGCCACCATGGGGCTGTAAAGTCCAAGACCAGGAGTGGAGCCGGGCAGCCCGCCACCAAAGCCGATCAGCGCCGGATGTGGTTGGACAGGATGCTGCCTCTCCGGCGGCGGTGACCCCGACGACTCGGACAATTTGGTGACGGCCGGCGCCGCCGGGCTGGTCGATCTCGTCTTGATGGACGCAAAACCAGGGTGCTCTTGAAGAGCACCCCCGTGCACTGAACTAGCTATCGTGGCGGCCGACGGGTGGATAGCTCCAGGGGTTGGGGCCGCTCCGCCGACGGCCGGACGACTCTCCTGTGGAGAGGAATAAGGTTGGAAGCCGACAGTGCCGTGAGGAGCCGTGTCGACTGGCCTTCCTGTCCCCTTTAGTGGTTCACAATGCCATCTGATGGCCTGGTCCTGTTGCCTCCCAGTGTTCTTCCTGTATGACTAGGACAGACCGTGCTGCAGAAGTGGTAGAGGTGCTACTCACGCTGGATCTGTAGGTGGAATGGTGCTATGGGATGGAGTCTCTGTTCTCCACTGCTGCTACTGCTGCACATGGACGACGACGTTCTGCAGGCTGCTTAACTCCCATCAACCAACACTCAAACCAACCAGTCAGTGCCACTAGTCACCACAGGTCCTTCTGAGCTCTACCACTGTCGCAGGGGGACTAACTGGTTTTCGGCACACCTCACCCTCTCGCTTACAAATGCTTGTTGTGGCTTCGCCGCGAGAGAAGAACAACACTATTAATACTAAATAGAGGGGAGGGGCGTGCGTACTGGGTCCGTGTCAGTTTGTATCCACAGCCCCCGTATCATGCCTCCCTCGGCTCACCCCGCACGCAACCCTAAGTTTTGTTAGCCGCTCTCTGATTGGCCAATGAGGCCGCCACTCTGGCATTACTATAGAGATGCCTGCCAATCACTGTCGGAGGCCTGGATCGTGGAGGGGGAGGGCGAAAACAAAGGCTGCATCAGGCGGATTAAAGCGCGTTTAGTACTTGGTGATAGTATACAGATTATGTGGAGAACGGTACACCCGCCTGGGATGACACGGCCATGATATTGGCAGTTGTAACAACGAATAGAATCGTGGTGTTATGGCAGCCCTATGCTGAAGCTGGTCCACTCTCGGCTCACTACCGCCACCTGGCACCAGTTGGCTGAACTAAAGTAGTTCTCGTTATCAGCAGAGGCTGCTTAATTCAAGTGCTCGTCTATATTTGCAGCAAGGTCACTTAGCTTTTGACACAGAGGAAGAGGATTGCCATGCTTTCTATTTTCATTTAGAGTTGACTTCAATTTCCACATTTATTACTGATATGTTCGTCTCTTAGGCTGACAGAACAAGCTGTGTCATTAGGTTGTCGATTCAATTGCTCAGCAAACTTGAAAGCATGTGCAGATTGGGCGAACCGTCGTTGCCTTTGAAATAGTCTATCCTAACAGTTCATAATGATGGTCACAGTTCAGCATATGCCAGGTATTTATTCATTTATAGTGTAATGCAATCGACATCAATGTTTGACAATATCATGAAAAATGATATTCTTCTCTATAGCTAAAACACGCAATGTGTTTATTTAGAAGATAGGCCTCCTGCTGATGCATGAATTAAAGTCCATTATTCCCAGCCCTCTTCATATTTCTACTTCTCAGCAATTACCCATGGCACTTAGGCGCACTAGCAATTAGGCAAATACACATTTAAAGTGTGTCTAGCTACAGATTATAAACACATGAAAACATGTAGTGTATATATACACTACAGCTACTAGATATACAGGTGCAGATGCACACATGAGTCTAAAACATAATTTCACTGATATGTAAGACAAAGAAAGGAATCATATGTTTCCAGTAACATGATTTTATGTTAAGAATATGAAAAGCATATTAGAAATATGAAAAAAAATATCCAAGAGGCACGCATAATAATGATAATACATGTAAAAACAATGAATATGTATATTCATAAAGTGGTTGAGAAATATGAATAACATTATTAAAACATTCCCAAACCCTGCCCCCCCCCTAAAAAAAGAAGAAAAAAAAACACATAGAGATGGCCCTGTTCTACTATAGTGTTGGTTAGGTGACTGGAAACCATTCCCCTTTTTAGGGCTAATGTCAAAATTGTTTTCAAAGGAACAGCCCTCATTCTGTAAATGGATGCCACATGTTTTACCACATACATATACATATATACATACACAAAATATCCTGCAGTGACAATGTCTATATACATTGTGCACAAATAATCCTGTGGTGACCATAGACATTTGATACATATAATTCACCAAACGTAACACACCGATATGTGGGTATCCATCTGCCACCTAGGGTAGGGCTGGGTATTTGTTACTGCATGGCAGGTGACACCAGGTCGATCAGTCCAGGACAAGGGTCTATTTAACTTAGAAATGATAGGGCTTCATTGTCTCTCAACACAAACACAAGTGGTTACACCCACCCACAAACAAGAGACATAATGGGCACAAATTGGGGTTAGGTATGTTAGAGGTCGGCAGGCATCTGGCTACCAGCATGATTGCATAGAGACTTTGACCGTCCCAGGTTTGGATCATGCGTTTCTTTTATATACATGATATATCCCTGGTAACCCGGGTGCATTCCAATTAATGCCGTAAAACCCCTCGTATAAGCCACGACTTATGGACCAGTTCAAGCCCTTTATAGTACGGCTTATATTGCCATGAACTCAGGGTGCGGCTTACATGATGGGTTTGAATATAGACTATAGCAAGGTATTGGAACCATTTCAGGTCCCTGGTGCGGCTTATATCATTCTTCCAAAGTCAGAGTGAGGCTTATAGACTGGGGTTTACGGTAAAATTATGAGTGTACCCCTTTTCGTTTTCCACTTTTTCTATTAACATATGTCTATGTTCTAGTACCCGGAAAAAGAGAAGGTCCTACACCCTCCCCCCTACACATGTATACATCTATATACGTATGACCTTCGGTACACTGAAATAGAGAAAGCTCTACCCCCCCTCCCCTCCCATGCATACACACCATACGGTAGCAAAGTAGCCCTTGCTCGATTCTAGAATATCATCCACCATCTACAAATGTGTATAGTCTGACAACCTCTCCACACCATTGTCTCCAAGACCAAACTGTACACAACTAGTCGGCGATCCTGCTTCCCTGCTGCGTGCTAATTACTGTGTGACAAAGGTATCCTGGGGACCAGGTACCCAGCAACACCCTGAACGGAAATTTGGCTCTTCACTCAATTGGCTGTGTTGGCAGAGGGAGCAGGGCCTCCACATGAGGCCATGGAGGAGGTGACCGGTGGGAGAGGTGGGTGGGGTGCTGGATCTGAGAGAGGTGACCAGTGGGAGGTGTGTGTGGGTGTCGGGGATGGGAGGAGGTGATGGGGGGTTCTCATGATTGTCCTGTTCACTGCAGGTGTTCAGCAAAAAGGTGACTGTCCCACTGTGAGCCTACAGTGAGGTACAGCGTGTAAGGGCAGTGTCACATTGCTATGTACAATAAGGGGTAAATTATCGACTTACTGATAGTATAGAGCAGAGGGGTGGAGTTTATGTTACTGATTACATGTTGAGTTCATGTAACGTTGTAACTTGTTCCTTGTGTGGTGGCCATCCATAACTTAGGCCAAGCTATATATGTGTGGCTGATCTCCTCACATTTTAGCGAAATAATTTATAAGTAATGTACGAGGTAACATTGGAATTGCTGCTAGCGATTCACTAGTGTCTTTACCCCTCTCTTTTACCTCCCTCTTTCCCTTCCTTCTCCCTTTACCTCTCCTTTTTTTCCTTCTTCTTCTTTTTTTTTTTTTTTTGGGGGGGGGGGGCCCTGGATCCACTACTCAGAGTGTTCCTAATCCTCTGTAGGGTGTGTGCAGCAGAATGGCTGGGAGATGTAGCTATATCTCTTCTTGGACTACATACTAAAGGCGTCTATAGGGAAAACATTGCTTATTGGTCTGGACGATATAGGATCCAGACAACTATTCCAACTTATTGAAAGGTCTCAACCTCCCAGACACTTAGTGGTTTTTTAGGAATCTGACCCACTACTGTCCCACTTCTGCACTGCACTAGGCCGAATCCCACATGGCGAAAAATGCCTCAAACATCTCTGCGATTTTGTCAGTTAGGTTTTATGGCCTCCCTGTGGGGTGTTTCAGAAGCAGGTAATGTTTACAACCGGTCATAAGGAGATATGATAACAGTTTTAATAGTGATTGTAGGCTTATACCTGCATGTGTTTCTAAAGCATTACCATTACCTTACTGTGTCTATAACTATATGACTGGTGAGAGATGATAATGGTTGCAGTTGTAAGTTTAGAATCTAACAGTTTTAGAAACAGATATTTAATGTTCATTATCATGTCCGGCTTCGGAAACACCCCACTGAGACCTATTTCATAAGCATTCTTTATTTAAGATTGATCTTTCCACTCTATGAGTGACCACTGAAGATCAGTCATTTGGGAATGACTACTAGTGTTTCAGAACAAGCTGTTACTCATATTGGAACTTAAGACTGGTCCTTTAGAAACAGCTGTCAATTAGACATAGGGGCAGTAATCAAGATCAGTTGTAAGGTCACTCATAGGCCAATTATCCAGCTAGTAAGATCGATCACCTAGGTGCAGAATATGGCTTTACTTCATAATTCCATGATAAAAAATGGTATTAAAAGGGGGAATTTCCAGTTGATATATACCTGACTTCATGCATTAGAAAATATTGTGGGATTCCACTTGTTAATAGGAATTTTGTGTACCCTCAACCTTCCCCATAAATCAGCTACTTTATGTTGGTCATATGTCACTCTTACAATAAATCTTTACTCATAAGCTTCATTCCCCATTTCCTTTTGAAACACCTCCTACTAAGAGTGAGCTATGGGGATATGACCAATGAACCCAATGATTGATCCTAAAACCACCTTACTAGTATCTTGCTCATAAGGCTATGTCACTCGTATATGGCCCTTGTGAAACAGGTCTCGGGTGTCCTAAATTGTGCAATATCAAAGTCCCACTGCAACCTGTACTAAGGTTTTATAACCTTGCGATTTTAGGATAGGAAGCATGTCAGACACAGATATGCCCATTAGCCAGGACAATAATATATCGCAAATGCTTTACAATAAAGCACAACAGTATCCTTGTGTTCTATGTACCTTATTGCAGTCATATCCATTGAGAATCTGGAGCAGACCCAAAATTGCAACAGATTCAAAATCGCAGAGATATTTTAGGCATTTTTCGCCAGGTGGGATTCGACCTACTGCAGATAGGAGCTGAAGTCACAATTAAGGCCAAACCTCTTGGACCAAGAACGTATATATGACGACATGAAAAAAAAAAAGAATGTACACATCGTAACTGTACAGTAAAAAATGAATACAACATTTTGGTGATGACGAACTGCGGGTGAACTGTCCACCGTCCGGCCCACCGTACATTTCAACCCCTCACTGTCCCTGCTGTCAAGTCCACACATGTTATGTGTAATAGGGCAACCATTAGCTATAGGTATACGGTTACGCCAAAAACACACTTCATCCGAGTTTAGCACAGACTCTTTTCATGAAGACGGAACACCCACCGTCCTTCCATCGTGGATAAGTCACCCTAAACCATTGAAATACAAGACTTGTATTTTTACAGCTTAAATAGATCCAGACGTGCTTTTTGTCCCTAGGTGTTTCATATTTCAATAAGCGTCACCGCGTTTGTCATGTTTTCCCAATTAGACATCGGATACCATCTATATGGGCGACCGTTTTGTTTTACTGGTTGTTATTAGGTTATAGGCTGTCAGTTGTACATAGAAGGGGACATTATAATGGGAAATTACGGGAAATTACATGTGAGGTACACATTGCATTATCATCGAGGGGCAGGATATGTACATATTATACACAGCTGTATATATCTGACTTGCCACCTTTCATGATTCACTTTGCGTGAGTAGATTTAATCACAATAGACTTTATTGACATGTGTCCTGGTTTTAAATTCCTATATGATCATTGCCGCAGACCGTGTTAACCACAAACACGCAACGTTATTGACTTTAGCTATATTGGTTGGACTGTCCATATCTAAACTAGGCTTTGTTTCATGATTAATTAGATAGAGTTGCAGATACAATATTGCACCTCCATGATGGATGTTATATCAACAGTCAGACACGGACCCGGTCACCTGGATTGGTCTGGGCCGCGTGTCACACGGGGGGCAAACATGACTGACACACCACCGACAGGGCCCGGATGCAGGTGTGGTCATCACGTGGCCAGGTACGTGAATTCTCACAAGGCTCGGTCATTATACTTTGTATGATGATACGTCACATGTATTGAAGTTATAATACAGGGGTAGACGGGGAGGGGATGATCCATCCATGCCTCATTTTTTAGATCATCTTTCATGCATGTATGATCAATCTCCCATCTAAAGGCGAGGCCGACAAAGGCAGCCTTGATGCACAAACCCATGGCAGAAGAGTGACTATAGCCTTATGAGTTGGACACGAGTTAGGGAGGAGGTTTTTCCTCCATAAGGTCGAATCCCACATGGCGATTTTAGCCTCCAATATCTCTGCGATTTTGTCTGTTGTGTTCTATGACCCTTGCTGAGGCCATAAAACACAAGGATTGCTCAACTTATGCTGAATCCAACAGTAGATATATGGTCTAATTTACAGTAACCCTTGCGTTTTATGGGCTCAGTAAGGGCTATACAACACAACAGACAAAACCACAGAGATGTTGGAGGCATAAATCGCCATGTGGGATTCGACCTATTGATGTTGAGACCGCTGAAGGTCGAATCCCACCTGGCTATTTAGGGCTCAAATATCTCTGCGATTTTGTCCCTTGCGATTTTGGGGTCTTCCTGGGCTCTTAGATGGCAAGGATTGTTCAACTTATACCGAATCCAACAGTGAATTGAGACCAATCAAGCAGTTATCCTTGCAATAAAGGGGCTAAGGAATGCCCCAAGAGTGCAAGGGACAAAATCGCAGAGATATTTGAGCCCTAAATCGCCATGTGGGATTCGACCTTATAGGACGTTTTTTCTTCAGGATGTGTGCAATATTGAGAGTTGACTGCCCAAGGTTCAATTGACTATGATCTGACTATGTACTGCATATTACTGCTAACATTAATATTTCATTTATTAGAGATTTGTATTGAAATGGCGATGTTGGAATAACTCAGCTGTATCCGAGATATCATTTATGCCAATAAACAAAACAACAACAACATAGACAGCTTCTTTAAGGATAATATCACGGCTCATCCCAAAGGTGCAATTCACCTAACGGAGACAGAGAGAGGAAATGGAATGGAGTCAAAAAGGGGGGTCAGCTGGACAGGGCTCTATATTGTCTCCCCTTTTATAGGAGCCATGGTCGGGTTAATAGACTCCCAACCGCTGAACAATTCAGTAGGAGTCCTACTGAATTGGCTCCCATAGAAAGACAGTCACAGCTTGGTGGACTCCATCAAGGGTAGTCACAGGGGCCACAGCTAAATGCGGAGTCAAATTCAGCTGACTCCTTGTTAATGGAGTCAAAGCGATAGAAAAAGAGTCAAGACAGGAGTCAGGGGATCGTCCGCCAGAGGGCCTCACAATATAGTTAGTACAGTTTTGCTCATCATGATTTATAGTGTTCACACATGATATACAAGATGGTATGCTTAACTTTGTGAAATATGTAAACAAAAGTTGCAGTACAGAAAAGACACCATTCCTTTGGCTAAAATCTTAACTCAAATATTCACAGTGTATCCTTGGTCATATTAAAGCTCCTTGGATGACTAAGGTAACATAAAAGAAAAAGATGTGTTACAGCATCTTTGGATAAAACATGTGTTACAGCATCTTTGGACATGTTGAATTCCTACCCTGCAATAAATGTTGAACTCTTTCAATGCAAGATTCAACATAATGCTGACTCAATTCCCAAAGTATTCAACATGGAGAGTCAAATAAGCTTGTATTCCTAAGGAGTCAACATTTTGACTCCCTATTTTTAAGGAGTCAGAAAGCGTGTCATCTGAGTGATAGAAGCTGGACTCCCATTCCGGGGTCACAGTGACTCCATTTCCTGTCTCTGCCATAAGCATCTCACAGTTTGGGGGTCACCATATTCTGAGAGACAATGACCAGTTAGTAGACAATACTGACCTAGTGGCATACATTATTGACCAATGAGAAAATTCCTTTCATTCAGTGCAGCCTTTTTAGGGTACATTACATAACACCTGGTACCCATCATGCTGGCTGTTATCTCCGCTTATCTTGCAAGATACCAGATCAAGCAATGGTGTCCCCCTACTAAGGAACCTGTAACCTCTGTATAGAGACTTAACGATTATCCGGCGTGTACACCTATGTACTGTAATTGTTAAGTTATTTTAATGTAATGTAAATTAACTAATTATTATCATAGTATCCTATCGACCACTGACGTGGGTTGGTAGTTAGTAGACAATACTGACCTAGTGGCATACATTATTGACCAATGAGAAAATTCCTTTCATTCAGTGCAGCCTTTTTAGGGTACATTACATAACATGCTGGCTGTTATCTCCGCTTATCTTGCAAGATACCAGATCAAGCAATGGTGTCCCCCTACTAAGGAACCTGTAACCTCTGTATAGAGACTTAACGATTATCTGGCGTGTACACCTATGTACTGTAATTGTTAAGTTATTTTAATGTAATGTAAATTAACTAATTATTATCATAGTATCCTATCGACCACTGACGTGGGTTGGCTTACAGAGGCAGGTCAGGTGCGGTGAGCTTATTGTCATACTTTAACATAATTGGAGTTTTAATTTCGCTGGTGACTCCGTAGTGGGAAGAGTGCTTTTTAGCACCCTACTAAGGAACCTGTAAGCTCTGTATACATTTGTTTTACCAGGCTCATACACTAGGTGGCGCTCCAGTAGCCCCCCTGCTCACATGGACATGGCCAATATCAACTCCCAGGGCTCCATAGGTTTACCATTGGTGTATGGACACCCCTCACAAAAATGCCACTTTTCAATGTAAAATAGAGTCCCAGGTATTAGAAATTAAAGCTGCACATAGAAAAATAGTGTGGTTATACTCGCTATCAATATCTAAAGACAATGTTGAGCCAAACACAAATCAGACCATTATATAAACATAATGGGCATAGTACAGGTGCTGGAGTCCAAACCAGCCATGCCCCTGTAGGAGGAGCAAAGTGGCATGGTTGCCACTAGCGCCACCTGTTGTATTATAGCTAATGAATGGGTTGTATAGAGACTTTACGGTTATCCGGCGTGTACACCTATGTACTGTAATTGTTAAGTTATTTTAATGTAATGTAAAATAACTGTAACTATTATCATAGTATCCTATCGACCACTGACATGGGTTGGCTTACAGAGGCAGGTCAGGTTCGGTGAGCATATCGTCATACTTTAACTTAATTCGAGTTTTAATTTCGCTGGTGACTCAGTAGTGGGAAAAGTGCTTTTAAGCACGAGGGCTGGGCCAACCCACATTAGTGGTTGATAGGATACTGTCTTGTCATGAATGAAGTAAATAAGGCAGTGGAGGTATAATAGTGATGTAATGATAGAGGTATGTTTTATATAATAACTGGTGTATATCATAGACATAAAGTAATGTATTCAGTAAGGGTATGAGGTATGGTTTGAGCATGAGTTAAGCAGCAGACGACTGGGGTAGGATAGGCCCTACACCAAGATAGGAACTTATATGGTGACGAAGGGGTGTGCATGCGGGGGACACATGGTGAGTGATTCAGCCAATAACCGAGGAGATAAAGACCCAGGTAGAGACGAGCAGTATGAGCCAAGCTGCAGTCTGAGGGAAGACAAGCAGCAGTGCGGGAGCCGGCATGAAGAGCGGACACTAGGCTCGGGCCTGGTGTCAAACCATGGAGTACGAATAGAGCAGCTCAGCTAGGACTTATTCCTATGGCCTCTAGCCACTGTCTCTTCCCACTGCCACATCTTCATGCACACACCTTGCCAGTCACACTGTTCTGCTGCTGATATTGCCATAGACTATTGAGGATTGTAACCTACCATAACTATGTGCTAATGGACAATAAAACCCAGTAAACACATCCAGAGCAGTACTCATCTGTGGATTAAGAGTGGGCTGGTCTACAGAGAGACACTTGAGTCTAGCTAACCTCAACACAAGTATTATCCCCTAATATACACACCCAACAATACAGCCCAATACTTTGATAATAATTACAGTTATTTTGCATTACATTAAAATAACTTAACAATTATTACCATTAGTTTTCCACTGACTTTGTGGGTAGGCTACTTCAACTCGTTTGTGAAATTAGAACTCAGGCAGGAGCTTTGCTATCTAAATAAGTTTATTATATGTTAGCAAAACTACAGTCATCACTTTATATGTAGACAAAACATATATAGGTCAGGAACTTTATGTTCCGAGTAAACAGGCAAAATGTTATACATTGCATAGACCTTGTATGACATAACAGTGTTATTTCAATGACTGTAGGGGCAATGTACCTCCCCCCCCCCTTTTTTCCTTAAGGGAAAATAGTTTATGGCTATCTTGCTGTAAAAGCCTCAGCACTCATCATGCCTGTAACTGTCTTAGAGGCTGAAAGTCCCCAAATCTTTCTGCATGTATAGAATATAAACTGATACACAATGTAACCTAAGCTAATACTTGGATATAAGTGACTAAAAAGACTTATGTAGATATTTCTATTCTATAATAAATTCATCTGCTGATGAGTTTGTCGCAAAACATGAGTGTTTATGCATCATAGATCCAGCAGAAATGGGATAAAGTCTGTAGGCTGCAGGACAGGTGGTACATGTACATACAAGGGTCTATTATAGAACCGAGCAAAGGTGGTTTCATTTGACCATCCTGCTGATTTGAGAATCTCATGCACCGGGACTTGTTTCCTTGCTGCAGCTGACATCGACGCATGGCGAGCAGAGTAAGCTGTATATTGCTCATCTACTCCAGCATCCTTCAGCACTGATTTTACTTGTCTGGATATTGTCTTTGCACTGGTCCTGGAGGTGGGTAGTTTTACTGTCGAAAAGACAAACGGCATGGCAGATTGTGACCTTTGGTCAGCAATGTATGCTCTAAGATGGGAATATACACACAACCTTTCATCTTCTCTTCTTTGAAAGTACATAATCAGCGGTTTGTCAGTTGGATTGTTAGATTTTGTGCGAAGAGAGTATGTAATCTTGACTGAATGATCGGTCCACTCACAGTCTCCTCTGAGCATAAGGTGCACTGCTTGCAGTCTTTGTCCAATGGCTAGTAAGACCAGTAACATAGTATGTCTGGTAAGCTTCTCATAGTCTAATCCCTGTATGTATCCCCAGTTCTGCATTGTTAATAATGCTGGCTGTCGATCCCAAACACATTCTATTGACTTTGTTGGGGTTTCTGGACCTTTGTCCCTTTGACAAACCTTGATGAGGTAGGCTCTTCTCCAGCTGGTTTGGCGTTAAAGGTTATAAAACATGATAGAAACGACCTGGACGTATTGATGGCACTGTTCATGACCTACCCCAGTACCAAGATATTCACTGAGGAACTGTATGCAGTCCCTGACTGATGGTTGTGTGGGTGCCGTCTAGGTTTCAGTCTCTTGGCAGAGTGACTAGGCATGTCTGCCTTCCTCTTCATTGGTGCCCATGGGGCATTGTGCTGTGGAGACCTATGCACAATTGGTGTAGGGTAATAGACCACTCCTGATGAGCTGCTCTCATTCACTGCACTTGAAGTAGAGGGATCATTTGTGTGAACTATTGGCCCATTTATATCAGGCCTAGTAGGCGAGTACTGTGTGATGAACAGTGGGTCTGATGAGGGCGAGTAGCGGTTCACTGGTTCACTCCTAGCTGGAGACTGCCCATCTTCATAATGTGTATCACCCGGTGCTTGGGGCCTCCTTGTGGGCGCACCCCTCCACCTGTGCTAGTTGTATGGCTTCATTCAGAATGTCGCCCCTAGGAGGTGTGGAGGGTGATACTGGCCTCATGTCAGGAGTCTCCATGTCTGTCACGAGCTGCTCAGCAGAGTGTTGACAACAGACACCTGTTGCTACTTAAGTAGCCCCCTGGGGTCAAGCCCTCAGGCATGGGGTGAAATGGATTCAGCCAATTAGAACGCTGTCACCAGATGTCCTTATTGGGACACTGTGACTTATCTGTCTCAAGAATCCAACATATGTCGAACGCTGCCACCTGGTGGCAGGTCACGTTGCGTCCTCCTTTTGGGGGCAACCGAGCTGCTCATGGTACCCCATGTGTTGCTCTTGCGCACATGGCCGGGTATCCCCGGCCCCCTGCTGGGAGCGTAGGCATCTGGTCCTGCCAGGTTGCCCGCGCCCAGCGTGTTCACGTCGAGACGTCCGTCTGCAACGAGAGACCTGGTTCAAGTGACGATAAGCTCACTGTACCTGACCTGCCTCTGTAAGCCTACCCACAATGTCAATGGTCGATAATGGATAACTAATGGTAATAATTATAAGGGATAGGCCAATCATGGTAAGCTCACTAATGAGGAGCTGGGGAATGCTGGGGAATAGTGATAGCCAATAAAACGCAGCCACCTTAATTAATTAATTAAGTATCCCATGTCATACAGCTTGAAGAACACACCCCTTGTGTTGGTAGATGCTTTTTGATGAATATGAATTGTACATATTATTTAGATTAAATTTGTAGTAATGGCTGAGGTATAGATATGGTGGTGGTTCTAGTACTGTATGGACAATAGGGACTGGGTAGACCGGATAATATTCATGTACTACACGGTGGTGTTCATGTACCTTGATCTGTACCACACTCCAAGTATACCTGTATAAAGGGGCTTACAACATGATTAACTTTGCCCGAAGTATATATCAAGATCCTCACTGCTTCAACCCACACTCGCATGCCATTGTCAAGGCACATTCCCAGCTATAAGCACATTGGAGTGTATCCAGCCAAGCCCCTGGCTTCTCGAGTAAAATGTTTTCATTTCAGATGTGGCCGGCAACATGGGGCTGTGTTATAGCACTGACACGAATCCCTGCACTCCGCTTGTGCAACATGGAGAACAGATCTGGGCCCCAGTGCAAATTTATACAAGCATTAGGAACGCCTAATAGGCCTGTCGCGACCGCCCGCATTTCTAAAACGTCGCACCAATAATGAAACGAATTAGGTCTATGCTTGGGTGGGTAATCTCTCTGATAAATAATCACGACATACAGCAAAGTGACTCGCCGCCTCCAGGGCCGGCATGGAGGGTCGTAACCCCTTGTGTTTGGCCTGCTCACTGCGCTAAAGACCTGTTACATGGATAGCTGCAATGCCCACATACTCGACATGGACATTGTTACCTTAATCACCCATACCTCCTCCATGACCAATGCGTAAATATGGACCCTGACGACGCGAATTCTCCCTTGAAATACACCGCATATAATATCTTAATCTATTCAAGCCACGGGGGATTGTTTATTGGCAGATATATCTTACATTCAATATCACTCAAAAAGTGTCCCCACCTTTCAGTTGCAGTATATTTTGAATAAATAAATCGCGTATTCGGAATAATTGTGGTTGACCACTGTTTGATTTGGTCCATCGGCAAATATTTGAAACTTGTCAACGACCACCTCCTGTAATTCCTGACTACATGTATGCACCTTGCTCTTCCTTTACATGTTTATACTGGTCAGTCTTTTTAGAGTACATGCGGTTAGTTTTGAGATATATAATCAAAGTTCATTTTTTTCTAATAACAGAGGCGACCAAATTATTATGGGCCTACAGATATCAGTTGATTTTTTTTGTTCTCATTTTCTTGCTCCATCAGACAGTTTGAATTTTGTTGGTATAGTGGGGCTATACCAATGTTCATTTGGTCATGAAACGTATCTTTCACATCACTTTGATCTATTCTTCAAAATCTGAACACACGCTCTTCACTTGGTTGGTGTCATCAGTTGAAATCCAGCTGCAAGTTTCACAAATTACATGTAGAAGCCTAGACATGAAGCACACACACACCGAAATAAAGGATGGTTTATCCCGTGTGAGATATATACCGTAATTAGCCTTATAGCGTTTACTCTATATAATTTAAGTTAAAGACTAAACTGTGAGTTGACAACTTTCCAAAATGCCACTAGCACTTTCAATAACCTCTGGGTAGGGATTTGTCTACAATAATAAGATAGTCCAGACTCCTGTTCTACTTGCATGGGTATACCCGATGATATAACCTAAACTATTTCCTCTGTCTAGAACTGAGACGAACATGTCCAGACCGCAGACTTCATACGTTTGAAAAATAGCCTTCAGCTGTACTTCATTCAGTGAACTAATGTGCTCATCCAAAAGTACTCCTGTGCAGACCTAGCCCTTGAGACTGCATTATAACAAGAGACACATTGGTATTATCACGAAGAAGGCAATCAATGTTTCACAGATAGCTGATCCCATGCCATCCCACGTGGATATAGCCAAGTGTTATCTTCACGGTCTGGGGTGGCTGTGGGGGGGGGGGGGGTATCAGCCTAAGGTCAGTCAGTGCACACAGATATTGAATCTGCATCCTATATCTGCGCTATCTACAGAGCATTTCTAGATGTAGCATAACCATCTGTATCAATACCCCCCCCCCCCCCAAAGAACTCGGGTCGTATCATTATGCGTACATGTGATGTGTAACTTACTGACTTGAATCATAATTAACTATAGTATATTCAATAAGACCACCCCTTTTTTCATGCACTATACCTATCTCCATAAACCTATTTGACTTCCTGAAATAAGGCAATTCCATTAGGGCATTAATGCGTAGTTTGGGCAGATTTTGGCCGATTTTTGACCGATTTTGAATACCCTGCAACTTCCTCCATTTTCACTCAAATGCCAGGATGTTTCTCATAGACATAGGGTGACTTGTGTTCTCTGCAAACTCCAAAGAATACGTTTCTACCTCTGATACTTTTTACATGGTAGTCTTGCTAACTTGGGAGGAAATTTTGAAAAACCCAAAAGAATTTTCCTAGATTTTATCAGTATTTAAGCTAAAACATCATGAAAAATGTAAAATGATATAAATTTTCGGGTGAAAATCGATTTTATGCATTTTTTCCTGCGCAACAAAATGGCATCAAAATTTGCAGTGAATTTGGATGCATTGTTGGCCACATAGGATGGTTACCATGGCAACAGACATGTCAGATTATGCTGAAAATATTGATTGTGCCTAGTTTTGGTTGCCATGGTAACCAGAAAGAATGTTTTCTCACATCCACCCTGTACCAAAACTCCAAAACGTTTCTGTATTTCCTATAATGTGCACTTTATTTCATCAGAATTGATAAAGGCAATGCTGAAATATTATAATTTGAAGTTCATCCATATTGTCAAATTTTCCTATCAGAACATTACCTTTATTCTGGTCTATCTCACTAATAACAATAGATAGAGAAAACTGGGATGTCACAATTTGTGATCAACTAGCCTAGCCTAAACCAACCATCACCATTTGCCTTCTAATTGGAATATCCACCTAATTCCAACAGTTTTTGAAAGCTTATGTCACCAACTACAACCCAAGATTTGCTCTGAAATAGGCTGGTGAAGGAAGAGTTAATCTAAAGACGGCCACATACTTTGAGACCCCCATAATTGGCCATAACATTGACTTTGACACTGAATCAACATAACTAACTGTTAGATTCAATGCTCATCAACAATTCCACAACGTTGATATAGGGCTAAAGCTATTTCTCATGGCAAATATTGTGGGTTGGTCGTCTCAAGGTATGTGGACGTCTTTAGGTTAATCTACCCTATGTACAAATGGGAATCTGTGGAGTGGTCATTTCAACAGGTGGTATAACGGTGATGCGGAAAGAGGGCCGGCGTGGTGGGTGAATAATGGCTGAAATATCTCTGCGATTTTGAATCTTTTGCGATTTTGGGGCCTACCCAAAATTCGCAAGGTTATAACTACAGTGGGTTGTATAAGGTCGAATCCCACATGGCGATTTAGGCCTCAAATATCTCTGCGATTTTGTCTGTTGTGTTATAAGGCCCTTGTTGAGGCCATAAAACACAGGGGTTACTGCAAATTAGACTATAACCTACTGTTGGATTTGGTGTATGTTTAACAATCCTTGCATTATATGGCCTCAGGAAGGGTCATAAAACACAACTGACGAAATCGTAGAGATTCCAGAGGCCAAAATTGCCATGTGGAATTCGACCTTTAGAACACAAGCACTCCTTTGCGATTTTAGGCCAAAGAATACATAAAGCAAACATCCACAAAGGCAAAATACTCCCAAGAGTACAGGAATAAACGTAACAGTGCCCTTGTGTTCTATACACCCCACTGTAGCTGTATCCTTGCGAATTTGGGGAAGGCCCCAAAATCGCAACAGATTCAAAATCGCAGAGATATTTCAGCCATTTTTCGCCATGTGGGATTCGACGTATAGGCATATATACCGTATACATACTGTAGCATCTTTCTCAATTGTGTCGATGAGTCTTATAGAGAAATGTCCTCCTAATCTATTTGTTTATAATGTTTCAGAGAATGCTCGGCCCCTGGAGACTGGGCTCTAATAACACCGTATAACTGAATCTTAACATATATCCCAACAGGTATACCATAAAATGATCACGTATGTAATAATCCCTCGACACGTCAACAGAACGTCACGTCGAAGCATGGTATCTTAATCCGACGATTCATATCGCAGGAGAGCTGAATGTACGGGTCCATATCACCGACTGGCTGTATATGTATGACATGATTAGCAGTTTTAGGTATGGCAAGCATAGCTGATAACTATATAGAACCAGCTGCAGGGTCACCAGGTGCGTTTCAGATAATACATGCAACTATATGATGTATGTGACTGTAGTTACCTCATATAGATGAGTGTTAACATGGGGGGCATAAAGAAGCATTTAAATGTGTATCTAATCCTTGGGATATGATTAAAATGAATTGTTTGCCCTGCCCATTATCCATGGCAGCCTTTTCGCTAAAAACAGTTGCCATATTTTGTCACCCTCACCCCTGTTGTCACCACTCCCTGCCGATGTTCCCACAGAAAGAGGCAAGAATGGATATTCCTTTCAGGAAAGAGGGAGAGTGTTTCTGACATTTACGCACTCTCATCGAGCCTCGTCCATTCTCCGCCAAGCACCTGCACCACGGAGAGCTCCTGATCGCCTCAGGGGCTTCTCTGAAAGGTTTTGCAATCACCACTCGACGCCCAGGGACTACTAATGGACCTTTTCAATTGTAATATAATTGCTCAAATATTGTCTGACTAAATGAAGAGCACCTCGTCAGTTGTTTCCGAGGTGGTGAGGGCGTGAGAAGAAGGATCAGCAGAGGGGACGTGGTCGGCGCTGGACGTGTCAGGGGGACACTCCTACTGCCGCCACCTGGTGAGAAACATGTTCCCATACCTGTCAGTGGCAGCCCGGGGTGGGGGCAGGCGCTGCCGTACCAACTGTACGAGCGGCTAAGAGGGTCACCTGTCGGTTAACAAGATGCAGATTGAGTGCTAATAATGAAGAGTTCAACCTCACAATCTCTGCGAAGATCCTGCGCCTTAGGTTACTTCCCTATACTACTCACAACGCTCCCATCACAACACACCCGTGCACCACAACGCGTACTGGTATTCTCAAAGCGCGCGTGTGGTGTTGGTGGTGGAGGGAGGGTGTCAGAGGCGCCATTTTCAGGGACGTAGATAACCCCAATCCCAGAGGATGGGGCCTGAATATGGCCCATGATAAGATGCACAAGTCTTCCTAATTTTACCCCTCAGATCTGACTCGTTTGGAAGTAGAATGGGGAAAAATAAAGAGTCTGTGCTTCATACCAGGGGCAATTACCACCAAAGACTACTTTTATATACCAGAGTATAGGCATGATATAAGTGTGAGCACGCCCAAGCCGATCATTCACGATGGGTCCGTTGGGCCTTCTTGCCCTCTCCCAGGCCTCCACCCCAACGGTTTGGTTCCTGCACCCTTGTGATTTAGAGTTTTAGCCCGACCTTCTGTAATAACGTGTATTTTTTAATGAGATTGGTCAAACGTGTGTATGTTCGGGGAGGGGGGGGGGGCATTAGTTATACATATTTGTATATGACAGTGGGCATACATCTAACATGTATAGTTTTAATACTAATACGAGAGTGTCACCGTAAAAAAAACTGTTGAATCTACCAGGTATCCTCGTAAAACTGAACAGTGGTGCACCATAATTAAAAAGCATTCCACCAGTGTAGTTTTTACAAGAAGCCTCAGGTAGTAGTACGGTGGTACACAAATCTACAAGGAATCTCTGTAAAAATAACGACGGCTCTCTGGCAACTTTGGGATGTGGAATGTGCTGTTATTTTGACGACATCTTTTTGGCCCCTTTTTTCCAGTGCTGTTAGTGCTGGGTTATGATAAGAAGATAGGCTGCGCTTGCTAACAATAAAACTGACATAGAATGAGAGTTGCTGAAGGTCGAATCCCACATGGCGAAAAATGGCTCAGATATCTCTGCGAATTTGAATCTTTTGCGAATTTGGTACCTACCCCTAATTCACAAGATGTATAAGTACAGAGGGTGTATTTGATTTGATTTTGATTTGATTTTATTACAACAAAGTTACACGGTTTGCACCATGAAATTTCATCTTGTTGAATACAACATTAGTCACAAGGACTTAAACATATATACATAAAAATGAATTCATAGTCTTATATATGAGGCTGAAAAAGCAGGCATATCAGATAGTTATCTTTAACCAGTTAGGTTGAAGGAGACCTAGGTGCATACAACAACATTTGGGCCGTTAGGTGAATATATAGTCAGTATTGAGTTCTACATGATTGGCTCAAATAATCTCAAAAAGAGGGGGGGGGGGAGGGCAGGTCTTATGACCTGGACCTATCCCTTCATTACAGTAGTCAAGTAGGAGTCTTCTTCAATGGGGGTCATCTTCCTTAGTTTGTCCATTATGATGTATGCAATAAACATAGCATAATAGGGAGGGCAGGGCTGATGTCCTGAACCTATCCCAAAGAATGGTGTATTTCACAGATCTATAACAGATTATATATGTATGTAAGTGAATAAGTATAATATATCTGAGAATAAATAACTAGAGGTCTTTATATAGCTTTTGCATAGCTTATGTAATAATGCAATTGTATTATTGCTTAGGAAAAGAGAAAGCTATAATATTGTGTTGAACAGAAAGGGAGGGCAGGGCTGATGTCCTGTACTTGTCCCTTTAACAGAAAGGAAGGTGTATTTATTTGGCACGTGAGTATGAGGGTGACCACGATAGGTAATGTACCTGATGTAATGACTATGAACAGGTTTGGGTGGGCAGGGCTGATGGCCTAGGCCTAACCCAATCAAATGAACAGTATGTTTATAAGGCTTGTTGTTTAATGGCGGTGAAATCCATTTCAATGACGGCAGACTTAAATTTCTCTTTATCTTTGATGGCCTGAACTTCCTTGGTTAATGAATTCCATAAGAGCAGTCCTCTGTTAAAAGGGGATTTTTTGACTAACTGAAGTTTGGATCGTTGACTTATAAACCGGATTTTTAAGTCAGCTCTGGTACATACATTTTCAGAAATGACTAAATTGTCATCATCCTGAGCCAGTTTGTGCATCGTCATGAAGATTTGAACATCGCGGCGTTTTACAAGAGTTTTACACTTACATGCTATATGTAAGTCAATTTCAGAGATGTCCATTGGGTTCCTTATTTTAAGGCAATCCCTGACACCTTTGTTTTGCAATGTCTGGAGACTATTCTGGTTAACAACACAGAGGCTATCAAGGACAAAATTACAGTATTCTAGAGTAGGTAGGATGCAATGTTTATAGATCTGAAGAGCTTCATTTTTGTTTATGAGGTACCTCACTTTATGTGCTTGATATAATCTGTAGTGACAGCGTTTCCTGATGCTTGCATAGTGTGATTTAAAAGACATATTTTCATCTACAGTGACACCCAGATAACAGAACGTGCTATGCGAGGTTACATCTGTATCAATAATTTTCAGAGCAATTGGATCATACAGGGCTGTTTTGTATGGGGTTCCGTAAACCACTTGTATCGTTTTTTTCAGAATTTATAGTTAGCCTATTAGTAGTGCACCATTGTAAGATTATATCTAGATCAGGTTGGGAAAAGCAAGCAAGATCTTGATGGGTTTTTGCTTCAGTCATTAGAACTGCATCGTCAGCATATAGGATTATTCTAGAGTTATCAACAATGTCTGGGAGTTCATTAATATAAACAGAGAAAAGTAATGGACCGAGAATAGAGCCCTGAAGAACTCCAAAAAGTACATGGATTTCATCAGAGATTGAGTTGTTGGCTCTAGTTTTATGAAGGCATTTATTCAGATGACCTTTAAACCAGCGAAGCACTGCCCTATTGGCACCCAAATTTGCAATTTTCTGTAGGAGTCTATCATGGTGGACAGTGTCAAAAGCTTTCCTCATGAGGAAATATTGCCCCTGTTTATTGCTGAATAAATGAATGGTGTTAGTTGAAAAACTGCATCGGCGGTGGAGCGACCAGGAGTGAAGCCAAATTGGGATTTTGTTAACTTTCCATTCTCCATCATATATGTGATAAATTGATGGTGGACAACTCTCTCCATTATTTTACCAATGATTGGTAAAAGTGTGATTGGGCGCCAGTTGCTTAAATTACTAAAATCTCCTTTCTTGGGTATTGGGATAATGGTCCCAGTGGCCCATTTTTCCGGGTTATACCAGAAGTTAGACTATTATCAATCAGAGATTTCAATTGCGGAGTGATTTCAAGCAGGAAGTCTTTCATAATATCAGAATTAACATAATCAACACCAGAGGACTTATGTCTCTCTATCATCTTAACATATTTCACTACGTCAGAAAGTAAAACTTCTCTAAACAAAAGTGTCGGGTCGTGTAATACCTCTTCCATGGTGATATTACCTGGGTAATGCTTAAAAGGTTCTGCCAGACGTTCTCCAACAGTGCCATAAAAGTCATTTATAAAATCAGCAGTTTTATCACGGGGGATGCTTTGACCTAATTCATTTTTTAGATGTATAGTGCTGTGGGATTTGCCTTCGTTGCCTAGAAGGGAATTAATGTGCTTCCAGAAATTTTTAGGATCATTTTTATATTTGTCAAGCGTTTTTCTAACCCTTTTTTTACTCTCTTTTGTTATCTCATTGGATACAGCCATTTTTAGCCTTTTGGCAAGGAGGAGGGATTCAGGATCCCCCCTGGGGGTCCTATGGGCTTTCCGATAGGCCTCTTTTTTCTGACGTATAAGGCCCAGTATGTCTTGTGTGAACCATCTAGGAGTGTCCTTCCTAATAACATGTTTCTATTGGACATTTTTCGTTGAGAAACCTGATTAAATTGCTTTCTAAAAAGTCCCATTGTACTGTTGGGTCATTGGAGTCTTTTGTAAGGCTGCCAGTCAATAGCCTGGATATGCTCGTGTCGTTCAATTTGTCGATACCCTTTATAAACTCTGCCCGTGATTTTTTCAAAGATTTTTTTATGTCCTTGATGTTTTAATATGATAAAGGTAGGGATGTGGTCTGAAATGAAAATATTAGCCATCCCATATATAAACATATAATGTTATTGTTGCAATAGATGTGGTCAATAAAAGTCGCACCAAGAGGGTGTAGCCTAGAAATGCCTGTGTCAATTAATTCAAATTTTGATCTCTGAGCATTCTAAAAATCCTTCTGCATTTCCTGCTTTCCCTATAAACCATGTCTATATTACAGTCCCCAAGTACATGCATCTCATGTTTTCTTAAGGATCTATGTGCAATAACATTTTCAAGGGCCTTAATAAAATTAGGCAAAGGTGTCTTAGGGGGTTTGTAACAAGTTATAATTGTCCTAATCCTAATATTCGGCTTGGTGGTAGTGACCACGAGAATTTCTGCATCATCAGTGATGCAAGATAGGTCGTGTCTCATGACTGTGAAAGGAGCAAATAAATCTCACTAACATAGCAGATTAAGCCACCAGCATGTGAGTATCTGTCCAGCCTGAAGATGGTATGTCCATGGACCTTAACTTTACCATCACTTACTAGTGGATGTAATCAGGATTTGCATACACATATATAATCTTTATCAAATAGAAGTTCATTTATCAAAGACAGTCTATTTTTAGCCTGAATACTACGAGTATTCATACCCATAAGCTTAACACCTTTGGTCTCCATAATTTTATCTAAGTCATACAACACCATCTAAGATGGAGTTGTAAATTAATTGGCAGATAGCAAAGTTCCCTGATGCTATATAGGGCACTTTGGCAGTGAGCCCAATTCATGTATGTATAATAAAGATGTATACAAGTGCTAGTGTGCATTGTGCAGGCCTGCATCCGTGACATAAGTCAGGAATGCAGGCGGGCAGTGGCCAACGAGTGAGCAAGTCCCCCATATGTCGACTTTACCCCAGAAAGAAGTGTAAAAGGTGCTAATGTGCATTAACATAAAGGCGCTGTGTTTGTTAGGGAAACTTGCTTTAAACAAAATGACTTGGTCTCAGCTCCCCCATAAGGGATAGACCATGTGAACTGGCTCAAAAAGAAACATAGGAGTGGGTCATTATAATTATGGTATTGGATGCTTGTCGAAGGTAATGAAATCATTAAGATACAGAAAGTAAATGAAATTTTTATTAGCAAAAAATTAGAATTGATAGAAGAAATAATTTATTCTCATGTTAGTTTTCAAAGGAAGATTGCCGGGAGTACAGTTCAGTTTTTATACAGGATAATAAAAAGAAATGCAAAAATGAGGCTGACAGCTTATATAGTCAAAAAGATCAGTCATCGGTTTGAGGCCTGCAGCAGTATACATGTTAACCAGTCACTATATGTGGTGACAAGTAAGCATTAGGCATGTCGCATGCGGGATCTGTTCCATGTCACAGCCTTTACCACCTCATTTACAAGTTTTGGCTTAATACAGTCCGCTGGGTGCACGCCATCATACAAGTAATAGTATGAATGTGAAAATCTACCAGCTCCCCTGGAATGATGGAATATTGAGTGAACATGCGGGGTCTAAAGACCTGCCGAGTTGTTTTCGAACATGATTCTCCTTGAGAGTGATACAGCGGTTTGATTGATAGCATGTTGTACATTATCACTGACAGAGTCAGTGCACCTATTGGCATGAAAGAGATTCAAGCCATAGATTGGCATCAAGACAACAGGCAGGTGGGGAGAAATACTCACAAGCTTGGCATAGTTCTTCAGTTGAACAAGTTCATTAAAGATGTCTTCTGTGGCTGCCTTAGGGTCGTCATGAGATGCAGTTTCCTAGTGTGAGGATTCTTCACAGTGATGTCGTTAACGCCAACATTTAATTATAGCATGCTAGCAGGATATTGTGACAATTCTCTTTCAAGGTGAGTTATCATCTTGGCAATTGTGGCACCAGGGTGGATTTTGACAGATTGCATACCAGTGACATAGCTTTCAATATCCTTGATACTGGCCACCCTAGAATCACCACTGAAAAGTGCAAGTGGAATCTGGTTGTCTGGTTGTGGCTGCTGAGGTGGTGGATTACCAAAGAAACCAGGGTTGGGGGGACCGAATCCTCTCACGGGACGTCCCATTGGGTATTGTGGTGGTGGTAGTTGTAGATAAGCCATCGCCAGTGTGCAGTTATTCACTGGGGTCTTTTTGGTCAGGGGTGGCAGTGTCATCCCGAACAATGGCTGGAAGTAGAGCATATTTATTATTATTATCAGTTGAAATATTGTCTTTTACCGGTTGGGGGGGGTAGGGTGAGATCATCCCTATCATCCTCTCCTTGAGTGTCTTGTTTGTCAGGGTCGTCTCCATTATAGAACACAAGGACACTGTTGCGTTTTATCATCTACCTTTTGGATTATTTTGCCTTTGTTGATGTCTATATCTCTGTGAATTATGTATTCCAAGAGCTAAATTCACAAAAGAGTGCTTTTGTTCTATACACCCTCTGTACTTATACACCTTGCAACTTTGGGGTAGGTACCAAATTCGAAACAGATTCAAATTCGCAGAGATATCTGAGCCATTTTTTGCCATGTGGGATTCGACCTTGAGAGTATACCGGGGCAGGAACTCGCCAAAACTGACGACCTTAAGTCGTGAAGTTGACAACACCAACATATACAACCTCCCACTGGGCACATCAACATTGATTCAGCATTGAAACCACGTTTGCAATGTTTGCATATCAACGGTTGATATAGGGTTGAAATATAGTTGAATTTGAAAGTTGACACAACATAATCAAAATCAACTGTGATTCAACATCTAACCATCAGCACTGATTCAATGTTTGTATTTCTATGTTGATTCAACGTTGACACAACATTGACACAACATTGATATGATGTTGAAACAACGTTGATATTTATTAGGGCATTCTTTGTTGGCATGTCAATGTTGAATCAACATTGAATCAACATTGAAATTAATATTGTTGATTCAACACTGACAAATCAATGTTGAGTCAACATTGAATTGAGAACAATATTTCAACATTGATATGTCAACTGCCCATGTAGCAAGCCCGCTCGGGGCCAAATTGGTTTTACCCGGGATAAGGTGGTTCAAAGCGGGCAGTATTCAGTACATGGGTTTTAGGTTTGGCAGATGCTGGGTTTCCAGTCAGGGCCACACAGGGCAGCCCAAATCGGGCAAACCCACTTGAGCCCGTTGGGCTCCCACCGGGTTTTGTCCTCAGCATACGGTCTGGGCCACATTGGGCCGCCCGATTTGGGCACTGGTCAGCTTTAAAATGGGCAACCACATTGGGCCCAGGATGGTTTCAAAATGGGCATCCCAAGATGGGTACTTAGCTGCATAAAGTCTTCCCAGTCTGGGGTGAGAGTGGGTTTGGACAGGGCAGCCTCATCTTCTGAACTGTTCTAAACTCTGTGATGAGTGTTCCCCCTCCCTCTCTCTTTTTTGTTCGTCCCTCCCCTATCCATCCCCTGCCCCTTCCATCTCCTCCTCATTCCACTCAACCTGCCCTGCCCTTTCCCCCTCTCACCCCGCTCTGCCCTGCCCTTCTGTCACCCTGCCCTCCCTGGGCCTCCCTAGCCCACTTAAAAGGGTTTATTTCTCCTCTTTCCTATCCCCTAAGGATGTGTGTGGTGCACATATGCGCAGGCACTGACACATTCCTCTGTGAATTTGTGTTATGAGGATCTCGCCATGAATATGACCTTAGCTGTCGAAATGGCGTTAAACATCTATTACTCACTCACTCTCACTGCCTTGCCCTGCCCTGCTCTCACCCTGCCCTGCCCTGCTCTCACCCTGCCCTGCCCTGCTCTCGCCCTGCCCTGCCCTACTCTCATCCTGCCCTGCCCTACTCTCACACTGCCCTGCCCTGCTCTCACCCTTGCCCTGACCTGCTCTCGCCCTGCCATGCCCAGCTCTCACCCTGCCATGCCCTACTCTCACCCTGCACTGCCCTGGCATCTCCTTCGCTCACATGCCCTGCCCTGCTCTCACCCTGCCCTGCCCTGCTCTTACCCTGCCCTGCCCTCACCCTGCCCTGTCCTCTCACCCTGCCCTGTCCTACTCTCACCCTGCACTGCCCTTGCATCTCCTTTGCTCACATGCCCTGCCCTGCTCTCACCCTGCCCTGCCCTGCCCTCATCTCACCCTGCCTTGCCCTCTTCTCACCCTGCCCTGCCCTCCTCTCACCCTGCCCTGCCCTCCTCTCACCCTGCCCTGCCCTCCCCCCTCCCTTCCCTCCACCACTGCTGTAGGACACTTTCCCTATACCATTAATACACAGGTAGGTTCATAGTAGGGATCCAGATATTTCATGTAAAAGGCAACACTGACTAGTCCTGGAAAGAACAGCTTCATGTCTTTCTTTGTACTAGTAGGCTTGCAAGGTGTATTTGTGGTGTGGGGGCAAACAGGTCCCACACTTGGCCAGGTATAAGAGGACTATATATAGAGGCAATTGAGAAACCAAAAATATCCCCTGCCCCTGTAGGCCAGTCCATGGCAGACTCACTACAAAGTGGTTTCACAGCACTCCAGGCAGAATTCTACTACCCATACCAAACTTATTTCTTTTAGACATAGGACAACTGGAATAGACTATTAATCAGATATGAAGTAATAATGTGCAGACTTTCTTATAATCTGGAAATACTTAGATGTTTCTAGTCAAAAGTGCAAATCAAGGTCATCTGAGTAGTAGTGGAATGGCAACACCATTTCTATTGCACTGAACTTGGAACAAGAGCAGATATGCAGAGGTACAGTCATTATGCACTTGAAGGCTCTCTTCTCTACTCCTACATAGGGAATTAGTGGGGGAAGATTGAGGCCAGAATGTCACTTTATGAATCAAAGTGCCTTGTGTTGGCTGAATGAGTTTGATTCAAATGAATGGTACTGCTCTGCCTTTCCACTTGGGTAGATATTGCATTTACTGCTTTGGTGATGGGGGGGGGGTAGATTAGCTCAAGGATTTGTTGCTTATTGACTTTTAAAAAGAAGAAAAGATTTTGGATAAATTTCTCAAAAAGAATTTTTAACATGTCAGCACTAATTTTTCATCAAATCGGTCAGCCCACTTTAGGCCACACCAAAAACCCATGTTAAACTCACTTTGAGCCCAAATCGGTGAGCCCCATTTCAAACAGATCTGTGCCCAAATCGGTTAGCCCAGTGTGGCCCAGACCCTTTGCTGAGGACAAAACCCATCGGGCGCCCACTGTGTTAACCCAGTGTGGCCCACATCAGGAGCCCGCTCTGGCCCAGACTCGGGCCACACCATTTTTGCTACCTGGGTGTTGATTGGCTGTTGAAATGGTGTTGGTTGACAACATTGAAAATGAATCATTGAAAAGGTGTTAAAGACAGGTTGATCAACATCATCAACACAATATCAGCAGGTTGTCAATGTTGATGCAACGTTCTGTGCCCACTGGGGCGTAGTGTTTATGTTTGTACCATCATATACATTAATTGGTCCAGTATTTGGCCAGCAGTATGATAAAAGGTGTGCATTAATCGTCACATGTGTATGCCAACATGTCATATAATTGAGTAGATAAATAGTGGCAAAACTCCCTAATGGGGAAAGTGCCTGCCTTGTGCAGGTAGTGAGGACCAGTGGTTATACACAGTGGTACATAACGGGTTGGTGTCAAACAGGTGTGCAACTACGGGCACAAGAGGCATGGACATGTGTGCACATTTCCTTGCCCCACCCAGCACCTCCGCCAACCTATATTCACAAATACTCGACTCAAACTTCCGAAGGCGATCAATAAATCCAATCCATAAACCAAAGAACCAGCCATGACTTAACAGTGTGCAATGTATTGACATTAGTTTAAACAGTATGCGGTTCCAACTGAAACTTACAGACTCATATAAATATGTTATTTGTCGACTGGTTCACATTTTGTCGTGTCGTGTGATTATAGTGCATTGTAGGTACAAAACTTTTATATGAAATAGGCCATATCGCATGTGCGTCTTTAATGTTCAAATATATGTATAATTGATGGCATAGGAATGGGAGAGGGTGCAAGATAGTGAGGGCTTGTATCAGGCTTCTCACATCTTATTTAGACCCCCCCCCCTGTAAAATTGGTGATTTAAATCAGTGAAATTTAGTATCGTGATACATATCTGGTGCATGTACATTTAACATTGCATGCCGAAGACCTCAAAATATAATGTGGACCTCATGTTGTGCTAGTAGTAAAGCCCCGCTGGTATTACGTACAGGAACTACAATACAATAAAGTGTTAAGGTTATATGGCTGTGCTGTAGAGGGGTGGAGGTTGAGTGTTTTACTTGAGGCCCTGTGCACCGAGTCCTTATTACCTTAACTTTGCTTAAGGGATATGCGTGATCCGGCCTACTAAATCATGCATAATGCAGTACCAAAGTGCGCTTAAATTCCAACCAACCCCTAATATCATTTCTGGTGATCTTTCAATTGCATTCACCTCAGTGGGAATTACATTTTAATACTAAATTGGCAGAGAATGCATCAAAGGGCTTGGCGAGGCCCCTAACGCCATTGTTCACAAGACACATAATCGCACTATCCACTTAGTCGGGCGGGCGGGTAGGCAGTAGCTCTTGTTTTACGCCGTGTGAAAAACACGTTAAGAATGTACTTCTTTTATTCCACTAATAAGCTCAATATTAACTGCGCCGTGCCCAAACAAGATTAATTATAACTATCTCAAACCTGCAGGGCTGGCTGCAAGACTGTCAATTCATCAAAGTATTGGCTTATGGCCCTACCTGGCCATTACAATGCACTCACCGTTAGGCCTATTACGGTGCAGCCACTAGTGCTTAGTATTAGGAGCTTAATTAAGGTATCGACCATTGTTTTTATGATTGATAATCAGCACTTGTTGAATGACCATCCTGTTGAATCAAACACTATATACAATGGTTAATCAAAATTAAAAGAAAGGTAGGATTTCAATTCCGTCTTTTGAACACCGAATCCTTCTTTATTCCAATATATGATATTTCATAGTAACGCTGTTTGATTCGGTGGCCATGAAACGGGGAGAAACTATGAGGCACGTTTGATGTCAGGGTATAAAGTGGTCTAATCCCCCTTTATCGCCCATTGGGCGTGGATTAGACGTGGACATGTACGGACGTACTCCCTGACACTGGAAACAGCTGGTCAAAGAGCTTCTACTACTACTGCTATCCATGATGTAGGCTCTGAGGCCGCTGCTACCTGGTGTTATCAACTTACAGTGTCACCTGCAGGTGTCAACCACTACTATCTCACTTATCTACACGCCCATCTCACCACACTGGAGGCTGAGCGCGGATCTAAGAGATGAGTGGTCAAGGTGTGAGGATGGGACGACTCCCACCTGGGGACCTGTTAGTGTCAATACCATGAGGTGTCTGTTGGCGAGGTGCGGGTGGGGGTGGGGGTATACCGTGAGAACCGTGAATGAGAACTAAGAGGAGGATCGGCGATGATGATCCATCAAGTTGCCTTCATGTGTGCTTTGGTCTGACATACCGGTGAAATATTGTGAATCTTTACGTAAGCTCATTCTCAGACATTTGAACACACGAGGGCATTGCTCGTAGCCCAACAGTGCACCCCCCCCCACACACACACACACACAAACACACCACCACCACCACAACAAAAAATTTCCCCGATACATTTCACTCCATAACATTAACATACATGTAGATAGTCCACTAGGTCTCTGTCGCAGAAATCTATATATAGGAAATTTGATTTTAATATTTTGTAAAGATTTTCTGATGAGTAAAAGAGGAAAGTACCCCAAAATGTTGGAGGGGGGGGGGACAAACTATGTTTTGCCACTTTTATGTTGGGGGGGCCAGGGGCCGTGGCTCCCCCCCCCCGGTTCCGTCGCCCCTGTACTATGTTGTACAGACACGGTTTTAATGTGCATTATTTAAATATGATAAATCAATGCGATGTATATATGTGTACATGCACAATGCCAACATGGTACCGACATCATCATGGACCTGCATCATGGACCAACCCCCCCCCCCTTCATTATATGAACTGTAAAACGATGTTAAATAAACATGTAAATAGCGATCGTCATGTTTGTTCTCTTCCCAGAGCATGATCGGAAAGTTATCGACATGCTCTACTTTGTGTCTAGTCAATATTGGGACCATCGGTCACCTGCCCAGTGCTCCAGCTTCCCGCCAGGTGCGTCACATGTCTATTTACAACCCCCACCTCCAGGTCAACAGTGCATTGATGGCATCTAGTGCATCATGTCCATTGGTTGGTATGATACAAGGGCGCAACCCCTGGTGAGTAGGCTCATTCAGACATCACACCAAACCTACGGGAGAACCCATATTAACCCTGAAGGCTTGGCATGGCGGGTGGCAGTCTCTATAGGGCTCCATTCATGTACAGGAGAACCCATATTAACCCTGAAGGCTTGGCATGACGGGTGGCAGTCTCTATAGGGCTGCATTCATGTATGGGAGAACCCATATTAACCCTGAAGGCTTGGCATGGCGGGTGGCAGTCTCTATAGGGCTCCATTCATGTACGGGAGAACCCATATTAACCCTGAAGGCTTGGCATGATGGGTGGCAGTCTCTATAGGGCTGCATTCATGTACGGGAGAACTTATATTAACCCTGAAGGCTTGGCATGACGGGTGGCAGTCTCTATAGGGCTCCATTCATGTACGGGAGAACCCATATTAACCCTGAAGGCTTGGCATGGCGGGTGGCAGTCTCTATAGGGCTACATTCATGTACGGGAGAACCCATATTAACCCTGAAGGCTTGGCATGGCGGGTGGCAGTCTCTATAGGGCTACATTCATGTACGGGAGAACCCATATTAACCCTGAAGGCTTGGCATGATGGGTGGCAGTCTCTATAGGGCTACATTCATGTACGGGAGAACCCATATTAACCCTGAAGGCTTGGCATGATGGGTGGCAGTCTCTATACGGGACTAGCACATTGCTAGTGATAAGAAAATCAACCAGGTGGCTCATGTAGTCAGGGGCTAATCCTACATTTAGCTTCTTTGTATAGTTAAGTTTGATGGTTTCATCCTCATGTACTATTTGTAGATATTCTTTAGAATTTATATCTATGGATAGCAAAAACCTTCAACTTTTACTAGATAAGAATAGTATAAATCTGATACTTTAAATACAAGAGAAATACAACTTTAAGATTTCAATAATGTCACCCACATTGAGTACACCCCGGCCATTGTCTCATTATCAAGCTAATCCTCTCCCTTCACACCTGAAACAAGGGGGAGGTACTTAGCCTTAGGGTGATTAAGATAAAGGGCAGGGTGCAGATTATCTTCCCTATCAGTTTTATCAGTGGCCATTGTTCTGTTGTTGATGAGGGTGAAGATAAGAGATTACCCTAAATTCTCTGACAGAATCCAAGATGGTGTCGGGGGCTAAAAAACAAAAATGGCGACCTCCATACAGGGATAGCTATGTGCCCATGCTCAACCAGGTGTGACATGCATCACGACAACCATGCAATGGTTGTGGTGTATGAATGACAATACGCTTTCCAAACTTAGAGGGAAAACAGGACAACTGCAATGCATAAAACAATATTTTAATTTAGTGCACTGAACGGTGGCCAATGGAATAATGTAGATGGATGTATAAAGCCTTGAAATGAAAGTATTAGACGAGATTAATAAGGCGGGAACGATGAACCAAGTGACCGTATAGGCTTTTCAGGCTCTCTGTATTATAGAGCTCTTAAACTGCATCTACTTTTCTTAGCGGATATGATAATGATTATAATCAAGGAGCTGATACCAAGTGGAAGTATCCCACAGTAGAAATGCTATCAATAAGGGGGTTCATAAGGGTAGAGGACAGGGGTAGAAGGGTGGGTGACAGGCAGTGTACATGGTGTTTTTGAGCATGATTGTTATCCACAGAAATGCCCACTTAACCCATTCACACACCAGGGAACCCTATCTCAACTAGGGGTGATAGGTCAGCCAACATTATGTCGGGCTGCACGGGTCAGTGAGGGTCAGCAGCAGAGTTTAGCTGACCACCTTAATATCCAGCATGCCCACTGAGTGTGCCTGGGGCGTGGTGCTGGTGGTGGCCAGCATGATGTGTGGTGGACGTGTATGGCGGGACAGGGGTGGTGCTGTTTGTATGGAGGTACAGCACCCTTAAGGTCGAATCCCACATGGCGAAAAATGGCTGAAATATCTCTGCGATTTTGTCCCTTGCGTTTTATGGCCCTTGAAGGGCCATACAATGCAAGGGACAAAATCGCAGAGATATTTCAGCCATTTTTCGCCAAGTGGGATTCAATCTATAGGTCGAATCCCACTTGGCGAAAAATGACTCAAATATCTCTGCGATTTTGAGTCTGTTGCGATTTTGAGGTATACTCCAAATTCGCAAGGGGTATAACTACAGCAGAGAGTATAAGGTTGAATCTCACATGGCGAAAAATGCCTCAAACATCTCTGCGAATTTGGATCTGTTGCGAATTCGGTACCTACCCCAAATTCACAAGGATCATAATTCACTAAGGTACACTATAACAGAAGGACACTGTTGTGGTTTATTGTAAAGCATATGCAATATATTGTTCTAGTTGATGGGTATATCTGTGTCTGACATGTTTGATATCCTAAAATCGCAAGGATATAAACAATAGCACAGTATGCATTGGGACTTTGATATTACACAATGTAACTAGCACTCCTTGCGATTTAGGGCAGCAGGAACCCCACAAAATGCAACTGACAAAATCGCAGAGATATTTCAGGCATTTTTCGCCATGTGGGATTCGACCTATAGATCACAAGCAATCCTTTGCGATTTTAGACCAGAAAAAATATAATTCACAGAGATATAAACATCAATAAAGGCAAATTATCCCAAAGAGTACATGAAAATACGCAACAGTGTCCTTTTGTTCTATACCCCCCTACTGCAGTTATAATCCTTGCGAATTTGAGGTAGGTACCAAAATCGCAACAGATTCAAAATCGCAGAGATATTTGAGTCATTTTTCGCCATGTGGGATTCGACCTGTAGGAGAGCCTGTGGACTGCACCTCACTAAATTAGTCAATCGTACCTCCAGGTATAAAGTCCCAATACTGGGGTATGCATATATAACAGACATGTGGAGGTGATGGCAGGCCCGGGACATAGGTATGTACACCATCCATGGTGGTGTGCGCTTTTCATGGTAGGCCAGCTCCAGTGTGTAACCGGCACCCCTATTCCCACTCTGGTCGGCAACTGCCGCGCATTGTCCAACCAACCAAGGCCAAAGGGCTGAAAGCACCAAGATGCCAGAAAAGTACCCCTCTTGCTTTCCTAACATTTTACACCTATAATGTTTATTTTCTCCACGTGATTTCACGGTGAGGCTTGCATGGTTGGAGAAGAGAGGGCGATTCAGGGATGCAGCCAGCCGTAGACAAAGCTTATGAAAACATACAAAGAAAGAGGGGATGATGATATGGTTTGTACAGGGGTGGTGGAAGAGGGAACGAGGTGTGTGTTACAGGGGTAAAGGGGATCAGACCATGAGAAAAACGCATACAGAGGTTCACCAAGCATTAACTGCCCATTGTCACAACTCCACAAGGGAAGTCTTTGATAGTTTTCCTGCAAGTAAAACGTTCGGGCAATAGATGGCCTCAGGGTACTCTTACCTGAAACGACTTATATTGGATATTTCTAAAGAATTGATAGTACACATTCACACAATTTATCGGTACTAGCACTATTTCGAGAAGAACCCGTACATGGCGGATAATAGTCTATTTATCAATTAAACAATTATGATACACTGTAAATAAATGTATGCACCAGACACAACGAGAAAAATATGAATACTCCGGTATTAGAAAGAAACCCTACCCCCTCAGGTGGAGAACTTTGGAACCATTCCCCACAGTGAAAGCCTGCAACGTCCCTATACTAATTTTATGGTTTTTTGCACAATGCTCCATTTACAGTATACGATAATACATTCTCTATCTATGTGTATTTTGGAGACTCTGTATACTACATATAACATGCTCTTTCTATATCAAAAGCCCATTTGCTTCAGGAAATATAGCAAATATGTTGCACATAGTTGTACATATACAATACAATTTACTCACTCTTATGCAGCGACCATATTACATGTAATAATGTATACATCAGGGGTCGACACTAACTGCATGTACCGTAATTGCTTGTTTAAGTGCACCTGCGCTCATAAATTTCAGCTCTCTGTTACTCCCTGCGCTCATACAGGACCTGCGCTCATTTGAGGTCCATTTAAAGAGGAATTTTAGATTTCAGAGGGGGACTTACCCCTGCGCTCATACAGGACCTGCGCTCATTTGAGAGCCCTGCGCTTAAACAAGCAATTACGGTATTACATGCATGTCAATGGATTCAAACTCTCGCGTGTTCTCATACAATATATACAGGGGTAGACACTAACGCTGGCCAGGGAGCCACTGGCCCACAGTTTTGCCTGTGGGCCCATAGTTTTCTCAAGAATTACCTTCCTGTGGGCCCGGGATGGCCCACAGAAGTTTAGAGAGAGAGACATCTATAAAAGTTAATACATATGAGTATAGACATGTTATATATTGTTTCAAAGAGAAAATCAGCAGGAAACTAGCCATTCTTGCTAGGTTATGGTGTGAAGTAAAGGTAAATACCTTTAATTTCTCTTTTAAAAAGGTAACCTGTCTATTCTAGGCCCACAATTTTAACTCCGGGCCCATAGATTTTTTAATCTACGTGCCCAGATGGCCAGTGGCTGGAAAAGTTAGTGTCTACCCCTGTATATACATTCATAATAATATAGCTTCTGCGAAATGCATCTTTTCCAAAGTGATTTAAACCCATAAGATGACAACTGCTGGTAGACGGAATTTGAATCCGTACCATTATACACTGGAAAAGGGATAAGGGAGAGGGTGTACGGGACTAGCACATTGCTAGTACTGACAAAATCAACTAGGTGGCTCATGTAGTCGGGGGCTAGATCAGCAGGTGGTCTCTTTGTATAGTATTGTCTTGTCATTAAGTGTGATAAATAATGATGGACAAGTGTATTAAGGGAAAATAACGAGTGTATATTTATTAACATAATCAATTGTATATAATAGTGTATTGGGGCTGGTATATAGTGGAGTTCTAGATGGGTTTAGGCTGAGTAGAGGCATTAGCATTGAATGACATAGCTGCGGCGTACAGGTGAGCTGCAATGAGTAAAGACATACATATAAGTTGGGGCTGGTAGTGGGAAGGGATACTAGGTAGAAATGAATACAGGGGGGGAGTCAGTATTGAGTTGGACATTGGTGGAGAGACATCAAGGACTGATACTCCTGGAGCGTCGAGGGAACTATTAGGTATAGACTTTACATATAGAAACACTATATCTGCATTACATGCACTTGTTGGAGACTAACTGTAATATATGGGACACTAGCCAGCCATCGACATGTTCATGTTATAGAATTGCAGGGGCGTAGGAAGCAAATGTTTATTGGGGGGGCCCAGGGGTCTCAGTCGTGGGGGCCTGCTATATTTTTATATAGGCTTATATAGGGAACATCCTCATTATTGGGGGGCCCAGGCCCCCCTGGCCCCCCCTTTTCCAATGCCCCTGAATTGTATATATCCATATGAACCACCTCACTACATAGCCTGAGCTTGGATTGAACAAGCATTACTGTAACTGTGGATAAATATGTATATATAATAAACCAGTGACTATTAAGTGGTGGACTTGGTGTTTGGTTTAGGATGGGTAACCCATCACCATGCCATTTGAGTTAGACTTCCCATGCAAACAACACACAACTACTGGTATGACTACAACATATACATGGAATTATAAACCACAATATACATACATAACATAACCAAATAGTCTAAACCTTAACAAGATAAACTTCATATGGCATTTGTACTTTAAATACAAGAGAAATCAAACTTTAAAAATTTTTAAGAGGGCACAAGACTAAGCCATTGTCTCCCTATCAGGCTAATCCCCTCCCTTCACACCTAAAACAATGGGGAATACTTAGAGTGATTAAGATAGGGGGCAGTGTGCAGCTTATCTCCCCTGTCAGGCTTATCTATGGCCATTGTTCTGTGTTGATGAGAGTGCAGATAAGAGATTACCCAGAATTCTATGACAAATTCCAAGATGGCGTCGGGGGCTAAGACCAAATATTCTTGGGAGCAGCAGTGACGTCATAGCAACCAGTGCAGCCCTTATCAGGCTTGTCCCCCTACTGATAAGGATCCTTATGAAGGGTTAAATTAAATAGGAAATATGCTAGAAAAAGGTGTTAAAATCCTTATCAGAAAAGAACTAGGAATCGTACAGCAAAATGCATTCCAAAAACAGAAAGATATTCAAAATTTGCATACTTGAAGCATTATTTTCTAATCCCAATATTTGAAAAGAAAACAGCAAAAAGGCTACTTTTTCTAGTACATTGCCTATGTAATTTGACCCTTTACCTGGTCCCTAGCAACCAGGGTTCTGCTCCCGAGAACGGCGACCTCCATAAAGGGATAACCATGCATGTGCCCTATAGTGCAAGAGGTCTGCAGGAGGGTGTTGCTCCTATTGTAAAAAGAGCTGTGAGTATGTGCCCTCTTTTCTAAACAAGTTGTGCACTGCTTCACCATTCAACTTGCACTCACCACATTAGTCTGAAAAGTCACCTGCCTTGTTTAAAATAGAGACAGCATCACTATCAGGTACCTACTCATGTCACACACTCTATAGTATATCATATTGACTGATTTCTCCAAACTAGGCACCTACTCAAATCCCCCTTTTTTAGCACCGTACTTGAATGACCACTTGTGAGCAACACAAGGGACAAGTTATAGCGACATGAAAAGAAAGGACTGGAAATGAGGGCTTTTTTAGCCTGCTCTTCCTTTTACTAAAGGAACAACACCCTCGTGTGACCCTCCCTGTACATGGTGGTTATGGTGTGCGCCCACATCTCTCTAAGATGTGCTCGTAGCGTGACAGGCAGGGAGGAATCCGGATCCACCACTACTTTGTTGGTGTGAATCTCTGCACCTACCTAATGACTTGATTGTCTCACACCCGCAGACATATACCACCAGCCTCAATTTGGCTGGCGGCTAATTAAGTCTAATTAAGGGTAATCCAACTCCCCAAGGCGTCGGCAGGACCCGCCATTTTGGCAGGTCTTTAACGGCCACTGTCAGTATCCGGGAGCATATCGGCGACCAGGATGAGGCTCACATGAACATGACAGGAACTTGTTTCGAAAGATCCTATCAGCGCCAACTTCAATAAAAAGAAAGAAACAAAGAAGAAGAAAAAACACCACACATTGGCAAGCTCATGTGATTGCAGATCAACACTCCCTCCGACTGGCCCTCAGGGGCCCTCGTGCCATCATTACTGTTTATTTTTAGAGCTGTCGTAGCACTGTAGGCATTGAAGTGGGCCCGTAAAGGCACCACCACGGACAGGGAGTGGGGACTTCGTATCGTCTTTTGCAATGAGTTCCAGACAAGCTACACCATGTAGGGTACTGCAGCAGCCTCGTGCACACATGCAATGTAAGAGGAGCTGGGTGGGAGGGGCGGGCTACTTCTATCACTAACGATCCTCCTCATGTGATCAGCAACAGCAACTCTGATCTTAACATCCATATACAGTAGACGTGCTTATACAATGGGCCCGAGTAACAGAGGAGAAGGAGTGGGGCCGTTTGTATAAGTGGTTTCCGGTCCCCTATCAGGTGGCTGTCCCCAGTGCCCATCAACTGTGTGATACTCGTGTCATGTCTCTGGTCATGGAGACGCCTTCTACATGCAATATATTACATTACATGGTGTACAGACACACATATCTCCCTTCTTAAAAGAACACCAACCGGCCACGGATTTGAAAATTGCCATGGGGCCTTTTTCTAGTATTTGGGGGTTTGTTTCAAATTTCTACGCGATTGCCTTCTAACAAAATCCTCAAGCATCTCAAATACAATAGATACTGGGTAAAAGTAGTGCCAAAAAAATTGAGCTATCATTTTTTATGTTGGAAATGTCATGTATGAACTAGATATTGTATAGGACTGAAAATGGAGGAATGGCTTTCTTCCTGAGTTTTTAGTTTGGAATAACTGAACGATTTTTCACGTTTAGAGGTTATCATTTTTAATTTGTGTACAAATGAATGCAATGCAAATCCATTTTCCTGTAGTGCCCAAATTACTGAGTATGAGAAAAATGTTTCCGGTCTCTAGGTCTTTAGGAAGTGGTCATTATTTATAGTGACCACCCCCTTATAGCTATAATCATATTTTTGCTGTATGAGCATGCTGAAATTGCTCCATTTGCTACAATCAAGAGAAGTCAATTTGAGGGCCAAAGTTCACTCATAAACCTTCATTGTGTAGCAAAGTCCCCATTGAATTATACATAGCTTATCATACCAATGATTCCCAAATTTCAAACACTTTCCAGTCAATATAATTGTGACTACCAAGTTTGAATTTCTTTAAAAAAACATGTTAGATACCAACATGCATAGTGCATTGTTAGTAGTAGGGTTATTTTACTGCAATTTTTGCTGGCAACTCTGGTTCTAGTACCTTTTGCTGTAAATCTACAGGAGGTGAGTCACTGTAATCTTACAGCACAATCCGCAGTAATAATTCAGTAACAACCACTGTGATCATGCAGTAAGATCATTCAGATCTACAGAAACATATGCTGTAAATGAACAGCAAAATATGTTGGAAAAATACAAAAATATGTCTTGTTAATTAACAGCAATATGTTCTGTGAATGAACAGCAAGTTTTGCTGTAAATGAACAGGAAAATATAATATAAATTTACAGAAACCTTTGATAGCAAATGAGGTTCCAGCAACTTTAGCTGTAAATTTACAAAAACTTGCAGTGTAGAATTACAACAAGAGGTTCTGTAAATCTACAATAAATGTATTGTATATATAGGTAGGCTACAAAAGACACTGCTATATACTCTATTATTGAGGTTAGTTCATGAGAATGGTCCCCATAATATCCTTTATGTATGCACTCTATGCATGCATTGATACTAGAAGCCAAGCATGCATAATGAAGACAAACATGTCTCCAATCACAATGAAGTGCCATTATTGAGACACTATTAAGGATGAGAGAAGTAGAGAGCTATCTCACCCAAACCATTTCATGGTCATTCAGTTTTAGCACTGAATTAACCTAGGCCTATGTTAGCTATAACCTCTATGCATACTTTTGGTTGTTCCTAATTTCTTCTCAAAGAACCTCGTACATTATCATTTGTGCAGAATGCTAGATTGAACCTATTGGGGTTATTATCATATTGCAATTCACTGATAAAGCTCTGGGGATAAAATTAAATTGAGATATGCATTATATGAATATACCTACCATTAATGTGTGACTGGCCCCCTCTCTCAGGAAATCGGCATGTAGCTTCCCAGGTGTGTGACTTTGTGACATTCCACGCACTGTCAGACAACGACAAGTTTTTTACAGTAGAGTGCTTCTATTTCTGAAATACAGTGGTACACTGCTGTTAGTATAAAACTAATGACCGGTTGTGGAATACATCGGTCTGAATAGCCCATTTACATTTGGGGATGAGAGTGCACATTGTGTTGCTCTAGATGGTTTGAAAATGGCAAATGAAATTTGGCCACTGAAGTTTGACAAGTGGTAACCTCTTAGTGGTAATTGACAACTGGCAATAAGTAAATAAATGTCAAATGTTAGTTACCAGTTGCAATTTTCCACTTTACGTTACCAGCTGCCAGATGATGGTTTTGTAGTTACCTGTTTTTTTCCAACTGCAACCTAGAACCTTTGAAATATATGGCAACTGGCAACAAGGAACCGTTGACGAGTAAATGGTAGCTGCCATTACAAAATAGTATTTAGAAACCTTAGACTATATACTGGCAATCATCAAAGATGAAATGGCAACTGGCAATCTACACTGTAAAAAAAATGTCAAAGTTGCCAAAGATCTGTTGTTATTTTCACAGAGATTCCTTGTTCATTTGTGTACCACAATACTGCCACCTGAGGCTTCTTGTAAAAAAAATACACTGGTTCAGTATTTTTCAATTAAGCTGGTCCACTGTCCAGATTTACGAGTATCCCTGGTAGATTCAACAGTTATTTTTTTACAGTGTATGTCAGGAATTGGTAAATGGCGACAGGCAATACATCACACCTGCCAAACAGTAACCATCAGTCAGCAATTGGCAACTGGCAACTTATAACAATCAACTGGCAACTCAAATGCCAACGGGTAATGTTAAAGGCCGTACTGGCGACACCCAAGTATCAAATGGTAATAGACAAAATATCACAAGATCCCTCTATATTTTGGCCTAAAACAGAGGCTTAGGAAGCAAATCTTCATTGGGGCGGCCCATCTGGGGTCCCACCTCAACCACCTTGAATTATCAGCTCAAGCACAATAGCGCCTATACAAATCCTATATGAAATTTGTATAAAAAAGTAATTTTTTATGAATTTTAGGTCTGTTTTGAGGTCCATGCCCGCATTTTTCCGATCACATTATTATATCAATCTATATCTAAATGCAAAGTTTTAGCCCCTTGTTCAATTTATTATGAACTCTTGGCAAATTTGGGGGGGGCAGATATACTCAGGCCCCACCTCCTTTATGATTAGGGGGGCCAAGGCCCCCCTGGCCCTCCCTTTTCCTACGCCCCCGTAAAACCTATATGGTTATTCATGCATGTACGTAACACTTGTGCATACACATGAACTCTGCCGAACATATTCACAAGACTTTTCTTATATTATGAAAATTATATCAAAATACTATGACACAAATTTGATAATACATGCACACTATGATGTCTTTGATCATCAAGGTACAAATAAACCCATGACTAAAAACACATGGAGAAAGATAGAACAGTGACTGAGGAGAATGTGTGCTTACCAAACTCCTAGCTGATTTCTGTTTACATTAACCTGTGACAGTATCATTTTATGTGAAGGAGAAATATGAGAGTAACTATATCTATGAATAATAATGTTACTAGAGCATATTGTCATCTGACTATTGGGGTGAAAATGTACTGGCATAGTCAGTACTGGCTACAGGTTTTATTATCAGTGTATACATTGATTATGATGATCAGTGTGATACCCATTAAGATGGAGCATTGTCAGAAACATCAGTTGGGAAAGTGAAATAAGATGTGAGGTGTCATTTCTGAAAGCATTAAGGAAGAAACAACCGATTCATAGTATGTAGACATCACAGCAGCAGAACAATAACTGCAGGGGTAGACACTAACGCTGGCCTGGGAGCCACTGGCCTGCAGTTTTGCCTGTGGGCCCATAGTTTTTTTCAAGAATTACCTTCCTGTGGGCCCGGGATGGCCCACAGAAGTTTAGAGGGAGAGACATCTATAAAAGTTAATTCATATGTTATATATTGTTTCAAAGAGAAAATCAGCAGGAAACTAGCCATTCTTGCTAGGTTATGGTGTGAAGTAATGGTAACTACCTTTAATTTCTCTTTTAAAAATGTAACCTATCTTTTCTGGCCCAGCAATTTTAACTCCTGGCCCATAGATTTTTTAATCTACGTGCCCGGGTGGCCAGTGGCTGGAAAAGTTAGTGTCTACCCCTGAACTGCATGTAAATTCCATTCACACATGGGCAAGCTTAGGCTACACAGTGCATTGCATTTTACTGATGGATACATACTTAATGACACAAAGGGGACCTGCGGTACTACATTGTTTAGTCTGGTGCTGCCTTCTCATTGTGTATTTCAAAAGTTATTTGACTTACTGAACCTTAGATTCTGATGGCTGACCACACCTGTTTGACAACTCTAGACGTGTCACCCATACTTGTTTGACGAATCTGATTCCTCTGAAACGTCCAATTTGCAGTTTGCGAGGCTCCATAGTGTGGACTTTTTTTTAATGTAAAGTGGACTGTGAGGTGTGAGACACATCCCCCGCGTTCTTCTGCCATATGTCTAAAGGGTGCACATAGATATGAAAGGGAACCTAAACTCACATGGTTCTATAATATAACTATCACTTGAACAGTTTTTACTTGCAGATAACTGATTGGCCCTTCATAGAGAGGATTGGAATCAATTTGAGACAATCCATTTGGTCTTGCTGCTGGCATTTCCCTTCAATTCCAATGTCTCTCTTCACACCCTATTTGTCTATAACCTACTTACTCCGCAAATTAAGTCTACATAGGCCTTTTCCTCTCCTTATAAGCACATTGTACAATTGTCCCCGGTGAATTGGTGTGAGCATCCAATACAGAGGGTGTGGTTGGCCTGATGGAGCATTCATGGGAACCGGAGCAGGCAGGCTGTAAATGATACAGGCAGCCAGGGGGAGCAGGCCACCCTGTATGACACGGTCCACTAACTCAGACAACATAAGACCCCTATCCCATGTCATCAGGCCCAGCTCCACACCCCAGGCTATACCATCGATTTTTCATCGAGCCCTACTCCCAGCCTATAGTCACTTGCCTACAATTGCCCAAAGAAGCAGCCTGGATACTCAAAGTCTCCAGAGATAATTCCCACTGAATTGAAGATCTCAGAAGAGCGCGCTCCACCAACAACATGCTGGAATGGGTGAATGGGGTTTGGGGGTGGGTGGCTCGGGTTACAAATTAGAGAAGGTTGTGTGCTGCCTTTTGATGTTTTTGTGTGTGATTGTAGGCATTGTGTTTGTGTTGCTAGTGGGTGTTGAGTGTGCCTCACACCCGGGCTGCACACAGGGAGGGTGTCTGATAGCAGCGGACAGGGAGCACTGTAACACTCAGTGGGGATAAGGAGAAGAGGAGGCAGTCTCAACGAGACAACCCCACTGATATTATATGGTATGAGGTTACCCACAAAAGGGATCTGTGTAATTCCGTCCCACCGTCAGCGGCAAAGTATCACTTTAATACCTACCCCTGTTCTGTCTGAGCAGGCCAGATCTCTCCGGCAACACGATATGGTCGGGTGTCAAAGAAACAGCCATGCGTCTGTTATCGAAATAGGGTGGGGACGCGACACCATTCGACGCCCTTGTGTGGCTTTGATACTTAACTGTCATTGCAGTGGCTCTATTTTCTGACTATCGAATAAACGGAAACCCCATAGAAACCAGTACTTAGAAGTGTGAGACTTTTCTAGAGGTTCCCAGTGGGAACAGAACGTAACATCAACGTTGACAACCAGTTGTTGGTGTGTTGATGGTGTTGATCAACCTGTCTTCAAAACTTTTTCAATGATCCTATTTCAATGTTGCCAACCATCGCCATTTCAACATCCAATCAACAGTTGATCAATGTTGAAATATTGTTCTCAATTCAATGTTAATTCAACATTGATTTGTCAACATTGAATTAACAATATTGATTTCAATGTTGATTCAATGTTGATTCAACATTGACATTTCAACAAAGAATCCCCAACAACTATCAATGTTGTTTCAACATTGACACAAAGTTGAAACATCATTGAATCAACATGGAAATACAAATGTTGAATCAGTGTTGATGATTAGATGTTGAATCACAGTTGATTTTGATTATGTTGTGTCAACTTTCAAATTCAACTCTATTTCAACACTAAATCAACTGTTGATATGCAAATCATGCTGAATCAACGTTGATGTGCCCAGTGGGTTACACCCGGTGTATTATATCACATGTGTGCACACATACATGGCAAGTAGAGACGAAATGTTGGACTTGTGCAAAGGGCTTGGCTGCTTTTTCTTCTCTATGGATCTTTATGTTCGTGAGAAGTCCATCACATGAGAATGTCCCCGGCCTTTTGGAGAGAGGGAGGAGTGAATGTGGGCCAGTTTAATGGTTTTAGTAGGATATGCTTCATCTGTGACACGATCTGCGAAAAGGGGGATTAGTGCAGGGGCTACTAAGACCCCTTCTTGCAGTACATGAAAAAGTACACAGAAGGGAATGCACCCTTGGTTGAACCGAGAACCGTTATGTATAGATCCATGAATTGTCATCTATGGTTAATATGTAACATATGACTGATAACAGGTAGAATACAATACTACCTATTGGTATCTACTTCGATATCTCCTGAGGACCAACACTTGGATCCTCCTGGGGAGGCAGCCATTCAGCACGGTTCCTGGTGCACCCATGTGGACATCTCACAGGCGTTTAATTTGGACGCCACGCGTGTTGGGTCCTGCCCTCCTCGCCAACAGAAGCGCTGCCGTCTCTTTCTTTTTGCCTGCGGAATCATCAAAATTGGATTGGTTGCACACACCAATGGCATGCATGGAGCGCCCTGGGCCCCGGCCCCGCTTCTGTGCCGGTAGATTAATTCTAGCGCTTGTAGGAGAGGCGAACAAAGAGTGCCTTGGCGAAGCCGCCTTGGCTGGTGCGGCCGGCGCCATTATAACTTCTTTGTGGCACTGTTGAACGCGTCATCTGCCGCACTGAGATGAGTGCCAGCAGGGGTGAGGCCTTCCCTGTTTCTTCCCACCAGGCGCGGTCCTCACTGGCCATCCTACAAGGTGCGTGCTTCATACAGAGTAAACCCCTAACCCCCAGACGCCTACACTGCAAAAACGGTGTTTAGATTCTAAACATGTTTAGGTCTAAACATGTTTCAAACCTAAACGAACATTTAGGAAATGAACACTTTTATTCTAAATACCTAAACATATTTGCTAAACATGTTTAGATGTTTAGAGTTTAAACAGTTAAATTCTAGGTGTTTAGATTTAAATTTTTATATGTTTAGATACTTGGATGTCAAATCCACACCAGGTAGCAGCACTACCTTTGAATGGTCTGTCTGCACACATTTATATGCAATTGTTGTGGCCAATGTCCCCAAAACCCTTGTTCATCATAGTGTCATTTCATTGAATATCATGAAAATAGAAACAGCAATAGAAAATTGACTACATCTAACTTGCACCACCATCATTACCATAACACAATCAATAAGATCCATGACTGACACCTAATTCATGTTATTTTGTAAAGGATAAAGCAATGCCCTTCCTACCAAACTGTTGTACTTTCTCAAGTCTCTCATTCTAATGCAGTGTGTACATATATGTGTAAATAGTTGCAGTTGACATCTTGGGAGACTTTGTTGTGTAAATACCTGCTGATGTCCTCCACTAAATGAGAAAACTAACAAAAAATATTCCTTCATTCTTTTTAATGCCTGCATGTCTGCAAACCCTAAAGTCCCACCAAATCACTTAGACATCTAAACACAAGAAATCGTAAACATCTAACCATAAAAATTCATATCTAAACACAAATTTTAAACCTAAACACCTAGATCTCTAAACACTTGAGCTAAGCACATTGTTTGGCTTAACATGTTTAGGAAATTAATGTGATTACAAAACGTTGCAAGAATATGTTTAGAATTGTGTTTAGGATCTAAACACCATTTTTGCAGTGTACCCAACACCCTGCCCCTTAGGCATTCACTCACTGTACCCTCTTTTTGCACAGGAGATACCCATAATTTCTCACCCCTGTGGCTACCCCTGTCCCCTGGTGCTATCTGTTGGACAGATACACCTTTCTTTGTATATTGGCTACAAGCGGGACTGGAGCTGGTTCTGGTGACATACATTGGTAATAACTGATGATAATTATGAGACAAGTATGTCCCTGGGAGTGGGTGTAAACAAGGTACCCATCGTGGTATCATGTCTTATCAGTGGGACAATGTAGTGGACCCATTGGGTATGGGTCTAGACGCTTACCCAACCACCCACACCCCGCCGGGAGGTACGGTATGCTGGCAAGCCGGAGGGGAAGGGGCTAGTTCTGGCCTGATTTGAGTTATGGGGCCATGTTAGCCTTCGTCATACCCTAAATCAATAGAAACAAGCAATGTATTGCCAGCTACTTGAAAGATGGGCGAAACACTGATACGTCTGCGGAAACATTTCAAGCCCGAGTTCCAAGTAAGCTAAGGACAATTAGCAGGTAAGATTGCGGCAAATAAATTACAGATGTAAAATGGTTGACCAGCCCACTATTCTCTACTCCATGTGGTGCACCATATTGAAATTATCAGAAGAGAATTAATTGAAGATCTGCAGCCGCAATACATTTTTCACCGTAATTGTAATCATACTTCGATTAATTAAATAATAGGCACACCAGGAGCAGGTGTAGGGTATTAGCGTGGATCTGAGCATTAAGTGTATAGACAAATAGCTACATAATCATCAATAAGTGCTATATGTAAACTCTACCACGCAGGCATCTCATTGTTTACCCCAATGGATAACACATCTAATGCCTAACAAACCAATCAGCAATGATGTCACACGGGAGTGTAACATGTTTAATAGCGACTGTCACCTCCACTAATTGGTAGGGCGTGGCCACGTGACAAATGGCGACATGGCGCGGGGTTGACGGTAAAAGCGACGCCCGCCTTCTGACCTGGGCCTTTTGTGGCTAGTGGCGATACTCAAGTTGCTAATTAAAAAGCCATTTGTCACGTGTAAATCACAGACCAACCACCCCAGCCAACCACATCCGTTGCTGTTGAGAGGAATGCGTGACGATGTTTGTCTGCCCAGGTGGCCACTTTTCATATACTACTTACATGTATGTGGTAATTAACTCTTCTAGGGACCATCCATTAATTGCGTACCCAATTTTTGGACAAAATTTGACCTCCTCACCCCCCCCCCGTTGCACTATGTACGTATGGGGACTATACCCCCCCCCCTTCGTATGGATGATTGAGGTTGTTTGAAACCACATATTTGGGCTCTTTTTTATCTTTTTTTAGATTCTAGTTAAGCACCAGTTTTTATTAATGGATGCTATTCATTCAATTTCAAGACTATAAAACACCCCATAATAGCCTCAAATATACCCTAAATTCAGGCACAAAGTGCCCACATGCGTACACAATGCGTATGTCACAATAGCCTCAGACTACCACCCACCCCCCCCCCTCTGTACGCACATCTACGCATTTGGCTTGACCCCACCCCCTTAGTGATAACTCTTCCCATACTACACTGTCAGACCGTGGGTCGCTTTTAACAGATTGCTTCTATTTTTGGAAAACAGTGGTAGTTACTGTTAGTACAAATCCAATGACCCAACAGTGCGTTCTACTATACCCACTACAGAGGTCTTTATAGGACATTTACAATTGGGGTTGAGAGTGTACTGTACTTATTAGTCATCATTCTTCCTATACTACTTACGCTCAATTAGTTACTCTTCCTATACTACTTACATGTGGTCACTCGTCCTATATACTACTTACATGTGGTCACTCGTCCTGTATACTACTTATTTGTGGCCTTCCTATACTACTTACGCTCAACTAGTTACTCTTCCTATACTACTTACATGTGGTCACTCGTCCTATATACTACTTACATGTGGTCACTCGTCCTATATACTACTTATTTGTGGTCACTCGTCCTATACTACTTATTTTATGTCAATAACTTCTTCCCATAGAGATAGCATTGCAGGGCCGATCCGCACACCCCCAGTGGCATAACGTGTGTCGATCCACCACAGCGGCAGATCCACCACTGCAGCCTCGTTCTGGGTGCATGTAAACATTCAAAATGGCGGACCGGCACTCGTACGGGGAACTACGGTACCAGATTTTGATAATTTCTCCTTATTTAAACCCCCTAAAAACATAAAATAAATATAGCACTAAACTCCCCTGGTGTCCTTGGTGGCCGATCCACCCCTCGGGGGGTGGTCTCCCCCTCGGGCTAACGCCCTCGGGGGAGACCACCCCCTCGTGGTGGATCGGCCACCTCGTACACCACGGTCGTTTAGTTCTATCTATTTACGCTTAATTAGTGACGCGATCGTCCTATACTACTTACCGCAGTGGCCCGTTTAAGCGCCGGGGTCTCGAATAAGTGCAGGGGGTACAGGGCTATTGAAATCTACATTAAGCATTGAAAACAGTATTCAAATAAGCGCCTGTCTCAAATAAGGGCCGGGGGTACAGAGGTATTGAAATTAATGAGCGCCCGGGCGTTTAAATAGGCCACTACGGTACATGTAGTCACTCTTCCTATACGACCTGGTACTTATTCGAAGCCCCAGGGAGGGGGGGGGCGGTATTCTGGGTAGGAAGTGGTAACCACTGCAATGTGGCCACCAGAACCGGGACTGATGGTAAAAAACAGGGACCGGTCCCTTCTGCACTTCCATACAGATACCTTACATATCTTCTTGTTTGAATTTCCTTAATTTCGGGTAGATTTTATTTTTCTACTTTCTTAATGGTTGAAATATTGTAGGCAAATCTCTTTCAAAAACAGATTATAATAGTAATGTCGGTAAAAACGTTTTAATGGGTTAAGCGAGTTGATTGGGTAGGCCTATTTGTAATCATGAACTTAGATGTATCTGAACCCCCATTCCCAATATAGGGCCTACTGTATACTTGCGTGCAAGCCAACATTCTCCATTATAGTATATGTATAACTTATCCACCACTTTTTATACATATACTTAAATGTTACATACATATACATACATGTGAACTACTACATAATACACATACTACTCACGTGCTGGCCACCACTTACTTGTAATATACTACTTACGCAGTAATGCTGAGAATATACTACTTATGGTTACCTGCCACATACAATTCGTCCCCCCATCACCACCATATGGGCACTTCCGCCTCAGCAGAGCGCGCTCTCTTCATGTGCTCGGGATGGTGAGCGCGTGGGAAGCAGCATGGCCGCCTGTCAGTAACGCTACATTGAGGGGACAGAATGCCCCATTGGTTAATTGATGGCCGCCGCCGGCTGGGACGACTACAATATTAAAGGGGATCGTGCACCGACAATTGAGGTTTTATCAATAAAAGAGAATGTGATATAGGAGAGTAGTGTATATGGCTTATGTAGAGGGTGTTAATGAGAGGGATGCAGGAGGAGCTGCTGGTCAATACGATGTAACTGGTCTGTCTGTCTACCTACACCAGATCGATGTATACTCATGCTGCCGATGCTGATGCTCACGGCTGGCAGCATCCAGGCGTTATATTCCACACCGCATCTTCTCGATACACACTCATTGCTTATTAAACGACAGGGATATATCAATACACCGGGTCTCTTACGGCTGAATGCAGTATTCACCAGCTTGAAGTTGATACTTCCGTGAAACTTTGTGCTGTTCTCACAGTGTGTTTGTTAAGTGTGTGAAATTGGCGTTAGGGAAATATGCTGAATAGGCATTCCCAGTGTAATAGATCTACAGTTTCATGGTCTCTGTGCAAAACGTACTAGGGTACCTGCCAGTTACGCCCATCCAGGGTGGATACTGTATGTATAATAGAGAATAAAAAGGGGAGATTACTTAGTGTATCTACTTATCTGAGTAAAGCTAACTTGGTTAGATGTGGTGCACAACATACAACATCATGTTAACTTATAACTGTAGGCTGACATTGTTTGGAACAGTACTACTGAAGTGTAGAGAGGTTTTAGATTTCACAGTACTAGGGAGCTCAGTTTGTTTACAATAACAATTACTATACTAGGGTAACTTCATTTGGAGTTACCCTAATAACAAACCTTTAGGTTCGGCTGCTTTCTATCTAATCCATGTAATACAGTAACTCCAGGTCTTGTCTCTATAGGTATTCATGTCCTAACTAAGATTCTCTAATACTACTATGAAGTAGAATAGTGTATTAAATCCATAGAATGAGGAAAGGTGTTCACACTTGTTTTTATATGATCCCTCATGTTGGATAGGGTAGGGCCATTTTCCACCACCCGATATGAGTGCTCTATCGGCCGATAGCTGCCCCACACAACCACCTCGGCCGAGGGGGCTGCCATAGAGTTCAATGGTGGGGCATGGTATCTGTCGCCGAAAATAGCATCTGCTATGGGTCTAGCGGCCGCTAGAGGGGCCATATCGGGTGGTGGAAAACGGCCCTTAGTGCTAGTTACCCTACTACCGGCTACCTTCTGCACTGTGATGGTGAATTGACTGGGTTAAGAGGCAGTCAGGTATGAGCAAAATCAGCCCTGTTTTGTCAGTATGGTTACTGCTACAGTGGTTGCTTATCACTGTGCAATTTCTTTCAAACTCAGTACATATATTCGAAACCACTTGTAGATGATTACCGTAATCTCCCGCGTATAAGGCGCATCTTATACGGGGGGTTTTAGTTCTCATTGGATCCACAAGGGGGACACCAAGAACTTTCTTTTGATATCTTACATGCCCCCTTGGTCATAACAGAACATAAGGGGGCCCAGGAGGGTCCAGGGTGGCCCAAGCTACACATAGGTTTTTGAATTTAGAAAATTCATTCAGTAGAACCAAAGTTATGAATTTTTCATTTTTTTTTGAGAATTTTCCAAACCTCTAGGTGCGCCTTATATGCGGGCTGCGCCTTATACGCGGGAGATTACGGTAATGTGAGTGCAGTTCGTCTAAGATGGTGTTGACGTGCTTCTCTGCTATAGAGGGTTAATACAACTGGTTTGCGAGGTGGCTGCTGTAGGGGGGTATGTAGACTCGGTGCATTGGGTGACTGTGATGGATTGCTGGAGGATAAGCGGGTGTAGTGGGTATGGCTCGCTGCTGTATGAGGCTGATATGAAATATGTGGGTGAGGTGGTTGTGGCTCGCTGCTGTATTAGGCTGATATGAAATATGTGGGTGAGGTGGTTGTGGCTTGCTGCTGTATGAGGCTGATATAAGATATGTAGGTGAAGTGGTTGTGGCTCGCTGCTCTCCCTTGGGCTGCTGTAAGGGGTTGATATAAAATATGTTTCTACGACTGGTTGCTTCAAGGGTTGATGCAAATTAGCAATTGGCGCTGCTGTAGCTATCTGCTGTAAGGGATTGATATAATCACGTTGGTGATGGTTTTATGACTGGTTGGTGCAAGGGTGTCTGCCATGACTGTCTAAGGCGGCTGCAAGTGACTATGGTAGGGGGGTTGATGTAAACTAAGAGGATGAGGCGTCTGTGAGTTACTATGGTAGGGGGGTTGATGTAAACTAAGTGGGTGAGGCGTCTGTGAGTTACTATGGTAGGGGGTTGATGTAAACTAAGTGGGTGAGGCGTCTGTGAGTTACTATGGTAGGGGGGTTGATGTAAACTAAGAGGATGAGGCGTCTGTGAGTTACTATGGTAGGGGGGTTGATGTAAACTAAGAGGATGAGGCGTCTGTGAGTTACTATGGTAGGGGGGTTGATGTAAACTAAGTGGGTGAGGCGTCTGTGAGTTACTATGGTAGGGGGGTTGATGTAAACTAAGTGGGTGAGGCGTCTGTGAGTTACTATGGTAGGGGGTTGATGTAAACTAAGTGGGTGAGGCGTCTGTGAGTTACTATGGTAGGGGGGTTGATGTAAACTAAGTGGGTGAGGCGTCTGTGAGTTACTATGGTAGGGGGTTGATGTAAACTAAGTGGGTGAGGCGTCTGTGAGTTACTATGGTAGGGGGGTTGATGTAAACTAAGAGGATGAGGCGTCTGTGAGTTACTATGGTAGGGGGGTTGATGTAAACTAAGTGGGTGAGGCGTCTGTGAGTTACTATGGTAGGGGGGTTGATGTAAACTAAGTGGGTGAGGCGTCTGTGAGTTACTATGGTAGGGGGGTTGATGTAAACTAAGAGGATGAGGTGTCTGTGAGTTACTATGGTAGGGGGGTTGATGTAAACTAAGTGGGTGAGGCGTCTGTGAGTTACTATGGTAGGGGGGTTGATGTAAACTAAGTAGGTGAGGCGTCTGTGAGTTACTATGGTAGGGGGGTTGATGTAAACTAAGTGGGTGAGGCGTCTGTGAGTTACTATGGTAGGGGGTTGATGTAAACTAAGTGGGTGAGGCGTCTGTGAGTTACTATGGTAGGGGGGTTGATGTAAACTAAGTGGGTGAGGCGTCTGTGAGTTACTATGGTAGGGGGGTTGATGTAAACTAAGTGGGTGAGGCGTCTGTGAGTTACTATGGTAGGGGGGTTGATGTAAACTAAGTGGGTGAGGCGTCTGTGAGTTACTATGGTAGGGGGTTGATGTAAACTAAGAGGATGAGGCGTCTGTGAGTTACTATGGTAGGGGGTTGATGTAAACTAAGTGGGCGAGGTAGCTGCTGTCAGGTGAACAGGGGCATGCATGGCGGTGCATGTCATGTAGCCTCCTTATCTCTGACCACTCCTCCTAGTGTCCGCGCCATGTCCTGCTAGTGTCCTCCAGGCGCCTCACGTCCTTCTGTCTGACTGCACACCACATGTCCTGTCCAATCAGCACCCCTCAGACGTCCCATGGGATTCTCAAACACCCTGCCGCCACGCACCACGGCGACCTGCGCCGTCTCAGGTGCCATCCAGGCCCCGCTAGGTGCCCCCCCCCCCGGAGGGTCCCAGGGCGGGCACGCCTGGAGGAAGAGGCGCTGACTTGTGCTGTATTCTGTGACAGGGGAGATAAGGGGATATGATGCCGGGGGCGCACTCACAGTACTGTAGAGGGTGGAGGGATGGAGTGGGTTGCATCATGGTGGAGGGCATTACTACAAAGAACTGTCGGGGAGATACAGCAACTTTAGAGAGGGAGATAATGATTGGATCAAATTTGTTGGGCTTTTGCAAACTATGCCCTTTTGCAACCTTAATGTATGAAGGCATCATGCATAAGACTCCGCCTTTGCGGTGGATGCACACCACATAACGGTTCACCAAGACAGTGCTCTATATAGAGTTTCTCCCCGCCACTTTAGTATATTGCTGTACATTGTATCTAAATAGTTACTCTGCAATATTATCTTCATGCGGTCTGTAAAAGGTAGAGCAATCAGCCTGCTAAGGCAAAAAAATGTAAGTTTCCGGTAACATGCTCAAAAAAGGTAGGTCGGAATTTTTTTTTTAATTATTTTTTTTGCTGAACCATATTTTGGCCTGTTATTATTAATGGTTTAGTCACAGAATTTCATATATTTCTAATATACCATTCAAAAACGTGGAAAACTTGGGCAGAAATGTTGGATTCTGTATTTGGATGTAAGTTTACTATCGAAACATTAAAATTTTTAAATTAATGTGATAAAATTATGAAAAATATGAAAAAAAACTTGAAAAAAATACAAAAAATTTTCTTCAAAATATCTGAGGTCAGCCCCCTTTTGCTGAGGTAGGTCGGGTTACCGGAAACCAAACTTTTTTTTGGCCTAATAGAACTGGGGCCCGTTTCATAATGCATGATTTCGAGAGGTTAACTGTCAAAGTGTTTCGTAATGACCCCTTCATAAATTGGGGTATTGTAAGTTACCCGTAACCTAGCCTCTTGAAACTTTAGATCGGGTCTCCTTATTTTTCAAACTATTTTATTATAAATTACTTCACCCGCGCCCGTTTTCTGTATACAATATTGCATGTTGTATACGGACATGCCGACTTGTCGAGTGGTGTTTATGGACAGTTCTCGGTGCTTACTTCACATTTCAATCTCTAATGCATGTCCTCATAATCTCCGTACAGAAATGACTAGTTTTGCTGTATCTGCACCATAAAAACCCATGTTATTCTTGCATCACTTTATTTCACTCCATGAATGTACACATTAAATTGGCATGTAATTGTATAAAGTTGCTCTTGTTATCATTGCTATTTTTCTTTTGTGAAAGCTGGTTTCCTCACGCGCCATGAGCTTTAAATGTCTGTTTGCTTTTTGAGATATCTACTTTCAGCTGTTGTCCTCTGTGGGCATAGAGCGCGCTCAGGAGGCTGTAGCTGAAAACCTGGATCTCCGGGATCAGGCCAAAAAGATTCATGTGTTTCCATTAACATGACTCAAAAAGCTAGGGTCGGTAGGTCGGATTTATTATTATTATTATTATTATTATTATTATTATTATTATTATTATTATTATTATTATTATTATTATTATTATCATCATCATCATCATCATTATTATTATTATTATTATTATTATTATTATTATCATTATTATCATTATCATTATTATTATCATTATCATTATCATTATTATTATTATTATTATTATTATTATTATTATTATTATTATTATTATTATTATTATTATTGTTTTTTTGACTTTGTGTAGGAATGAATGGGCAGATCGTTCTAGTTCTTTGATTTCATGGTAAAAACATGGACAACAAATGAGAAATATATGTAAAAAAACATGCAAAAGATATTCCTAATAAAGCCATTAACTGTACACCCAAAGATTATATTCATGAAAAATTGATGAAAATTCATAAAAAAAAATAAAATAAAATTCTCAAAATAAAAGAAAATGTCTAGGGTCGGCCCCGTTTTGCTATAGGGTCGGTCGGGTGACTTTTTTTTTATTTGGCCTCACTACTGATATACGGCATCAGAGGTTGACTTCTGCCGCAGGGTCCCAGCTCACGGTTTCAGCTAACTGTGGTAAATGTTATTGTTGGACGGTGCACTCAGGGTTGCATCCCACTGCGTGTCCCAACATAAACCATTAATTCTATATAGTATCTTAACGTTTTAAAAACACATGCCTCAGACCCTAAGCGGTGCAGTGCGCACATATTTTCTCTGTCTCTGTCTCTCTGTCTAAATACAGTGGCGGATACAGGGGGGGGGCCGAACAGGCCTTGGCCCCCCCCTGCAAAAAAAAAGGAGGAGGAGGAGAAAGAGGAGAGGAGAGGGAAAGGGGGAGGGAAGCAATTCTTTGAATATGATGTTCCATATATCGTTGCAAAGCTTAGATCATGAGGAAAAACACTGTTGGCCTCACATAGATGTAGGATAAAAAAATTGTAATTTTCACAATTAAAAGATAAATATTTCTCATTACTAAGGTTAAAAGTCACAAGTTCCAGTCTACGTCGCCGACTACCCACCCTCACCCTTGCCATGTCTAGCCCCTCAGGTCTAACTTGCAGGTTGCAGGACACCAATTGATGGGAGGTGGCAGGAGGAGTCACTTTTTACATGACTGCACTGAAGGTTTTTGTACAAAGATTATATTGGTCTAAAACTTGAGAGTGGGTATTAATTTCATTTGAGGGCCAAGTAGGTTAACCTAGGGACAACAAATACAGGACAACTGTGCATGCCTTACATGGAATATTTTTGGTCTCTAATAGCTCTGAGAGCAGTGGCTACTCAGGTACAGGTATCAATATAATAGATTAATACCTTGACTTGACATAACTTTTGAATATACACCTACTTCTCACTGATTGATTCCCTTAAAACTTTGTAAGATTATTCTAGTTCCCCCACTTTCACCTTTCAACAAACCACTCATGTATAAATGATCTATACCTATGCCCAAAAGCAATTTCTGTTTGCTATATGGGGGTAGTGTAACTATTAATCTGTTTCCAAAGATTTTGATTTCTGACAATATGACTATTTTGGCATAATGGGAACAAGTGAAATATCAACACTTGCAGTCTTTGGGGGCTGGGGTGGAAGAGTACATGCTGATCTGCATTAAAATGTTGTGCCAGAATGCATCAGAATGCACTATTTCCTGTCTTAAATTTCAAGATTTTCTTGGGGGCAAAGTTTCTTGGGGGGCAAAGCCCCCAACCACCCAAAATTTCAAGGCATCACAATCTTAGTACAACTTCCATTCAAGATTTTCCTGGTAGAGATCTCCAACATGGGGAGGGTATACATGTCCCCTAACCAACAATAATTTATAACATGAAAAATAATTTGAGGATTTACCTCAAATTATATGGTCATGAGACTTAACGTGTTCAATTAGAATCCACCAGAATGCACCATTTCAGGTCTAAACCAACAAAATTTTCTTGGGGGGGCATGCCCCCAAACCCCCCTACTTTCACCGCTGCACTTCGATTGTGGTGCTTCGAGGCATGCATTACCTCCCCACTTTGACCAGGTCTTGGCCCCCCCTCTAGAGAATCCTGGATCCGCCACTGAAATATATATAAATATAATCAATGCCGGATTAGATAATTCGCCATTACATAGAGGAGTAAGTCTATGGAATAGGCTAGGCCCATGGTTCCAAACAAGCTGCAACAAGTTTACATTTAAAAAGAAATTTCGACTTTGGATGATCTACATATTGAAAATCCTGGGCCGCTACTGGAGGACAGTGATGAAGATGCCTAAGGTCTAATAGCCAATAAACTCTGTATGTGGGTGGAGATATTATAATGATATCACCCCTATTTTTGTCTAGCACAATGCCTGGATTATCCAAATGTGAAAGATGTTTTAATGACCTCGTCCATCTGGAGTCCTGCGTTGTGAGGTTAACGGCCGAATGCCATCATTACACGTTGGTTGTGCAAATTATAGGAATGTTCATTATGTTAACGTATCCAGCTTTGAAACACATTTCTTATGTAGTAATTATCATAATTGTTATACTGTATACTTGACGGCTGCAACTGCGTTATAGTGAGCTCAGTGCGACACAACTACCATTGATTGAAATTTGAGTTATATTATTTGGAACTGTACCACAACTCTTGAATGACGACCTTGCCACTCTTATCATTGCCTCTCATATTATATTTTGGCTTTGATTGAGTCCAATTTAGTTGATTGGATATCTCTTTTAATATACCATTCAAAGATGGGATCTGATCTTATATATTATTGTGTAAATTATTATATTTTTTAATCATCCTCATTGTGTATATTTACCACCTTTGTAATAACTATGTGTTCCGGAAAAGATACCGTATAAGCACTAGGAGAAGTAAGGTATCATGCATTTATTGACGTAACTTCACCATATGTATTGCACCTGTGATTTGTCGATAAAGTATTTTCAACCTTTAAAAGATACATTATCAGCCAATGAAATAATCCTAACCATTCACTGCGGGCCTCTCGGGAGGGGAGGGACAGGTGGTACCCATCTGATAAGTGTTATCAGTGATAACCACTTGTAACCAGTTTCAGCAATGGCCGCACCCATTGGACAATCCGCTACCTCGGTATATGAAGAGCTCTCGGGAGCAGGTCAAATACTGTTACTCAGTGGCGGATTTAGACGGGGCCGTGGGGGAAATTTAGCCAAAAATAAGGGCTAATCGAGGGGCGGGACCCCTCCTTTTCAAAATCCTGGATCCGCCACTGGACTGTTGGACAAAATCGTTCTGCGTTGAGTTAAATCATCTATGATGCAGTACACCACTTTCAATGGCTGTGCACATACCAATGGATGAATGTTAACAGGTATTTGTGCCCCATTATCCACTCAGAAAATTGAACAAGGCTGGTTGTTGTAGCATGTCTCAGTCTGTGTATACTGTGGGGGCATATACCTTAAATGACTGTATCCATCAATCTCCGAAACATGGCGAAGCTGACCACACATCATTTGCAGCATGTTCAGTCCATGAGGTGAGGACATGAGTGATCACTCACTTATTATCGCCATTCAAGGCTCTCTGGCAGTTACATTTAACAACACAATTACTGAGCAACAGCCACAGAATTTGATGTCCTTGTGGCAAAACACAACTCATATTCCTCATAATTAGTATTATGCAAGCACCGACAGTTAACGCCCTAATGTATCACCTAGGGGCAATTATGGAAATTTGTTCAAATTCTAAACCTCGGCGCGTCGGATTTCCTTTGCAATTCAAGCCAGTTGAATCGAGCATGCCATTTGCGCGCCTTGAAGTCAAAAGTATCAAAAGTTTCCGCGGTGAAAGCCCCAACTTTCATAATGGCCTTTAATAACGGTCTTTAAAGGAAAAGTTAGGCGGCGGGCTCGGGTTGACAGTTATAATAGATTTACCAAAGCAAAGTAGGCCTGTTTTGCCACGTTTGAATAATAACATTTTCTCGCACCTTACTCAAACATCATAGATGGTAACGCTTTGATGGACCTGTTATGGAATGAAATGAATTTGCACATTAAGTGCCTTGGTAAATACAGCTTTGCTGTAAAACATGTCAACTGGCGAGTTAACCAAGTATGTGATCTCACTAAGACAAAGCATTCACTGGCATGTGGACGATAATATGAGAATCAATTAGGGAGCGCCAACTGCTATCAAAGTGCTGATGAACAACGCAACAAAAGGCGCCCCTTCGCTCCACACACTTTTAAACGCATCGAGATAGAAATACGAGGTGTCAAATGATTAAGCTTTTCATTGGGACGAAATGGAATTATTCCCTTTCGAGAAAGAATTTCTTATTAGGGCCAGAATTAATCCGTTTCGTGTAAAAGCGCCTCAATAGATTGCTATGTAATTGGGAATTGGTGGCTGGGCTATTGGCAGCCCCTTGCCTTGAATTGGTTTAAAATTGTGATATGCATAACAAGGTATCGCCTAGCCCTGCAGGCAGGGAACCCGGATAAAATATGGAGATTGCCTATTTTAAGTAGGCACTCTATCTCCCCCATCCATTCTCCTTCAGTCGCAGCGACGTCTGTGATCTCACAGGGAAATGCTCCCGTTTTTGTACACTTCCAAAGTGGCAAAACCTGAGACCTGGGTAATAGAATAATGCGCGACCGATAATATGACGGTGGACAATTAAAACGCAGCAGTTCTGACAAACCAACGTCCTGCCTATTACGGTGCCTATTACGACCGGGGGACCCCCTATTACGGTTTGCAGACCTCTCTTGTCGGGGGACACGGGGGCCGGCATCAGGCGACATGCCCCATCCCTAATTACAAAGGGAAACATAAGAAGTGTGGCTGGAGCAGCGACTTCATCACCACAGTGCTGACACAATTCCTGACGCCGATTAAAATGCACCACCGCACTATTTGTTGTCGGAAGCTGCTCGTGCTCACCGCCATGTTTGCTACTGACTGCCCCGGGCTGTGAGGTGCTCCAGGCTATGAGGGGCTCCTCCACCCTCACCTCACCACCTCCCCCCACCCCCTCCCCATCCACACCAGTCAAATACACCCTTTATTCTACCCCCACCTACCCCCAGCTGCTCGCTTTGTGACGTCACGATCGGCAGATGACCCCAGAAATCTGTAACGATACAAACGCAGCTAAGTGCCCCTCCACCCCCTCCCCCAACTGCTGTTCAGCCTCTTCAGGCACCCATCCTCCTGCATGACCCCCACCTTCCACGCGGTGCCATTTGTTGTAGAGGAATTGCCTGAGGCGAAGAATGTTACCGGGCGTTAGTTCACCCTGGCGTTGGCAATCATTTGTGTAAGTAATGAGTTCTATTATTCAATTACGGAAGAAAGACAATATCACATAGACACCTAATCGAGTTTGTGACGTGTGCCGGGCCTGGTGTGGCGGGTGGACGATGGGGTGGACTGATTCATCGACCAGAGTAGGAGTAATGAGGGCCGGCATGACCATGGTCTGTCTATGGTGTCGGAGGGGGCGGAATGATGATCAGCCCCTCCCCAACAACATGTCATACTCTTCTCCGCCAGAATCCACGTGTGTAGTGCCATACTTCATGATGCCCTCTGTCTATATGATTATTTCCTTGTATCTGGTTATGATGATGTTACGGGGCTGTGTTTGAGATAAATGTATTCATACAGACAAGGGGACAATGACACTTAATCCACTCGTCCACAAATAAAGTGCAAAGCACGAAATCACGCATTCCCATGAAAAAGAATTTCGAATTAACTCTCATCTTAATTTCGGTGCACAAACGAACAAAGATCAATAGTTGTGCAAAGAACATGTTTTGATTAGGGGTGTATTTGAGTTCAGCATATTTGTGCACATTTTAGTTTTTCCAAAGCGTCTGTATGTTTGAATGTTTGTCATAGAAATGTCACAAATAACCCCAATTGCCATACATGAGCCGTACATGTGCACTTATCCACCTCTTGACCGCCGTTTACCTCAGTGAACAGTTAGAGCACTGCGGCCAATATAATGACGGACTGACCACTGTCCGAGCTGACCTGGTCAGGAGCAGTGAGCCGTGCGATATGACAGCCAGATTGGATATGGTCAATGAGGTGCCAACACAATGCTAAGGGGAGTGGTCAGGCCCCTGTACACCGTTTAGGCACCTATTTGGCTCGCCTCATTACACAAAAACGCATGGGGAACCCGTGGGGTTGGACGGACGTGAGGACTGGATAGCACAGTGCCCATTACCTGACCATTGTCCAGTATTGACGGACGTTACGTGCACGAGTTGATTGGTAGGTACTGTAGTTGGTATCTTACATTAGCTGTCTTCGGCACTCTCCGTAAGGCTGGCCACTGGAGCGATAGGACAAGTAGACTGGTAACCGGCTGGTCAACATGCATCGTAAGACGACGCCGTGACGGGCTGAGGTGGAATGCATTATCCACCAGTCATATAATATGCAGAATTATTTTGTATGTTACATAACAACTGGTCCCAGATCAAGTATCAGGTATCAGATCAAGTAATGGTGGGCCCCAGTGGGCGCCCATACAGATACTAAGGCCTATAATCATACATTACTTCACTCTTACCATATCTCGGATATACCAGCAGATGTATCTGTGATTCAGGGGCGTAGGAAGCAAATTTTTATTGGGGGGCCCAGGGGTCTCGGTTAGGGGGCCTGCTATATTTTTATATAGGCTTATATAGGGAACCTCCTCATTATTGGGGGGGGGGCAGACCCCCCTGGCCCCCCTTTTCCTACGCCCCTGAGTGATGCATGGTAAAAACTACTTGAAATACAGAAAGAGACGACTTTGCCCATGAATATACCTGTCACCTCAGAAAAAAAGAAAATATGGATACTACGGTGCGCAGTGTCACACGCTTTTGTCAGTTATGAAATCCTATGCACAAAAAAATGCAGGGCTCCAGTCTATAAATCGGCTGACGGACGGGGGAGGGGGTGGGCATTACGCATGGGAACCCGCACACTGTCAGACATGGCCTGGGGCAGCAGTTCACCCCACCCCCTTGTTCCTAAACCTCTATCAGCCCTGGGCACCCTATGAGATGGTCAAACAAACGGTCAGCTCAGTGCTTCCTCCGTAATCGCCTACAGCTCTGGAGGTTGGTATTACTGTGGTAGTAAATGCTGCTTTTACTGTCCTCTGAGTCACGAAGCTTGATGGACGATTCAAACAAGCACTTTATCTTCTGCCCTCTGCCCCCTGTTTACCCGACTGACAAGCACGCACAGATATTATATGTACGCCCACAGAGCTTTGGTCATCATTACACCAATGATATCAACGTCAACACAACACATGGATGCACGTGGTGATTGCTTTGTTATTGCACCTGAATCCATGTGAAGTAGGATGTAGTTCGACTGATAGTTGGACCATTGCCCTTATTGCCATAGCTTGCTATCAATTCTCCTTGCATTATTGGCCATTTTTGTCGGACTATAGGTGTAAGCAGCTATCACATTTTAAAGTTCACAGCATACATTGTGTATTTTCCCCTTTTTTCTGTAGATTATACCCATAGTCCACTCGGCCTCTTCGGCCAACTTTGGCCATACATTCCCTACACAAAAGTCGGCCGAAGAGGACCAGTGGACTTATGGGTATTATGCAAGATCTGCCCTAGGATCGGCCTGTCGAGTATGGGCATTAGACCCGGTATTAGACCAATAGCCCACTGGGCCTCCAGTTTGGGTAATGTATGGTTAAAGTCGGCCGAAGTTGACCATTGGACTATTAGTCTTAAACTCATAGCTTTATTGTTTTTCCCGAGACAATTGCCACGCGATAGCATGATATATAACAGGAAATGGCCATCCTTTGTTTGCATATGGCAGATCATGTTGACCATGAGTGGGACCTAGTATAGTCTTGCTCTTCATACACCATATACAATGTCTGGAGGAATTTGGTTTGTATGTCCGCCTAAAAAGTCCATAATAAGGGAATGGTCATCATTTATCAAGGGGGGATGAGGGGGGGGTAAAAAATCCAGACCCCTCCTGAGGGGGTGTAAAAATTTTGACCCCTCTTGAGGGGGAGGGGGTGTAAAAATTTACCCTCTTTTTAGCAAAAAAGCCTGTGCGCTAATTAAAAGTATCCCTCGGAAACCTAAGCGTTTCCGTAAAACATACGAGAGGTGGAGTCGCGCATGCGCAGTCAGTCAGGATTCCCGAGTGGTTAACATCATTCAGTCTAAAAATTTGAGAAGAAAGTACTGTTTTCCTGCTTTGTTTATGTTCCCCTTTCAAGGGGACCTGTCTAAACGTCTTTGGCACCTTTGTTTCCCCCCGGAGACACTTGTGTCAAGCAGAAATATAGTTATTTGAGAGTTATTAGGCCAGCCCCCTTAGTCCTGGATCGATGCCAGGAACTGGGTCATGGTGGCGTCCTTCTCCCGGGACTCCCTAGGTTTGGACTCATCTGCACCCCCTGGTGCAAAAATGTTCAGATTTTGGGAGTTTTAGAACATCTCTGGTCGATCTGTTACCCCCTGGCGCCTAACAGACCAGTGTAGGATGAGGATTTCCCTCTGAAATGGGCAGAATCACTCACAATTTGCTCACAGATCGCTTGGTAAACCTCGTCCGCCAACGACCTATGCTGGAGTGACACCCCTTACGCCCGCCCGGGCCAGATCCTCGTCTCCATGGCCGAGCGATCTAAAGCGCTGTGTTAGTTCCTCCAAACGCCGCGCGGTTGAGGCTGGCGCCACTGTACATCCTCGGCTCGCGGGTTCGAATCCTGTAGGCACCCGCTTGGCCCGGACGCGTTTCGTCGTTAGGCGAGGGTTCGAACCCTACCGGGGGTGGAGTTTTTTCATACCTCCATTACTGAGGATGGTTTTTGGAGATATGGGAACGAAAGTCAATTTCTTGGAAATGGTTTGATCCTTGTGCAAATGAGAGCATACCTGTTTAGGGTTAATTCTATTTGTTTTATAATATATTTATATTACTTCTCTCTTTTTCATTACAGAAAATGAGTGGAAAAAGAGGAACAGGCCCACCACCCGCAGCCATGCCTTCAGTGAGAATAGATCCGTGAATGGAGAGAGGGGTACCGTCCCCAACACACAGGTTACCACTGACCCCAGTACTGTCACCACTGACACCCAAGGTGCCAACGCTGGGAGTGACACAGCCATACAACCAGCTTTGACTTTACAACAATGCTTCAGACCCCCAACTCCGGAGCATCTATGGGTCAGATGCTCTCCTCCATGATGCTGCAGATGATGCAGCAGGGTCAGGCTCAGGCCATCACATGGGAGGAGGAGGAGCCGGACAATGTCCAAGAACTGGAACCATCCACCACCAAATCACCCCCTCCTGGTAAACTGCAGGACCTTATGAATGAAAGGATCATAAAGGAAAAGGAGAAATACAAGAAGGGAAAGGACCTTTGGCCCTTGGTCAGTGACTTTCTAGAGTCCCTCTTTTCTGAGAAAAGAACGAGGGCTGACCTTGACCTTGTCCATGGTACGTACCCGCAACCAGACAACGCAGCTGAGCTGGTGGCACCGGAACTGGAACCTGCACTACAGGCACTCCTCAACAGACCCGGCAGTGCAGAGTACCTCAAGAGAGACGAGGCACACTTGGTGAAGGCCATGCTGGCTTTCCAGCCAGTCATTGACCTTTGGCTCTCACGAGGTGCAAGCGACCCGAAGCTGGATGATTGTGAGGAGTCCTTCATAGATGGAATGCAGCTGATAGTCAGCATGATCAACGCTATCACTGCTCATTGGAAGGACCTCCTCAAGCTGGTCATCATGCTGAAATATGGGAATCACCTGCTAAAGAAGGAGGGGAACGACTCTAATTTCCTGCATGGTGGCAACTTAGAGGAGGTCATAAAGGAGGTTGACGCTGCACTCAAAATGGCTGAGAAACTGGAGAAGTCACAGCCAAAGCCAGCCCCCGGAAAAGCCAAGCTGGCATAAAAACCACAGCAGAACTTCCCACGAATGCCCATCAGATGGGTTACAACGCAGCACCTCGGGTCAACACCCCGCGCAACCCACGCCCACCTGCCCCACCTGCCGCAGGAGCCGGAAGGAAGCTGGTTTTTCAGAAGTAGGGCCCTTGGAAGAGCAGGTAAGTCCCCTTACTTTAACTCATACTGCTCGTAATTTTGTTGCTGGGAGCATATCTAGGTACGTCACCCAATGGATGGGAGTGACTAGAGACCATGGGTTTTGGATATGGTGGGAGGTATATCCATACCTTTTGAAGAAGTATCACCCTGTCAAGACATGACCCCCTTCCCATACGTATTAGCCCCTGATAAAGAAGTGCATGTCGACAAAGAAATTGTGAAATTGTTAGACAAAGGGATAGTAAAAGTGGTCAAACCAATAGAAGGTCATTTCATCTCCAATGTATTCGTCAGGCCAAAACCCAATGGGGATTTTCGACTGATCTTGGATCTGTTGAAAATGAACAAGTCGGTCCAGTATGAACACTTCAAAATGACCAGCCTGAACATTGCTATAGAGATGATACGACCTGGCTGTTACATGTCGTCCATAGATCTTAAAGACGCCTACTATTCCGTCTCAGTTAGACAAGAAGACAGAAAATTCCTCAGGTTCCTCTGGAAATGCACATTATATGAGTTTCAAGCCATGCCGAATGGGCTAGCTTGTGCTCCCAGAATATTTACGAAAATCCTTACCCCAGTTATCTCAAACCTTAGGGAAATAGGACATGAGTGTTTTCAGTATATAGATGACTCTTTCATACTAGGGGAAACAGAATCACAATGTAGGGAGACGACCAGCGTGAGTCCAATATGGCCCGGCACATATTAAGGGGTTGGAGAGAGAGAAAAACCTTGCACTTGAAAAGAACAAAGGTAACTTCAATGCGCCAATGGTAATAGGTGACGCAGGTTTACATGACATCTCGTGGTGGCTGGAACACCTCCCCACAGCCTCGAAACGCATCCCTAACGAGGGGGCAGATTGCGAGATAATAACAGATGCCTCTGGAACAGGATGGGGCGCCCATATGGGCACCACTTCCACCAAAGGTACTTGGAAAGAGGAGGAGGTGGGACTCCACAGTAACATCCACAAACTTACTGCCATAAAGCTAGGGCTGGAAGCGCTGGTCCCAGAGACCGGGGTTAATGTAAAAATTAGAACTGACAACACCACATCTTTGGCTTATGTCAGGAAAATGGGCGGAGTTAAGTCAGAGGAGTGTAATAAAATTGCCAAAGAAATTTGGGAATGGTGTGAAGAACGAGACATGTGGCTAACCATAAATCACATTCCGGGTAAAGACAACATTCTAGCTGACTACTTGTCTAGACATTTCTTGCATGACTTAGAGTGGGAATTAAGTGATAAAATATTTAAGAAAGCTCGTGATATCTTCGGGAAGCCAGAAGATGATTTGTTTGCATCCCGAGTTAACAGAAAGGTTGAAACCTTCATCTCCTGGGGACCTCAACCGGGTGACTTGGAGACTGATGCTATGTCAATAACGTGGAAGAATAACTTTATGTACATTTTTCCTCCTTTCAGTCTTCTGGGGCCCATGATACAACAGATTCGACTGAATGTGTGAGGGCCATCTTGGTAACACCAGACTGGCCGGGCCAGGCCTGGTACGGGGGCTTGCAACGGTCCGGGTGAAGAAGACTCAGATTCAGGAAGGCGAAAGGCAACCTTTGCCACCCGGGGAAGCCATCAAACAAGGAGCGTCTGGCAACGACACCCCTGCTGGTCTTTCGGACATTCTGAGGATAGAACTGTCTCGACATGGCTTTGACGGGAACTCCATTTTGCTTATTACGCAAGCCCATCGACCCACCACAAGAAAGACCTACAACACCTATTTGCAGAAGTGGTATGCCTTCTGAGCAAACACTGACACACCCATCCTACAACCAACTATCCAACAGGTCTACAGCTTCTTAGCTAGACTAGCAAAGGACAAGAGTGGCTACACCACACTAAACGCTGCTCGCTGTGCCTTGTCAGCAATATTAGGAAATGTCCAGGGCCACCCGGTGGGCTAACACCCTTACGTCAAGCTGCTACTAAAAGGGGCTTATGAGATGAACCCCTCAGCCCCTATGTACCAAGAAATCTGGGATGTTAGGAGGGTACTGGACCTCCTTCAAACCTGGGACAATGCTACTATCACCCTTAGGGAACTCTCTATAAAACTAGCCACTTTGCTCCTACTAGTTACATCACACAGGGGCCAAACCATAGTCAGCCTTTCCATCAAAGATCTCAAAATGGGCGACAAGGTAGTCTTCAAAATGATAACACTCCTAAAGCCGAACAGGTTGGGGGATCCCCTCTCTGTTTGACCTTATATGCATTTAGTAAATAATATGCTGAACCAGGTATGACAAAATGGCTTGGACAGCTGGCTTTCACACCTAAGAGATAGAGCATAGTCAGCTGTTCATTGGGGCTTGAAGGTGGGAGGTGGATTACTGAGGTGGATTACTGATGCCTCATTGTTGGTGCACACAAACCATTAACCCTTTAGGGGCTGCATAGAACTTTAAAAACATTTTTTTTCATTGAACTTAGAAGCCAATAACATGTAGGCCTGTGGCCTAGAATTAACCTTCATCTTGATTATACCTCAACTTAAGGTAAGTATTGAATAATTTAAAAATTAAAGGGGGGCGCGGAAATTCTTCGCACCTCCAGCACGGGGAAGGGGTGGAAATGCAAAAAATATTGACTGCCGTTGAGGGGAAGGGCGTAAAAAAAGGATATTCAAAATCTTAGTCAACTTTTAGTCAGAAAGTCTAACTTTCTAATAAAAGCTAGGCCATGTCTGACAGTGTAGAGGTCCCCATGTGTACTGCCCACCCACTCAGTTAGCCCATTTGTACATATATATGGTACCTAAATTTCATAACCATTTTGACACATGGAACTGATTTTGTGCTATGCACCCACTGGAATAATCTTGTTTTAAACCAGGCTGACACCTAGTGTGTAAAGGCAACGCCATGCAACTATCCCTTAGTCAAACTGATTTGGGCAGTCAATGTAACTAACATAAGTTACTGTTGCGGCCTTTTTACTCTGCTTATTTGAAGTATAAAGATGCGTGCACCCGGGGGGGGGGCACTGACTCTTTGATTGGTGGTACCAACTGCGAAACTACAGCCCCCCTTTTTTGCAATTTCACAGCCCCTTAAAAGAAGCTTTAATTTTCACAGCCCCCCTTTTTTGAAGAAGTTTGATAACAGCCCCCCTTTTTCGGGCCCTCCTCCATGGAATTAAGGTTCTATGACAATAATACTCAGGAATTTCACAGCCCTACATGAAATATTCAAATTATTTCCTTTCCATGCAAGGTATAACAGTTATTAATAGCCCCCTTATATCAAATGCAATTCAATCAACAGCCCCCCTTTTTTCTCCTCGCCGTGTGTCAACAGCCACCGCTCCGGGGGTCGGGACCACAGTTGGTACCCAAACCGAGGCCCAGTGCCCCCCCCCGGGTGCGTGCAATTTGGATTTGATTACCCCTTTCTACCCTGCACTAAAACGAGACCTGTGCTAATTTAAAGAAGACTTGCACTAAAACAAGTGACCATGGTTGACATTATTAGTCATATATTGATTACATGTACTAAGATTATTTGGTCCTTTTGACCATGTAAGTTAGGTTAGATCTACTAACTTGGATTTTTTCTCCACGATACCCACCAAAGTCGGTCTTTTACCCTCCCCCCCCCTCCCCCAACACACACGGACGTCCTCTGCTGGCTCCTCCGAGGCAATGGAATAGGGGCCCGGATGATGAGTGACCTCCACTGACCGGGCTTCCGGCGTTGACAACGCCCTCTTGCCGTTGGCAGCGCCAACGCGACCTCATTCCAGACATAGTTTGATAAATGCTTTTTGATTTATCGCATTATGTGGATCATGAACCCGCCCTTATTCAATGAAGCTGCGAGCGTCATGGTGCTATTATTTTGGGATGGCGCTGATATCCAATGAGGCAGATCTAGTTTGTTGAGACTTGTGGCGTTCCTACCCCATGTCCTCACCACCTCCCGCCTCCTCCACACTCACCTCCCTAGTGGTAATCTACTTTGCCCGACTGCATTAAACATGTGGCGATTTCCGACGAAACACCACGTATATATCATCCGGCGTGACGGGGACGGAGGCCACTCCTGGACATCCGAGCAACTCCACTCACCTCTCCTCCCCTCGGGAGCGACTCCCTATCCCTTAACGTAGTTGCCCCCTCCCTCAGTCAGCTGCAGCTCTCCTTAGGCCATGTAATCTTGATAACTTAGAGTACCGATCCGCCCCTGTTGTTTTGTTGCTGTCGTTGTTTTTGGGTTTTTTTCTGGCATTTGCTAAAAAAAAACAAAAAAAACATTCAGGGGTAAAATAATTTTAAAAAAATGTCCATGCATAAATAACAACAAATGTCATTTTGCCCTTTATCCGACTTAGGCTTGTCAAAAATCTTTTAGTGGGGAAAAATTGCATTTGATTCTCAAATACGTCACTTTTCATGGCCTTTTTTCCCTCTGGCTGTTGGGAAATTTGGCCTCAATTTGGGGACTTTTTTGTCTCTGGCCGCCCAAATTCTCATCTAAAAAATCCCGTAATCCAAGTAATTTTAATGAGGTGGCCTTATCACCTTTGCTGAAGCACCACGCTAGGTCTCAATGCAAAAGGTAAATTCAGCCAGCCGTCCAGTGGCCCTGTCAAAATCAATTTGATACATGGTAAACATAAACTCACGACAACCTTTACATAATAAAGAATATAATGGTTACCTGAAAGAAAATCTGCTGAACATAACATACTCTATATACTACTTACAACCAACGTAGCTGTTATGTGATTGGGACTCCATGGCATAAATGCGTTTTTCTCTTTACAATGTCAATAGCTTTACATACTCATGTGTTATTTGTACTTTTGTATCACAAGAAGAGGATATACGCATAGATGTCTGAATATGTCATTTTGCTCTACCTTACGTAAGTACACCTAAACAATCCCTAAGATGTGGTACATCTAAGAAGGCCATTGCTAGGCTCTCCCTTAGAAAATTACCTGTTTGTTCTAGTTTGCATACTAACTTAGTAAAAACATGCCAGGAGATTAATTCAAAAGATCCTGGGATTTCTACCCCTGCGAGCTTAGTGTAGGCACATATCATAAGACCTGGCCAGTCTACCCTATCTAATGCATTGGTTGCAGGCCTGTCAGGAATACCAAGTCCTGAGATCACTTCACTATTCCTTTTCCAGCGCTAAGATCATTGCGATCTTAGTGAAATAATTGCATAGTGGTTTAACTTGAGTACAAGAGCACTTACAGAGAACATTCCTGATTTAAAGAGTGAATTTGTTTGTTTGTTTGTTTATTGAGCAATCAGTTACGCATTATACAATACGAATTTTCACCTGATTGGGTGATGATAGTTGACACCAATAGCCTGCTGCATACATATAAAGGGGAGGGAGGATGTTTGCTGAGTGTCCTTGAGGGCTCTTGGGGCTACTCATGCGTTGAGTGCACTGTAAGGTAATTCTTCCCTTCTCTCTCTTTGTCCTGGGGGGCCCAATTCTTCTAATAGGCAAGCATAAATCACACATTCATGGGAACAACTCTTGAATACTGTACAGGGTCAACTGCACCCTGTGCTCTTTTGTTAGCCCACATGGGGACAGGGAAAAATGGTATAAACACTGTTGTGAAGAAGAGTGACTCCACAGCTATTCCTTTATTTTGGGACTCTTACCCCTGTGCCCAGTCAGTACTTCTTGGAATAGTGTAGGAGGGCTGAGGCTAAGATCGATGCGATCTTAGTGCTGGCTAGGAAAAGTGAACGCAGTCTAATCTTAAGATCGCTTAATAGGATAAGGCAGATCACTGAGGTTGCGATCCCAGGATCTTTTGAATTAACCTCCAGTGCAATTGTTCCAAAATTATCTTTAATGAGATTTCTTATCATTATGTGATTAAAGCTATCCTTTTACCATGAGGTGATCGAGGTCTGAACAACAAAGCAAGCACAGAGGACAGAGAGCATCACCGTCTGTGGGTATGATGCCAATGGTAATCAATGACTTCAAATCAAAAGAGGGTATTCCCATATTGGACAGGGATGGGACCAATGATCTATTTCAGAACGGACAACAATCAAATAGCTGTATACGATCACCAAAATATCACTACTATCACAGAATCTGGCTAAATTGTAGGCGTTACAAAATTCTAGTGCATATTTGTGCAACTGAACCATTTCTACTATAGCTCCATGCAGTCTGAGACGATTTCCCTTGGATGTTAATCATTTGGTGTTGTGCAAGGGGCAGCCTGGTTACTTTTAACCAAAAGAACAAATGACCATCGTTTGAGAGTCCAAAAAGGGAGCAAATCCTTATCTGTTTTGAAATAGTCACCCCAAAATCAGAGTTTGTGAGTTGGGTTGAGTTGAATATCTTAATTGGTTAAAGAATCATCACAGGAATATTTTCATGACTAGCTAACTGTAAGGGAGTGATCATTTTTTAACAACAGGGGGGGTGCGGTGGGTTTGAGGGGGGGTCAGAATTTTTTCAACCCCTTGACCGGGGGGGGTCAGAATTTTTTCAATACCTCTGATGGGGGGGTCAAAATAATTTCACCTGTTTTCAGTGGAAAACCCTGCGCGTTACTATAGGCTAAAAGGGGATGTTCGCGCACGATTTTTGTCCCTTATGGGGGGGGTTGAAAAAATTTTACCCCCTCAAGAGGGGGGGTCGAATTTTTTTTCGCGCGTCCGCGCGCAAACCCACCAGCCCCCCCCCCTGTTGTTAAAAAATGATCACTCCCTAACACAGCAAGAAAAGTAGATACCAGAGTGACAGAAGAATCATGATCATGTATAGATTTGGAAGACTTAAGCATAAACCATGCAGCAATGAAATCACTACTGGTATAATCGAAAGCACACCTGCGGGTCACATATCTTTCGATTCTTCACCTCTAGACATATTATTAAACAATTGTCTTGTAATGTTTGCAGTTCTTTATCTTATTAGAGGCAGCCCCATCTATATATATATGATGAAATCACCATAGTCTATCATGGAGAGTATCATCTGTTTATAAAGTCTTAATGCTATTTCTTTGATTAGAGTTTTTCTTTGCTTACGTAACTGGTAGATTCTGTTTTTAACACTGTAGCTCTTTTAGATTTAGGAACTTGCTGGATTATAAGTGTTTATCTACACCGTCAGACTGCAGGTAGCTTTTAACAGTAGATTGCTTCTATTTTTGGAAAACTGTGGCAGTTACTGTTAGTACAAATCCAATGATCCAACAGTGGGTTCTACTATACCCACTCCAGTGGTCTTTATAGGACATTTACAATTGGGGCTGAGAGTGTATAGCCACCCCAAGTTAATTGAAATCACTACCCACTTCCAATGCTGCTGCATCACCGGCTAGTGATAGCGCCTACTAGTGATAGTGCCGTCAGACCGGTGTCTACCACCTTCTTGTCTGAATGACTCTACATTACCTTTGTCTTTTCAGGATTCATCAATAGTTTACGACTAGATCACAATTTGAAAATGTTGTTTAGATCTTACTGTGTTAAGTCATGTATGGTTACCCCCCTTATCTATAAAACTTCCCCCTACTCCGACTGCCGTGGACTCGAGTCTGTCTGTTTGTCTGCTATTTTCACGCACTGACGTGACAGCTTTTATCAATATATCTCTATAATTATTCACTTTAAACCCATCCATTCTTTATTTCTCTGAACCCGACATGCACTTTTATCCAAAATTGGCATCTATATAAGAGCATAGAAATAACAACAGCAATTTTTCAGGTATAACTTTGGTTTAGATCCTGACCCCAAGATCGCCCCTTACGCTCATTGAGGCAGTCCCATCATGCACCATTATTGCAAATATAGCGCAACTGAGGTTTCAGCCAAAAGCAAACTTTGCTACAGGAGACACAGGCTCGCACCCCTTTCCTGCCACTGGCGGGGGGGGGGTGCCGATACGTTATAGCAATTAAGTGCAGTACAGTAATTCTGATTGAAATTCGTTAACTTTTTTGCCCATTTCCTACAATCACAGCGCCGAAGGCGCTGGTGTAGTCTAGCTTAGCTCAGCGGCCCAGATGTTATAACTCCATTACCGAGACTGGGGCCCGAGTCTAAGTATGAAGCTCACATCAGTTAGAAGGCTAAGTCATCAGCATACATCAGAAATATGCTGTTCACTACAACATTGAAATCAACAGTAAACAACGAGCCCAGTATATTGGCTGGAAGTGGGTCTGGAGCTGGTTCTGGCGACATGCACTGACAAGAACTGATAACATGGGACCAGTATGTCCCTGGAAGTGGGTGTTACGCAGGGACAAGGTACCCATCATGGTATGTCTTATCAGTGGGGTTTACCTCAACCAGCAAAATTCAAAATGGTCTACCCACAGGACGCCCATACTAAGCCCTATATAGCCCTGCGTCACCCCACACTGGATGTGTCTGATGGTGAAAGCTTCCTCATTTACCATTTACAGACCTGTACCGGTCCCGGGTGTACCGGTATAATACATGTACAGACCTTCCCAGACCAATGTCTTGTAGTTTCCTTTGTAGCAGTGAGTATATATAATCCGGAAAGGGGGGTGGTGTGCAACAAGGACCAATTTTTCAAAGTTCGGGGAACGCGAGGGTGGGGGCTTCCAAACAGGCCACGCCTGGGGCAGCAGGGAGGGAGGGGGGATGAGGTGATTGGATGCGTCCCTGACTAGTATAAGATGTCTGTATATGCCCCGGGTATATGCCTCCCACATCTACAGCTACAGCAGCTGATCCCAGAAAGCTCATATAAAGACTTTAAATTGACGTTGTCTTGTGAGATGAGCCTATGTCATGCTGGTAGGGAAATTGCCCATTCTCCCTTCACCACAATCTCTCACACACAGAGAGCAGGCGTCACCTACCCCTGCCACCCTCTGCCTTATGTCCCTTTATACTATGTACTTACCATGCCAGGATCGCGTGTTAGACACTCATGCTCATCGATCGCAGGCGTTGCATCCGCGTATTGCCTTCATATCGCAGCGTCGATGGCATGGCAATCAAGTTTAGATTTGTGTGGGTTGCCGTGCCGCGTGGTAGCGCCCACCCCGCCCCCATCAGGCGACGTCAGTCTGTGATCCCGGCCCCCGGCCTCCCACATGAGACGACGCCACCAAATCCCCTTTCTGCACACGCCTGTGCCCACTGACATTGGGTAATTTCAATTTGGCAGAGGGTATTGAGTCACGCCGGCCGTCTCAAAATTGGCAAAATTGTGTGTGGCAGAGGTAATTTATATCACCTTTTTACATAGAGACTGGCACAGCTCTAAGCGTCATGCCATCGACGCGCTCCGCACTGTGCTGCTACATGGAGGTAGGTATGGTGCTAAACGCAGGCAGTAAGCCACACAGTCCCGCGTCTAAATATAAGGTACACAGGGAGTGAGGCTGTTCACTCCCACCCTTTCACACATAGACAGTTCACTAATATGACAGGATTCTGCTTGTTAGTGTCTGTTACTCTCATTGCCTTCTAGGCTACATGCAACGAGATGGGACTGATACACCACTCCCCTTGTACGCCACGCCCAATGCAGCAATAGTGTAGCAGTTCCTGTCAACTTTTCAAATTTCAAAAACCAAAATGATCGTAAAACAATGCGAAATATATATGATGTATATTATGATGGTCCAACTAAATTTCAACTGCATGCAATTACCCTTACATTGTAATCAACTTTTGCAGCACAATAACAGTAGTACCATTTACTGTAGATTGACAGTAGATATTGAAACATTTCAGTATGAGTATGTCATGTTCGTGTACATTAATTGCAGGAGATGTTGCTGTACTTTCATAGGGGGGTTGCTGTAGATCTACAGTAAAATCTATTAGGACCATAGCTGCCAGCAACTTCTGCTGTTGGTGTACAGCACATACTATGTACAGTAAGTTCCTCTTATGAATCCTTTAATGTGGGGAACCAAGGAGCACACCCTGGGGGAGTCGCAGCACTCTCCATCACTCGTTTCCTATGTAGACAACCTACTGTAGCTCTTTGGTCAGCGAGCCGGTCGGCAGGGTCTGAGGCCGACTGACCTCTGTGCACAGGGCTTTTAATGCAGCAGGCGGAGCCTAATGACATTAACCAAGCCTCTCTTATCTCTTTACCTGAATACACCCGGACACCTGCCAAAGCCGCTAGGGGAAAGGGGGACTGAAATAGTGCTGAGACCAATGTGACACAAGAGAGCCTAGACCACCCCTCTTCCCTTGTCTCTCCGTTATCCTCCTCAGTACCCCTACTCACTTCACCAATACACATCCTGTCAACATGAACCTCTCCTTTTCTGGACTAAACCAACAGCAATGGCGACAGAACGCCATGGAACAACAAATACCCCCTTCCTTTGTGGTGGTAGAAAGGGGGCAGTTGGCCGTGAGGAATTCATTTTGCAGGAAGAGCACATCAAGTTGTCACCCATTCTGCCATAGGGGCAGAGGAAGCAAGGCATAGGGGTAGGGGGTTGAGGATTAGTAAGGTCGGGGTGAAAATTAGGGGTGTCCTGGTTCCGAAATTGGTTCACGACATCCAAACTAATACGGCGCATTGTCAGTGTCTAGTTGGTTGGAAGACAGTTGTCCAGTCGAGGCTCAATGCTGGGACGTCGTCCCATCTGGTGGGACTTGTTAGGCGAACATTAGGGCTGTTTTTGCTGCCCCCTCCCCTGTCTCCCCTGCTGGGTCTACTTCCCCATCTCCCTATCCACGTCCCCCTTTACTCCACTCATATTAGCATCGAGTCGGCCGGTAGGAATGATTGCTCGCCTTTGTCCGCGCCCCAAAACGTTCACCAGCTCGCGTCCATTCAGCGGTGCCGGATGACGCATTTTGGTGAGTGAGAATTGAGGGCTCACCAGTCTGCCTGCCTCCTACTCAGCAGTCCCTCAAAAACTCAATCATTTAAAAATGCTGCCCGACCGTCGGGTAGTAGAGAAGGGGTGAAGCATCAATTTTGCTGCTTCTTGTCGTCAGTAATGTGATTGTGGTCCCTTATTACTTGTCGGCGGTGGGCCGGACTCGTTAGTAGAAGCCGCACTGGACGGAAGACGCCCGTTATACAGCCTACAGCCTTCATTAGCACCCATTCAGTGTCACTGCTGTCGGCGATGGGATAAACTACATATCCAAGTAATGAATCGGCCTCTCCGTACTTGAGCGCGGATAGCTCTCAGCTAAATCAAGACAGCGTTTTGTAGGCCGCTGTCCCAGTACAAACAGGTCTATTAGAGACGACGGGACGGTCACTCATGCCTCCTATTGGCTACAAGCAGGTCTGGAGCTGGTTCTGGCGACATGCACTGATAAGAACTGATAAGATGGGACCAGCATGTCCCTGGAAGTGGGTGTTACCCAGGGACAAGGTAACCATCATTGTATGTCTTATCAGTGGGGTTTACCTCAACCAGCAAAATTCAAAATGGTGGACCCACAGGATGTCCATAGTAAGCCCTATACAGCAAAGAGATTGTTATGTGGTCAAAATTTCTTTTCTTCTCTTTGGGTCTGTTCCTGATTATTCATCAATTCCATGATCACTCGCCTAGCTATTATTATATTCACCCCCTCCTCGCCCACCGAATTAAATCGATGACTGTATATAGGACTCAGTATGGAGGCCTAGTGGAGCCACCATCTTGAATTTCGCTGGTTGAGCTTAAAACCACTGATAAGACATACCATGATGGGTACCTTGTCCCTGGTTTACACCCACTTCCAGGGACATGCTGGTCCCATCTTATCAGTTCTTATCAGTGTGTGTTGCACGAACCAGCTCCAGACCAGCTAGTGGCCAATAGAGGAGCGGCACTCTGGTTATACCAGAGACACACTGCAGTTGTATGATTGTATTGGGTAGGAACTGGTGCATGGGGGGGGGGGGGGTGGGGGTGGGGGGCAGCGCGCGTGCGCGCGCGCGCGCGCGCGCGCGTGTGTGTGTGTGAGAGAGAGAGAGAGAGAGAGAGAGAGAGAGAGAGAGAGAGAGAGAGAGAGAGAGAGAGAGAGAGAGTCCCTCTCCCAAACATAATAAAATTGTAAATTGTATTAATGCTTGGATTACAAATAAAAGACTCGACAGAAAAAAAGTTAAAGAACACTTTCGTCAAGTGTGATTTAACTTTTAACATCTTTGACTTTAGATATGCGTGTTCTGACCAGTCGTGCGTGGTCACTAGACCGGCAGGGACACAGACGCAGGAGATTTACTAGTCTCGACGTCGGATGTCGTAAAAGCAGACGACTTTGAGGAACAGGCAGGGTGCCCCATTATCGCCCGGTGAATGGCGGCCGGATGTCGTCTGGGGACCCCAGGAGGGCGGGAAAAAGGCCCGCGCGGCAGGAGCAGACGACGTCGACCAGGCCGCTCTCGGCAGGGAATCTTTGCCGTTTTAATCCAATCAAAGCATCGACGTGCAGACTGGGCCTGGGTCGTGCTGCCCGCACCCTGAGGTCCATGCGCCGCCCCCACCCCAAAACCAATTAACATCACGAGGGATTCCGCGCAATTAGACGAGATATGAGGGGAGGCTGCGAAATGGGGCCGGGCTGCGTCTTGGGACCAGCGGCCACTGAAGTCAGGAGACTGGGCTGGTGGAAGTAGAGGGACGTGTAGGATGTAACAATTAGTGTAAGATGATAGCAAATAGTGCCACAAAGTCAATTACAAAGCCCCAAATTCAATTGTGGCACAGTGCAGCGGGGGTCATGCCCTGCCTATCCTCCTTGCCGCATCTGTCATGTTTTATGTATGGATTAACCCAACTCGTGTTGCGACTCCTACATCAAGAAGGTGACTAGACTTTGTTTTAAATTTGGATATATATACACCTCAATTACCGAGAGTACATATCTATAATACATTTGCTGAATCACAGAGTGGTGCAAGCCCTACATATGCTTCAAAGAGTCTAGGACTCTAAAGAGATAAACAGTACAAAACTGCTGAATCCTCATTAGATCATTAAGCTATGCATCTCTTTACACATTTTGGTATGCTATATATATATATATATATATATATATATATATATATATATATATAAATTATATCTGGTAGTATCAACTATCAATTTTATATTATATTCGGGTTGCTACACATGTATTACATTTTTGTTATGACGTGATCCTGTATATATATTTGACAACCAATTTGCAAACTGCTGGGCACCACTAACGTCAAGTCTACTACCAAACTCTGTCCAAAAGTCAGGATGTAATAAAGACAAGACAATGCCATGTATGATCGACCTTCACGTCGACCGCAGCCAGCATCACCCATGGGTACCAGGGCTATAATAACACAGGCCGTGGGATGCCCCAGGGCGATGTGCTGGTACCGGACACGCACACCTCCAGAAACACACAGCCTGGTACCCCGGGTACCCAGTTACTGCAGAACCAGGAGCGGGCAGCCCTCAGGCCCCCTCAGGGAACTATGGCTGGGTGAGTAGAGATGAACTTGTCGTGTGCTGCAGGAAGAGGCCCTCATTAAAGCCCCTGCCCTGGGGATCTGGCTGACGATTAGCTGCAGTCCCCGTGCACCATGTCTAGCGTGAACCAAGACATGGGTGCCGTCTTTGTTGTGGCTGTGCTCGGGCAGGGAGATTGTAATGAACAGCGACAGGCGGAAATCAAAGAGGAATAAACACCAGAGGATGACAGGAATAGCTCTATTGGACGACCCATCCCTCTATTAGAGGCCATAGTATGAGCACCTTGTGACAGATCTATAGACGATGTGTGTATGAGGTCATACAGCTGGTCAGGTTACTCACCCATAGAACCCTGCAGCTTCCCCTATTACCAGGCCGGACAAAAACATTATTAGGCCAAAGTGCCTCATGTTGCTGATATAAAACTCAAGACCTGAAAGGCATCTCTTTGAAGATGTGATGTATATCTCATATCTCTGCCTATCATGATCCACATACCAGCATGCCGTCAATTGACAACATTTACCGCTCGTACCTGTCACCATTTCTATATACTACTGTCAGTACTGACGTTTTACCACTTGCCATATACTACTTACGGTACGCGTTTACACTTATTATATACTACTTACACACGCGCGCTGTCACGTGGTACACATCAAACGGTTCCATCAAACCACCGCAAGAAAACGAGTATAATGGACTGGCTTCACTCCCAGTCCGTTCCATTTTCTGCTAAGGCCAAAAAAAAGAAGGTATGTTTCCGGTAACATGGTCAGAAAAGTTGCGGTAGGTAGGTCGGATTTTTTTTCTTTATTTTAGTATCCAAGGCCTCATATAGTCATACTTTGCTAGGTTTACACTCGTTATTATAAGAAATGATGGTTTTCTGCATAGGATTCAAGAAAATGTGTGTATCGAATTCAAATATAGATTTTGAGATGAAAAAAATGGCAAAAATTGGAAAAAAAAAATTCAAAAAATTGAAAAAATCTTCAAAAAATGCTGAGGTCGGCCCCTTTGAGCTGAGGACGGTCGGGTGACCGGAAACCTTTTTTTCTTTGGCTTAATCCGACCGAGTTTTATATTGCAAATGTATGGGAAAAAGTCGTCGGACTAGCAAAGGACCCGACCAACACAAGCCCTTAGTGTTCATCCTGAACTCATCCTGAACTCAGGGTGCGGCTCATACGAGGGGGATTAAATAAATAGACTATGATGTGTAACGGGAAACTTTTCATGCCACAGGTCCGGCATAGACTTTAGGGTATCCACAGGCTCAAAGTGCAGATACCGACGTAGCGGATTGTCCAATGGGCGCGGCCATTGCTGGATCTTGTTACTTTGTGAGTTCTACTTTGTAAGCTCTACTGATAAGATCTATTAGATGGGTATCAGTCCCCCCCCCCCAGCCCGAGAGGCCCACAGTGGATAGTTAAGACGACTTCATTGGTTGATAATTAATCCCGCTAAGTCGGTATACGTAGGTGTGGATTATTATGCACGGTTTAACTTGTCAGATACAAGGTATATACCTAGGCAAAAAAAAGGTTTGTTTCCAGTTACATCAACTGAATTACTAGGGTCGGTAGGTCGTTTTTTTTTTCTTTTTTGCTAAGCTTGCCTTTACCTTAGCTCGGAGGAACCTTCCTCCTTTCCAATATAGGCATGTTATATATCAATAGAAGGGTAATTTCAAGGTGGAATGTAGGGTTGGATTCAGGTTTTTGAAAAGGAGGGACCACACCCCTTATCTAGCCATAATTTTGACCAAATTCTCGGGTAAAAAAAGGTAAATAAACACTTAAGGTGGATCATGTTCATGGGCTAAAAGTAGCTAAATCTTCACCAGATCTTTTGTCAGATGATTCATACTATTCCAGAAAATTGTCGTCATCTGTCGCCATGATTGGTCATCAATGGTGACTCCTTTTTGAGTGATAGCTCATTCCATCATCTTTCGCCACTGTGTGTTAGACTCACGTGGCATAGAAATTGCTATTCCTGGTGATCTTGTGCTATAACAACGTCGTGTTCCATCTAGGGACATGTGTGAGCCACTTCACACAGGTTGATGAGGACTCACAACAATTTGCTGGGATATATCCTTTCCAATGGTATCAAGAAAACATGGGGGTCCCAGGCAAATTTATGAGATTTTTATTCCTGAAGCTAATAGGTTATACAGTGATTTATGATCATATGCATGAAATCGCATTAAAGAGTAACTAAATACTTGTATCAATCTTCTGCATCCAGAAGATACATTATCAGCATGTGGTCCCAAGCACTTTTGTATAGTTTTTTTCACATTGAAATAAAAATGCAGATTTCATACTGCTCATATACCCTTCACAACTAGCTGACTCTGTGGCCTATCTAATAAGTGTGCTGGTTGTACAATCAGAGGGTCATGAATTCGCCCCTTCCTCATGCCACCGCTCTGCTACGATTTTATGGAGTCTTTGACCTACTATAGAAGTACATATGCACAGAATCATGTGCATATGGGGGTTGGGGGGAAGTTCGAGGGGCCAAAACTTTTTTGTGGGTCCACGCGCAAACCCACTAGCCCCCCCCCCCTTGTTAAAAAATGATCAGTCCCTTAGGGGCATTTATTACCAGCTGGGGGGCGGGTAGATGGATTTTTGTGTACCAACAAACTTTGGACCCTGCCCTGGGCTACATTTTGGTTTTTACAGCTTACAAATTGGACCATTGTTAAAGAATTTACAGCCTAAAGCATGCCTTGTTCTGCTAGGGTCGGTCGGGTAACTGGAAACAAACCTTCTTTTTTTGCCTTAGCGGTACATATAACCTCTAGATATGGAACTGCTTTTAAACACAAATGTTTCAGTTGACATAATACTACATGTATGTGAAAGTACATTTAAACATAGATACAGGTTAAATTTACTCATCTTATGCTAACGTTTTAAACATTTCTTGTCATGTACAACTTAAATAGAATCACATGTCTTTTTCTTGAGAATCGAAGGACACACATAATTATAATGTGTATCTAGTAGTGTACTGGAGTGAATGAACATGTATTATAAAAACGGCAGCCCATGCACTGCCGCATGATAGACGTGACCTTGAGTGCATTATATGAGTGTAGTACACACCTGAACAAGGTCATGGCTTGTCTATCATTCATCTGGGATATTGGAACTTAATGGAAGCTTCTAATTAGATTTTTCATTTAGTCAGCATGATTCAAGGTATAACTATTTGTTTTATAAAAACAATAGACGACTTCACATCTCGACCGCATGTTGTCCTATCATGCACTCAGATGCATTCGTGCATTATGGGACAACAGGCAGTCTTAATGCCTATTCCAGATAGAGAGCCAGCACTGACACTGTGTTCTGTGTCAGTTTGTTTTATTTCAAGACTCATAGCCTAGACATTAATGAAAGTCTTGTATAGTGTGACGTTGTGCTTAAGTGTGTTAAGTTGCATAGTAGATATACACAATATCACGCACTCGCTACTCAAGATGACAAGACAAGACCTATGAAATTACTCCCTCTATTCACTGCTAAATTCTTAGGGTGCAACTGGTACCCTTCGTGATAGTTGTTGTCAGTCCTTATCTCGACAATAATGGCTTCAGCAATGGATACGTCAACTGGACAATATGGCAGAGGCCTATAGGCTCTATACAGGACTGCAGCTGGTTCTGGCGAAATGCACAGATTAGAGTCGATAAGATGGAAGTCAGCTTGTCTGTCAGTGGTTGGTATCCAGGGAAAAGTTTCCCATCATGACATGTCTTGTCAGCGCGTTCTCACAGAACCAGCGAAATAAAAAATGGTGGACCCACTGGGTGTGGGTCTAACTCGATTCCTATACACGCAGATGTATCATAATAGACTCTGCAGTACCATATTAGATGCTGCAGTAACGGTGCTAACATAGAGGCTTGGTACCATATTAGATGTTGCAGTAAGGGTGCATACATACAGGCTAAGTACCATATTAGATGTTGCAGTAAGGGTGCATACATAGAGGCTTGGTACCATATTAGATGTTGCAGTAAGGGGGCTTACATAGAAGCTTGGTACTATATTAGATGTTGCAGTAAGGGTGCATACATAGAGGCTTGGTACCATATCAGATGTTGCAGTAAGGGTGCATACATAGAGGCTTGGTACCATATTAGATGTTGCAGTAAGGGTGCTTACATAGAAGCTTGGTACCATATTAGATGCTGCAGTAACGGTGCATACATAGAGGCTAAGTACCATATTAGATGTGGCAGTAACGGTGCATACATAGAGGCTTGGTACCATATTAGATGTGGCAGTAACGGTGCATACATAGAGGCTAAGTACCATATTAGATGTTGCAGGAACGGTGCATACATAGAGGCTTGGTACCATATCAGATGTTGCAGTAACGGTGCATACATAGAGGCTAAGTACCACATTAGATGTGGCAGTAACAGTGCATACATACAGGCTAAGTACCATATTAGATGTTGCAGTAAGGGTGCTTACATAGAGGCTTGGTACCATATTAGATGCTGCAGTAACGGTGCATACATAGAGGCTAAGTACCATATTAGATGTGGCAGTAACGGTGCTTACATAGAGGCTTGGTACCATATCAGATGTTGCAGTAACAGTGCATACATAGAGGCTAAGTACCATATTAGATGTTGCAGTAAGGGTGCTTACATAGAGGCTTGGTATCATATTAGATGCTGCAGTAACGGTGCATACATAGAGGCTAAGTACCATACTAGATGTTGCAGTAACGGTGCTTACATAGAGGCTAAATACCATATAAGATGTTGCAGTAAGGGTGCTTACATAGAGGCTAAGTACCATATTAGATGTTGCAGTAACGGTGCTTACATAGAGGCTAAGTACCATATTAGATGCTGCAGTAACGGTGCATACATACAGGCTAAATACCATATTAGATGTTGCAGTAAGGTGCTTACATAGAGGCTTGGTACCATATTAGATGTTGCAGTAAGGGTGCTTACATAGAGGCTAAGTACCATATTAGATGTTGCAGTAATGGTGCATACATAGAGGCTTGGCATAATAATAGTAATTCTAGATTGTGAAACAGAGGTGCAGAGGCTGGGTATCAGATTATATAGATGATGCAGTAAAGGTGTAGAGGCTGGAGATTAGATGCTGCAGCAGAGGTACCGAGGCTAGGTATCACATTAGATGCTGCCAAAGAGGTGTAAAGGCGGTGTATTAGAAACCACCTGAGCGGAAACACACCACACGCAGACTAAAATGAGTTGCTCACCCCGGCTGTGTTCTGCCTGTCGTTTAATCCCTCAGCCGTGACCGGGATCCGCCTTTCTGATCCCTTTCCAATTAGCGGCTGTGCAGTGGGCCGTGACGGCCTCCCCAGCAGACTTCACCACGTGGAATAGGCGCCGACCTCTGAACCCTAACTTCCAGTGTGAAAACACACACACCCACCAGGTCAACTGTGTTATTTGTGCTAAATGAATAACATCAAAAGATAACATACTGAATTCGGTTATCGTGAATATAACTGACGTTTCATACATCCAAGCTACTTTTCCCAAATGTAATAAAGATAGACTTGTACTTTCAGATAGACGCTAGGCCTGCCTGAGAGATATGGATAGAACTGTCAGTTATCTGCTGGTCTAGTTGTATCCCTATCTATCGAGGATTGTTGTAAACAGTGGTCTTTTGATCGATCAAGACTGCCTCTGAATCGCTGTTCATTCTCATTTTCTCTTTTTACGGAGAGTGTCTACCCTACCGTCATCAATGTCGCCCACTTTGTACATTTTGTAGATATGATTTAGATTTTGAACTATATATGGAAATGGGTGATGGTCTCACAAAGACCTAGGATGACGCAAATGAAAGATATTCTCGCAAAATTAATATATGATAGTCAAGTGTTCCCCATGAGACTCCACGCTCTGAAAGCGTTTACCTCAGGACTTAAGGCCGAACATGGTGAAAAATTGTGAACTTAGAAAAGGAGATGGTCGCACTATAATTATTTGATCAAATTCGACCCCTTGGAGAAACATTGTTCCATAATAGTCCACGCGTCCTTAACTGAACACCATTCACATGCTGCCTTCTAATACCATTAATACATGTATATTATGGCGATACACATTTATAACAGGTCTATACACGTATGCATACATATATCCTACTTAACAGCAGCATCAATGTACCTATAACCGGACTGTACGTGTTAAACTCAGTGAGCTGCTGACGAGTCAGGGCACTGGGGAGAGCAGCTCACAGCCTCATTGTAAGGAGCACCTCAATATGGGGAGGGGTCTATACCGGGATTACCACCTCCCCTGTGCACAACGACAACCGCACACAATACACACACAAAATAACCACGCTTCTCAAAAACACGCAGTCCTTTCTTCACCAACACAGGTGGTTCTGATGTCCTCCCGGGGAGAGGTTTTGTGTCATCACTAGGGCCGTGCAGGATTAGTAACCCTAGCCGACTGTCTGTGTTGAAAACCACGACGTATTGAGCAGCTCGCACGGCGCCAAAGTCCTATTCTTCTGACACCCTCCCCACCACCAAAGTCCATACAGAGTGCTGACTAATACATGATATTCCCGCTAGGTGGCTAATTGTCGCGCCCTGCAATATTGTGGTCGGCGTTCTACTGATGTCTTTGACTGGTTGTTGATCTAAGGTCATGTTTGTTGAGCTGGAAGTGTTCTGGGTATTAAAGATTCAGGGGCAGTTCTTTTTGGTGGAAAGGCCAGCCAGGGGCTTTTGGATTATTCAGTGGTCTTAGGGATGAGTTGAGGTGGGGTTGGCAGGGTGAGGGCGAGGCAGAACTTGCTTATCTCAGGTAATCACGCTACACATGCCCTCGGCCTGCATGGGTCGGACAGCACCCAATTGTGTGCGCTATCTATGTGTAGGAAGGAAGTTACGCGCCGGGAGGTAAACGCCGTCTGTCGGCAGTGAATGTCATTTATACAGTGCCGTCTGCTTAAAGTCGCCTGCCTCTTCTGTACTGCCAATGTCACAATCGTCTCAACTTGTCGCTAGGGGTCACTCTGTTCTCCCATAAGCCATTGCGCCGTGCGCACATCCGCTAATGATGACCTTTCCTTGTTATCGGCACGCAATCTCTACTTCAAACCAACCCTAGCGCCCCACCCACCCCCTAAACCTACCCCACCACGCCCCTCCTTAGTGTACCAGCATGCTGCGCCACCCGGGTGCGCCACACACAGGGGATACCACTTAGTAATTATACTCACCGAGATCAGAAATCGAGTAAATACAAACCTTTAATACGACTGGTGCCCCTGTCCACCCCTCCCACTCCTCACTACCCAAACTTCCCTAACCCAGCGCCTCTCAAGTATAAACCCTCGGGAAGCCACGACAAACCTATTTTCCAGATCCGCCCGCTGCAGCACACGTGCGGGTCACCCAGAAAGAAGGGCTTAGAGTACTAAGCTCCCCTCTCCCCAATAGGGTCGTGGTCGGCATTGGGCGGCTAAGCCCCTCTGCGTCCCGGCTACAGCAGGGAAGAAGCGCCCATCGAGACCTGCTCTCTTGTTTTCTGCGGCACTCCGGCGACGGTATCGCTAATGGACAGTATAGTAAGGATTACCTGTAATCCGTTTGGGACAGGCATGAGCCGATGTCAGAGACTGGCACTGATGGACCCCTTCGTCGTTACCACCATGCAGCGCTAGGGAGCATTCTGTCACAGGAAGTGGCATTATAACCATATTGTCAGTAAAGCCTACTCCTATAATTTGCTGATCTAGCTGTCACAGCTCTATATTGACAGTAAAGGTACTTCCTATAGGGCATTAGCATATTAGGCTATGGAGGCCGCCATCTTGGTTAGGCCCCCCAACTCCAGAGCAGAGCATTCTGGGTAAATTTCTTATCAACCCCTAGAACAATGGTCAGTGATAACACTGATAAGCTGTACCCTACCCCTTATCTTAATCACCCCAAGTACCTCTCTATTGTTTCAGTTGTGAAGTAAGGTGATAACCCTGATAAGGAGACAATGCCTTGATTGGCTTACCTGTGGTATCAAACAGAAATTTCAATGACCTATTGGTCTTTAATTTTAAATATTTAATCTATTTCTAGATTATCTAGATTTAAAGATGTTGATATGGAGAATCCACACATAGGATTTATAGAAAAATCCCATGGGTAGTAATAAATTGGCAGGTTGTCAAATTAGACTATACAAAGAGGCCAAACGATGATCTAGCCCCCGACTACATGGGCCAACTAGCTGATTTCCTTAGTACCAGCAATGTGCTAGTCCCATATACATGGCTAACCTAGCTGTAACAGATCTACCGTAATGGCCTGTTTAAGTGCCGCGGTCTCAAATAAGCGCCGGTTTCTTATTAGCACCAGGGTTGGGAGGGTATTGAAATGAGCCTTTACCACTTAAAACAGTATTCAAATAAGCGCCTATCTCGTATGAGCAGAAATGAAATGAAGACCTTGCAATGTGCTGGGTACATGACAATCTACTGTAGGGTCAATGGGTTTGTATTAACAGCAGGTCCTAGTGTTTTCCAAAAATAAACTGCATAGTGCTGTAAATAGAGCCGCACAGTCTGAGAGTGTAGCTGTCACAGATCTATATTGATTGTGAAGCTACTTCCTACATGGCTGAGCTAGCTGTCACAGATCTATATTGATTGTGAAGCTACTTCCTACATGGCTGATCTAGCTGTCACAGATCTATATTGATTGTGAAGCTACTTCCTACATGGCTGATTTAGCTGTCACAGATCTATATTGATTGTGAAGCTACTTCCTACATGGCTGATCTAGCTGTCACAGATCTATATTGATTGTGAAGCTACTTCCTACATGGCTGATCTAGCTGTCACAGATCTATATTGATTGTGAAGCTACTTCCTACATGGCTGATCTAGCTGTCACAGATCTATATTGATTGTGAAGCTACTTCCTACATGGCTGATCTAGCTGTCACAGATCTATATTGATAGTGAAGCCACTTCCTACATGGCTGACCTCGCTGTCACAGATCTATATTGATAGTAAAGCTAGTGTTTTCCAAAAATAAACTGCATAGTGCTGTAAATAGAGCCGCACAGTCTGAGAGTGTAGCTGTCACAGATCTAGATTGATTGTGAAGCTACTTCCTACATGGCTGAACTAGCTGTCACAGATCTATATTGATTGTGAAGCTACTTCCTACATGGCTGATCTAGCTGTCACAGATCTATATTGATTGTGAAGCTACTTCCTACATGGCTGATCTAGCTGTCACAGATCTATATTGATTGTGAAGCTACTTCCTACATGGCTGATCAGGCTATATTGATAGTGAAGCCACTTCCTCCATGGCTGACCTCGCTGTCACAGATCTATACTGATAGTAAAGCTACTTCCTACATGACTAATTTAGTTGTCACAGACCTATATTGATAGTGAAGCTACATGGCTGACCTCGCTGTCACAGATCTTTATTAACAGTAAAGCTACTCCTATACATGGTTGATCTAGTTGTCACAGATTTATGTTAATAGTGAAGCCACTTCCTCCATGGCTGACCTTGCTGTCACAGATCTATATTGATAGTAAGGCTACTTCCTACATGGCTCTCCTAGCTGTCAGCCATCTATTGGGTGTAAGCGGGAGTGGATATGGTCCTGGCGACTTACACTGATGAGCTGATAAGATGGGGACCAGCATGTCCCTGGAGGTGGATGTTATCCAGGGACAAGGCACTGGAAGTGGATGTTATCCAGGGACAAGGTGCCCATCAAGACAATGCCTTATCAGTGTGTTTTGCCACCTTTGGCATAACCAGCGAAATTCAAATGGCTGACTTAAATACCAGTATTTGTAACCCGATTTTATTAGGGCGCAAGAAAAAAATGTGGTTCTGGTCGTGGTAAAAAGAAAATGGACAGGGAGGTGCTTTCTCCCCCCCCCCTCCCCCAGTGCTATTTATTCTATAGTTGTAGATCTAGTCTTTGTCCTTGTTCTGTATGATTATGTATTGTGCAATTGAAACATACTATCATAACTGTGCAAATCTTACGATTGTGATAGTGGAAAACCTCTAATCGTTAAACGTTCTGAAATAGACCCCCTCCATCCAGCAGTCCCCGTCGCGTATCCGCATCGATGCTAGGAACCCCCCCCCTTGAAATCCCCCCTGAGACCCCCCCCCCCCATAGGAATCCCCCCCATCAAGTTTTACCACAGTGATCCCTTACCCCACCCTAACCTGTCACTATTCCCATCCCTAACCCTAACCTCTACCCTAACCCTAACCCTATCCCTATCCCTTTCCCTATCCCTATCCCTATCCCTAACCTTAACCCTATCCCTATCCCTATCCCTAACCCTATCCCTATCCTTATCCCTATCCTTATCCCTATCCCTATCCCTAAATGGGAAACATTCTGTATACACTTAACTTATACATGATAATAGAGGAAGAGAACACAAGATGTAGAATGAAAAGGGGTGGGGATTCCAGGGGGAGATTTCCAGAGGGGGAGAATTCCAGGGGGGGAGAATTCCGGGGGAGAATTCCAGGAGGAAACTTCCTGGCACCTCCGCATCATATCCTCGACTAGCACGGCAGGCAGGTAGTCAAGTGTGTTTATCTGGAGGGTGTTGCTCCTTTAGTAAAAGGAAGAGCTGGCTAAAAATGCCCTTGTTTCCAGTCCTTTCTTTTCATGTAGCTATGACTTGTCCCTTTTGTTGCTCACAAGTGGACATTCAAGTATGGTGCTAAAAAAATAGGGGATTTGAGTAGGTACCTAGTTTGGAGAAGTCAGTCAGTATAATAAACTATAGTGTTTGTGACATGAGTAGGTACCTGATAGTGCAGCTCTCTCTGTTTTAAACAAGGCAGGTGACTTTTCAGACTAATGTGGTGAGTGCAAGTTGAATGGTGAAGCAGAGCGTGACTTCTTTTGAAAAGAGGGTACCTACTGACAGCTCTTTTTACCATAGGAGCAACAAGCTCCTGAATGTGTGTCCCACATGGTGATGCAAGTGCTACAGGGCCCAGTGGCGGATTTAGAGGGGGCGCCCCCCCCCCTTTCCAAGTATTTAAGAGTTTAATTTGGATATTTTGGACCCCAAAATTTGCTTAAAAATAGGGGGTGCGCCCCTCCTTTAGGGCCATGTCCCCTCCTTTTCAAAATCCTGGATCCGCCACTGTCAGGGACGTCATTACATGTTATAACTGCATTCACATGACCCCCCACCCCACACACACGACTTAATGAGATATAAATAAACCCTCAATAAGATAGAGGTAAGGAAGAGGCACCGATTGGCTGATGCACAATCACCATGTGTCACTCATGTTTCTATCATGACCATCAGGTACATGAGCTACAAGTGTTAGCTATTTCCATTATCATATTCTACCTAATTTATTCTCAGTACCGTCCATCATTCACGACTCGCGTTGCCACGAATGTATCTTGTTTTAGCAGTAGGATTACACTCAGATTTATAAGAGTTGGTATTGGCAAGCGTCGTATCAGGCGGCCGTTTGATTTGGTTAGTTATAGGTACTCCATAGAAGGGTACCGTAATCTGAGTTCAGGAGAATGCTATAAAGCGCACCTGGGGCTTGTTTAATTTTAGGGTTTAGTACTGTTCTATAGTAAGAATACCCCACATATAAGACGCACCCAGACTTTGGGCTGGTTCTATAAGGCGCAGAGGGGCTCTGATTCATGTATAAGACGTTCCTTATACGCGGGAGTTTACGGTAATTAAGATGCACCCTTTATTGCAATATCAGCTTGAGCCACAATTAGAGGTAGATGAAAATCAGATTTACTATGAAGTCCTCCAGTAGTAAGATTCTATCTAATTGGGATTCATATGTGATAGGTGTCTGGTAAATGTTTCTCACGTAGGATACAGAAAAAGTGATTACACACCTACTAATACAAATGTAGTTCCTTATCATATGTGCGATAAACAGCAATAGTCTCCAGGGTTCTAATTAGCGGCAATGCATGTAAACATGCACTTTTAAACTCACATTATCCTCTTCCAATTCAAAGGAGTCACGTATAAACCTAGTGTGACTAATTATTGGGTGTTGATATTTATGCGTCACAAGCCATATTTCTTGGTCTTAATCAAGTAATCCCTTATTTTAATCTATCATACTCCATTGAATACATGTATACGTGTAGACCTACTTTAATGCACGACAAGCGATAAAAAGCCCCTTGATTATGTGATACACATCATTTATAGGTTCCATTAGGATTTTTTGGGTCGTTTTACAACACAGTGAGACGTCTCATCTCTAACCACGCCTCCATCACTCCCCATCTTCATGTCATTTTCAATTCTATGTCCCTCCCGCGCCGCCCGGCCAGCCGTCAGTAGCCTGTTGTGGGGCTCTCACAGCCTCTTACGTGCTCATTACACCCTGATTCAGACGTCATAAATGATGCCGTCCCTCGCCACTCGCAGCAGGTGCAATGGATCAAGCGGGTCCTAATTGAAACGTGATTACCCAGCCCCGACGCCGGTCGGCCACCGCCATTATCATGGGCGGCCAGTGGGTTGGACAGGCTGGGGGGCTGGCAGGATTTCGGCGTCCTCTATTTAGCAGGGAACATATTCTGCCCTCCCCTCCCGCTCCAACCTTAGCTGAAGCCAATGCTACTGCCGAAGACGGCTGTGGGGTTGTGGCTGAGGCTGCTCTACACAGTAGTGTTGTACACATACAGGCCACTCCCCGTCCTCGTCTCCACAGTCAACAACCCCGCCAAATTCATATACCCGTGGTTAGAATACCCCATCACTGCCAGTCTCAGTAATCTATCATACTGCATCTATAACAGCGCCCATCACCAGCCCCACCTCTCCCCACTGCTGACCTCTCGACAAGACCTTGTGGTGGCCTCGTCGTTAAAGTTACAACACTGTAATGCCATCACTGTCTCTCTCAATCCTCGCCCCGACCACCGACAGCCGCCTGTGACGACATAGGGCAGGGTGAGTGAGTGGGGGGGGGGGGGTGTCTCCTGAATGATGGAGGTGGAAGCTGGGAGGGAGGAGTCCATACTCCCAGCCCTGGTCGGCAATGTTGTTATAGGGAAATCGATGTAAATATCAATTACAGGCGGAGTGATTAGGATGGGATGCGACCAAGTGACACGCACTTAATAAGCATGGTCGGGAAAGAAACCTTCATTCAGCTCCTGGAAGATTAATTTAAAAGTGATTTAGAATGTAGATATCATTTCGTATCTAGAAAAGCTTCACGTGTTCATGTAAGGCAAAAAAAAAGTTTGGTCTCAGGTCACCCGACCTACCTCAGTAAAAGGGGACCGACCTTAGATATTTTGAAGAAAAATTTTACATTTCCATTTTTTTCATATTAATTTCATATTTGAGAGTTTCTAGGGTTCAAACATTGAATCAAGCATTTCTGCCTTGTTCCTTCATTTTGGCTGGTGTTAGAGATGACATCGATCATCTGTAGGTCAATAACAGCAATTCAATACATAGGCCAAAATATTGTTCAGCAAAAAAAATCCGACCTACCTTCCTCAACCATGTTAACGGAAACTTACAATATTTCCTTTTTGGAATAATGGTTTACAATACTCGACCTTTGACCTTGACCTACCCAAAAACTGCAGCGAGGTGAGCAGAGAACTTTTGATATATGATTCCTAGGGTCATTATCTATACAAAACCACAAAAAATGTGTACCCCCCTCCCTCTTGTTGGAAGGAAACTTCATAATTTGGTGGCTCACCCTGTGGCCTATATCCTATATTGTATGTATCTACACGTCCGCCCCATTCTGGTGTAGGTACAGGTGGTTGTACTGCGTACTTTAATTACAGGGGCATGTATAGCCCATTAAGGCCGTTTTCCACCACCCGATGGGGTCGGTCCCTCTATCGCCGATAGTACACAAAAGTGCAACCTTGGCCGACAGGGCTGCCAATAGGTGAGGCTCCACTACGCGATTTTTTGGTACATTCTCACCTAATTCTATCCCTATAGTGCCTAAGGTATTGGGTGTTGACATTCCTATATTGTAAACATGAGATTCAAAATAGTAAACATGAGATTTCAGGGGTTATTTTATGGGTGATCTCTCTCCTTGTCAGCAAAATATAAATAACAACACAGCAGTCACACAGATCGCATGGTCGTGTACTGTAAAAATCAAACCTGTCTGATATTGAGTTGCAGAGAGTCATCAGTGTGAAAGTCTGCAATATTTACATAAGGTCAACTTGATTTAGTAAACAAAAACATCTTTTGGCAACAAAAATGTGCCTGAGATTGTACACAAAGCCTTCCCCACATAAACAAAAATCTCTCTCACTCTTCTATTTACACCTTGAAATAATAACAAATACCACTCTATAATCTGTGTTTGTGTCTGCTTTTGTGAGAATTGCTCCAATTTTCGGCAAAAATCGCGTAGTGGAGCCTCACCTGTAGGGTTCAATGGAGGGGCATGACTTCTGTCGGTCGACAGTAGCATCTACTGTGGATCTATCGGCCAATAGAGGGGCCATATCGGCTGGTGGAAAATGGCCCTGTAACGTTATCACACTGGACACTGGACCAAGTATAGGTGAGGCTCCACTACGCGATTTTTTGGTACAGTCTCACCTAATTTTATCCCTACAGTGCCTAAGGTATAGGGTGTTGACATTCCTATATTGTAAACATGAGATTCAAAATTGTAAACATGAGCTTTCAGGGGTTATTTTATGGGTGATCTCTCTCCTTGTGTGCCATATTTACCAACTAACCTGCACCTGCATGGACTCTGTGATTGGGTGGGAGTTCAATATATAAACATCAACACAGCAACATATAAATAGCAACACAGCAGTCACACAGATCGCAGGGTCTTGTACTTTAAAAATCAAACCTGTCTGATATTTAGTTGCAGAGAGTCATCAGTGTGAAAGTCTGCAATATTTACATTAGGTCAACTTGATTTAGTAAACAAAAACATCTTTTGGCAACAAAAATGTGTCTGAGATTGTACACAAATCCTTCCCCACATAAACAGAAAGCTCTCTCAATCTTTTATTTACACCTTGAAGTAATAACAAATACCACTCTATAATCTGTGTTTGTGTCTGCTTTTGTGAGAATAGCTCCGATTTTCAGCAAAAATCGCGTAGTGGAGCCTCACCTTATGGTTAGAGCAGGGATTATCTAAGCAGTAAACATTTGAATAGCCATGTCGGGTAGCTCAGATTCTCATAATGTGAAAAAGATTCTACTATAACGTGAAACATGCAAGATGCGTCCTGGTCAAACTGGGATGGTGAAAGCCTTCACCATCTACTGTAAAATATCGGAATGAAACATGGGAAACGGACAAACTAACTGTGTCCATCAAGCAGCCTTAATTTACTGCAGGGGTGATTTTTTTTGTTAGGGAGTATATATTTACCTACCCGGCTTGGTGGAAGAACCATTCGGTAATGGCGATGTATGTATACATGAGTGATTGGTATCATAAACCGCACACACCTGCTGCTCAGTCATTCCCCTCACACGTTCATTATAAACCCCTGGTTGATGGCTATCTGACACGCCATACTTGGATGAGCCGCTCACCTCTACTCAGGCTTCATCCACCACCAGCATGCAATTATCATACATGTAAAGCTTGCACCACCAGCATGCCGTTATCGTACATGTATAGCTTGCACCACCAGCATGCCGTTATCGTACATGTATAGCTTGCACCACCAGCATGCCATTATCGTACATGTATAGCTTGCACCACCAGCATGCCGTTATCGTACATGTATAGCTTGCACCACCAGCATGCCGTTATTGTACATGTATAGCTTGCACCACCAGCATGCCGTTATCGTACATGTATAGCTTGCAGTATGGTATGCAAGCTGTCTCCTGCATGGTATTACTGGGCACATTCTACACTGTAAAATGAAATGTTGTCGAAATAACGGTGCAATCGTCGTCCCAAATTTGCCAGAGATCCTTCGTTATTTTCACAGAGATTCCTTGTACATTTGTGTACCACCGCACTGCCATCTGCTTCTTATAAAAACTATAAGGGTTCAATGCTGCACTGTTAGACTGGGTCAAGGGTTTTGCAGTAGATCGCTTCTGTTTTTGGAAAACAGTAGGAGTTGCTGTTAGTACAAATGCTATGTCATGATGTGGACTGCCCTGTACCCAGTGCGATGGTCTCTATGGCCCATTTACAATTGGGGCTGGGAGTATGTTCAGTTACGGTGGTCCACTGTTCAGTTCTATGAGGATCCCTCGTAGATTCAACAGTTATTTTCCGCGTGTACGTTTTGAGCACTAATGTCGACTGAGATGTAGTCCGGGGATGTAGTACATGTACTATATGTAAACCTTCTGTACAGATTATAAAAACTTTGCCTACACTTCAACAACTGGTGCATGTAAAGCAGAAGACATTCTTACTGGATCCACACCTTCTGCTATAAGTTATGGTGCATTTCACATGGTACATGTTTAACAGTACCACAGCCTCAGTTTCCAGTCTAGCCGGGTCCGTATTGATGAATCCTCACACTATTTGAGGTTAGAATATACAGTTTAATAAAACCAGAATTTGCACAATTTATCTCTCGTACCTTTTGTTCTGCACTGGTACAATTCACAACACCTGTTCTCACATCAAAGCTATGATAGATTCATTTGACAAATGTTAAGCCAGGAGGTTCTGACCAGACATTCCCACTGATTGGCAAATATATGCTCACCAATATAGCAAAGGGGTAATGAAAGGGATATGTGTAAATTTTATGGATAGGGGTAACATCTAAGTGCCAGAGTAGTGGAGCTGAGTGGTATCGAGCAGGTGTGGTCAACTGTAAATACACCCTTGCTTTTAGTATATGCATGATGGTTTAATGTACAAACGTCGTAAAGACCAGGTGTTTCAGGTTGTTATCGACAACCCTTTACCATTGACGAAAAATATGCAAAAAGTGCATATAATTTATCACCCCCCAATGTATGCTAACATATAACTATGTCACGCTGTTCTTGTCCCAAACTCGATGGGCACCAATTGTAGTGAATGGTATATTGGCTTTAACTCACGATCACCGAGCGTTAATGAACGCTACTACATTGTTATAATATGGTACTTAAAGAAGTACAATGACTGCCTACTATATCCACCTTTCGTAGGCAAATACGTATACATGCTTTTTACCCAACAAAACATGTTTATCGGACAAGAGAAATGTGGAGATTGCCTGACACGTTTCAAAGTCTCCTTATACTACTTACGCCGCGCACCAAGAAGTAGGTAGAAAGTAGTATTTTAGCATGGGCAATGTGGAATGAGAAACAGATATACTGCATATGGAGAGTCTTAGGGCCATTTTCCACCACCCGATATGAGTGCTCTATCGGCCGAAAGCTGCCCCACACAACCACCTCAGCTGACGGGGCTGATGCTATGTCCTGGCCCACTGGATGGATATGAATGTTAATAAATGAGAAAATAATATCAATGCGTTGACAGAGTTGCCTAGGTAAACAAGTGGGTCAATGGTGGGGCATGGTCTCTGTCGGCCGAATATAGCATCAAATATGGGTCTAGCGGCCGATAGAGGGGCCATATCGGGTGGTGGAAAAAGGGCCTTAGATTAACCGTGTCCTGTCACTGCCGTTTTCAATGTCTGCCTTGTATTTCTTATTTTGTTGTAGCTTTGGCCGATGGGATGGGGAGGTGGAGGTCTATTCGCACGGCCTTTGGCCCACTCTGTGGCCGGTGTGTAACCGGAATGGTCTCTAATTGACACCTGAGCGGCTGGAGTAGACTACGCCCACTGGAGGGGGCGGGTGACGACCTACTAGACGTCCTAGAGTCGGGACACCTGAGCCCGGTCTGGTGGCGTCCCTAGGGAGTAGGGTAGCCTGCCAAAACTCCTACTGTGTAGCGGCCCCATTCTGCATAGACCCCGCCCACCCACACCCACATCGCTGACGGCACACGACCGATACCTGCATTACCTGGTCTGTAATCATCACCGACTCCAGGCCCGCCAGGAGGAGGCCTCAGAATGGAGGGGATGGGATGGGGACTTGTTATAGCTGGTTATTTGTAAGGTGAGTAAGGTCTGCTGCTCAAGGTGGGCTGGCTGTGTAGGGGTGTCTGATTGAAAGAAGACGCAGTTGTAAATAAACACTACTAACGTCCTCCCTGTGGGCACAGAGCCGGGACAGTGACAATAACATTCAAGGTAGATTAGAGACTGGGTGCAGATTAAAGCTGACACCTGAACTGGTAATTATCGCCACCTGAACACCCTATTGAGGAGGTGCAACTGCAAATAGGTTAATGCGTAGGTACATTATGAAGGTACTAAAGGTGGGTGTCGACGATCTAAACATGTTTTATGCAGCCTGTCCTGGCCCACTGGATGGATATGAATGTTAATAAATGAGAAAATAATATCAATGCGTTGACAGAGTTGCCTAGGTAAACAAGTGGATCACAGTTGAGGTAGTATGAATAGAGAGTTCATCAAGAACATAACCATCAATGAAAAACTACCTCCCCAGAGTCCATTTCAGTATGGAGAGTCTTTGGCCAGACGCTTCTGAACTGTCCCTATCAGGCAGGTCGGTTTGGGTCACGCAAGTGGGTGACTAGCCACCACCCATGGCTCCCACTTTAGTAATCACTGTCCCCTATGTGTGCGACACAGATCCAGGGGTAGGTGGAAGTTAGCAATGGCAGGGGATTTAGTTTATTAACGGAGGAAAAAGAAAGAAAAGCGAGAATACTCACCATGTATTCTGCAAATAGGAACCCTGGAGGCTGTTGCGAAAAGATTGTGATTTTCTCACAGTAGCTAACGTATCCTCCAGTTACCCAGATTTTCCCATGAATTCCCACCTTTTACTCTAGTGGAATTGACTTCTTCTGAATTAGACAGCATTGCAAAAAGTTTGGGAACTGGTTCTAGGAATGATTCCACCTGAATGCTTCCCGTAGTAGGTAGGCCAGGGAATTGGAGGAAGGAACTAGCCGGGCATTAGTTCTCAATTGGGAAGCATTCACCAATTCCCAACCACTTCTAGGACCAATTACCTTTTGGCAACCCAACAGGGAATTGATGCCCTGGGGTCAGTCAGTTCCGTTTGGGAATAGCACCTCCGACAGAACCATATCCAATTCTTTTTTTCAACGGCCTCCAGTTGTATTGAGCCCCAAATGGAACCCGATCTTATCATTTCTCAGGGATCTTATTAGAAATTGTAACGCCAATAGTCCATCGGGCCTGTCAGACCGACTTTTGTGTAGGCAATGTATTGTAGAGGTCGGCGGAAAACGTCCTGGAGAAACCGGGAGTCGAACCCGGGACCCTCCAACCTGCAGGCAGAAGCTCTACCGCTGAGCTACTTCCCCGTCTGACATTCTCTACCTTCCAACTACATCTGGATCGGTATAATACACAAGGGGGGCAGCTTATACCGGCTGACCAGCCCCTGAGGGCTGGTACAACCCGAACGGGGCAGATGGCCTACCGCCATGGACTTACAGCCAGAGCTGGCCCCTACACTCCTCCCAACCAGCTTCAACCATGGCCAACCAGCACCAAGCATTCCTCCCAACCAGATCGGTTGGGCTTTATCAAGCAGTGTGAGGCACTCCTGACTTCCCAGTTGACCTACCAGTACACAGTACTGCCAGGGTCAAAGTGTATCTGTATTATACCATTCCAGGCACCTACACCTGGATTGGTATGACACACACGTAGGGGGGAGCTACCACCGGATGCCAGCCCCTGGGGGCTGGGATCTCCAGAAACGGGGCTGCTGGCCTTACAGCAGAGCTGGCCCCTACACTCTTCCCTACCAGATTCAATATAGGGTTCAGTACCCTATAGGTACCAGATACCCGGGACTAGTACTGAGTTGTGCCCAACCACCAAGTCTCCTCCCAGCACTAGCAAATTGAATCGTCATTCGTGTCCCACCAGCCCAGGTACCGAGTTCTCGTAGTCCCCCTTTGCAGGGCAGGACCAACTCGGTTTCTCCACCAGTGTAGAGGTCGGCGGAAAACGTCCTGGAGAAACCGGGAGTCGAACCCGGGACCCTCCAACCTGCAGGCAGAAGCTCTACCGCTGAGCTACTTCCCCGTCTACCGCTGAGCTACTTCCCCGTCTGACATTCTCTACCTTCCAACTACATCTGGATCGGTATAATACACAAGGGGGGCAGCTTATACCGGCTGACCAGCCCCTGAGGGCTGGTGCAACCTGAACGGGGCAGATGGCCTACTGCCATGGACTTACAGCCAGAGCTGGCCCCTACAGTATGGCCAAATACTATCTACATTAGACTTTAGTACTACTAAGGACTGAGTACCGACACCCCCCCCCACCTCCCGACACACACACACACACACACACACACAAACATGTATACACGTGCATACATGTATGTACATATATTACATACACGTCATCGGTATCAACACTCACATATAAACATATAAACAACACATTACGCCCTGGTTGTGTAGGCGTGCCGCATCCAGATCCACCATTCTGCCCTGGGAAATATAAAATGACTAATTCCGCATGCAGAGACAGGCTTGGGGTCTGGCGCTTACACGGTTCCTTTTTAGCAGTGGCGAGGCCCTGGCGACGGCACTGTCGGTCCGGTCCAGCCCTAAGTGTGCACACTTTGGACGCTAGCGTGAAAGGACCAAATTACTGCAGGGCTAGCCCTGTCTATTGGCCGACCGAGATGACACACAAAACCACTCGACTGGTACTTTTTGTAGCCGGGGCCTCCTGCTTTGCCTCGTCAGCGCCTAATGCAAATGGCTGCCCTCAAACTGGCAATTTGACGCATAATGTTGACAAGTTGGGCCCCATTTGGCGTCTTTCTGTGACCTGGGTTGAAATAAACCAAATTGCCTCAGTCGCCATAATTTGAATTACTTTGCCCATCTTGCAGTCGTATCGTTGACGGTGCCGAGACTGCCGACTATCATTTAATATAGATTGTGTGCCTCGATATAGGCGCAAAATCAATTGTGTATCCTGGGGACGGTCAGAAAAGACTGTGAGGGCGATTCTCGAGCGATTCTGAAGGGAGAGAGCGAATAAAAAGCGACTTGAACGCGTCGATTGCCATTCCAATCGCCAATTTGTCGGCTCTTGAAGCAGGAGCGATCATAATACCGTGCAATTTGTGCCCACTGGTGGCGGATTGATTTTCTGCCGCCCCATGTACTTGTTAGTCCGTCAGCAGCACAAATAACAGGGTCTAAAACACAGCGCGCTGCTGGCCGCGTCAACAACGCGTCCAAACCCGTCATCCCGCTCCCCCTAGCGTCCTCAAGATGCTGCACCCCGGGTTTGGGGCTGTCACGTCCACCCCGGCCAGCACCAGGCCAGCTCACACTGGGGGCTGGAGGCTGACCACACTAAATGACGCCCTGTCTGCTCCTACAGAAAACAGCTCGTCACACCCACACCATATCTCGCCGTCTGGCCAAGACCTGACTATATACTGTAATGGCCACCAGGCTGGCGCGCCGCCTGATGGTGGGAAAGGTTGAGCTCATCCCAGGGTCATTGCCCGCTGGGGAGGTATAGAAGCCTCTATAGAAGCTGTCTTGGATCCCCGCTTGGATCACATTCAGTCAGCAACTCATGGCAACCTAATGCCCATGTTCCAGATTGCCAAATCATTTCCCTCTGTATAGATGGTGATAGGCGTCAGGGCCTAGAACCGGCCAGAATATTAGTACAACACCCTGCCCGAAGAAGCTCCTGCTCAGAGCTGTCCAAACCTGTGAGATTAGGGAGGCGGCCTCTCCAGAAGTGCACGAGGTCGGTGGAGCAGGCAGTATGCTCTCTGGCTTGGCAAATACTACTGCGATGAGTTATGCGGAGTCGTATGGCCCTTTTCAAACACGGTGGCTTATGCATTGTTTAAGTACTACATGTGCCACAGGCAAGGACTGCTAGGAGAGTGAGTACTAGTTGTATGGGCATAAAGGCCTGCCATTCGTTTTATCAGCCATTTTATTTTCATTAATCTGGTTTGAGACCATACGAATGGTACTGACGAGACAAGAACTGATAACTTGCACCCTATAACTTGTCTGCTGTGAACGGGAAGAATTTTTTCATTGGTTGGAAATTCATTCCGCTTCTACCCTATAGGTCAAATATCCATTAAAGCGATTCTGCATGTAGGTGACGGTGCGAATATGAAGGGATTATTGTTGGAGGACAGAGTTTCAGCCCTAGCGATTTAGCTGGTTTAATTATCAGCCAATGAAACAATACCAACTATTCACTGCGGTCCTCTCAGGGGTCAGTGGTACCCATCAGATAAGTGTTATCAGTGATAAGAGCTGGGAACCAGCTTCAGCAATGGCTGCGCCCATTGGACAATCATGTTATTTCATTGGCTGATAATTAAATCAGCTATGTCGGTATAAACCATGTATGATGCCGATCAAATAGAGCACTTTTGGGTAGATATCGCTCAGCCACAATATTTCTCATGCTCATATCACCCTTTATATGTCAGACGTGTGGATACCGATTGTGGTGTGGGCTGATGCAGTAAGGCTCTAAACCTCTGGGCAATATGACAGAAAAAAAATATAAGTTTAATAATTCTTGAAATAAAAGTAAAGTAATTATTGGAAAGTAAGAGATAAATCAGAGAAGTTCTTCTATAAACCTTGAAACATTTTCTTAACAGTTAATTTAGTAATGAAATCATTTCAATACAAGATAAAAGGATAAATCATCATATTGGGTCTAAGGCGGGAATGAAGCTGTTTTCTGGTGACATGCACTGATAATAGCTGCTAAGATAGAACTAGATTGTCCCTGGAAGTGGGGTGCTATCCAGAGACAAGGTACCCATCATAACTTAAGGTACCCAACATGTCTTATCAGTGTACACGTTCTGCCACTTTTAGAAGAATCAGCAAAATTAAACATGGTGGATCCAATGGACATGGGCCTAGACTCCTATGCTGTGCTATATACCGGTAGGTATTGTATACGACTTAATATACACAAAATCAGGGATGGGCATATCTGAACATCCTGGAGCCAAAGCATTTGGTGCATTTGAACCCAATATAGAGACTACCCTTAACCATTTAGCTCAACTTTCTAGGGGACAGCACAAAAACCAGGGGCAGTGGAATCATGTGAAAGTTGAGGAGGGGTCCAAGAGATCAGACATTGGTGTACGCCCATGAATTGAAAAGTGAAAAAAGGAGATGGGGGATACCTGACTTTGCTGCTTGTAAAAACCATGAATTATTGATTAATTGTACCTTATGGTTGTGGGGAGTCTGGGGGTCTCCCCCCCCCCCAGGAATCTTACTTAAAAGTTGGAGGCTAGAATGCGCAATTAGATGTTTTTTGACAAAAAAGAAGTCTAGTGTGAGAATAACTATATACATGGCCATATTTGAAGCATTGTAGTAAGTGGGGGAGTGGCATTGGGGATGAATACCTGTACCATCATGTCAGAGCCCCGACAAGATGCTCCCCCCCCCCCCTTCAAGGAAATTTTGAAATTCTACACTCCAAATGGTGCATTCTGATGCAATTTGGCACAGATCTAACGAAGGGGCTTTTTCTCTCGGACGATTGTTCATGGTATTGTTATATACCCATGTTGGTGGACAAAAATATAGTCTCCCCCCCCAAATTTCAGTTGGAGGGCAAATCCGCCCTGCCCCCCTCTGCGAAGGAGTGGGGGGCATTACCCTAAGAAAACTTTGGTTCTGGTGGGGATATTTTAAAGATTCTTTCACTGTTGGAAAGCTGAGAATCTTGAGATAATTCCAATCTAGTTGTCGCCAAATCCTAGGCCATTGTCGCCACTTTTTGGCTACAGTTGTCCAGCCCTGCAAAATGATGCTTTGCAATGTGTAGATATGTCTCACTGCAGGGTAGAAAAACTGATTGTAGCAGCATGTCGAACCACAGGAAGCATAGAGTGACCATGGAGGCTTCTCTGAGAAGGAGTGGATTGTGTTGACTAGCGGACATTCCCTCCAGCGGCACCCTCCCCGACCCGCCCACCGCATCATTGTTAACCGACATATCGTTTTCCAGATGAGATCGGCAGACTGTCGGCCCCTCAGGCCGCCCGTATATGATATAGTCTAATCCTATCAGAAAGCCATCGCCGCTGCCAACCATGTTATGCCGGCTGGCCGGGCACAGTGTGGCCTGCCCGCCACAAGACCCCCCTCCCCCTCCTCCACCACTGCCCCTCCCACCAGGCAGCCATGAGTCGGGTGGGCCGGCGTCAATACGACAGACTGATCAATGGACGGACTGTCGTATCATTAGGAATCCACAAGGATGTTATTAGGAATGTGCATAGATTGCAGCAACGACATTTGTGTAAGCAACAGAACATGTACCCTTATAATACTATATATATATATATATATATATATATATATATATATATATATATATATATATATATATATATATATATATATATATATATATATATATATATATATATATATATATATATATATATAGGCCGTGGGATCTTAACATTTGCAAAGATACGATCATGGGCATCTTTAAGGGGAAAAAACTACCGGTAAAACAAAGAGAGCAACAAGAAAAATGGCACTTTCAATATATAAATATATGTTGTTGGACGATTGAGTTGAATAGGATGCACTGTAGAAAGTGTTGAAATAACAGCAGAATCCATGTCCCAAATATCCCAAAGATCATTTTCACAGAGATTCCCTTTACAACCATACCGCCACCAGGGGCTTCTTATAAAAAAAAACTACACTGGTTCACTGCAATACACTTATGGTGGTTCACTGTTCACTGGTTTTACGAGGATCTCTGGTAGATTGAACAGTTATTTCTTACAGTCTGTGCCATGGTGGCACCTAATTAGACTGCAGTCGGTGTCATTAAGAAGAGTTGATTATATCATCGTTATTATACTAAAGAGAAAGCTCTGTGGCATCAATATGGTTAGTATATAGGACACTTAATGCCCCCCCCCTCCCCAGCCCCTCAAATTCACTGTGGTGATGAGAATGCCCTCCAGGCTCGACCATATTGACTCGCCATTTCGTCCCAGACCTTAGCAAGTAGACAACGATACCCTTCGAAGGTATCATTAAATCCTTTACCCCCAACCCTGCAGAGAATCGGGGTATCACACCAAAAGTCTGTTTTTGTCTGATGTATAATATTGTGTGACTTATAGGGGAGGTGAAGTGTACGTATAAGTTCAGTTCAGATGTCTATCTAGGGAAAGGATCCAATTAGATTACTGTGTGTGAGTCTTGCTGGCAGCGACTGAAGCCTCACAGGTCATCTGCATTACTGGCAACTGAATTGTGCTGATGGAGTGAGACGTCTTCATTGGATTGTGGGGCGACCACTGAGCCTACTGAAGTGTAAGGACACACAGTGTGCTCCATGGGCTGGAAGTGCTACTGTGAGCCAAATACGCACGGGCCTTCCCAGTTGGACTCAAAGTGACGTTATTACTGAAGTGACCCTTGGGGGAAGAACTGATGTGTGATCTCATGACGATGTTAATGGGAATTCCTAATCCATAATTCTGCAAGTATTTCTCAAACAAATAGTCTGGCCATTGTTGTTGCTCTGATGAACCGCCACAGCACCACACCTCGTATGGTACAGTTGGTGATGTGTATGGCTGATGGTACAGGACCACACCTTGTGTGGTACAGTTGGTGATGTGTATGGCTGATGGTACAGGACCACACCTTGTGTGGTACAGTTGGTGATGTGTGTGGCTGATGGTACAGGACCACACCTCGCGTGGTACAGTTGGTGATGTGTGTGGCTGGTGGAACAGTTGGTGGCATGTGTGGCTGACTGTACAGGACTACACATTGTGTGGTACAGTTGGTGATGTGTATGGCTGATGGTACAGCACCACACCTTGTGTGGTACAGTTGGTGATGTGTATGGCTGATGGTACAGGACCACACCTTGTGTGGTACAGTTGGTGATGTGTATGGCTGATGGTACAGCACCACACCTCGTATGGTACAGTTGGTGATGTGTATGGCTGATGGTACAGCACCACACCTTGTGTGGTACAGTTGGTGATGTGTATGGTTGATGGTACAGCACCACACCTCGCGTGGTACAGTTGGTGATGTGTATGGCTGATGGTACAAGACCACACCTTGTGTGGTACAGTTGGTGATGTGTGTGGCTGATGGTAGAGGACTACACCTTGTGTGGTACAGTTGGTGATGTGTGTGGCTGATGGTACAGGACTACACATTGTGTGGTACAGTTGGTGATGTGTATGGCTGGTGGAACAGTTGGTGGCATGTGTGGCTGACTGTACAGGACTACACATTGTGTGGTACAGTTGGTGATGTGTATGGCTGATGGTACAGCACCACACCTTGTGTGGTACAGTTGGTGATGTGTATGGCTGATGGTACAGGACCACACCTTGTGTGGTACAGTTGGTGATGTGTATGGCTGATGGTACAGCACCACACCTCGTATGGTACAGTTGGTGATGTGTATGGCTGATGGTACAGCACCACACCTTGTGTGGTACAGTTGGTGATGTGTATGGTTGATGGTACAGCACCACACCTCGCGTGGTACAGTTGGTGATGTGTGTGGCTGGTGGAACAGTTGGTGGCATGTGTGGCTGACTGTACAGGACTACACATTGTGTGGTACAGTTGGTGATGTGTATGGCTGATGGTACAGCACCACACCTTGTGTGGTACAGTTGGTGATGTGTATGGCTGATGGTACAGGACCACACCTTGTGTGGTACAGTTGGTGATGTGTATGGCTGATGGTACAGCACCACACCTCGTATGGTACAGTTGGTGATGTGTATGGCTGATGGTACAGCACCACACCTTGTGTGGTACAGTTGGTGATGTGTATGGTTGATGGTACAGCACCACACCTCGCGTGGTACAGTTGGTGATGTGTATGGCTGATGGTACAAGACCACACCTTGTGTGGTACAGTTGGTGATGTGTGTGGCTGATGGTAGAGGACTACACCTTGTGTGGTACAGTTGGTGATGTGTGTGGCTGATGGTACAGGACTACACATTGTGTGGTACAGTTGGTGATGTGTATGGCTGATGGTACAGCACCACACCTCGTATGGTACAGTTGGTGATGTGTATGGCTGATGGTACAAGACCACACCTTGTGTGGTACAGTTGGTGATGTGTATGGCTGATGGTACAAGACTAAACCTTGTGTGGTACATTCGGTGATGTGTATGGCTGTTGGTACAGGACTACACCTTGTGTGGAACAGGTGGTGACAAAGGCTGAAACGTCATAGAATATTAGGCTGCTAGTGCCCAGTTAAGCATAAATTGTGAAGGTAAGACACTCTGGTCTTGGCCACATTGTAGGTGATGGTGGATATCCACCATCATCTTTGCATGCTCGGAGGCATCACTGTCCACAGGTTCATGCATAGACAGCAGGGCTACATACTGTCATACAATTTGACCCACACCAGAGTGTCTTATCATCACGATTACACCCAACATATTCAATCAGGCCAAAAAAAACATATTATGTGTTTCCAGTAACACGACTCAAAGACCCAGGGTTGGTAGGTCGGAATTTTTTGGATCTTTTTTATTATTCTGTTTAGAAATATATGGGCAGATCTGTCAGATTCTTTGAAATTATAATATAATATGAAATACTTACGAGACATGAATTTAGACCAAAGACTCAAGTGAAGTGAAATAAGGTTTATGGAAAATATTTAGACCAAAGACTCAGTGAATTATTTCTAGTGAATCAACACCAGTGAGGGGCAAGGAGGTGGGGGGGGGATACTGAGTAGCGTCCGTGGAGTAGAGCCTAAACCACCAGTGAGGGGTAGGGGAGGGGTGCGGTGGGGGGGTCCGTGGAGTATAGCCTAAAGCCTACGGACCGGAGCCAGTCTAACAAAAGATACATTTGTATACATACCTAAGCTCTCAACTGTACACACAGAGATCATCTTCATGCAAAATCACGAAAAGTATGAACAAATTATTAAATTCTCAGAATCAAAAGAAAAAGAAAATTTTTGACCCTGTTTTGCAAGGGTCGGTCGGGTAACTGGAAACAAACCTTTCTTTTTTTAGGCCTCAGCAGGCTATATTCTATGTTGTTTCAGCCTGTGGTTGGTAACATGTATGGCTGATGGCACAGGACTGTCCTTGTATGGTGCAGTTGGTGACTATGTTTGATGGCACAGGACTGTCCTTGTATGGTGCAGTTGGTGACTATGTTTGATGGCACAGGACTGTCCTTGTATGGTGCAGTTGGTGACTATGTTTGATGGCACAGGACTGTCCTTGTATGGTGCAGTTGGTGACTATGTTTGATGCCACAGGACTGCCCTTGTATGGTGCAGTTGGTGATTATGTTTGATGACACAGGACTGCCCTTGTATGGTGCAGTTGCTGATTATGTTTGATGACACAGGACTGCCCTTGTATGGTGCAGTTGCTGATTATGTTTGATGACACAGGACTGTCCTTGTATGGTGCAGTTGGTGACTATGTTTGATGACACAGGACTGCCCTTGTATGGTGCAGTTGCTGATTATGTTTGATGACACAGGACTGTTCTTGTATGGTGCAGTTGGTGACTATGTTTGATGACACAGGACTGCCCTTGTATGGTGCAGTTGGTGATTATGTTTGATGACACAGGACTGTCCTTGTATGGTGCAGTTGGTGACTATGTTTGATGACACAGGACTGCCCTTCCATGGTGCAGTTGGCGGTTATGTTTAAGACAGGACTCCCCCTTCTATGGTGCAGTTAGTGATTATATCTAAGAAGGTAGTAATCCCCTTGTATGATACAGTTGGTGATTATGTTTAATGGCACAGGACCACCACTTGTATGGCGCAGCTGGTGGTGTGTGTTGCCAATGACACATGCAGAATGAAAGCTCATCTGGCATCTCCCTCGCCTTGTCCTATGAATTCCACCCAGCTTTTAATTTGATATTAACTACAAGTATACAAATGAGAATTCTATTCACTGAAGAGTGGTCCCATCTCTTAATAACTACACTTTGGCCTCTGGCATATGATTGGTAAATTATAGGCCATATAAATAATTGTTTAGAATGGTGAATCGTTGCCAGGTACTTTAACCTGCAGCTGGCCTGTTAAAATGACAGCAATGCTACTGACAGATACAAGAAAAGTGTCACCTCCAGGCTACTCAAGGATTGTGCAACATCCATATTATCACGCCGTGAGACGGAAAAGGAGTCGCTCTGAGGAGTTGCTCTCTACTGTTAATTGCTGCACGCCGCAGGCCGCGAGTCAATATGAGCATTCCATTAAGCCATCTGACCTTTGTAAAGAACACGGCGTCAAATCCCCAACACTCCTGGTGCAATGGTTATATCTAAGCCTATGCCTCGGGCTGCAGTGGGGCAAGCAGAGTTACAAGAGTTAATGTGCCCTGCAGGCGATGAGCTACTCCTCACGTTGCCACCAGAGGAGATGTTTGGGTAGGCGAGCTAGCCTGGTGCACTAACTGAAGGGGTGGGGGTAAGATGTGGGGATGGGGAGGGGTGTAGAGAAGAGGCTGAGAAGGAATGAGTAGAATGGCACCACAAAGGAATGGGGGTGCATTTTAGCAGTAGTAGTGTTTCCGAGAGAGTTATGCTTCCAGGTGTAAGTTTGGTGTGTCCAAATACAGAATGGGTGGTTGTTATTGCCTATAGAGCACCTTAAATGCCAACGTATGTAGTAGGCACTTATTCAATTAATCTCAAAGAGTAACATTTAACACATTAGTCAGTTCATAAATTGTATAAGAATGATGGATGCATGTAGACAGGTGAGAGACTTATACTTATATTGCTAATTAGGCATGAACCAGGCGGTACAGATACGGTGTTACACCAATAAGCAGCTCCCTGTGAGGATTTATGGTTATTGAGATATCGTCAATTTGTAGTGAGTTTGAACTTCAAATAGCACCGGCATTGATAACCAATAGATGGTATTCTTAACACTCTGTCAGATAGAGGATGGCTGATTGACAGTGATATTGATATTGACGCGTATCATTTAGAGCAGAGCGCGTTTCAATAATAGGGCTATAATGTACTCAAGATGTTTGTCGAAGCGTTCTCTCGTAAGGCCTCCACTTTGAGACAGCCTATAGAGGACGTGATGGATTTCCATCTGGGTATAATGGATGATGAGAGGGGCTGTGTTCGGGGGTACGTCTTCCCCTCCTCACCCCGCACTGGGTATGGATGGCTTGATGACACAGCGCCCATAGCCGGTGGCGGCTCAAGGCCGCGTGGGGTGGCTCGTGACTCAAAAGCCGCAATTAATCGGCGCAGTTCTCTAAACATGGCGGAAAACGGGGCTGGCCCGTTCGATGCCGACGGCGGCGGGCCTGTAATCATGGCTGCCAAGCCTATAATCGCCCCGCTGTTTTTACTGAAAACCCGGTCGATCGCCGCGCGCTATTTGGCAAAAATATTAACTCAATATCCGGCCTCTTTTGTGAGGGCGCGTCATGTCGATGGATCGTCGCACGTTAGGGGCGACGACGACGTTTTGACGTGCGGCGACGGGTGGCGGGTGGAGAAAGGAGATCGGTGCTCAGAGTCAATGATTACCACCCAACGACCAACTCACTGCATCTAGGGAACGTTGACACCGATTCGATTTGGTCTGGAGAGACCCCAAAGAGAAACCCGGTTTCAGTTGACTTGAAATGACCTATATCTGTCAATATCTTAGCCCTAGACCTAGATAAGTCTCTGTGTTAAGGTAATAGTACATAGCCAAATGAAAATAGGCTCGGTAGGTTGGAAATCGGTGCCATTGATAAGAGAAAATAAATGTCTCTATGTTGCAGACCTTTTAAAAGTGTTAGATTATTAGTTGTTGAATGCTAGCTGCATTCTTGACATGGTAAGCTTAAATTCGATAACAAATAGTCCTATATACATGTATGCTGACAATTTCTTAAACAATTCCTCATTCCTTTCTAGAAAAGTTTAAGATGTGACCTGCCCATAATCACAAGTTAATGATTCTGTTGGCCCGCCTCATAGCTGATTCATGCAGGAGCTATATACCACGAGCGATAAATACCGTGGACAAAATATTGCCCACACGAGCAACTCTAACAGAGGAAGTGAGCATGCGTCAAAGATGTGACGAAATCTCTCGAGGTCACGCGAGGTTCTCGTTCCGGGTCGCGCAGACCAAGAGAGGCTTTGACATGGCCGCTTAGCGTCTTACACCTTTGTGTGTGGCAGTGTTTTTCAAGTCCAGGGGCCTGGACCCAGCAAAGGCCTGACGCAATATAAGCCCTCTTTGTCGGAGCGCGAAGATATTACTGATTATGGTCGTCTGCGAACAGCTAAAAAATAGGGATTGGTGCGAAACACAGACTAAGCTATCCGCATCCGGGGGCTTACTGGGCGCGCCCCGATAGGCATATACAATAACTGCTGCCATAAAGGATCCGTTTCCTAGATGTCCCTCTTTTGCGAGGTGTACCGTTTCAGTATGGGAACTAATTTCGCCCAGAAAAATAGCATTAACGAGGAAGGAAAAATGAAGAGACAGCCTGGGTCACTTAGGCGAGGCCTAAATGTACTTTTATTGAGTAAGTTTCTGGAGGGTGTTGCTCCTATAGTAAATAGAGCTGTCAGTATGTGCCCTCTTTTCAAAACAATTAAGTCATGCTCTGCTTCACCATTCAACTTGCACTCGCCACATTAGTCTGAAAAGTCACCTGCCTTGTTTAAAAGGGATAGAGCTGCACTATCAGGTACCTACTCATGTCACACACTCTATAATATATTATACTGACTGACTTCTCCCAATTAGGTACCTACTCAAATCCCCCTTTTTTAGCACCATACTTGAATGACCACTTGTGAGCAACGCAAGATAAAAGTTATAACTACATGAAAAGAAAGTACTGGAACCGAGGCCCTTTCTAGCCAGTACTACCATTTACAAAAGGAGCAACACTCTCCTGCATGCAGTTATGATATCCCCAGATGGCCAACGGGGAAAATGTATGCATATAGGCTACACATAAGTTAATGTATTCTACTATCTGTCCGAAAAAGGGGCTACATTTGATAGGACAAATGCAGTCAATGTATATATTCGCCATGTACACAGGGAAAAAGGTACAATAGGCAATTACCCCATCCAACATGGCTGATTCTATATGTAGTATAGAGTAAAAAGGGAGATTACACAGTATCTCATTACTAATTTGGGTAATGCTTAGTTGTTTAAGTGTGGTGTACAACATGCAAAGTCATATGAACTAGTAGAGTAATAACTGGCATTGCCTAGAAGGGAGTCTGAAGAGCTGAACTTCCTAATTTGTCAGAGACACTTGAGAGCCCAATTGGTGTCATCCGGTTTTGGCTTTTGGACTCAGTGTGACTCCACTTCATTTCTCTGTATAGTGTAAAGAGGTTTCGGATTTTGACATTACTGTCTAGGTCTATGGCTTTTCAGTGAGTTTACAATAACAAGTACTAGGGTAACTTCACAAGGGGTTACTCTAGTACCTTACTATTAGTTTTGGCTTATTTCTATGTAATCCATGTGTAGTATCTCCAAGTCTTGTCACCATAAGTATCCATGCCCTAGCTAAGATTTGGTAAGACTGCCATGAAGTAAATAGTGTATTGATAGCATGGGCTGAGGAAAAGTGTTCACACTTGTTTGCATAATAATCCTTCGTGATGGATGGGGTAACTGCCAGTTAACCTAGTACCTTCTGCACTGTGCTTGCACGGATCTGCTCTATATAGCCCTTTCACTCACAGATACTTCACACACATGTACACACCCTAACACACCGTGACACCCCGCCCTCAACTCTTACCGACGATCTACCTCTCAGAATAGACCTCCTGACAAGATAAATTTGTCCCGTGATAGGCGCTGAGAAGGCACTTTACGGTGAAATCTACTTTTGAAAACCTTTTAAGCGGCGCCGCCATGCGTGTGATGGCCCTTAATACGCCGTCATTGCTTCTTAATGGCTGTATCAGTCCTGATTTGTCCCACGGCCGTGCGTGCAATCGCAGAATTCTCCTGAGCGAATTACAGCATAATGCCCACACAGGGCGTGCATGCTCCCGCTGTATAAATGTGCATACTGGTGCAACTGTATATTGCATACAGGTACATGTATGATTCCTTTTATGTTGAGGCCAAAAATTGTATGGTCCCGGTAACATGGTAAATAAACGTTTTAGGAATTTCATGAGAAAAAAGTACGAAGAATTCTTAGAAAAATATATAGATAAAGAAAAAGAAAATCTTCAAAAATTCGGAGGTCGGCCTTGTTTTGCTGAGATAGGTCAGATTCATCGGAAACCATTTTTCTGCCTTATGCATCTATGTGTTACGTACAATTACAAATGAGAGTCTTTGTAATCATAAAACATGCAGTATATCTCTGTGTGCCTGAACGTACAAATTTAGCAGGTTATATACAGTGTGAATATCTGTTTACATTTTATTATACGTGTGTGGTACATAACGTGTGATTTGAATGTCGATACACGTATATATGTATAAAGTGTAAGTTTCCATGTGCTCACAATGTGTCTCTCTGAAGGTGTATTAACAAAAAGAACCTGATAACAGCTGAGCATAGATATGTCTCTCCTCTAACTTTCCTAATATTCTATTGGTTTTTCTCTTTTTCAGAGATTATGATATAGATTAGAAAACCTCTTCGGCTGTAAACCACTGGGTCAAATAGCAGGCCCTCTATGTAAAGGCCAATGAGGTGATGCAAGTGGCCCAGTCATTACATGACATGTACCCCGCTAGTACTACAATTAGTAGTAGGACTATATTGTGGCGGTAAGTAGTAGTATATGGAAAGTGTTCTTTGCATCAGGCGGTTTCGTCTAAAGATAAAGTCTCCAGCCCCGGTCTCCAGCCCAGTCCCCCTGAGGACGTTTCGGGCCTGCCTCCCCCATTATAGGGAGGGGGTCAAAATATGGTCATCAGATAAAGCCCCATAAGCAAGCTATACTTCTTGGTTTATAGGATATAAAGTAAAAACGGTTTGAGAACATGGGTATATAGATTACTATATGGCCATATTTTACTATATGGCCATCCACCAATGATGCGATGTGATAAATACCAGCTTTATTTTCCATATGTATTGATTCACTTCATCAGCTATAAGTTGCAAATATTCTGAAGTGACTTTGAACACGATTAAAATGCAGGCAGCATAGAGTGCACAGCTGTTTAGGTGGATAACACCTGGCGGCTGACATATATATGATGGATGCGCTGCGGTCTATATTCACCATAAGCTTTACAACAAAGCCGACATGGTGGAGAAGGTCATAGATGGCGATTAATTCCCTTCTTCTCGTTAGGAGAAGGCGGATCGGCAGCAAATCGGCCGGCAGTGATCGTCTTTGTTTTGGAATCGAGTTGGCACATAATCTGGCGGGGGCTGACAGACAGGAGGCTCCATTTGCGCGTTCCGTGATGAGATTACGACCCCCTCATGTGGCGCGCTACCCCCTGCTGGTCGCCCAGTAGGGTGGTCAGGCCTTCTCCGGCTCTGGGTAGGAGAGAGGATAGAGGGTGTTGCAGGGAGGGACCATCTAATAATCTACTGAGGTTAGAAGCCACAAGTCCTCACCTACAATCAGGTTACCGGCCTAAGGGGACGCCTCACTTAGGGCTTTGTAGGCGGTTTGTGGGCTCCATCCACGGGGAAGGTCTATACGTATCCAATCCATCGGGCGTTGAGTGTCCTGATATGTGTAGTACCCCCGGTAGTCCCATAACCTTCATCAAGTCTATATGGTTTCTAATCATATCCATAGGGAATCGTCTATCAAGCATTATATATAATGATGTTGAGTGTAATATGTCCAAAGTTTGATGTTAAATGGCCTTATAAATACTCTTAGGTTGACTACACCACCGATGAAGTTTTTCTTCTTCTTTTTTTTTGTAACAGGGTCCATGCAGAGAGACATTATATTGTGTGTTAGTCAGGCACACTGTATTAGTCAGCCTATAATGTGCACCGCATTCCATCTCAGGGTTATGGTTTAAGATTAGCTGACTTAAATGTCAAACTTTCTGATGATTTTCACCACCAACACCCCCCCCCCCGAGGGGCCGTCCACAAACGACGTCATATGGCAGGAAGGGAGAAGGTCAATGCGCCCTACACATTTCAATGGTAAAGGGTTAAGGCATGAAGGGTTAAGGCATGAAGAGGTAGGAGGGGGGGCAAAAATTAATAAAAAAAAAAAAAGATTAAAATCGGCAATTAATCTGTGTGGAAGTGGATTTGGGGTTGCGTACATGATTAGCTCGACCGTTATATGTTGGACAGGTAGATGTGAGGTAGAATAGAAATGATACGGGTGTAATGGTAAAGCTGAACACACACAAGGGATTACCACAGTCCTCCTTCACCCACTCACTGAGCATCATTGACACCAGGGGGCAGTACAACGCTTTCCCTCATGCATTAACGTGTCCGACTTCCGGCGTCTGAGGACGTTGTCGTCGGGTATCAGCCGCCTATCGATTCACCGCCAACTATAACCCTAGTGTCCAGGAGGGGACAATGAGCGCAAAGAAATGGTGCGACCCTTCCGACACCTAAACCCCTTTACCCTGTCGCCGCCGGCGTCCAAGTCGGCCAGAGGGGACAGGCGGTACCATCTAACCAGGATTAGACGACTTAAATGGATCAAAACCCCACAGGGCTGAGGTGGCCTTGGGCAGCTAAAAGCGCTAAATGGGTTTCTACGCCCGAGTCCCTATCACCGGAATTGTAGTGTTCACAATGGGTTGGATACTTCGGAAATGTAGCCGGTTATACAGCCTCCTCACCCCTATGACTGTTGTCCCTATGAGAGACTATGTTGGTTCGGAGGTCTTCTGATGTATATGGGGCAACTTCCACGGTGCCTTTTGTTCACGTTTTAGGGACCATCCATAAATGACGCATAGGGCAGGGTCCAATGGCTCTTACATTATTTCTATAGTAAACATGTGACGAAGGGGGAGAGGAGTCACAAATTGTCGGGAAAATACCGTGACGTCATTTATGGATGGCCCCTTACAGCTCTATACCCAAAAGCTAACACGTTCAATCTACGCACTGTGACCTATATTCAAGAGCCTACATATCCCCTGCAATTATGTTCAGCACAATTTATCAATGTATACATTTGAGAGTAGTGTATGTGCAAAGGGAACCTATGCATAAATAGACCTTACCCAACCTTGTGAAATCAAACTAAACCCCTCTAAACCCAAGGTAGGTAGGTAGGTGTTCAGTTTTTATACACTTTTACCCATATTTAAAGCACATTCTTGTAACACCTTGTGAAACACTTTTTTGGGCAAAACACTTTACATTTTTTCAAAAGTGTTATGATTGAAATGTGTTTAGTCAAAAATGTGTTTAAATGATTCTGAGAATAAAGTCTTTAGGTTCAGAAAGTGTTTGAAATGAAAGTGTTTGGATTAGCAAGTCATTCCTTGTACATATTGTTGTCTCTCTGCAGGTAGATAATATTGAATCAATGTTGATAGCAGGTTGATGAATGTTGACCATCCAGTTATAAACATTGATTCTGTGCTAACCAGGCTAGTGCCTATATTCAAGACAAACTCAGAAACTTTGGTGCACAGAGTTAGATAGTTAGTTTAGGATGTACATGTATGTATTAAAGGGCTACTGACACGATTTTTACAATTTACCTTTTATTATTCAATATACACAATGAAAATAGTGTTTCAATATGCTGTAGGTAACAGTAGGCATAAGGTCGAATCCCACATGGCGATTTAGGGCTCAAATATCTCTGCGATTTTGTCCATTTTGCTCCAGGGGCATTCCTGAGCCCCTAAATTGCAAGGATTGCTCAACTTATATGTGAGGCTCCACTACGCGATCTTTGCTGAAAATCGGAGCTATTCTCACAAAAGCAGACACAAACACCGATTATAGAGTGGTATTTGTTATTACTTCAAGGTGTAAATAGAAGATTGAGAGAGCTTTCTGTTTATGTGGGGAAGGCTTTGTGTACAATCTCAGGCACATTTTTGTTGCCAAAAGATGTTTTTGTTTACTAAATCAAGTTGACCTAATGTAAATATTGCAGACTTTTACACTGATGACTCTCTGCAACTCAATATCAGACAGGTTTGATTTTTACAGTACAAGACCCTGCGATCTGTGTGACTGCTGTGTTGTTATTTATATTTTGCTGTGTTGATGTTTATATAACTCCCACCCAATCACAGAGTCTATGTAGGTGCAGGTTAGTTGGTAAATATGGCACACAAGGACAGAGATCACCCATAAAATAACCCCTGAAATCTCATGTTTACAACTTTGAATCTCATGTTTACAATATGGGAATGTCAACACCCTATACCTTAGGCACTATAGGGATAAAATTAGGTGAGACTGTACCAAAAAATCGAGTAGTGGAGCCTCACCTTATATTGAATCCAACAGTGAGTTAAGAGCCATTAGGCAGCTAACCTTGCGAACGCCCCTAGAACGCAAAAGGCAAAATCGCAGAGATATTGGAGCCCTAAATCGCCATGTGGGATTCGACCTATAGCCTTACCAATGCCACATAGGTGGCCGCCACATCCCACACTACCCTCTGCACACGCCACTCAGTCGGATTTCTTATCTAGCCATATTGTGACGTCACCGGAGGCGGTGTTCTGGAGAGAAAAGAGGCCTGAGCTACGGTTTTCACCAGTTTTTGATATGCCTTATGTCCCTATGTACAAACCCAGGCTCATAGGACCAATAACTGACAAATGGACAAGGCTTATATAAAAATACGCGACAGGCCTATATTTCTCTACCTTGAGAACCACTCTGGCCCGGCCCTAGTTTTCTACTACATGTACTTTCCTACATTATTGTAAGCATTGCCAATGAATTTCCAAATAATCATTTCTTTATCATTTATGAAATGTCGGTAGGCTTTAGGGGAAAGGATGGGAATTGCAGTATGGAAAGAGTAAGGCCCGTTTTCCACCACCCGACAGGGTCCCTGTAGCGGCCGGCACTATACTACCACTGTCGGCCAGCAGGGCTGCTGACCCTTGCCATAGGACCCAGTGTTGGGGCATAGCTTTCTGTCGGCCGACGGTACCCACTATCGGCCGATAGAGGGGCTGTATCGGGTGGTGGAAAACGGCCCTTAGGCGAATATCCCTTGTAGAACTGGCCTTAAATGTGAATTTATTTGCATTGAAATTGCTACCCTCGGGATTATACACACTAACACAGTGTAGACTTCTAATCGACTAATTTAAGCATCTTCCCTAGACTTATTCCGAGTTAGCAGGTTGTCCCATGGGCGCCGCCATTACTGGAGCTTGTTATCAGCGAGTTCTTCTAATAACACCTATCAGATGGGTACCAGTTGGCCCCCGAGAGGACCGCAGTGAATAGTTGGTGTCAATTCATTGGCTGATAATCAAACCAGCTAAGGCCGTATATGTAACAGCCCTATACTGGAAATATGTTGTAGGTGATGTTGAAATATAGAATATTCTATAGTAATTTGCACCAACCATAACATTGTAAATATTACGATTTTCTACTCGAAAATCGTATGAACATATCACACAAAAGCCTTATCATGACAAAGGCGTGTTCCTTGTGCTGACCCTTTGTATGTAGTAGGAATCATCTTTAGAGAGAGTGTCCTTCTCCAATAATATTCGATTCACATCATGGACTCTAAATTTCTAAAAATTGCAATTTCACACATGGCTATACATGGACATTAAAAACGTCAGTTATATCGATATGTAATGACTTTTCTTTTTATTTATCTTTCTATGTATGTGCGAAAATTTCGAAAATTTTATTGAAAAATTATGGACAGAAGGAGCAAATATGCGAATTTTTGGTATCAGATTACAATTAACATCAGCAATGCGATGATCTACGTTGCAATTATAAATCACATCTAGATTTTGTAATGTAATATTTCAATTTTTTACCTAAAGTTTCAATGATAGGCAAGGAAAGTATGATTCAATTTGCAGGGGATGATATACTCTGGAGGTGGTGACTACAGTGGCAGGCAGTTTGGCAGCCAAATTATATACATTGTCAGACTGTCCATGCCTTCCAAACTACCAAAATACATTGATAAACTACATATGAACAGAATACATGTTGTTCTATTGCCTCCTTGCCAGCCAACACCTTAAGGTGATGAGTTGAAGCTGTCATTGAACCTATAGCTCTACCTTTTATCTTAGACTCACTGCCTGCCACCTGGGCCACACATTGACCCTGGTGACGGGTCTTCACACTTGGTCGTTGGACGCAGCCTGGGTGTCTCTGTTATGGTCTAGTCACACTTCTTGTGGCTACTACTCATTTATCCTGTGGCGTGCTGTACTTAGATTGAGAGCAAAGAACATAACATTTCCTGCTGAAAACGATAGGATAAAGTTGTCAGGACCCCTTTAAACCTGAATGCTACAAAATGGGTGTTAACATGGGTTACATTGGAATCAAGGTAATACGAAGGGTATTTTTAGACATTTCTTTTGCAAATTGATTCCAAGATAAAGTGTCACTGTTATGTTCTATCAAGATGTTGTGCATTATTAGCATTTATGAATACTAAAATACCGACATTTGCGTCTATATGAATGTTACAGTAGTACCATCATATGTGGTCCCTGCCACCTAGTGAGTTGAATTGGAACCAAGTATTAAAACACTTTCATAAACCTGAACACATTTGCAGGAAAATGTAAAAGTGTTTTAAGAAAAGTGTTTAGATGATGAAAATGTATTTGACCAAAAAGTGTTTGTGTAAAATATGTTTAGTATAAACACATTTCGTAGGGTGTAGTTGTTTACGGAACTAATGACAGTTAACAAAGGGATGCAACATGACGAAAACAAGTGAGTACTAAAACTGTACCACTAGACAAAGAAAATATTATAGAGCCTATATGTAGTTCGGAATTTGTTTTCCCTGTCTACAATGTGCACGTTGGTGATAGCTTGTGACATGATGCGTGATGTAGTTTTGAAATAGGTTCAAATTGGAGTGGACACGCTTCCAATATCTGGTTTGCCTTCATCCGTATTAAGCATTGCGTGCCGCTATGCACTGCCTTAGGGACGACGCCAAAGGGAAAAAGGTACCGAAATTAAGATTGAAGCGAGAGGAATATGAACAGTGTAACACAACTATGAAATACTCATGTGAAGAAAGCGTGAAATGATAAGGAAACAGAAGGAATCCCATCTCTGTCTAATGCTTATCTCTGACAAAGCACCCACCCACAGGTCTCTATATGAAAAAAAAATACAGAGATAGGCCGGGTAGTGTAACTTGACAAGCCATTTACTCGAGAATCCAACTCCTTTTCAAGTCGACCTAACCTTTTGTCTCAAGCCACGGTGGCGTGGTAGCCGGCTTTCATCTGTTTCTTCTAGTTTTTCCCGTGAAGTTAAGGTTCAAACCGAGCTTGTCTTTGTCCGTCCCCGATAAGAGAAGCCATTGCCATGCAGCCCAGGCGCGGATTGATGAGGCCTTTGAATGGGCGATATAAAAGGAAGCGGGGGCCACGCGCCGACGACGTGTCTGTTATGTATTTGAACCGCCGCTAAAGGGTCACCCGTCATACACTTATCATGCGGCCAGCATGGTGAGCTGGAGGCTGCAGGCCCGGGTAGCTACCACACAGTTGTAGGGTGGGAGCAGGAGGAGTGGGAGGAGGCGGGATGAGAGGAAGTAGAAGAACTCAGCACACCAGCTCTGCATGAGGCGGACTACGATGAAGGCAGATCTTGATGTTATCAAACTCGCCTAGAACCCAGCCGAGCGTTCTAATGGCCCCGCTGGAAACGTGGGGTTATTAGTGAACCGATCCCACGATTAGGACACTACCTCCCCACCAGACTTCTAGCGTGCACAGCAGATCATCCTTAATAAGCCCTTTGTAGGACTCCAGGTACCGATGGAGAAAGTGGATTGGGGAACTATACTGACGTCTTTAGGGGGAGGGAACACTTATCTATAGATAAATTCCTCCTACTGATTCTATAATGATTTTGCAAGAATTTCATAATTCCATAATTCTCTATTTATCACTGACTGATGATAATCATTCACTAGAGCCATGTAAATAATTCCTCTCGATGTGCTTCGGAAATGTCAGGATGTGATAGAGATTCAAGCAACAGAAGAATGAGCCTTCAAACACCTTCTTCCACACGAAAAAAAGAGACTTACAAAATTCAAAATCTCATCAGTACCCCTTTTGGCCATCAAGAGACGGCCCTTATTGTTATCATAATACGCCCAATAAGATATGCAGCCGTATCAAATAAAAAAAACTATCTTACCAAGTTATTACTATTCCTTCAGGCACAGAAAGGGTGTCTATACATACAAATCTAAATTATAAAACTCCATTAAAAATGTTACCTATTGTCCTGTCTTGAATTTATTCAGTCTCTATGTGAAATTAGTTTCTCAATCTTTGATTTTCTTAACATTCAATCTTTGGGTTACTGTATGAATTAATCAGATCATCGCCTCTAGGAAGTTGTCCTAAGTACAGTTGTCCTAAGAATCAGAGTATTTAAAGCAACAGCGACCTTTAATAAAATAAGTAATGCGTGGTTTAATCCTAGTAGGATGGAAAATGGGTATTACTAGTACGAGATCTCTCCGGCATAGCCTATTGCTGATGGATAGCTAGAATGAAGCATTGAGACGCCCAATGATTAAATGGCTCATATTTGTCTCATCCGTAACGATATGAGAAATGATATGGGCGCAGCTCCATACCACTTGCACATATTATACATACTACTCAGACACATTACACATGTATGCATCTTCTTCATATACTACTCACACTCTCAGACCGATTTGTAACTGAACTATAATAACTGCGTGTTCCTACAGCAGCTCCAACTGTATTTCTTGGATTACGGATCCGGCGGCAATATCTTTGGCATTTTCTTTCTTTTTTTTTGCCGATGTCGGACGGGAATTTGGGTGTATCTGAGCAAAAATGAGAAAAATGAACGTAGTATTGAAAAAAAACTGTCCGTTTTCCTATCTGCTTCACATCCTAAATTTCTCCGACGTTTAATGCATAAAAAGGTGTTTTTCCATGGCACTTTGCCATTTTTTCTTCCTGCCGGCGATTGGAAAATTTGATGGTCAGATAAGAGGGTTTGTGAACTTTTATTTTTACCGATACCCAACCATATAATTATATTCTTATGGAAAAAATTGATGGTGAAATAAGAGGGTTTGTGAACTTTTATTTTTCACCGATACCCAACCATATACTAATATTCTTATGTTCTTATGAGAAAAGTTGATGCTCAGATAAGAGGGTTTGTGAACTTTTTCTTTTACCGATACCCGACCATATATATTCTTAGGTGAAAAAGTCTGTAAGTTATTTGATTAAATGGCCCAAGGGCTGTACTGTACATTCACATGGTGGGTGGACAGTGCACACAACCTGGTTACATGGCCATTTGTATATCACAAGTTTACCTGGCACACACAGATGTTGTTACATATACTATTTACACCGACGAAATACATATATAACACAATGTAAATATTGCCATATGCGGTAAATCCGCATTAAAAGTGTTAAAATAATAAAGGCCTCATCTCATATGACGAGCCAGGAGAAGTGGGTGTTTCAGCTATCGATATTGTAAATTACCGTCATTTTCACCAGAACTGCGCAGATTACTGTATGCATGTAAATTATAATGTTTGGACTATACTTATATGGGCTCTTTATAAATACAAACACTCATCTCCACGTCAGATCAAGGCACCCAGGATCTACTAATAGGAAATTGGACAATTGGCCAATGGAAAATGAACCATGCAGATGATTCCCAATGTATGATTATTGATCTGTAACTTTATTTGTGCGAACATTGTCATGCCACGCCATACTCACACCATATTGCTGTGTGGACCTGTGCTATTTGATTATCTTATAAAGGTTCTTGTGTAAGTCACAATTTACGCTGTATATATGTGATGATAATTACAAATAAATCTTTCTTGTTCTCTTACCTTGGTGTAGATCTGGGCTCTTCATTTGGGAGGTTACAGCTTTTAATATACTACCCGCACATCCTGATGTAAATCAAAATTGATATATACTACTAAAACACTCACCTGATACATATAGATATTGCTGCTAACACATCCTGACAAACATGTAGATTGTTGTATAATACTTACATCCTGACAAACATGTACATTGTTGTATACTACCCACATCCTGACAAACATGTACATTGTTGTATACTTCATCCTGACACATACAGACATTGTTGTATACTGCTTACATCCTGACACGCATGTACATTGTTGTATAATACTCACATCCTGACAAACATGTACATTGTTGTATACTACTTACATCCTGACATGCATGTACATTGTTGTATACTACTTACATCCTGACACACATGGAAATTGGTGTATACTACTTACATCCTGACACACATGGACATTGGTGTATACTACTTACATCCTGACACGCATGTACATTGGTGTATACTACTTACACCCTGACACACATGGACATTGGTGTATACTGCTTACATCCTGACACACATGGACATTGTTGTATACTACTTACATCCTGACATGCATGTACATTGTTGTATACTACTTACATCCTGACACACATGGACATTGGTGTATACTGCTTACATCCTGACACACATGGACATTGTTGTATACTACTTACATCCTGACATGCATGTACATTGTTGTATACTACTTACACCCTGACACACATGGACATTGTTGTATACTACTTACACCCTGACACACATGGACATTGTTGTATACTACTTACATCCTGACATGCATGTACATTGTTGTATACTACTTACACCCTGACACACATGGACATTGTTGTATACTACTTACATCCTGACACGCATGTACATTGGTGTATACTACTTACATCCTGACACACATGGACATTGGTGTATACTACTTACATCCTGACACACATGGACATTGGTGTATACTGCTTACATCCTGACACATACAGGCATTGTTGTATACTAACACCCTGACACACATGTACATTGTTCCCGTTTATCTCATGGTAAATACGTTGAAATACTGTTATGCCATAGAGATAGCATTACAGTGCTGTATTGCACAGGCGGCATGTAATACATACACTCTCAGCCCCAATTGTAAATGGGCTATAAAGACCACTGTAGTGGGTACAGTACAGCCCACATCGGGTCATTGGAATCATACTGACAGCACCTACCACTGTTTTCCAGAAATAGAACCAATCTACTTTAAAACCCTTGCCACGGTCTGACAGTGTAGTGTGTGTATTACACGGCCTGGTCAGGTGACTCTTTGATGATGTTATAATGGCCATTTATTCATGTCTTAAGTAGGACATTTTCTTGATAAACCATGAGATAAATGCAAAGCAGCACTTGTGTGGTTCATTTTCAGGGTTATCTCACTTGCAGTTTTGGTGCCGCATTGCACAATGCTTCGGGCATCGTGCAAAACGGCACCAAATCTGCGAGTGAGATAACCCTCAAAAAGACCCACACTTGTGAACCTTTACCTATGTACTACTCACATCCTGACAAATACAGACATTGTCATAATACTACTTACACCCTGACGTACATGGACTTTGCAACGTACTCCTTATACACGGCAAATCTTATGCCCAACGTTCCGTATTTCACATACCAGCTATACATTTTATTTGAGGGGCCCAGCGGTGCCATCCTCACCACCCTTGTTAATAACTGGACTAAACACATAGACGCCCATGTACGTACGCCCTTTATGCTATTCTGATGAGTTTAACAGTTTGAGTTTTTGAGTTTGAAAAGGCTTTTATTGACTATACCATGACACTACATGCATCCTGCTCAGGAATAATTAATTCTCATTCATTGACACAAAAAGATGTGTTTTGACAATGTAGAAAAGCAGTCTTTGGTACCTTTTCATGGGGCCTACTCATTTGAGGCCCAGACAAACCTTCTAATAATGATATCATCTGCGATTCGGGAGTTGGGCATGTCCTCTTTCCTTCACCAGCGTCTTGGTCAGATGCACTACATTCATACCCACAACCAGGTACACCACCATTGCCATACAATGATACAGGTATAGCAAATACACTGTACTCACACACCTGGCAAAAACAGCTCTTGTATCGTTTGCTGCAAGGCTTATAAATTATGTAATTCGCATGCATATCTGCGGCGGATTTAGACGGGGGAGCGGGGACGCAAGCCCCCTCCTTTTCCCCTGTGCTTAAGAGTTTGTCTACCTCTTTTTACCCTAGAATTTAGCCAAAATTAGGGGCTAAAAAAGGGGGCGCCCCTCCTTTTCAAAATCATGGATCCGATCCTGTCATATATCGTGCTTCACATCCATATTTCTATTTTCGGATAAGATTTAGCTAATTGATATGAAAACTTCAAGTTAACCAAGATTCGCCGTAAGGGACGATTCACAGGTTTATTTTCAACTTAAGAAATGTCACAGATTTGGAGTTGAACGCCTACACCTTCCTATAGTAAGAGACGATACAACCTTATGGCTCTAGACCCCTAAAATCGACATGGCGACATGGGCCTTTTTTGGCTTAGTGACATGGGACATGAACCTTTCTTTAAAATCGACATGGTGACATGAACTTTTCTTAAAATCGACATGGGGACATGGACTTTTCTTAAAATCGACATGGAGACATGGCAATTTCTTAAGATCGACATGGGACATGGAGACCCCCCATCAAGGGCCCCAACCTTAAAGATGATTGTAGGACGTGGGCAATGTCATGGGCTGAACATCCCTTTTATGTCCCTTTAAGGACGAATACATAATAGTAGAAGGGACCATTGGCCACATGTCTATCTCAAATAAACCCCAGGCATGGGAGAGTGGAACGACGCTAGTACAGCAGTTACATCTGGTGAATTAAGTAGGAAGTACAAAACTATAGTTTCCAACCTGTTCCCAGAGAGGGAGCCTCTGAGCAGACCGCTAGGCGGCCCGCCGATCTGGCCGCTCTCGGCAGTGCTTGTAGTTTATAGTCTTTCATGCTGAAAGCAGTGGAATACGGGCGGCCCATAGGTTTAACCTGGAAGCTCCGTACCTCGCAACTCCGTGAGATAACCCTCCCCGTATCCCACGGTCAGTATTTGTAATAAATCAGAAACAGTTATATTGTTATATCATTTTAATGGATTTTCATTTCCTACTCGGATAACATAAGCTATTATAGAAGGGTTCACGAGAATTTGGTCGATCTGACTGAGTGTTATCTCACGAGGCGAAGAGATCTATAGCCCTTAGTCTGGACCAACTCTTTTTTAACCTTTGCCTATGTACGCTGTTAGTCGTATTAAAGTTGTGCAATGCGTGGAACGTTCTTCTCATTGTTGTCTGTGACTGATATCAATTAAGAGAAATATTAAAATCAAGATTTTGTTTCCTTGGTATCTAATTATGAATACTGTCCCAATATGTGAATAGCTTTATACTACAGCGGTATTAGAATTACAGCAATCGTAAAAAATATTTCATAAGCTTGCTGAATGATGGTGATAAGGATACGGGCAGTGAACACGGCATGGTGCGTTATCTTTATCGATATAGGTGATAGTGGGTTATCAGAGTTCAGTAAACTGCCAGGACGCGGGGTCACATACATTTTGTACATATAAGCGATTGGTTGCACATAAAGGATATAGCATTCATTGTGTAACGTTCACGGAGTAGACTTACAGGATAGTGACTCTGGTAAGTAGTTTGAATTCCTTTCTTTAACCCAGTATATTATTATGAAAGTAAGAAGCTACATGGCTCTGGACGTAGACATCGTGTGTGCTCAGGGCATTGTATCTTAGGGAATGGCCTCAGATTGTCTACCATGCGTCTTATACAGCAACTGGTGTGTCTACGTATGGATGGCTTTTATACTAATAATGTTAATGTACGTAGTGCAAAGCATGGAGTGTTACACTATTTTCTTAAACATGTGCCAGACAGAAACTATATGCTAGTTTTCCCGAATGAATGTTGAAATATAATTAACAAACTGTACCCCCTAGCACGATTTACGCACATCACATTAACATGTAATAAAATTATTGGGTTGCTTCCAACTAAAAAGGTAAACTCCACCTCTGTGTAGATATCTCTTGCATGACCCACAGAGTAGACGAATCATCGCATACCTCCATCACGGGACAGAAATTGGGACTTGCACTGTAACACTAGGTGCTCCTACATTTTTCCCTTGGTTTCCCACTAAAGGTTTTTTTAAACAGTACTTCTCTTCGACCTTTGTTACCAGAAGTAAGATGGGAGAGGAGAGAGGGATGCGTGGATGCAGTGGGTCCGTCAGGGTGGGGGTGTTGGCTGTCCAGGGGGACTTCGCCGAGCACTGCTTCCATCTGCAGGCTGCTGCTCAGTCGGTAAAACAACAGCTTCATGTAGTGGAGGTGAGGACGCCGGAACAGCTGGAGGACCTTCAGGGTCTTATCATACCCGGAGGGGAAAGTACCACAATTGGACATTTCCTGGGGAAGGGAGACTTCAACAACAAACTAAGATCATGGATTAAAGGTATGAAATCCACATAGATGAACCACTGATTAACGTTCAAGTATTACATTAATGTACCCATGTAAAACCTATTATGTCACTGATGCAATCTTTGTAGATGAAATAATTTTGGATTTCATATCAAAATGGAAACCGATACGGCTAGTACAGCTAGTCAATACCGTAAAAAATGACTGCAGGTGAGGACGGGGCTGTTCCTGTGGTGTGGGGGACGTGTGCTGGCCTCATCCTACTCTCCAACACACTTACCGACCAGAAACAAGGCGGACAATACACGGTAGGTGACACATTAAACAGGGGTGGGCAGCTGTCGCAATGTCGCAGAAAATGTGCGACAAAGACCTTAGATAATGCAACAGTGGAATGAGGCTTAATCTCTTGTAAATATTACAAGTAGATCCAAAGTTATGCCATTCTCAATAGATTTGTTTTGTAGTTTTATTTCTGTAACTGTTTTGAAGAAATACATTCCAAACATTCTTTAGGTATAATTAAAGGTTGAACTCCTACTTTTTTTCCATGGAGCAATTTGTTCAACTTACAGTTAGATTCTGAATTTCCATGCAGCAACCTGTCCTCAAGCCCTCACAAAAAAAGAGAGAGGGAGAGGAAAAAGGAATAAGCGGGAAAAGGGAGAGGGAGAGGAGAGGGAAAAGAAAAGTGTAGACGGGGGCCCAAACAAGATTACCTCATGGATATCTCTTCTAATTGTAGGCCTAATATCTGGTGGTGCTTACCTAAAGTGTGTGGAGGGGCGGGGGGAGTCTATGTATAGTTTGAACTGAGGGTATTTATCCTTAGACAGCACCAGAATGCACAATCCGGCCTCAAGGATTTCAAAATTTTCCTGGGGGATACGCCCAGACCCCAAACTTAAATAAGAACTGCAACACAGACACATCTGAATACATAATGATTTACTCTGAATGGCAAAGTTCAGTATTATGATTGTGAAAATTCAATAAGAATGTACTGTTTCAAGTATTGAATTTGAGGGTAGGGTTGGAAAAGGTGGCCAGAATGCCTCAGAATGCACAATTTTGAGTCTTAAATTTCCAAGGCCCCAACCCCTCAAACATTGAATGCCAAATGCTTAATACAAGCATTTCATTTTATATGGTGTCCAATAATGCACCAGAATGGACCTTTTCTGAGACTAAATATATACCTTCAATTAGAATGCATTAGAATGCACCATTTTCATGATTTTAAGTCTAACCCCCCCTATGCCGGCCACTGCAATTCACTTGTGGTGCTCTGGGACATGAAATAACTCACCCCCCCCCCCATCAAAAACACCTTGCTACAACAATTTGTAGATTTGCTCCAGCACTTCGTAATATGCCCACCCCTACTGACATGGACCTTCTACTTCGTTGTAATGTGGGGGGGGGGGGTTGAATTAGACACATCGATCTTGCTAATTTAAACATACATCTATCTTCCTAGATGACCATAATATAGCACTACCTTGCATTTCTTCTTGTCTATATATTTGCTCTTATCATTTAGATTGGTGGCGTGGACATAACATCATGTCGTAATATGTATGGAAGGCAACAAGCCAGCTTTGAAGCCCCTTTAGTCCTTCATGAAGCACAGCTATATGAAGGTGAGCTACATTTCACGTACGAAAATCTGGGTTTTGTCAAATCCGATAAGGCTCAAGTAGGCACGGGGGACACTTGTTTAATCACTCCCAAGTATGTTTTGCGTTCCCATAAAAGGGGCTCTTGATGGGGGGTCCCCATGTCACCATGTCGATTTTAAGAAATTGCCATGTCCCCGTGTCGATTTTAAGAAATTGCCATGTCACCATGTCGATTTTAAGAAATTGCCTTGTCACTGTGTCGATTTTAAGAAAGTGGCCATGTCACATGTCACTAGGCCAAAAAATGCTCATGTCGCCATGTCGATTTTAGGGGTCTAGAGCCATATAAAACCTGGTTTATGGGCCCTAAAAGACAGGGACCGGCGACTCCCCCTGGAGGGGTTGCAGGAACTAGTGCTACTACCACTAAAGGTTGTCTACCCTGAGAATCTGCGGTCGGCTTAAGAGTATAGTCGGTAGACGCAGGCAGCTGGTCAGCCTAAAGGTTGTCCACCAGAACCTGGCGAGGCCGACAAAGGGTCTGGCTAATGGCTTCTCAGTGGGAGTGTTATTGCCGCAAGCCACCTTGGTCTTTGGAGGTAGAGGACAGCATTCCCCAGATAAAGGTTATAAAACTTTACAACTGTGGTGACAGATTCCGTTCACACTCCAATTAACAACCCTGGAGGAAGGAGTCATGTCTGGTATATTCTTATGTCCTGTTGTACCCACTGACCACAGCAATAACACTGAGAAGCCATTAACCAGGCCCTTTGTCGGCCTCGCCAGGTTCTGGTGGACAACCTTTAGCACCCTCAGATTCAGTGGCTCCACTGTAAACTCTTTAACTTCATCAGCTAGCCATTTCTTAAACACTAAGATCCTACCCCTCTCCCTCTGATTCCAACCACCCCTACGATCCAGTCCAATCCTAGTGATTGACCCTTAGTGATCATGTATTACCTACAATTGCCTATACAGGTGCATGCCTTTCCCCTCTATATCTGCACCAATCGCAGTGATTGATCCCGTAAACACTAGAATAGCCTTACGATCCAGGTCAGGATGGTACGATCTAGGGGCACCCCAAAACTTAGCGTTTGAGAAATGACTTCCTGAGGGTTTGGGGATCGAACTCTGCCATGCCACTGTCTACTGATCCCCTGGACTGCTCCATCAGTAATATAAAACGTCTTTAAAATCAAACTAAAACGTTTCTGAAATATTTCCTTCTGAATGATGTAAAAACATTGAAAGAAATATTGAAAACGCGTTCCTTGGTAGCTAGAAAACTCTTTTCCAGGCAAATATCTATTTTTGAAAAAGAAAAATTGGTAAGGTGGCCCTTGGCAGGAATTGAACCCAGGATCTTCGGATATAGGTAAGCGTGATACCACTATGCAATTAAGATTTTGCTATTAGGAACTTTAGCAAACCGGACGTACGTCACGCAGACCTAGTTTAATGTAGACGTAGCAATGCTGAAGGTATTGCTGTATGTTTGCTTCCCTTGGAGTCTCTATAATTAGCTGCCCCTAAGCTTCCTCTGTGTTGAAAGCTGATTTTATAAATACAAAAAAAAAACACATCAGAAATATGCCTGGGACCATATGTCATTATTGTATTTACTGCAAAGATACGCATCTGATCTAAGTGTGGAGGAGGTGAGAAAAAAAATCTGACCACTTTTGAATATAAATTTGTGGATTTAAAAGACAAATTGCTATACAATCCTATACAATGCTTCCAGTTCTGTATAAAAAATATACCTGGCAGCCCCATGTTTTCAATGCATGTAGACATAGTTTTGGGGCTCTGATGGGAATATGGTGAAACTCTGACCACTTTTAGCCTATCCCCGCCATCCGCCTTAAGCTATTATATATTAGGACAGTGCTGTAGAATTGACATCTTGATAACCATAATAGTGCCATACAATGTGGAAGTATTCCATTATTCTTTTCTTCTTGCAGATGATCTACATTGTCATGGAGTGTTCATTCGCGCACCTGGTATCAAGTCTGTTGATAGTGAGCATGTCAAGGTTCTAGCAACATTAACACATGCAGGACAGACATCGTAAGTAGCCAACACATCATGTAAAGGTGCATCTAACACGTATGAATGAATGAGCATTTCATCACCCTAAGTTGTTCGAGAGAAAGAAAGATAACAGGTATTATCCATAATTTCTCCTGACACATCTACTCTCATACTACACAGTAGACCTGCGTGTGTTCCGTCTAGCAGTATGCTCAGGAAGTCATTTCTCAAAAGCTAAGGGGTAGGGGTGGTTGAAATCGGAGGGAGAGGGGTAGGATCGTAGTGTTTGAGAAATGGCTAGCAGGTGTTTCTGACCTTATATAATCCAATGCAACAAAATTTCGAAGGTACCAATGGTCAATGACATGGCGATCCAGTAGAGTTGACCCGCTCTGTACATCTTGGAACCTAAGTGATTTCCCTGTTAATCAAAATAAGACTCAAATATTCTGTTTGGTGCGATGTCAAATTGATCACCTGTTCAAGGAATAATTGAAAATGAAATAAAATGATCACCAGAATAAGCCAGATTTAGCAACCACTACACAGGCAACATAACACACACATGTAGCATATAAACAACAATGCTACGTTTGCGTTAAGTTAGGTATCAGTGACATACTATTCTGAAATATTTTTTAGTGCACATAGTTTTTCTGGATGTTTCTCAACTTTTGCCCTAACCATCTTTCATTTTTTTAACTAGATTAGAAGCTTTATCAGATAGAGCCAGCCCTCCAAATGTGAGCCATGACTGTAGGTGCTAGTTCACCTTCTGCTTGTTTATTGCTTTCAACACAAGGCGGAGCTATAGCAGCAGGCATGCCATATACTATGCCACCTAGTGGACCATTCCACAAGCTGTTTGTCTTGCCAATTAAGCTTTTCCCTCTATTTCTAAATATGGCTTAAAATTCAAATTCTAAATGCACAGGCTGTCACCAAATGGCAAAACATTGTTGAAAATATCCTAGACAACACACAACTGAGATATAGACTGATTCAGAGAACCTTCATTTATTTGTCAGAAATTTTGCAAAAGGCATAAGCCTTACCTTCAAATCCCCTTGCAAGAAAAACGTTCTCTAATCCTCACCAGACTATCAGTGGACCACCCAGGGATTATGGACAATGCATTGGAGTCATTTAGAGGGGCTTTGACATTTCTCTTATATGCAAAGTACGACAGAAAATGCTATGGTCTCCCAAACCTAAAAGATTTCCCTCTTTATTTTAATACATCAAAGTGACAATCCATTTCAAAGTGTACAGATTGTCTATCGCCAAAATATACTCCATGACCTTGTGCACAATAGATGATACTGTATCGTCCTGTTTAAGCGACATGATTTCAATAAGCGCCTGTATCAAATAAGCACCGTGGGTATAGGGGTCATGAAATCTTTCTTAAGCACTAAAATTGCATTCTGAATGAACGCCTGTCTTGTATCAGCACTGTGGAAAATAGGGCTGACAATTCAAAGACCGCCGGTGCGCTTGAACATGACAAAACAGTATGATAAAATGGTTAAGTCCAGGCCTTAGGCCTATGTGTGATTGAGTCCTATGTTCTATGTTCAATGCCCTTTTAGGGTTAATAATTTTACTGCTGCTATGTGGTACTGAGGGGGTTAATGACCACTGGTGCATGCAGGCTCAAACAAATAACTTAATCCCCTATTGTTCTTAGATGCTGACCTGTGACCACCCCAGAAGGAGGCTATTCTCTGTCTCTAAGGTGTAAATGCTAGAAGTACCACCTACATGGCCTATGGGCTACCATCAACTTTATTCTATATCAAAAACATATACACCAATACCAATGTGTACAGAGACAGAATATGGGCCAAATTTCCCTCTTTGTTCCTATGTCTGTCAGAATCTCTCTTTTTTTTAATGTGATTTTGTGCAGCAGTCTATGTATATATAAGTATGTGATTGACGTCTAGTCAATCACATAATTATGTTTGGTGCAATGTCAGATTGATCACCTGTTCAAGGAATATCAAAGAGATAACTGAAACAAAATGAAATAATAACCACAATTATGTGGAGACCATTTATACCAGGAATGAATGAATGAGCATTTCATCACCCTAAGTTGTTCGAGAGAAAGAAAGATAACAGGAATACAGGTGTCTGAATGTATGTAGGCAGCAGAAAGTGTGGATCATGTCTATAGCGTTTGTCTTCAAACCCAGGGGTCCTGAGTTCGAGACCCCCCACCCCCATCCCACTATGAAATGCTTTTTAGTTTGAAAATCAGCAAAATGCCTTATTCAAATCCACTCTGAAAATGAATGTTCCCCAATGAATGCCAAACCATCATTGGAAATAATCTGTTTGATGCAATGTCACATTAATCACCTTTGAAAGGAATATCCTAGAGATAAATGAAATGAAATGATGACCATAATTATGTTGAATACATTTTGTGTCAAAATTTGTTTATCATATCCGAATTCTGGTGCCCAAAATTCGATATAATGGGTCTATTCTACTATGGTAAGGATTCGGGACCAAGCATTTTGTTTGTTCTAACCGAAAATTCGTTGCAACGTGATTCGTTATAAAGAAATTCACTGTAATATGGCATTCTGTTTCAGAGTGGTAGCTGTGGAACAAGGTAACCTTCTCGTGTCGTCCTTCCACCCAGAACTGACAGATGACTTCAGGTGGCACCAGTACTTCTTACAGAAAGTGCTTCACCATACCTAACCAACCATATATAACTCACGTGACACCTATAACACATGATAATTTCACAACTCTGGCTCTGACATTTACATATGTAGATAAAGAAATAGACCAAGCCACAACTTTCCAATATAAACACATCTTACTTTATTTACAATATCGCAAAAACATGTCTGATGAACATTCCATTTTCATATTCATTAACCTTGACTTTGATGTATGTGAGCAGGACTTGTGATTTCACATTTCCCTTCATATTTCCTGTTTGAAACTTACCCTTTGAACTTCATAATTTACCCAATGGAGGGTTGATAAACCCCAAATTTCCCTACAACTACCAGCTATATGAACAAAAACAAAAGAAGGCTATCAATGTAATTCAAAATCCAAATATCACTGCGATTATATAGTATTGCACGTCTTATTCACTTCACAGTGTATAATTTCATAGTTTATGTTAAATTTGTTACAAGTTTGTACTAATGAGACCTTAAAGGGGGCTACTGTGCTAGATTTGTGAATTCTGTACCAGTTTTCTATGGTCTACGTGCCATAACCAATGCATGATCAGAGGTTAGAACCTAAGCATACATGTATTATGTTGCCCCCCCCCCCCAAATACCCAACAAGAACACAATAGTCTTCAAATAGTGGAATCACAAAGCAAACTGTAAGCAAACAGAAATGAGAGAAGCCCCCTCTATAAAACTATTAACTGGGATCTCAGTGCCCAAGCTGATAACATGGACTCTTAGGATATAATACCGCGAGAATTCTAATTTCTACAAGTTTTGATTGAGCCTAGATAGTGTCCTACTGGATAATAATACTGAGTCATTGTTCAAGGCCTTCTATATTATGTGACAACATGCATACATGGCACACATTCATTTATTGAACTCCATAATAAAAATTGTCACTGTAATTGCTTTATTATGGTAGTGCATTTTTAATGTATATTTTTTTTACGTATATCATGACAATTTTTTATTGGGAGCCGGGTTACATTTTTATTTATTGTACTTCAATTAGTAGGCCACTAATTCGAAAATGTGCAGTGTATCTTTGAGTGAACAGTATAATACAAGGACATGTATAGCATACCAATAAGTTTCCAATAGTAATATTTTATATGACATAGTAGATCACGCCACTCCAATTACCATGAATCCTTATGAAAGGATAATAACAAATTTAAATACCTTTCAATGCCAGTACGTTGTTTCACAGCTATAATGGAGTAAAGCCACATGACTAAATATCCATTCTTAACTATGTTTAAGAGACCTGCTCTATCATACTATTTTTCTGCAAGCAAAATTGTGAATAATGGCTTCAACTGGGCAAACTGCATAATTTACATACACGATCTTCCTTTCGTGTAGGTATTAGTTAATACCAACCTAGACTACAAGCCAAATACACATTTCACAACTGCTCGTAAACATCAAGAGACCAGACTCATTTCTTTTGATTTGGGCAGTCCTTTTTTTAAGCAGTTATGTGACGAATTCAAATTTCCGATACATATGGGTTAGATACAAAATGACTCTACACAGGGTTTGTCTCTCAGAATTTGAACGAGTAACATATTACGTTTCCTTTTTGATAAACTATGCATAGACTGCAAATCAAGTAGCAGTAGCAATGTGTATTGAATATTCTTTTCAGTGTCTATAAGCTGGATAACCTAACATAATATAAAAAGACTATTACCTTGGCAACCTATGCAGGGCACATATAGAGCAATCACCTGTTTATAAGGCACCACTCTACACAAGTAGGGCACCGTTTTGTATGTAGATAACTTATTGACTGATCACTGCCTCTAACATCAACATGCACGTTTTTCCCTTATCCCGATTTCAAAACTACTTTCAAGATTTCTTTATTGCGCACACGAACACTTTCAGATTACCAAATTGTACCGGTCAGTCCCAGGAAAACTTCAAACTGATTAAATGTGATTACTGGTACACAAATTTATATAAACTAGTTTTGAATGTATTAAGGTCCTGCCGTACTGTGCACTGGATAATTTAATAATGAGTGCCGTCAGATGGGAGGTACCCCGGTACTCTTCTTATACATCATTCCTGGGGCAGTTTTTAGTAGTTGAGGAATTATTATACAGATTTTGGGGAAATTGATGGTAGAACTTAGGCCACAAACTGGTTCGAGTGTACAATAGAATTAAATGACGCTGTACATTAACAAATATCAATTTTGACGTGTATACAATTCATCCAAGTACTAATAAATACAATTCTATACAGTTCTAGATACAATCATGTAGAAAGACCGAGCCATGCAGTGTAAGTTTATGTTGTATTCAATCTACAGGCTTTGGTTTTTGTGCCTAATAGTACACGGTACATTAAACGGCAAAGACTTGGTGACATATTATGCAGTGTTTATTCAACAGTGTAGAATATTCTATGATACAATTACAAGATTCACTTGGCTATTGCACACGGGTAGTGACCTTAATATTACAAGTTTACTTATTTGCATTTACTGACTACTCATTTCTATACAATGGTTCTTTCCTGCAAGAATCTCTATCATTCACGTTGATAATATCATTTGCCAATTACGTTTAAATTCTATGAACCTAAAATAATTGGCCGGACTGTAAGATCGAGGATCATTTCTCACGAAGATTCTTGTTTCTCATTTAAATGAATCTTCAGTGACGTGAATATAAATGTTTTATTTATTCACATACATAATCCTCATGACATACCAAATTATATTTTTCATGAACGGTGTTTGGAATAATTAGGTTCGCAAAAAAAATGGTCTATATCTGCAATGAAAATGTATTAATAAATCTAGATTAAATGCATAATCTAGTTTATCTAGTGTACAGTATGGTGTGGAATGGAGTCGACAGATTAAGATTATTTTCCATTGATTCTCTTCAGAAAAGACCTAATTCGTTCTATGCACCACCAAAACTTATGACCAAGTTCAGCTGTCACAAAACTAACTGTAAGTAGCATCTACTTCTGCAATCGTGCAGTCTTTTTAAGACAGTAATACCGATAAAAGGGAGATCTTACAGCCAGGCCATTATCCAGTACATTCTCTTTGCCAGGTATTTGGACTCCCCCTCTAAAAATTGCATGTACCGGGGTACATATATTGACTAATATTTTTTGGGGGGACAGATGTAATATCGAAGTTATTGCACTATTGAATATATAATTAAGTTACTTTATTCACTGTGATCATAAAGTGACATACACATGAACACATAGCATAACGAGTGAGGGCCTTCACATCAACACGTCATTAGACTGGAGTTGGTCCACACTTCCCTTACTGCAGTGGCTCTAGGCGTCAAGGGCCACATGATGCCTACAAGTTCATGTTCCTCGGTCAGCCTGATGCACCAATGCAGTACTGGCACCGGTAATGCATCATGCCGACCGTCTGAGACTGTATCAACCCTGTAGGGTCGGCGTGATGTTTGAATGTAGGGGAAGTCCAGGGCTACATGAATACATCATGCAGTTCAATGATGATGATGCATCAATATACCATGCAGCCCTAAGGGTTAACTCAGCTACTGGAGAACACAGTTTGTACTTTGGGTTGGCACACCAATACATGAACTACAGTACATATACACCTTCACTCCAGGTACATATATCACAATGGAGCTTTTCCACCTTTTACCATTAGTAACACACTAGGGTGCTCCACCCATTAAACTTTAAACCAGACACTTACAGGAGGAAAGTGCCGCTCAAGTTTATGATTAATTACAACTATAACATTCAGGGATAAAGGAAACCAACATTTAGAGCCAGAACTGAATTGTCACATGGTCCTGGTAGGGACATGTTTCGCCACCTACCCCCTTAAAATCACCCTCCCCCTTAAGGAATGACGCATCATTGGAAAAGAAGCCAATGCTTATAGATACCGATAATATACGTCACATGGTAATCAAGAGGACGCTTCCAGCCAAACAGCTAGTAATCCAGCCTTTTCCAATATTGTTTCTGATTATGTGCTCCCCAAAAGTGTCCGTTAGAGAATTTTTCAGAATCGTCGTGAACGTTTCCGGCAATATCACTATATATCCATCCCAGAATAGAAATAATATCCCCAATGAAATAAAGTAGAAATGAACAAAGTACGTCTAATTTCTCTGCGACTCGGAAGCAACACACATGATCAGCAAATTCGACATATGCACCAAACTTGTGTCTAGAGGGACACACTGCCCTATCCGCCCATCCTTTATTATTCTATAAATATCTACCTACTCGGCACCTTAAATGAACCATCCGTGGCTGATCTGGGCTTAATACTGGAACTGTATGCAATCTTTCGGTGGTCTCTTCCATGTAGATGTGACTCAGAGCTCGTGTTTTTCTTTTATTTCTCGGTGTGGTAGAATCATCTGTAGCATGTAATAAAGAAATCACATAGCCATTCTTATGGAAATACTGTCTCCGAATCAGGCAGTTTGGCAAACACACTACACAAACCATTCAGAACCATCTCTGTAGTTCGAGGACCTGTATGCCAGACCAGCGATAGTTAAGCCTACTTCTCTGGACATTTAGACCTTAACATGTGTATACAACGATACAGCAGAGCTGTTTGAGTGGTATCCACTGGGTTATGTCCAGAGTGGCATACAAGACAAGACAAACAAATCAATTCTCTTTATCTTACCAAACTCTAACCGCTCTATTGGCACTGGAAAGGTACCGGTAATATGAATGTTGAGACATTCTCAGTGTGGCCTTCTATCTATATCTGTTTCACACCTACCATAATGTTTGCGACTGTGAATGTATAAAAACATTCAGTGCCAAAACTATACACCGGTATGCCAGATATACTCAACTGCAGTGAGAAGTGGAATCTCCTCATAGTTGTATGCCACCTACTATGTATATGTATATCACTTTTTCCTCCACTATAGCAAGTTGTCATGCAACTGAGGAGAATTTACCATAGATATTGTAAAGATTGCATCAGGATCAAAAAGAGAAGTGACTAGAGGTAAAGAGCCAAGGCATGGATCCTTCCGAGCAGGATGAACGTCTACAGTGGGATGTATTTAGCTGTCCAACAGAATACCATATCAGGCTGTTGTTAAAGAGCGATTATGTTTGTATATATAAGCACCTATGTGGATGAGTTTTCACCCTACCCAGCAAAGTTACCGAAGTTTGTTTTCAACTTGATCGTGGGTTTGGCTGGCTGACCATTGATGGTTGCGCTGTTTGCGTTGGCAGCTGATCGAGCTGCACTGGCCGACATGGACTGGTGAGACTTGACAGCAGCCTCTAGGCGGGGACGCATGTCAGGGGCAGAGGCCATGACAGCCCTGAAGTGTGCTGGGTATTGTGGGCCGATCTTCATAAGTTGTGCTAGCGCATGATCATGCAGGGTTCTTGTGTGGACACCACATGACGCGAGGCGCGGTGTGTCCACAAGGTAGGACACCAGGATGGGCACTAACAGCGACAACATGTTTGACCCTGTCAAAAACACAACCAATATTCTCATTAGGGACTTGAACTTCCTTTCTATAATCATGCAAGGCTCGCCAATGTAGGTAAGGATGAAGTTATTTTACTCCAAAGAAACTTGATTGTAGAAAGGTTTCATTAAGAGTGAAGCTGAACCTAAGGCTGAGTTATTCAGATATTATTTATATTTGCGCTCGTCCTGTTTCTTTAATGTTTCGCATATATGCCAATTAATTTATGTGCTATGCACATGGCTCCATGTATGGGCTCACTATCCTGAATTCTAACTTAAATTTCACATCAACCACTTACGTTTGTTTTCATCAGCAAGGCCGACCATCGTCTCCACGAGGCGAATGCTCTCTGTTACAATGGCCAGCTCCAGCTCATTTGTCGGACGCTTGGATCCAACAGCTATCAGGTGCTCAATAACAGCCGGTGCCATTTGGTGGATGAAAGGTGTACTAACCGAACGGTCAGGATGTTGATAAATTGATGTCAGCGTCTGCACACACTTTAACCGTACCTGCAAGGACACATCACAAAAATCCGTTACTATTTGTTGAACAAATCATTTAGTCACATGGCTTGTAAATAAAACCCAGATCCAAAACAAAACGCCTCCATGACGAGATTTACCATATTTTCCTGGAGTTGTAAGGCAACCCTCCAACTTGAGGGAATCCTGTATGGCGTACCTGGGACATGATCTGGATGACTTTAGACTTTAGTACTAATTATGCATAGTATCCATCCCTTTAAGGTGCATCCCTAACTTTGGCTGCTTCTTCAAATTTGCCTTTCTATTAAAAATATGTCAACCACACAATTTCCACCAAAACAAACAACAAGTAGACGGCACTTATATATACTGTCTTTGATTTTAATAAAATTCTATACTCATTTTGTCACAAATGCCATCAGAGTGATAACTCATTTTTCTTGACAACCCTGACTCATATAATGGGGGTCCTGTGATATAACTATTTATAGCTGCAGAATTATACTGACGATCCCCCGTAACAAACAAGTGGACTTACCATTTGATTGTCAGAACCCCATGCTTCTTTAAAGATGTCAGCACAGGGGTTGATGAGGTTGGGCACACAGATAACCTCTTTAGGGCTTGACACAATGAAGACTGAGATGGTGAGCAGGAGCACGTTCTCCTCCAGACCAGCTTTGTCATGCTGCGGGTCTGCAATTATACAGTTTATGCCTTATGTTTTATAATAACACAGTATACCTCTATGTTTTATGATATATGTGTGGAAAAATACTAAATTAACGCTCATAAAGTAACTTTGAAGTTAATAAATTTAACATAGGTGAAGCGATCTTGATCTCCCGTAACCCAGAAGAGCACTATTTTATGTCTTTTTTTTTGTTGTGCTGTGGCTGTGCTAGGGAAGTACAGAGAAGGTGGTACAGATTACCATATGCCAACTTCCACCCTGAATCTTTGGATGAGGCTTAAGACCCGCCCCCTACCCCAAGACCTACTCTCCTACCCCCTCCCCCACCCCCTACCAAGGCCTGACATCAGAACTGGTCACGCTCACAATGTAGGCAGTACCATACACAGGTGTAATGCTGGTTGTGTGCAGTACTAAAAAAAGTGGGAAACTGGGGTGTTGGGTGTTGGGTGGTACAAAAAGATAAGACATTCAACAATGGAAACTTTTTTCCTCTGTGATCTACAATATATATATTATCATAACATTTATGTGATGTGTTTTCACCTAACTAGTCATAAATTGCAAAAAATTTACACCCATATAGAACACATCATAAGCTAATTTTTACTTTTTAATCCATTTAGATATGATTATTTTTGAATTTTCAAAAATATACTCCCCAGACTAAAATTCCATGACTTTCCATGACAAAAATCTAAATTTTCCACGACATTTTTAACTGTATTTCGACATTATCGGGGTTGACCAGCAAAAATTCCTTCAATCGATGTGGAAAAAAATCCACTCCAATGGATTTTTGCAATAATTATTAAGTTTTCTCATTTTCCATGACTTTCCATGACTCAAGAAGAAATTTTCAAAATTTTTAATTCCATGACTTTCCATGACGCGTGGGAACCCTGTCATAAAGAGGACATGCCTCATCAGATTTGGGTGTAATTCACTGAAGAATATCTTTTTAAGTGCCTCAGCCAATCGCCTAGTGAAGGAAGACAAGTAAGCATTATTGTTGTTTTACCTGGGTGGGCGAAGTCAAGCACAGTGGCCAGAGCACTCTGTAGTAGTTTGATCCAGTCCCCGGCACACCTGGCATCCTGGGTGAAGTTTGACGTACACAGGGCCTTTAGACAGGTCAGCGCTGTGGCCACACATGTTGGTACCTTTGTCTCAGACGACCGCGCTGCCATCTCGCGAATTACACCCGTCGTGAGGAAGAGGATAGTTGGTAGAATAGAAACGCTCCCTGAGACAGAGATAAGAGTAACTAGGCATTAGCTTGAAGGTAGGAATAAGAAATGAATCACCATGCCATTTCTGCACTTTGTGTAGTATCATACCCATAGTTGATTCAGAAAGCACACACCTTTAACCAGTAAGAAAACCAGTTATAACTATTTTCAATCTATATCAATTGTTCTACTGCGCCGAGTATGCAGTGGCTTCCAGCCAGGTTACAAGTTGAGTAATAGTTAAGATGCATTTCAGTCTCAGAGTACATGGATGCGTATGGCAGCATTACTGGCTGTAGCCTCACGATATGCAGGTTAATTCAGGTTACATTACGATACAAACCTGTAGGGGAGCAGAGTGGGGGTAGGTCTGTCATGACATTCAGGGCAGTAGACACCAGCTGACACGTCTCCTCTGTAAGGCGCATGTGGCGAGTTGGTGGATGGAAGCCGGCTGCTGGCAGAGACGGGTTCAGAGCCGGTAAGTGGCGTACCATGACACAAAGTACCACCTCCAGTGTGGCAAAGACCACCGACTTACCAGGCACTATCTCCCCAGTCTCACCACCCTCCCCGACAATAACAGCCTTATTGGCTGGAGGTTCCTCCTTGTCAGCCGCCTCACCATCCTCAGGAGGGCTAGCTTCAAGCTCTGTAGGTAACCAAGTATATGTTTCACATTTCCATACAGAAAAAGGATAATAACACTAAACTCACATTGTAAACTCTCCCTAAACTCAACACGCTGAGGCTATGATGTATGAAAAATAAACATTAGGCGACGGAAAATGATGTAATTTGTACAATTGAAGTAAATTTACGGTAATGGCTTAATAATAAATGTGGTCTCGATCTCTTGGATGAGTTTTGATCAGAGATCTAGCTAAATCCATGTGAATCAGTTTTTGGACCGCTTATCATTTGAAATCCTACAATAGTAGAAATCAGATTACTGTATAATCTGACGTCGTATTTTACCTTTATTTCACCTCTAACAGGATATGTGCATGAAGGGCTTATGAGACACAATTCTGCTCACCTTTCTGCCTTTGCCTCTCAGCCTCAATATTTTCCTGAGCAGCCTTGATAACCTGTTTGACGACGGTCATGATCAGTTGGAAGCACTCGGTTGACTCGCGTGTGAGCAGCAGGCGGTGCGACACGTTGAGTAGCTCAATAGCCAGCGACTGGTCATGTCCGAGTTTGGCACGTGGCCAGGGGTCATCTAACAGGGTATAGATGGCACGTAAACACAAGTTTACCGTCTCCAATGGCTGCACTGATGTGGGGGAACACAGTGCCTCCACACAGATTCCTGCAAACAGAAAACACTGTTCAGTCACTTACATGTACATATTTCAACTCAAAAGAGAAACTGATAAAACCACAAATGTCGACTTTGGATTTCCATCAGGATGCAGTCTAATAGACTGTGGGTTGCTTTAGCGGTAGGAAATATCTTAGGGTCTACAAACTTAGGATACCATCTTACAGGGTGTTTACCCCCTATTTGAAATAATCATACTGCATCAAACTAAAACCCATCAATAGAAAACTTAATGTATCTAAGAGATAATGCCGGAAGCCCCATAATGATACCATTTATAGTTTTTGAGACATGGAGACACAGAGCCAGTCACTTTCTGTGAAAGATTTTCCATACAAACTGCAGGCAGAAAGTGGTCGTTCAGCACCCACATTGGCGCTGCACTGGGTGGCTCTGTACGACCTAGACTCTCTATAAAAGCTCTGATTTGATGTTTTTGATGGTCTATCACAACTTTGATATTTTAAAGGTAATTCTAAAGGTATATAAGGCTAATACATTAATCAATAGTACTATAGACCCATTTCACCATTCCTAGCCATTATATTGAATTTATATCCTCAGCTCAGACAACCTAAGAATCGGCTTAGACCTGCCCTTATATAATCCGTTCTACACTACTCAAAATACAAATTAACATGCAATAACTTTTTTAAAGAGAAAATATTGAATTTTTAAGTCTACTCATTGCTATTCATTGCGTTTTTATAGGCATGTTGATGTGCAGATAGACTTTTTAATTTAATAATGATAGAGAATGTGGGGTAAGACTCAAATGTAGCTTGATATCTTACCTATACCCTCTATGCCCTTAGGGCATTAGCTTTACTCATATAAATGCCTTAAGGCACGGATAAGCAATCATAGAACACATGCCTGACTGCCCCACTACTCAGGTAGGCCTATATCGTACAGTGCTACCTACTACAGGGCTCTATGGGGGCCGTTTTGGCAGCACTCAGCAGTGTAGGTAAAAGGCCTACATCTTTAACGGCCTACATCTTACCTAGGAGAAGGTGGAAGCGGTCTGTGTCAGTTTCATCAGCTTTCATGTTGGCTGGACGGCTGTCATCCTTATCCACGTTGGTAAAGCCAGTCTCCTTTAGCCACAATGAGGCTGCATACAGAATTGGCGGCCACGACTTCTTGTAGTGTGGGCGCGACGAGTCCATGGTGTCTGCCGTATAGAATGTCCCCCCTTCCGAAGGAAGTTGACTAGAGAACTCTGTAGGTAGAGCAGGTAAAGACATTGTATCTCTGTTGTTTAAAGAAAAAGATTTATTGGTGATGAAATTAGAGACTCTTTTCCCGTATCCCCCCCCCTCATATAATCAAGTCTACGCATCACTGACCCTGTCAATAAAATTGGGTGATGTGCATTGAAGCACAGAAGGCTCAGGGTTAATACCGTAGAACCCTGTATCAACCCTGTAGGGTTGGCAGGATGCAACCCTGGTGAGTTACTCACCAGGTCTACATTCTTGCATTTTGTAAAAATCATGTACCATTTAGTTCATTAAGACCTCCCTATAGCCAGCAGGTGCTGTCATTTGGTGTTGTGTTAGAATAACACCAGATGGCAGCACAGACTGTGGCAGCAGTATTGTACATATTGCTGCATGGATTCTCTTGATTAAAAAGTCAATAGTATAATTAATAGAGCTCTCAGAGAGTGGAGTATACATATGTTTCCAAACACTTTTATGATGGGTATATAGAGTACCATTGTATCAGCTACACCTTTTCCTTGGTTAAAGCAAATACATGAGCCTGTGTACATGCTGTTAGGGAATAGACAATGAATAGGAAAGTGGGCGTGGCCTAATTTTTCTATAACCGGAAGTCAAGCGTCTCACGTGTAGACGCTTTCGTCCGATCATATAGGAATATAGAGAGAAAGGTCGCACCCGGACCTAAGCCTATGGAGGACTGGATTGTAGAAAAAATGTAATTTCAGATACTTTTTTTTTCAAAAATCCCGTGTAAAGCCATGAATGGATCTTTTAATTTTTTTTTCTGGGCTGTAACTAAAGACTTATACATGAACTACCGTATTCTCTCGCGTAGAAGGCGCACCCCCAACTCAGAGAAGGCTGGTTCGCGTAGAAGGCGCACCTACCTCCTCTGAATTGGAATGTAGTAAAACCCCGCGTATAAGGCGCACCCTAATCTCAAGGGGACTAGTCTGAGTCTCCTTCTAGCTGGGGATAGCCTTAGATACAGTTGAGATTAATTTGGGTATGATGCTGATCATATATCTTTTTTTAATGTTACAAATGAGGTGTAACCAGAAGTAGAACTTATCTCTAACACTGTAGCATCAGTTCTTTTGGTTTCTTTTCATACATTCATATATTCTATCAATGTTGAAGCATGTGAGGGAATGAATTTATATCACAACATTATCTAAACATAGTTTGAACATCTGTTCTTAAGTCAAACATATAGCAAGTGTATATAAATGGTAAACTGGCTCCATCTGGTGGCACTTCTAGGAACCATTCCAGACAGTATACAATTGAAATTTACCTCAAACTGTACCTTAATCATGATGATTTATAATCATATATGCAATAGGAATGGTTCCTAGAAGTGCCACCAGATGGAGCCAGTATACCATTAATATACACTTGCTATATGTTTGACTTGAGAACAGATGTTCAAACTATGTTTAGATAATGTTGTGATATAAATTCATTCCCTCACATGCTTCAACATTGATAGAATATATGAATGTATGAAAAGAAACCAAAAGAACTGATGCTACAATGTTAGAGATAAGTTCAACTTCTGGTTTCACCTCATTTGTGGCATTCAAAAAAAAATATATGGTCAGCATCATACCCAACCTGATCTCAATTGAGATATCGGGAAAACCCCACGTATAAGGCACACCCCCAGCTCAAGGCAGCCTGCCTCCCGGGTTTAAGACCCATCCACGATCTGATTCGTGTATAAGACGCGCCTTATACGCGGGAGATTACAGTACTCATGTATGATGATTTTATTCATTTATACGGTAGCCTTTATTTCTTGTGGAAAATGTAAAATGAAAAATCAACAACAAATGACTTTTAAACACCATCGCCAACAAGGCGGTATAGAATCAGGAGGGACCCTGAGACAACAACAATTTAACTGTCATACACAGCACAAAGAGCATAATAATATTATGTATTGACACGTACTCAAGATCTATACAAAGCATGTGCATGTATACCTGAAGGTAGGGAGAGAAGGGCGTGGTCCTTTAGGGCATCAAGCCAGTGCTTGCTGAGTGTAACCATCTCTGGCTGTACAAGACTGAGCAGGCTTTCCCCACCAGCCGACGTCTCGCTACCATATTCCTCTTCTTCATCTTCTTCACTCACCACAGCCGACTTGTCCTGTTTCGCTTTATCATCATTCATGGCAACGATGTACACCTGGTAAGCATAGAACAAATGAGAGTTTTAGCAAAGCCGACGATGATGTATCCATACACGCACCTCCACTACGGAGCTACGTACGTTCAGAACGTATCTAACTGCTCTGCTACGTCATGGACGTACGTAGCTCTACTGGGCTGCACACGATTTGATGACGTAATGCACATCGTTGCTAGGTTACGCAGTACCGATACGTTCACGTCGGGGCTGCTAAAACTCTCTAAAATCTGGTTGTCTATGGTTTCCATCAATAGCTCACATGCATAGAAAATTGCAATATCTACTCGGTATGCCAATCTATGTTATCAGAAAGTAGAGAGAAATACCAGTTATCATGGGAATGTCCTTCCCCGTCATAAAGTCGAAATCTCAATGAATTGAATTATATCAAAGCTAAAGATCATTGTCTTCAATCAAGATATACGCTGGGGTAGCTGTTCTTCACTACCATCTTCATATATACCTAGAACCAAATATCGCAATGACCAACTCACCTCAGCCCAAGCTTTGAGCACGGCCAGTTTCTCCATGGTGGAGGCGCTCTCTGAATAGAGCGGTGACATATCCTTGCCGTGCTTCAGCTTGGCCAGGGACGACACCAGGAGCTGGTGGACCCGGCGCAGGTCATTCAGGTCCCGCGCCACCCCAGAACCGATCCAGCAGCTGCACACCTCACATGCTGCGGCCGTCACATCTGGGGCCGTCTCCGGGGTGAAGGCGGGCCGCAAGGCTGCACCCACCTAAAGCCAGGAATCACGTATCATCATTGTTGTGATCAATAATAAGTCCAAGAACAAAAAGGACACTGAAACCCCTCACAGGATGATAAATGTACGACAGATTTTATACAAATACACCTGTTTCTCATAGTTATGAAGTGGCTGAGATATCTAGCATCTGTAGACCATTGTTAATTCCTGTATATATATGTAAGATATTTTGATGCTACGTGTGTGGTCGTAAGAATATACATGTCTGTTCATGCATACAAAATATCATTATCTTACCTGTGCTTGAAATTGCTCTAGTATCACATGTCCTGGAAATTCTGGTTCTGGGACCTTGGCGAAATTGCTGATGACTTCCTGAAATGTATAACATGGGCTTATATTACATTACGCTGTATATTCCCCAGAGCTTATTCAATTTAAGAGTCGAACATCATCTTTCCAAATGGTGCAATTTATGTCATGAATTTATACCATGAACTGTATCACTTTGGTTGTGTTGATTGCCCCTTGTTTTACCATTACGGTGCGTAAAGTTAGTGTGTCATAATCAGCTACATTTGTGCACTCAATAAAGCTTAGGTCACACTGATTTACTTACCTGTAGAGCAGCCAGACCAGCGAGGCGCAGCTTATCACTGTCAGAGGTTGCCGCAATAAAGGCCATGCGAACCAGCTCCGACAAGTGCAGCACAAGGAAGTCGTCAGCTGCAAGCACACAAAAGAAAAGGTAGCTTGTTCAAATATTTTCCTATTTTTCTTGTGAAAAAAATGTGAAATGATGCTAGGGGTAACACATACCGGTAAGTATTGTACAGTTAGATCTGATATGAAGATCACTCACCTTTTCCAGCTCGTTTTAGCTCTTTGGCGAGGGCAAGATCTGTGTGTGCGCGGTGTCCATCACACACCTGCATGATCTTGAGGAGGCATTCAATGGCAAAGACACGGGTGGGCCAGCGAGGCTGCACAAGGGCACGCTTGATATCAGTGTCAGGCTGTTTGCCCTGTAGGCCCGTCTCATCATCTGCTGCCTCCTCCTTGTCTGGGTCCACCGGCTCCTCAGCCGGCGAGTTTAATGTACTCGACTCTATTTGAACCAGGACAAGGATTATACATTAACCAATGAATAAATCAAACATTCTGAATTCCACACCCCCAACTGATACATTTAGTTCGGTTTCAAGCCACGAAATTAAAAGTACACTATACATCTTATGATATCCCTAAAAAAAGTCTACGAGAGATTTCATTAAAACCTGTTTATTACCAGAGTAGATCATCATTGAGAGCTTAACGCCAGTACCTGTGGATGCCTGTAGGACATCTTTGATGAGCAGCAGCCAACGTGTGAGGTTGTCTGCAGCCAGTGACTGCAGCATACTGACCAGGGTGTCCTGCACATCGGACATCAGCTTACGGTCAGTCTCTGTGTCTAGCAGCGAGAAGAGCGCACCCTCTAGGCCTGTCTCCGTGATAAAGGCCTTGTCCTTGCCTTGGTACTTGATCTCATTGGCAAGTGTCATAGCATATTCACACACTTCTCGTGCTTCCCGCTGGGCAAGCTGGCGCAAACACGCGACAGCAGCTCTCCTCAGTAGAAGGTGAGAACTAGTCAGTGTCTCCTGTGAAATGAAAAGTAGTTCATGATTTTTATTATACATGCAAATAAATACATGGGCTGCACCCTACGGCTACATACTAGCGATATATTATAGTATGCTAGCATAAAGTATATCTACATAGACATAAGCTTAAATTGAATTAAACATTATTATACAAGATTCTACATGAGCTCTTTCCATGGGAAGTATGGTAGATTTCTATAGCCTATAGGTACGTTGCTTCTGGGTGTGAGCTATTTAGTATCCTTAAGTTACCCTGGTAGATGTTACCTGTCTGCAATTCTCTAAAATCTAACGTAACTAGACAACAATTTTTCACGAAAGCAGTCAAAATGGTAACTGTGGCAATAAGAGCTCTTACTATAGAGCTATGAAATTATACAGAGCAACAGAACTACACTAGACTAGAGAATATTAGAACTTGAGAATTGCTGATTACATGTTATCAAATACAGACTATGACCCTACCCTCCCTCCTACAACCAGTGTTGTGTCTACCACATACATACATATATACACAGACTGAGCAGACAAACTTACACATAGATGCGGCACCAGGGTGGTGAGGTTGACATGGCGAGGAGCAAACAGGTGTAGCTGCTGTAAACACGAGATGGCCTCAGCCTGTACCAGCGAGTCCGAGTGATCCTGCATCACCGCACAACAAATCAGGCAAGACAGACGTGCCGTCGCTATTGAGCCTTGGTTTCCTGAAATTAATGCAAGGTCAGTTTAACACCATTTACACTACCAAACAAGAGGAGTATGGGAGTGGCAACCATGCCAGTAGATCTATCATGATAGTGTCAACGTGTCACAACATTTGTGCTGTAGTCTACCAAACTTTGGAGTGAGTGAGTGAGTAATAGATGTTTAACGCCATTTCGACAGCTAAGGTCATATTCATGGCGAGAACGATATTACACAATTTCACAGAGGAATGTGTCAGTGCCCGCGCATATGTGCACCACACACATCCTGAGGAAATAGGAAAGATGAGAAGTAGACCCTTTTAAGTGGGCTAGGGAAGCCCACCCAAACTTTGGACATTTCTAGATTGCAAATTGAGCTGTAAATATGAACGTTATCATTAGTTTGTGCGTTATCCTCCGTCTTATACATAAGGGTTTTGGTTCTCCCTTGATCCACAAGGGGGACACCAAAGACCTTTCTTTTTAGGGCATTTGTGCACTAGGGCACTGTGGACGCTACCTTGATAACCGAATAGAAATTACCCGAGGGATGAATGAAATGAAGAGTGAAGGAGAATGAAGGTTCTAACGAGCCTGGTACCACTGACTGATTATCTTTGGAAGAACTCATCAGATCTAAAGGTAGTACCGTAATCTCTCGCGTAGAAGGCGCACCCCCTACATGGGAAGGCCTATTTACGTAGAAGGCGCACCTACTGCTCTTGGATAACCTTTTCAAGTAACCCCGTGTAGAAGACGCACCCCTAACTCAGCAGGACTGGTCCGCGTACAAGGCGCACCTTGTACATGGACTAATACAATGCTGGATTTGATGCATACCATATAATTTTTAGAATGTCACAAATTAGGTGTGAGAAAAAGTAGAACCTAACTGTAAATTCTGTATCATCAGTTTTTTTTTTTCTCTCCATACAGCATCCATCAATGTTGTGGCATGTTAGGGAATAGAATATATATATGTATATATATATATATATATATATATATATATATATATATATATATATATATATATCATCACACTATCTAACGATTCAGTGCCTTTTTCCTGTTAACTGCTGTGCGTTATCCCGGAATAACCGCATTCTGAAACCTTCATTTTGTTCCAAGATGCCTTTGGTTAGAATCTGGACATGTTGATAAATTTGAGACGCATACAAAGTCAACTTCTCCATAAATTTCCAGTTAAAACCGTTCAGGGTTCTATGGGGAAGCAATCCCGGGCCGCGCTGGCAAGAGGCGAGCACCATAACCACTATACTAGCCAGAGTGTGGTAGAACCTCATGTTAAAAGATAAATTTGACTAACCCTTCCGCCATATGTTCGCATATGCACACATATTTTCCATAGAATCCAAGGTTGTCATGTTAATTCATTCATCTTGAAGCATATATATGATCCATAGATGGAGATGCAAAGCCAATTTCCTCCATAACATTCGATATAAAAGAGGAGTACATGAATTTTCAAAGTGATACGTCTCGCCACACGCCATAGCTCCATCCTCCTGACGCAGTTCTACATCCGGGCCACTCCCGCACTGTCAACATGAAGCCGTGCATGGCGGGTGGCGAGACATATTGCTATGGAAATTCATCCAATCCTCTTATATTTCCAATGTTATAGAGTAAATTGGCATAACCATCTATGGATACTATATTTACTGGAACCTGGATAAATTCACATGACAAGGTTGGATTATATGGAAAGTTTGTGTCGAAAGGCGGAGGTATGACGGAGTATGAGGAGGGACAACATGGCCATGTCAATGCGGGGAGGATAGTATGCACTCAGAAAATGTCTTCTCCTGCCTTTATTCTGGGGTTATAAGGTAAGATATTAATACAAAATGGAGGAATCAGTGTGATAAACGCATTAATTAATGGATAGGGTTATTCTGGGCAAACCAGCACGAGTGGATCAATATCCATTAATCAATAGCTTAATAGTTTGAATATCGTTATTTGACTTATCTAAGTTCACCTATACACTATACTACCTAGAAGTGATTCCATCTGGTGTCAATTGTAGGAATTATTTAAATGATTCCTAGAAGTTGATAATTTGCGAGAAATGACTGTTGTTTTTGTCCTATCGCTCTAGTATTATCGCCCACACGAATTTCACGATGAAATTCTTTTCTTTGTGCTCATCAAATGCCCAAAAATCTTATAAAGATGGTTAGATCTCGTCCTGTAGATGAAGATATCAAAAGTTTTAGGCCGGGGGATCTCAGATAATTTTTGGCAGGCTTCAGAAGATTGCACCCAATGCTAAAGAATAGGAACTTTGGTTGCGCGACAGCTTTAGTGCCTTATTTGGAAAAAGTGCTATTCTTCCAGCTTTTGAAAGCCCTAAACCTGTACTTTTATGGGGAAGAAATACTGTATCGATATCGATGTATTATCGATTGTTTTGTAAATGCCGACCAATTTGATTTGAGGGGTAACGATGACACTCCTAGGCAATATGTTTAGTATAGGAGTCTATGGGTACATGAAATATGAAATCAGGTGTTAAGAATGGGTAGAATGCCTATGTATCACACCCAAAGTGTCGATAAAGCTGGGTTATGTCATATAAATTAGGAATAATATGAGCAAATATTGTCATATTTGGCAGTTTCATTTTTTCCCACCAGTTGTCGTTTGAGTATATCATGCCTACTACCTTTAACATCCAATTAAAGGGCCCGGAGAGTAGAAGCCAGATATTTAACAGACTCAATACCAGGACATTTCCATGATTCTCCATGATACAAATCAAAATTCTCCATGACATTTTAAACTGATTTTGGACATTATCAGGGCTGACCTGTCGACAAAATTTCTGAAATAGGAGGGGGGGGGGAATCGTCTACTTCAATGGATTTTGCAATTTCCATAACTCCAAATGACATTTTCAGAAATTCCCTGACATTCCATGGCTTTCTCTGACAACTTTTGATTTGATGACATTCCATGACGCGTGGGAACCCTGAACTTTAATCGTATGGCAGTTTCCACTAAGACTAACACTGGGGAAAGCTCTGATCTCTTTAATCGAGATAAAAGATGGCCGCCATTGCAGCTTGGCTGACAATTTTTGAAAAAGGGCCAACTAAATCAAACCTCAATATTAAGCACTGGAATGATTAAAGGAGGCCAAATACTTCATAATTATAAAAATCTTTTTACCATATTCTAAAACTCCAGGTGGGTGGATAAGTGGGATCACGGACCTGATACACTGGATATGAAAGAAAGGCCTTCTCTGGGGGAGGTGTGACATGGGTGTGTTATCACCATTTGCAACTACCGTAATCCCCCGCGTATAAGGTGCAGCCCACATATAAGACGCACCTAGAGTTTTGGAAAATTCTCAAAAAATGAAAAATTCCTAACTTTGGTTCTACTGAATGAATTTTCAAAATTCAAAGATCTATTTGTAACTTGGGCCCCATGGACCCCCTGGGCCCCCATATATCCTATTATGGTTAAGGGGGCATGTAACATATTAAAAGAAAAGTCTTGGAGTCCCCCTTGTGGATGCAATGGGAACTAAAAACCCCCATATAAGATGCGCCTTATACGCGGGAGATTATGGTAGATGGCAATGGAAATCCATATTCGTCACTAGGTGGCAGCACAGAGCCAGCATGTTAAACATCTTATATTCTATTTATTCATAATTTATTCTTACAAATAATATGTAATTTTTGTAGCTAGAGCTATACTTAAGCATTATAGTAATGCACAGATAGGTTATCTATGCAATGAAAACAGTATATATGTAAAAGAGAGAGAACTGAGTGTGCTGCCCCCTGGTTGGTAACTATGGAAGCCTCCTACAAAATCTTGTAGTCATTGGGCTTAGAAGATAATTTTCTTCTGTCCCTTAAAATTTCCATAGATCCATGATTCAAAAGGATTTGGATAGCTATGTTCCTCATCTAAGTGACCCAAGTGATTTCCTATGGATATCATGAGAAGATTTTCTAGATGGGGGTGAATTTTTGGCAATTTTTCAAAAAAAAACTCAAAATCGGAGCCTTTTCTAAAAAATATCCACTTTTGATATCATGATGAAATAAGGTCAGTCAGAAACTTCAAATCAAGGGCTTTCTGATACTTTTTATCTCAAAGAGCTGTGACAAAGGTAAGTGGGGCAAAAAAATTATCTCAGGTTGATCATTCTGATAGAAATAAAAAGCTAATTCAGCCCTGAACTCATGAAGTGGCAGTCAGGAGATAATTTTCTTTTGTCACTTAGAATTATGATAGATCCATAATTCAAAAGGATTTGGATAGCCATGTTCTCCATCTAAGTGACCCAAGTGATTTCCTATGGTAAATATAATAACTCGAAAAGTGAAAAGCATGTGATTGGCTCTCATCCTGTTGCATCAGCACTCCCTTACGCATCTGGGTGTCTTCTGGGGATTTCGACCTGGCCAGAAGTAGAATGATGTCACACTGGAGACAAGCATTCACGCCATCTCAGTTCCTCAGGGACGTGGTGGGACCATGCTGCCACACATTTCCGACTGTTTTCAGAGGAGATCTCATCTGAATAATAATCTTCCATTTAAGTTTCCAAAAGTTTCAGATGATCTCATCTGAATCTAATTCAAATTTAGATGAGATCTGGCATAAATCCTTTCTGCCCCCGAACCCCCGTTTGGCCGGGCACCCCGGGAACCGTGACGGCATCAACATTCGTCTCCACAGAGGGCCATGTCGATTCTCAAAGTATGCACCCTTTTGCCTCCCTTACACAGGTTATTTGCACCACCAAGCCACTATTCGCATAACTCCAGCTGATTATGCCTCTTATATACAAAATTTCCATCTTTTTTTAAAACTTTTTCGCACCACCAAAATGACTGAAAGTGCAGGGCCCCAGGGTGTCTCCTTATAACTCGCGTTTCGAGTTAATCACAAAAGAAAATTTTCTAGAGGGGGTCAATTTTTGGCAATTTTTCAAAAAAAAAAAAAATCTTCAAAATCAAAGCCTTTTCTCAAAAATATCCACTTTTGATATCATGAAATAAGGTCAGTCAGAAACTTCATATCAAGGGCTTTCTAATGTTTTTTTTAATCTCAAATAGCGGTGACAAAGCTAAGTGGGGCAAAAAAAATTATCTCCTGTAGGCCATGTTAATGCCTACCATCAGTAGTTCCCATTTCTCCCACCAGAGACCCATGGCACAGTTGATAGACTGCAATGCTATACTGATTCAAATCTAGTCTTTCAGGTCCGTGGTGGGATGCACCTTATACACGGGAGATTATACGTAATATTTACCCTTAGTTCCTTGTGTCTAAGGCAACTCTACATACCAGACACTCATTGAGTTCAAGGAAGACCTATAAAAGCACATGTGGGCTATCTTTGACCACTGTAATTCAAATTGATGTAATTTAACCCTGCATTGGAGGCACATCCAGGCTCCTATGAAATATTAGGGTATAAGCTGCGCCTTATGTGCAAGGTATTATTGTACTTTGAATATGCTATATACGTGACTGTTTACTTCAACGTGTTTACGAGTGGATGAACATGTATAAAGACCCAATTACCTTGTAGTTCGGGTCCGATTGTAGTTATAAGTGCAGACAGGCACTTCCCCATGCACTGATGGACGTCTACATGGGAAGGTGGCACACTTAGAAGGAGTTGTAATACGAGAGACAATGTTGGTTCTACATAGCTCCGGAACATCGGACCTCCAGAATCAGCAATAAGGGCCAGTGCATGTAATGCCCATACCTGAAAAGCAAATTGACAAATATTTCACAAGTAAAAACACATTTCACTCCCTTGGTATCTATTATCAATAAATTACTTGTTTAAATGAGGTCATTTTCGGTTGAGTCAAAGACCATGTAACACATTGTAAGTATAATCTTAATGTGATCTACAACTGGTTTCCTTACCTGTACAACAGGTGAGGTGGAGTCCTGTGCCAGTGCAAGAAGGATGGAGACGGAGGTGCTCAGGTGCTGCCCCGACCCCATACCACCTACATAGCGGTGCAGACAGCCCAGTGCCAGCGAGTGGCCAGTCCGAGTTACCACATCTCGCGCTGACTTGAGCCGATCAAAGCTGTACTGTGCCATCTCCGCAATAAATTTAGATTCCCCAATGACCTGCGCCATGCGACCTAAAGCCTCGCCAGCAGCACACCTTAGGATGGGGTTGGAGCTGTTCAACGCACCCTGGATAAAGGACAACACAATATGTCAACTGTACAATGTATCACATAATAGCGAAATTTTGCGAGGGACAAAAAAATGATCCACTTGACAATTTACAATACAAATTCTCGCGAACAACGTTCTCACAAGAGAAACTGAGAATAATTGGGGAAGAGAACAGTTCCTGTTTGGACATAAACTTCAAAGGGTAGACTCATTCTTTTTTGTTTGATGGAATAGTCCATCAAGATTAAGGCCACAAGTCCGGAGAATGGATATCAACTCACCAAAACCAAGTTTATAGCTGCTTTTCGGACTTCCATTTGTCCAAACCCAACCTTTCCTTCAGCGAGACCCTACCAATTGGAAAGAATTAAGCAATTAAATGCACGTACTGGTAACATGATGCTAACCTACTTTCATACTTCAAGTATAGAACGAAACCTATGCAAAACCCTTCAGCACTAACAGTACAAGATAGTGTTGTGACTATTGGTTTACCAGTAGATTCAATTGTCAACCTTTGAGTACCGTAATCTCCTGCGTTTAAAGCATGAACAAAAATCATTTCATTATCTAACCATAGTTTGAATATCTTTTTTGAGTTATCTAAGTTCATGTACATGCGATTTCTATATAATCTGAGAGGAGTTCCTTTTATAATGCTGCACACGCTGGTATTTGAATCTCTGATTAAAAGGTCAACTTAGTATAATCAATAAAGCTGTCAGTGTGTGTGTGTGGGGGGGGGGGAGGGGGTCTAAACACTTTTATTGTTACCAGAATGGTATGCCTCATTCAGTAATTCTTGAATATATAGAGCACCATGGTCCAAGCTACACCTTTTCTTTGGTTTAAACAAAGATACAATGTATAAGTAAAAAAGGTGTTAAATAGAGTGCAAACATCTCTCTTTGAGGAGGTCCCTAATCCTCTAGGATGCGCCTTCTATGCGGACGATGCCACTGAAGATAGGGGTGCAACTTAAACGAGGGATTACTGTATTTTGTTTTAGAGTATATAGAACGAGTTCTTACCTTGAGGGCACACAATACTGCAGTGAAGATGTTGATCTGCATGGCCTGTTGGCGCGATGACTTGGCTTGCTTGATGCACTCTGAAAAATGCTCCAGCATCTGCAGTCGGTGTTTATGTGCTACTCGTGGGAAGACGAGACCATACAGTCGCACTGAACTGTCAATAACAGCTACACCCAGCGGCAGGGGACCAGGCACACTCTCACCCTGTAAAGACACATAGGCCTACTAAGAACCGTCAATCACAACATATAATATGTGTATATGAGTGGTAGAGGACAGGACGAGTGGTAGAGGACAGGACACTCTCTAATAGCGATAAATACAATTAATCTTGCACGTGTATATAGGAAGTTTTCTCAGGTCTGTGTTTGTCTGAGGGGGAATCCCATGACAAAAGACAAGCATGTAGGCCCAGGCTCGCCCATATGGACACCAGCTGCCCACATGCTCACCTCAAGCCACAAGAAACCCCAAGTTTGTCGCCTTTTACGAATCTGGTATGCCCTCTGGTAGAATGGAAGGAGAATTCCTCCTTTGTGGACTCCCAATGAAGTTATTCTGCTCCTCCATGCCCTCACATGATGGTCCCCACTCCACAGGGGGATTTTGACCAACTAGCCAACTTTGAAAAGCTCTATACACCTTGATAATTGGAATATCAAGAAACAGAAAAAAAGTCTCAGGATAATGACTAAGACTAGGCTCCAATCATTGAATCAGGAAATTGTGTCAATCATCCACTCCATGAGGCCATTCTAATGCAAAGTAGTTATTCAGTTTCAAAGGCAACCAAATCCCCAAATGGGTTAAGTTTCATAGAGGGATGGAATACGATCATACTAGTGTATGATGCGTTTCACTGTCTATAGCCTCCCCTGTCAAAGCCCCCCCCCCCGTCAAAAGGCCCCCTGTCTTGCCCCCCCCCCCCCTACCAAAGGCTCCCCCGGTCATTAGGTTCCCCAATGACATAGAATAGCAAAAACTGGTGGACATTTGATGGCCAAACTGACATACATTTGGTGGTCAAACTGATGGGTTTTTTTTTGGTCAAACTGAAGGACTGACATCATGGTCACACTGGCGGACATAGGGGTGATACTAGTATCAAGGACACTGTATGATCCTTGCTAGCGGATATTACGGTAACACTGGCGGACATAGGGGTGATATTAGTGGACATTATGGCCAAACTGGCGGACATAGGGCAGGGATGGAAGTCAGGGAGCCCGAAAATCCCTGAAATGGTCCAATATGGGCCCAAAAACCTGGGTTTTTGTATTAATGTATAGGGCATTGGAACTTCAAAATCCCTGAAATCAGGGAAATCCCTGAAGTCTTTCATCCCTGCATAGTGGTGATACAGTCATGTCATCCTAGTTAGAACGCCGATATAGCGGTCTCATCAAAACTGACCAAAATCAATGAATGCTTCCCCGTAATCCCATAGTTAAGTATGAGGCTCCAGTGTGCCTCTGTCTAACAATAAATTTGTTTTAATGTAACCCCGTGCTTAACATTTGAAAATCCTATTTTCATTTAAATCCACAAACTTAGAGTGCTGTCACATTGGCGGACATGGGGGTGATACTAGCGGGCATCATGGCCACCCTGGCGGACATAGGGGTGATACAGTCACGTCACCCTAGACTAGTCCCGATATAGCGGTCTCTACACCATCTGTCCATACCTCCTACTGCACCATTTGATTACACTATAGATGGCACAGTGGCGGATCCAGGAGCTGGAAAAGGAGGGAGCGCAGCCCAAAAAGACTGAACAAATTTTGGGTTTCAAAATATGTAATTAAACTCTTAAGTACTGGGAAAAGGGGGTGCGCCGCTGAATGTCTACAGTAGTCCAGCCATCTCATGATTTGGTCACCAGTCAGTAGTTGAGTGCATCCATTGTGTATTTAACATTAAAAAAAATGACTCGGTATTCCAGTCAAGGCCCTCCATCCACCCCCCCCCCATCCATTTGACCAAACCCACTCACTGGATGCATAGCTCGTGTTGAGAGAATGGTTCGAGTGACTGCGTTTGATAGCTTTCTCTCTGTATGCATGCCTACAGATCAGAGATGCCACTCACTGGCCGACATAAACCAGGAAAACTGGACTTTTGGACACATTTTCCCAGGTATTTAATATAATTTAATGCAGGAAAACCAGGAATTCCTGGTAAACCAGGAAAAGTGGCATCACTGACAGATGTAGGGGTAGGTTCTGTCAGAGCTTCCCTTTCCGTCTTTTAGAAAAGCACAAGACAATAGATATGGAAAATGAGACAGACATAACAGTCAACATTAATAATTCAAAATACAGATACCTTGTTCGAAAGGCTTTCCCTTCGAGTTGACAAGTACATGTACATAGATGCTCATGCAGCTGGCATGTGAGGATTCGGGGAGGAGGGGGGGGGGCTCACCAAAACTGAGCAAAAACAATAAATTTGTTTTAATATAACCAAAGCTTAATTTTTTTTTTAAATTAAATTTTATTCTTTTTTCAATCAAATCTACAAACTTGCATCTGATATGTGAGAAAAATCGTATTATGGATTTGGTGTTGATGTAACAATTAAGAGCCTACAGTGACCCACCACTCACCCACCGCCCCCCCCCCCCCCCACCACCACCACCACCACCACCCCCACCCCTCCCCCTCTCTCTGTTTCACGCTTGCGGGCATTCCGGCTCCCGGGCAATGGGGCACCTGAACGGGACTGGAAGGACTGCCATAAAGTGACTGTACTATTATGGTTAAGACACAAAGTCTAGCTCTCCTTTTTCTTGTGAATAGGCATGTATATGACACCTGAACTGGTATGCTGGATTATCTTTATTCTGCACCTTGTTAAAACCAAATACTTGTATTTATTTCATTTATAATAGCAACACATTTCCAGTTATCAAACCCATGTATAGCTGCATGTGACCAAAATCCACGAATGCTTCCCCAAAATCCCACAGTGGAGTAAGGGGCTCCAGTGTGCCTCTGTCTAACAGTAAATTTGTTTAAAATTTGTAAAATGTCTAAGGCTGTGCCACAGGCACAAGTATGATTGACTATCATGTACTATGGCCATAACTCACCAGGGCTGCAATGTTAGACATTGATGTCTAGTCAATCAGATAATAAGATTGTGTAAGTGATCCTGTTCTTAAAGGGCTAAAAGTCAGTGATGCATATATGCAAGGTTTAAAGGGTTCCCTTTAGAAAGGTGCCTGGCCAACACTCTTGTAGTGGTGTTTTGAGATTGGGTAGAGCAGAACTAGTTGAGTACCTCAAGGGACACAGAGTGTTAGTGCATCATACCAACCTTAGGGTAATAAGGCCTTTGTATGGTTGTACATATATGTAGGTGGCCTGTTAAAGGGTTAAGGATTACCCCAAGGTGTGACAACATCAATACTCTATTCCCATGTATGAATAATCTGCTAGTAGCCCTCTTAATATGCCTTGTCAGCACATACAGGGTCCCTGTACTATAAGGTAACAGCTTTGTAAAACTCATGGAGACACTGTATCTGCAAAATATGGTAAGGTTTAGATAGAAGTAAATACTTGATTGACGTCTAGTCAATTAAGTAATAACCCATGCTTAAGATTTGACAATTTTTTCCCCCCATTCAAATCCACAACTTTTTGACCCTCAAATATAGGAAATTCTACAGATGTCGGAGAAATCCTATCCCGACTGCAGCAGGGAGACATCTATTAAACCTTAAAGCCAAATGCTACCACATGTCCAGAACAGGTTCTGCTGCTGATAACCTCAAATAACTCTGGATTATATTAGTTTGATGAACTAACAATAAGAAAATGCAAAAAGACTCCCTATTGTCGGGTCGAGTGAGTGAGTGAGTAATAGATGTTGAAAGCCATTTCGACAGCTAAGGTCATATTCATGGCGAGAATGACATTACACAATTTTACAGAGGAATGTGTCAGTGCCCGAGCATATGTGCACCACACTCATCCTGAGGGGATAGGAAAGATGAGAAGTAGACCCGTTTAAGTGGAATAGGGAAGCCCGTTGTCGGGTCGAGACATTCCTTTTAATATTGTGATTCTCGATGACATTGATGAAGAGATAACTCAATAACCCGTAGATACAATTTATATATCTTTATTGCATAGGCTTACCAATTGATATTTAATCATGAACAATACTTCTTGCTTGGTTAATGAGATGATACACATTTCCATTGTAAGAGATTCCATACCATTCTTACAATATAATAAATAAGTCTTTCCGTCCCACGATGATGCACTCCATCGTGCACTCTAGTATTACCATAGGAAATTTATGGTTCCAGGCTTGGCATGCCTGTATGATAAATTAATCTATTGAGTACAGCACATAATCTGAATTCCTCGAAAATGAAAATATATTGACTTCTGAATTCCTCGAAAATGAAAATATATTGACTGATTGTCAATACGGTTTTAGGCCAAACCGAGGTACTGCGGATGCAGTATTCGATGTTTTGAAAGATTTTTATAATTACAGAGACGATGGTCATGTGACCTCGGCCTGTTTCATAGACTTTACTAAGGCATTTGATAGCGTAAAACACTCAAGCCTTATTCATAAGATCAATCAACTGGACTTGAATTACACTCTGACAAAATGGCTGGAAGGATATCTGGCGAACCGGGCTTATATTACCATAGCAAATGGAGTGAAATCTGACAGAGAAAGAGTTACATTCGGGGTACCCCAGGGTTCCATACTGGGCCCATTACTGTTCGTATTATATATAAACAATCTACCCAATGTGCTAAGACACTGCAAATGTGTCATGTATGCAGATGACGTATTACTATACGTCGACCATGCGAATGCTGAAGAGTCAGTAAGGCTGCTACAGTCAGACATTGACAGAGTTCACCAATGGTGCCTAGACAATTATATGACAGTCAATACACAGAAAAGTATGGTTATGTACTTCGGATCAGGTATAAAAACTGACCATTTGTTAGGTCCAGTAATCAGGATGGGTGGACAGACTCTGCCTATCTGTAAAACGTATACCTACTTAGGCGTAGAATTAGACTGCCGGCTTAGTGTACAAAATCACATTGCCAAGACCAAGAAAATTCTGGGTAATAAAATGTATAAGTTAACCAAGCTACGGAAATTTATACCAACAGAGCATTGTGTAACAATCTACAAATCATCCATCTCGCCTTGTCTTGAGTATTGCTCATTCTACACTGGCAGTGGACATCAAGCTAACCTTGATAAGCTTCAAAGAATGCAAAATCAAGCTCTCAGAATCTGTCTAAGAGCCCATATACGAGATATGTCGGTTAGAGCGTTGCATGTAGCATGCTCAGTAAATTTGCTTAAAGACAGACGCAATGTCCAATTACTAATGATAATATGGAAAAAATGTCAGATGGGGGAAGGTACAATCGTTGAAAATATTAGAACTAGAGGAGACAGGAAAATTAAATTTGCTAGACGCAGAGCGCGAACCTCTTTTTACCAAAAGAGCCCGTATTACCGAGGAGTAACCCTCTGGGATAGTCTGTCCCATCAGGAACAACATGTACATGATAAAAATGCTTTTAGAGGCATTGCCAGGAAACACTGCTTAAGTCTTCCTATGTAAAATATACGAATAGTGTATCATGAATTTGAACCCTTCTTCAAACTGTATAGCATAATGCATTGTTCAATCAAATGATGTGTTATTACACTTACAATGAAAGTTATGTTTCGTTTACATACAACGGATGCTCACCGTATTGTAACTGAACTATACCTGGATGGCGCGCATAAAAACGTTCCACCTGTCGGAACGAAAGTGCTGAATAAACAAAAAAAACAAACAAACATAATGCTGCATGGCTATGATGTTGTACACCAGAAGGTGGCGCTGTACAACCTACGTCTGAGCTGGATGATAGTCAGAGCTGCTACTGGCTGCCTAATGGAAGAATGGATATCCCATCCCATGGGCCTGCTAGCTCTGGTTCATACTGGAATGAACTGGTATGTGGGCCTCAGTATGGGATAATTCTGTATGATGGTTATCATTCATAATGGCTGTCCTGCGTAATGGTTATTCTGCATAATGGTTACTTTATTCTTTATTCTATATTCTGGACTGTGATGATAGGGTCTGTGTATTAGCTGTTTTAATAGGGTCCTAATCATATAGAAAGGTGAAATATGGGTGGTTAATAAGTGGTGGCGATAATTATATAGAGATTACTTTTTGGTGGGATTCCTAATGAATTTAATGTATGTATCATGCTGACACAATGTCACGGTGCTTACTTTTTCAGTATGACAATTTAAGTGTAAAATGCCTTAACTATAGCAATGAATGGTAAAAACTATTTTTTCATATCATGTCTCATACATACTGACCCTCTGCTGATTTTTCTACAAGCCTCTCTGGGTTGAAAGAGGACATCTATACAAACATTTTAAAGAAAGAAAAATGGGGGGTCACAGTTGAAATGAAAAAGTTGTGAATTTTTCAAAAATATCAATTTTGCTATAAGGCCCTATGGGAATCCAAATGGCATATAAATATCTTTAATGTCTCTAGTGTGATCAAAAATGAACTGAAAAAAATATGTACAGGTAAAGTGGTCAAGTTAGGGTGAGAAATACCATTTAAATAGTATAACTGATGTGTTTTGATTTCTGCCTGGTGGCTTCTGTGTATCGGGTAGCGTTTGTCTTTAAGGGCCACAGAGTGTTTCAGTGCATCATGACGACTTTATGGCAACAAGGCCTATGCATAGTTATATGTAGATGTATGTAGGTGGCCCTTAAAGGGTTAATGACCACTGGTCACATGACATACAACAGGAAGGTGTCTATTAAAGTAGAAGGGCCTCAGAGTGTTTCAGTGCATCATGCCCACCTTATGCCATCATGACGACAGCACAAACGGCCCATGTACAGTGATATGTACATTAATGCATAGTTATATGTAGATGTATGTAAGGTGACCCTTAAAGGGTTAATGACCACTGGTCACGTGACATACAACAGGAAGCCGTCTATTCAACGTTAAGGGTCACAGAGTGTTTCAGTCCGTGATGACGACCTTATGGGAAAATGCCCATGAATATGTACATGTATTTAGGTTGACCTTAAAGGGTTAATGAGCACTGGTCACGTGATATACAAGAGGAAGGCGTCTGTTAAAGCAGAAGGGTAACAAGGCCAATGGATATGTAAATGTATGTAGGTGGCCCTTAAAGTGCTAATGACCACTGATCCATGCATAGTTATATGAACATGTATGGAGGTGGCCCTTCAAGGGTTAATGACCACTGGTTAGTCTGGTACACATACAAGGGGAAGGCGTGTGTTAAAGCTGAAGGGTAAAAAGGCCTTCCGTCGTTCAAGAGAATATAGTCTGAGCTTGATGTATAAGCCTCAGTCGTTATAATGAAGCCTATTTCACATGTAACTATTCATTTGCATTAATTCATTAATTGATCTACTTTCATAGAGGATTCAGTAGTATAGTGGTTATCACTGGTACCTCTTATTCACTTGAGATAAGACACACTAAATCCTTATTCTGGACACTCATATTTATTAATAATTATTGTCTTAATCTGTCAGAAATATGTTAGACTATCTTGATAAATAAAAAAGACTTGTGCAATCAAGCCTCGAACCCACAATCATCTGTACAAAACCACTATGTACAGGAAGGCTCGTTCGTGGGATTCGTTCATGGGTAAATCTAACATGTATAATGATTCAGGTTCGAATCCCTCATTAGTTCAAACATTTTTTTAATTCAAATCTTAAAAAAAATCCTTGATATAATGAGGTTTTCTAACTTATACTCCTATATTCAGCGATGTTAAAATCAGAGAGTGACATCTGATCATTATTTCATATTTCTTAGATCAATAATGAGTAATATATAGTTATATGTACATGTTCGTAGGAGGCCTATAAGGGTCATGTGACATACAGCAGGAAAGAATCTGTTAAAACTTAACGGCCACAGAGTGCTTCAAGACTTTATGACAAGAAGGTCTATGCATATGTATGTATGCAGGTGGTCCTTGAAGGGTTAATGACCCTTGTCCATGCGGGCTTCCCTAGCCCACTTAAAAGGGTCTTTTTCTCCTCTTTCCTATCCCCTCGGGATGTGTGTGGTGCACATGTGCGCGGGCACTGACACATTCCCCTGTGAAATTGTGTAATGTCGTTCTCGCCAAGAATATGACCTTAGCTGTCGAAATGGCGTTAAACATCTATTACTCCCTTGTCCATGCAGTTATATGTACATGTATGTAGGAGGCCCTTAGAGGTTTAAGACGACTAGTCACGTGACATACAGCAGAAAAGCGTCTATAAAACCTGAAGGGCTACAGAGTGCTTTAAGACCTTATTGCAAGAAGGTCCTTGCATAGTTATATGTACATGTATGAAGGTGGCCCTTAAAGGGTTAATGACAAATGGTCATGTGACATACAAGAGGAAGGCGTGTGTTAAAGCTGGAGGAAAAAAGGCCAAAGCAGTTGTATATAAATATATGTAGATGGCCCTTCAAGGGTTAATGACCACTGGTAGATGTAGATGTATGGGGTTGGCCCTTAAAGGGTTAATGAATGACTAGTCACGTGAGAGCAGGAAAACGCACATTAAAGCTGAAAAGCCACAGAGTGTATTAGTGCAGCACTACCAACTATATGTGGATGTATGTAGGAGGCCCTTAGAGGGTTAAAGACGACTAGTCACGTGACATACAGCAGAAAAGCGTCTATAAAACCTGAAGGGCCACAGAGTGCTTTAAGACCTTATTGCAAGAAGGTCCTTGCATAGTTATATGTACATGTATGAAGGTGGCCCTTAAAGGGTTAATGACAAATGGTCATGTGACATACAAGAGGAAGGCGTGTGTTAAAGCTGAAGGAAAAGAAGGCCAAAGCAGTTGTATATAAATATATGTAGATGGCCCTTCAAGGGTTAATGACCACTGGTAGATGTAGATGTATGGGGTTGGCCCTTAAAGGGTTAATGACGACTAGTCACGTGAGAGCGCAGGAAAACGCCCATTAAAGCTGAAAAGCCACAGAGTGTATTAGTCACAGAGTGTATTAGTGTGGATGTATGGAGGTGGCCCCTTAAAGGGTTAATGACCACTGGTAAATGTAGATTTATGGAGGCGGGCCTTAAAGGGTTAATGACTGGTCACGGGACATAGAGCAGGAAAACGCCCATTGGCCCTTAAAGGTTTAATGACGACTAGTCACGTGAGAAAGCAGGAAAACGCCCATTAAAGCTGAAAAGCCACAGAGTGTATTAGTGTGGATGTATGGAGGCGGCCCCTTAAAGGGTTAATGACTGGTCACGTGACGTAGAGCAGGAAAACGCCCATTAAAGCTGAAATGCCAGAGAGTGCGTATATGCACTATGACGATGGCAGAAACGGCCGTCTGTTAAACCTTAAAGGCCACAGAGTGCTTCAAGACCTTACGAGAAGAAGGTCCATGCATATGTACATGTATGGAGGCGGCCCTTAAATGGTTAATGACTGGTCACGTCACATAGAGCAGGAAAACGCCCATTAAAGCTGAAATGCCAGAGTGCGTATGTGCACTATGACGATGGCAGAAACGGCCGTCTGTTAAACCTTAAAGGCTACAGAGTGCTTCAAGACCTTACGAGAAGAAGGTCCATGCATATGTACATGTATGGAGGCGGCCCTTAAAGGGTTAATGACTGGTCAGGTGACATTGAGCAGGAAAATGCCTATTTAAGCTGAAACGCCACAGAGCCGTGACCATATGTACATGTATGCAGGTGGCCCTTAAAGGGTTAATGACCACTGATCACGTGACATAGAGCAGGGAAACGCCTATTAAAGCTGAAACGCCACAGAGCCGTGACCATATGTACATGTATGCAGGTGGCCCTTAAAGGGTTAATGACCACTGATCACGTGACATAGAGCAGGGAAACGCCTATTAAAGCTGAAACGCCACAGAGCCGTGACCATATGTACATGTATGCAGGTGGCCCTTAAAGGGTTAATGACCACTGGTCACGTGACAGAGCAGGGAAACGCCTATTAAAGCTGAAAGGCCACAGATCGTCACCACCTATACGTAGATGTATGTAGGTGGCCCTTAAAGGATTAATGACCACTGGTCACGTGATATAGAGCAGGGAAACGCCTATTAAAGCTGAAAGGCCACAGAGCCGTGACCATCTGTGACCATATGCACAGGTATGCAGGTGGCCCTTAAAGGGTTAATGACCACTGGTCACGTGACAGAGCAGGGAAACGCCTATTAAAGCTGAAAGGCCACAGATCGTCACCACCTATACGTAGATGTATGTAGGTGGCCCTTAAAGGATTAATGACCACTGGTCACGTGATATAGAGCAGGGAAACGCCTATTAAAGCTGAAAGGCCACAGAGCCGTGACCATCTGTGACCATATGCACATGTACGCAGGTGGCCCTTAAAGGGTTAATGACCACTGGTCACGTGACAGAGCAGGGAAACGCCTATTAAAGCTGAAAGGCCACAGATCGTCACCACCTATACGTAGATGTATGTAGGTGGCCTTTAAAGGATTAATGCCCACTGGTCACGTGATATAGACCAGGAAAACACTTTTTAAAGCTGAAAGGCAAGAGAGTGTTTAAGTGCACCGTCACCACCTATACGTAGATGTATGTAGGTGGCCCTTAAAGGGTTAATGCCCACTGGTCACGTGATATAGACCAGGAAAACGCCTTTTAAAGCTGAAAGGCAAGAGAGTGTTTAAGTGCACCGTGACCACCTATACGTAGATGTATGTAGGTGGCCGTTAAAGGGTTAATGCCCACTGGTCACATGATATTCCGAGTTAGCAGGTTGTCCCATGGGCGCCGCCATTGCTGGAGCTTGTTATCAGCGAGTTCTATTGATAACACCTATCAGATGGGTACCAGTTGGCCCCCGAGATGACTGCAGTGAATAGATGGTGTCATTTCATTGGCTGATAATCAAACCAGCTAAGTCCATATAGAGCAGGAAACGCCTTTTAAAGCTGAAAGGCCAGAGTGTTTAAGTGCAGCGTGACCACCTATACGTAGATGTATGTAGGTGGCCCTTAAATGGTAAAGCACAACTGGTCACGTGACATACAGTAGGAAAGCGTCTATTAAATCTTAAGGGCCACAGAGTAAAGACCTTAAGGGAAGAAGGTCCGTGCTTAGTTATATGTACGTTTATGTAGGTTGCCCTTAAAAGATGTAGGTTGCCCTTAAAAGGTTTATGACAACTGGTCAGGTGACATACAACATAAAAGCGTCTATTAAAATCTGAAGGGCCACAGAGTGTTTACGTACATTATGACCGCCTACTGGATATGTAGATATATTAAGGTGGCCCTTAAAGGGTTAATGATCACAGGTCACGTGACATACAACAGGAAAACGTCTATTAAACCTAAAAGGCACAGAGTGTTTCAGTGCATGATGACCATAATGTACATATATGTAGGTCGCCCTTAAAGGGTTAATGATCACAGGTCACGTGACATACAACGTCTATTAAACCTAAAGGGCCACAGAGTGTTTCAGTGCACCATGACCACCTTATGGCAACAAGGCCCACGCTTAGTTATATGTACATGTATGTAAGGTGGCCCTTTAAGGGTTAATGACCACTGGTCACGTCACATACAACAGCAAGGCGTCTATTAAAGCTGAGGAGCAAAAAGGCCCATTATAGTTAGGGAGTGATCATTTTTTAACAATAGTTGGGGGCTGGTGGGTTTGACGGGGGAAGGGTCAGAATTTTTTCAACACCTTGACCAGGGGGGGGGGGGGGCTCAAAATAATTTCACCTGTTTTTTACGCCCCTTCCTCAAACCCACCACCTCCCCACTGTAAATAATGACCACTCCCTAAGCGGCACCCTGACTTTAGGAGAATGCTATTAGCTGCAGGAGGGGTATGAAATGGTCCCCAAATCCTTCCTTTAGTCTATATAAGCAAAACCCCGCATATAAGCTGCACCCTAACATCCTGGAGATCATATAAGCCGCAGCAGTGGTCTGGAGAGGTTGCCCTTAAAGGGTTAATGACCACTGCTCCATGAAAAGTACATGTATGTAAGTGGCCCTTAAATGGTCGCACGACATACGGCAGGAGAGCGTCTATTAAACCTTAAGGGCCAATGAGGGTCTGAGTGCATCATGACGACCTTATGGCAACAAGGCATGCCAAGGTATGTGCACGTAGGTGGACATTGAAGGGTTAATGGCCACTGGTCACGTGACATACAACAGGGAGGCATCTATTAAACCTCAGGGGCCACATATTGTTTCAGTGCATTTGTTCATGTATGTAGGTGGCCCTTAAAGGGTTAATGGCCACTGGTCACGTGAGATACAACAGGGAGGCATCTATTAAACCTCAGGGCCACATATTGTTTCAGTGCATTTGTACATGTATTTAGGTGGCCCTTAAAGGGTTAATGACCGCTGGTCACGTAACTTACAGCAGGGAGGCATCTATTAGACCTCAGGGGCCACATATTGTTTCAGTGCATTTGTACATGTATTTAGGTGGCCCTTAAAGGGTTAATGACCGCTGGTCACGTAACTTACAGCAGGGAGGCATCTATTAAACCTCAGGGGCCACATATTGTTTCAGTGCATTTGTACATGTATTTAGGTGGCCCTTAAAGGGTTAATGACCGCTGGTCACGTGACATACAACAGGGAGGCATCTATTAAACCTCAGGGGCCACATATTGTTTCAGTGCATTTGTACATGTATTTAGGTGGCCCTTAAAGGGTAAATGGTCAGTGAGCTGGAACTAATACTCCTCCCACCTGCCGGACCTCTTCATGAGGCTTAACTGGTTAGACTACTGTAATCGTACTTTATTTCGTGCTGTACATTTATCTTCTGTACATATTTTCGCGAATTTCGCGAAAATTAAAAAATTGCGAATTTAAGTACATAGTAAAAGTTTATTCATTGAAGGTAGTCTGGTTGAAGTAGGACGTGCCACCTGTTCTATGACATATGAAATTACTCGGTACATCGTTAGGCCATTGTTCGTTTGTTTTTAATAACTTGGATTACGGATCCGCCGGCGAGAATTTTGGCAAAATCAATACTTTTTTTTTTTTTACCTCTGGCTGACAGGATTTTTCAACAAATAGGGGTTAATTCTTTTTTTAAATGTCTATGGAAAACAACAAATATTAAGTATGCACAATTTTACCCGCAAATAATTATCGAAAGTTTACCTTTGGTTGGCTAAGAGGTATATATATTGTCCCAAAATGCGACTTTTACATGGCAATCTTTTTTCTTTTTTTGCCTCTGGTCGGCGATATTCTTGGCTGAAAAAATCCGTAATCCAAGAAATTAAAAAAAAAAACAAAAAAAACGGCCGTATTCATATCGTATTAGAGGGGCTAATCTAAATTCTGACCCACTCAAGAAATAACATATACCATAAACTCCCGCGTATAAGACGCGTCCTCTACGCCAAACAAAGTGCTGGGGGGTCTTATAGCTTTCTCTCAAGTTGGGTGTGCGTCTTATACGAGGGGTAATTTTACTATAGAACAGTACTGGATTTACAAAATTGAGCATTAAAATGTGCGTCTTATACGCGAAAATGCATGTGCTGAGTTTGGGGTGCGTCTTATACGCGCAGCGCGTCTTCTACGCGGGAGATTACGGTATTAATAAAATGTGTAGGCTAACAGTAATATTACACATGAAAATAGATGTTTATTTTCAGCAGCTAATACTAAGTAGAGGGTATCAATAGTGCATTGGTACTTCTATTTGGAAACATTAAAGCTGCTTTATATATATCACTCTGTAATTTAAAACCTTCCACTATGCCTGGGGATTGAGAAAATCGGAAAGGACAGCATTTCTACTATATTCTAATATGTGCTGAGGGCCAAACTGAACACCTTCAGCAAGTGTAGTTACTGCCCGTGCATTACGCCCTTTCCTTTATGTTCTATTTTAGCAGAATAGGGGTCCAGTTATAATGGCCTGTATAAGTGCCGGGTCTTGAATGGGCGCCGGTCTTGAATAAGCGCCAGGGGTACAGGGGTATTGACATTTTGAAATACACTATAATTTAAGGCTTGAATTAGCGCCGTTCTTGAATAAATGAGCACCCGGGCGCTTATACAGGCCAATACGGTATGTAAAAATCTAAACCTTGTACGCTTCACTCAACTTAAGGTGTGTAGTGTATAATATGTGAGACGCACATTATATTCAAGTATTACAGTAAATAGAAAAATGGTTTGAGAAGGGCTGACAAAGGATGTCTTACCGGCTGACTCTTCATATAAAGCGATGCGGCATCGTGCTCCAGGGCTCCCGAACCTGAGGCACTGTTTGGTTGAAGCTGAAAACAAAAGGTACATGGTTAGTCCTCATAGTTTTTGTGCCTTTCCTGTCAATTTTTATCGATGATATATACGTAGACTGTACACCCCTATTGCCTCAAAGTGAGATATTGATCAGACAAAACTACAATGCAACCTAATATGTGGTTGCCATACGGTCTATAAGAAAAGAATGTCTGTACGAAGTTCCTAAATGCTGTATATGAGGGCTGCAAATTCTCCTATAATGGCAGACTTACGTTTAAATATATGGTCTTTATATGATCTTACACAAAAAAAAAAGATTATTTCTGAAACCTATTAAGGAATTTGAAGCACTCTCACAGGTACTACGTACTGAATTGTGATTTCTACTACCGGTAATTGATTAAACACGTTGATAGAAAGCTAGTGTACCTCCAATAAAACTTGGTGTCACATGAAGCAAACACTCTACCCCCCCTCCCTAAAGATAGAACGGCGTGCATACAAGCATTGTATAACTGCCCGCATTCATGGATTAGTTTTCTTATTTATACACAACAACTCAGGCACATGGCAGCAGATCAGTATTTGCTACAGCTATACGGCATTAAATAGGGGTGAAATGAATTTGGATGTTGTCAAAAGGCAAACTGCAGCGGTACGGCATTTACCGGTGTTCAAAGGCAGTAAAATTTAGCTTGAACCCCCTGAGCAAAACAGCAAAAATAAACATGGAAATAAAGGGGCTAAATGGGGTGCACTGAGCAACGTCATTTCATCACAGCTGTGGTCATTTATGAAGAGTTCCAATAAGCAGAGGGCGGGGTATTAGTAGCACACTGGTATAAGTATACATATCATATATCATATAGAGCATCTGCATGTGAGTAATCTTTTACTGTTATTTATCTCAAAGTCCCTACTCTCTATATGTTTCCTAGATATTTGTGCCATGCAATTCTAGGCTAGCTTCGGGATTAGTCCAAAATACAACGCCCTCAATGATATGCCCTGATAGTGCATACGCTACTGAAAGACAAAGAGTACTTTAATAGTTCAAGATAATCTGGAACGGAAACAGAGTCAACGCCTGCCCAGGGTCAAGTGTCTGACCAGTCGCACAGAAAAGAGAGACAGTAGTGTTTAAAAGGAAGATACAAATAGAGCGTCATTGTGATTGTGAATAAGGCAAGCTGAACAAGGCAGCACAGGGACGAGGTGGTAAGCAGCTCACACATGCAAACATACTGACGGCCTATGGGGAGGGGGACTACTCAGAACCAACTACCATGGGGGAAGACACATGCAAGAGCCCACGTAGTGGCGGTGTTCTGGTCACCATGTTGAGATGTGACCACTGGATTATGGTTACTCACATGCTCAGTGTCCAGTCTACGATTGGGTTCCAGCTATAAGGTAAACAAAAGGACCAGGGGCGTAAGTCGTTGTGGGACAACCACTAATTGCAAAGCAAGCTTCCACCATAGCAGGGAGCGGGTTACACCAGGTTAACTCAACGCAGAATGTTTATTATTGTCAATACAAGAGAGAAAGAAAATCAACAAATTTAATACCGGCTATTTGTTATATCTTGAGAATTTCTTTCCTTTCTTTTTGTTTCTGCATGATTTGAATAGGTCTATTATTGGGAAAATGGGGAGGATGTGATGGATAATGTTAGATGTGCGGAACACAATACCTTTCTATCATAAAATGGGGAAATACTTACTAAAGGCGTGCCAGAAGAGGAGTGTAAATTCACCCACCTCGGCATACTGATATCATATGTAATAAAAAAAAACTTCTATAGCTGATTTTCCATACCTAACTGTACCATAAAAAGGGGTAATTCGAGTTTGTTATTAGAATGCACGAGGGACAACAGACTGAAACAAGGGTAGACAATGTGCCAAGTACTACAGGCAGTGGGCGTAGTGCACATTGAGACAACTCACTGCGGGGTGAATACAAAACTACAATTGGGCATTCAAATATCTAAAGATATCTACATCATCCAAGACCAGTTCTGCGCATCAGAAACACGATGGTCTTAAAGAGATAAAAGATCCACCTTTCAACACAAACTAAGGCCAATGTGAATCCTCTTCACTGAAAGTGTAATTATGGGGTAGGTTAGACCGTTTGGAGTGTTAGCAAATGAGTTTGTGTTCAGCCAGTTGACAACATTCTGCTCAAAGCAGGGACATATGCCCAAGCTACAGATCCGCCTATTTTCAACAGTTATTGCCCCGTCAGAGAAGTAGTGCACACATTATCCAATTCTTCTGATGGAGACGGTTACTGACCATTGTCCCTAAATATGCACAGATAATCCACAGTACCGGTGTATAGACAGGCACAACCACAGGCCTGTTACATTCATATTTCCTCCATTAATCACAAACAAAACGACGGGGTTTACTATGTATGTCAGCGCAGTGTAGGTAGAGGTTAGCATGTGCAGTAATTGAATGAGAAGCAGACAGAGACATGTGTAACATAGAGAGAAGGTGTAACTGAATGAGAAGCAGACAGAGACATGTGTAACATAGAGAGAAGGTGTAACTGAATGAGAAGCAGACAGAGACATGTGTAACATAGAGAGAAGGTGTAACTGAATGAGAAGCAGACAGAGACATGTGTAACATAGAGAGAAGGTGGTGGTGGATGGTGCCTACCTGGTCCTCTATGGTCTTGTGGTCAGTCTCCTGCAGCCAGGAGCCCAGGATGACGCTGTCGTCAACATGACACATGGAGCGCAGCATGGACGTCGTTGTGTTGGCCGGGTTGTCCGTTAATGTGAACTCTGCCACCAATTCCCGCAATAGTGCCCCAAACGCCGCTGTATACAAAAGTTAAACTCAAACAATGAATATCCAAGGAAGAATGTGAAAATCCATCCACTGGCACCATTTCCATAGACAAACTTTTGTATAAAGGTGTATATGTTACATGATGTGTTACCCCAAATCTAGGAGAACTATTAAATGATCATAACCATTGCAGCAGCTACACATAACTTCAATTTAGACTGGATTTTCCTACCTTCAAATGTTTCTGGAGGCAGTAGGGCCAACACATCATACAGCCTCAGACGCACCATGGCCGCGCTAGCTTTGAGGTGTGCACCATACATCTTCACTATACTTGGGATGCTGAAAGGAAGTTTAGTTTCACTGTAATAACCCTACCACCAGGTCAGCCTCCTGGCACAGCTTGTAATGTGAGGTAAAACAACCTTTAGCTATAGAGAGAGACTATAACTTCTTATATTGATATTGTTGTCACGGCATGCTAAACATTACACCAACGTGCCATGGCACTAAGTAGCGGATTTAGATGGGGGGGGGGGCGCAGGGGTGCGCACCCTCATTTTTGCCAGTAGTGAAGTTTAATTGCATAGTTTACCCCCAAATTTAGCCAAAAGTAAGGTACCCTGGTATTAAATGAGGGGAGCGCCCCCTATTTTTTCTAAGTCCTGGATCCGCCACTCAATCTGGTCACCAACAATATCCACACCTGGTTTTAGCCTGGGAGAAATACTTGGAGGTCATACTATTAAATAACTTAAAGAAGCTTAAGTACTTACTGTCCTGTGAGTGTGAGTGCACACTCTAATGGAGGCAGCAGGCGCCGGATTACATCCTCTGTCACCAGCTCAGGACATGAGCTCACGAAGCTGAACATGGCTGAAGTAAAAGACCGACAAGTTCTTATACTGAGCAGTCGTTATATCAACAAATGTACAATAGTGGTAGTTGGCGGGAAGCCGCTACTTTCTTTTACTTTCATACATTTATATGTTAATATTAACATGTATCTGCATCATGGGTGTGAACATCCGCATTGGGTGACCTACCTCCAAGTGCACCTGCACGTCCCTCCAGTGTCACCTGCCAGGTGAAAGCATCCCCACGGGCCTTCTCAGATTCTAGCTCTTTGGTTGAGCGTGGGAAGGCATTCCGCCACAGGAGCAGCATCCGCGGCAAATGATTCTTTACAACAGATGGTCCTGATAAAGGAAAGTAAATTATTTATCTCGACAATAAAGCTAAAAACACTTGCACCACTCGAAATATAAAAGATTAAATGTGCACATATTTATCATAAATGTATCTACATATTATTACACATACAGTCCCGCTGATTGAAAAAAAAACACATTTGTATGCTTGACTCTTGAAGTGAAAACATGCTTGGCCAAAATCACTGACTAAATGATATCCTGCATCTTATCGAAGCTCCCAAAAGAAAGGTGTGTCTCACAGGCCGGGTATATTTGCTATCAAACACAACTAAAGCACCCAAAATCAAGCCCAACGTGCGCCTTTCCTTCAACTCAGTGTGTGCCTTAGACAAGCAGATTGTAAAGATACAAATCTGAATCTGTATGAGTAAATCATGCTTCAATCATTTTTACAGCTAAGGTTACACTCATGGTCTAAAGCATGACGACGTTTGTATACCGAGATAACCGATTGTCCTATGGGCGTGGTTATTGCTGAACCTGATTCCCAGCGGTTATTATTGATAACAGCTATCATATGGGTACCAACTGCCCCCCTCCCCTCCCCCCGAGAGGACTGTAGTTAATAGGTGGGGTTATTGCATTGGCTGATAATTAAACCGACTAAGTCGGTATTCCAAGGTAGCAGGTTGTCCCATGGGCGTGGCCATTGCTGGAGCTTGTTACCAACGAGTTCTACTGATAAGACCTATCAGATGGGTACCAGTTGGCCCAAGAGGGCCGCAGTGAATAGTTGGGGTTACCTCATTGGTTAATAATTAATCCTGCTAAGTCAATATACAGTATGGGACGTTTACCCCTAAATTGAAGTACATGTAATAGGTCTACAGGAATGCCAGACCTATGGCTAGAAGCAGAAACATATATACCCGATATGATACAATGCAAATAACAGCATGTTGAGATCTCCTACAGTTCCCATGTTATTTTGTCAAATATAATCCAAAGTCAAGAGATTTTTGCTGAAACTTTCTCTATAGACTATAGCAGGGAAGAGTGGTCGCTTTAGATGAAACCCTAATATATGACATAAACTGTGAGACTAGATATGTAAAACTATATTCTGAACGCCTATATATTGAGGAATCCTTCTGGTGAAAGATATGTATAGTTGGGCCATAGTGAGACCAATATGGGCTTTGACTACCTCAGTCCAGTAGACTACTCACAACAGGAAATATACTTTTTGCATTTCAAAAACAGTTCTGATTGACTTCCATGTACCATGGCCATTACTTATACAGTCTTACTGTTCTTAAAGGGTTAAATCCCAGTGCTGCATTCGTGCATCATGATGGCAACAGTCAGAGTGTGTATATGGCATACCAAACATATGGTAATAAGGCCTATGTATGGCTGTACATGTATATATGATCCTGTACCTAAAGGTTAAAAGTGAAGCTAATCTGTTTGTTTGTCTCAAGGTGAGGAGTCACTCGCCCTTTAAGGAACACAAAGTAAATAAATGCATCACACCAACCTTATGGTAATAAGGTCTATGTATTGTTGTACATATATGATCATCTATTTAAAGGTTTATAAGTGAGTGCTAATCTGTTTGTCTGAAGGTGAGAAGTCATCAACCCTCTAAGGAACACAAAGTAAATTAATGCAGCACATCAACCTTATGGTAATAAGGCCTAGGCATGGTTGTACATATATGATCCTGTTCTTAAAGAGTTGAAAGTCAGAGCTAATCTGTTTGTTTCAAGGTGACAAGTCACTGACCATTTAAGGTTGGTATGATCCATTAATTTTACTTTGTAGTAAAATTAATGGATCATACCAATGTAGAGTACTGAGTTAAGATCTATTTCTGTTCACACCTCATTTGTGGCATTCGAAAATTATATGATCAGTACCATACACCTGTTTGGTCGGTACCTGACTAAGACTATCCCAACCAGACCTCCCGTGTTAGGGATGTGCCTTACACGCGGGGTTTCTTGGAAATGCAATCCAAAGGCAGTATGTGTGTCTTCTGTGTGGGGTAACCCTCTCTGAGTTATGGGTGCACCTGCTATCCAGGCTGCGCCTTCTACACAGAAGATTACACTGGTAGTTGCTTTATGCACTTGTAAGCTTACCTAATGTCATGAGAGCACCTAGCAGCAGCCATCCAGACTGTGTTCGCTGGAGTGACAGACGACTGTTTTGAGTAGCAGTGCGTAGCAATTCCTCTGCTATATTGAATATTTGCTGTGAAAATGAAAGATAACTTCTGGTTACAGGTGTTGAATTGCAGGTTGGAACAACTTTCAATGTATATTAATTACAAGTAGGAACAAAGTTTGGATTTGCTTTTATATCATCAAGATCCCCTACCGTACTTTCAAAGACCACCCCTCCCCATACATGTATGAGACGTTTATCGATGGACCAGGCATGGGTTATTTGGATATAAATAGTAGAAATAGCACTGTAAAAGGACAGTGGTCCTCTGTTAAGTGTAAAGGCCATTTACAGCATGATGACAAACTCGTACCTTTCCTTTGGCATGGGGTATGCCAAGGTTGACATATCTGACGCCCCCAAGCAGTGCAGCTAATGCATAGCTGTAGCCAGACACTGCTTCTGGTGAAGACTTTAGATGGTGCATTCGGCTCATAGCGCGCTCCAAAAGGATTGTCATCTGTGACGGCAGGGCAACAGCAATAGATCGCAGGCACCAGGCTGCCGCCAGTCGTGCTGCTGGCATGGGGTGGATCAGCACCGATACCACAGGCTCAATGATACCTGAAACACACACAGTAACAGTCAGACTTTTTTTCTATCAATCATTTAGAGATCGAGATTTTACAAAACTTTGTACAGAGCAAGCTGTGAGTTTCAGAGTACCCCCGGTACTTACATGATAACCAAATTACTTTCTAAACCTTGGTTATTGTTACCAAAACTACTTCCAACATATATTTGTTGACAAAAGTACTAAAAAGTACTAATAATCAAAAGAGTTGATGTCAATAACAGAATGATTTTACAAAAAAGAAAAAGATATTCCCTACTCTAAGATTTCACCAAAAAAAAATGGAAGTCTAATTTACACAGATGTCTAAAATGAAAAACGGTTGTTGTAAACCATTCACATCTGTGGGTAAACCTACGTGTAAAGTCTTAAATCATACATAATGGTGATTCATTAACCTTGTGTCGGCTTTGTTAGTTGTAACAGTATTTACACTCATGTATTATCAGATATCTTTCCAAATAATTCCCAATTTGACGTGCAAAATATACCCGATAGGGGATTTTTTTTCTTTTTCTTTTGTTCTTTTATTCTTGGGGAGATTGTATTTTAATTCAAACATTAACAATTTGGGACATAGTCGTGCTCTAAAGATGTTACTCTCTAATTGAGAATATGGAAATTATGATTCAAATGGTCTGCAAAATACAATATGATCCTATTATACGGCAATTTCCCCCACACAATTTAACTTTTGTCCTCCATCCCCAACCCCCGCCCAGTCCACTCGAAACCATAAAGCTAAGAGGGAAAACAAAAGAGAAATATTTAAATGATGTGACGGAATCTGGGTGTTTCTCACTTTTTTTCTTCAACATTATCTACATGCAAACCACCATTCAATAGTTGGTCTCGTCTTTGGCGGATTAATGCTTCATATACGTCATGTTATCGCGGTTATGCCAGGCCTTAACAGGACAACAACAAAGCACGTCACTTTACCACTTGACTACATAAGATTTCATGAACACTGGTTGTGGGTAGGAGAGCAGATATGTCAATTGATAAAATTCATTAACCTTGGGAGTAACATAGCATAACGTAACATAACACGGAACATGAGTAGGAGTTGGGTGCAATAGGATAACAGTCGCCAACGTGGCCATTCCCTCATCATAACAAAAACCTTATACACCCCTGGGTGTCGTTCTAAGGAGAACCATTTGCATTCTTATAACCATAAATCCCAATTCATGTACAAGACTTCAAGTGGATTTTGTTATTGTTGTGCCGATGCTTCTTTTTTATTCCTTTTTTTTTTTTTTAAATTCTCATTATTATCATTTTCTTTCTTTTCTTTTTCTGCGTTCACATATTTATGCATATGGTTCCCTCTAATCGCCACTGATGTAAATCCAAGGGAGACAAAAACAATAAGCATATGTCATAGGAACATAAGCATGCAGTCGATTATACATAGGTTTTCAAAGAATAAGAACATTGTCCGAAGTGGGGTTTGAGGTAAAAAAAGAAATACTATAACACTAGTCCTCACACTCAGGGTTTCTGCAGTCAAAGGCATGCGACCTGCCTCCTGAAATAATCACCGGTTATCAGAGGGCAATGAAAAACATATGATGAGTTAGTATCTACTTGCACACATGGAATAATTGTTACAAATACATAAAATTATCAACTGTATTGCCAAAAACGAAATATTTTGTAATACGTTGCTATTGAGAATAAAATGAGAAGAAAATCTTTGTCATGACAGTGTAACCACAAGTAACAAAAAGACAATGTTACACAGTGTACTGCTATCCATCCACCATGCATATACTACCGGTACTCAGATTGACACACTTACCAGTAGAAGGTTCCGAGACAAGCGGTGAGGCAGAAGTTCCCAAACTCTCCACTAAACTGCCTAGTTCAGTGAGTGCACAGACGAGCACGTGCTGCGTTAGGTTGACGTCAGGTGTGTTGCCTTTCTCCCCATCTACTGCGGCATCTGTAACAAGTGCCCACACAGTTAGCAGGGTCAGTGATACGGAATCTAATTTTTTACAGATTTACGGTATATGTACCATCTTTGAGAACGCAGGTTTTTTTTTTAACACCTACCTATCTGGTTCATGTGACGGCTGATGACTTGGCAGATCTCCTTGGCTGCGACTATCTGTGCCTTTTCTCCTAACACACCACCAATGACTGACCGCAGAATGAACATGATGCACTTGCGTGCATACACAGCATCCACGTGTGTAGGGCAGGCCCGCTGGTTGCTCACCAACCCAAGAACATGTATAATGATCTCTGCTATGTGCCGCTCCAGCCAGATTACACCCATACACCGCACAAACTCCACATATGCCTGTAAATTAGCAAAGCAATGAAAATAAATTGCAAAATCACCTAATCACTACCTAAGTAATACCCCACACATAAGGCAAACCGTGTACATATAAAGCGTACCTTAAGTTAATCCCAGACCTGTAGGGTGCACATGCGGCTTAGCACTGTTCCCCACATATAAGCCACACCTTTTACATAGGGTATAATGGTACATGTATCAGAATCCATTTCCAGCTGACGGGATCCTACTACCGTATTCATTCTAAAGAGCACAAGTTCTGATAAGCACACACCCTCTTTTGGGGGCCTAAATGCACACCACATAACATAAATTGAATGCCTACCGGTAATTAAATTGAATCACTAAAAGTAAGATAAACAAAGATTTTTGGGTGTCTTTAGAGTTGGGGATGTGCGACTATTAGAATTTTTGTCTTAGAATATTTCTACCAGATTTTTAACACCAAAAAAGTTTTTTTTTATTCTCTGGGCATATCTATGTTTTACTTACATGGGTAACCCCTACACGGACCTCCCTGTTGACATTGCCACTTCCTTTGATCATCTCACCAGCTGCTGAGCTCTTGAGGAAGCCGGTGCCACCACGCAGAAAACCTGCCGCCAGGCTCGTTAGTACATCGTCCAGCCGCACTGGTTTTGTCTTGGTTGAGGCTGGATGGACAGAAAAGTACACATTAAGAGCTGCTTGGTAAAGACCATTTAATTTGGAAAATAACAATGTGTGCAGGAAGAGTTCTGTTGTCGTCTTGATGTTTTAAAATAAACATCTATAAATCCACACTCGACTTTTCACAACACATACCATATCATACAATTCTACGAAAATGTAAACAACAGATTAATATTACATGTACTGGTTTTCTGCTGAGAATTTTAATATAGCTCCAGGAACATCAAACGATGTAGGTAAATATAAGTTATATATGAGAATTTTAATATAGCTCCAGGAACATCAAACGATGTAGGTAAATATAAGTTATATATGAGAATTTTAATATAGCTCCAGGAACATCAAACGATGTAGGTAAATATAATATATATATATATATATATATATATATATATATATATATATATATATATATATATACACACACACACACACACACACACACACACACACACATACATACATACATGTACAAACATTCACCCGAAAGTATAAATTTTTACCATAATACCATGAGACAAAAAAAAAGTAGTTTTCACCCAATCAAAACGTACAAATAGAAACTAACGTTTTTGAAAACTACCGTTTACCCTAATATTACCAAAAAAGAAAATGAAAATAATCAACTACTACAATTTAGCTATGCTGACCTACATTAAACATATACCCGGTAATAGGGAGGTCAAGCATCAGCCCCGCATGTTACTAACATATTCAGTCTCCATGCTCGATGAGACCCCCAGGGTGTTGACAACATGATAATTGGGTTTGCTGTGTAATGTAGGGGTTTGATGATCTTTTATTGTTCTATAACCGATTGAATTTAGCCACTGCACCAGTCTCTTTACAATCATATTAAGGATATCCCTCATCATAGAATCACATCTTAATCGGGGGGGGGGGCAGTCTCTGCAGTCTTTACTTCATCTGCCATATAAAGTACCTCAAATGCTTGGCCAATGTTGATGGGTTTTTTTCTTTCTCTCTCAGTTTTTTAACACACCCAATAGTTTAACATAGCTTCACGTTCGCTTCTAAGTCTGGTTTACACCCACTTCTCATATCTTACGTCCATATCCCTGATAAGACGTCTGCAGATAAGTTTAACTGCCTACAAGGGGGTGCTGATTAACCTCCACATCATTCATACGACTAGGTTTGACTATTACCGGTAGTATCTAAGATAAAAAAGAAATAGACAAGTGTGATGAAAAGATTTTTCATTGACACATAAAATGTCTCACCAGGCTGATGGTTCACTGGATAAGGCAATCAAGGTAATAAAACGAAGTGATAGGTCAGTGATTAAAACTTCACATAAAACTTCAAAGTCAAGGAGTGGAGTCCAGTCGAAAAAAGAAGTGATACAATGTATGAAAGTTTAAACCACATGTAAAGTTGTGACTGGACAAAGAAATCTTCCAATGTGTGGTGAAGTGAAACATACAAGTGAAGTAAAGTATACAATAGGAGTATACAATTTAGGTCAAGCATTAGACCATTTCATCATTAGTGACATGTTATCTTTAAGACTGGACAGACTTACTTGCTGCGGTTCTAGGTTGCTGGGTTTGTGCCATGAGAGCCCCAATGAGCCGTGACACATCGCACCGCACATCATAGTTGGAACCGTCCAGAGCTCGGAAGCAGAGTGAGAGGACGTTGTCGAGTTCTGTCGTGTACATGAAGGGGGCCTCCATCACCAGCTCTAACATACACTGTAATGCAAAATGCCATAGACATTAGTTTTATCTAAATTTATAAAATGGTGAGCAGGGCCCTGCTGCATTGATTGATTGATTTGTGTTTTACAGCACTTTAGCGGCACTAAGTGGCTATCCTGTGCTTCACAGGTTGATAGGCACTATCAGCGGAAATGGTGGTATGATTTGTCTATGTGGGGGAAGTACTCATCAGGTTTCAACTAGATGTTATTGTAGAGCCCAAGGGCTTTTATATATCCCAATATTTCTTCTGGTTTGTGTTTCTCGAATAGTTCTTTCAAGCTTGTACAAGCGTGGTATTGTGCCCTGTAGGGACACTGTTGGCAATCGATGAGGATGTGCTCCACTGTCAGGGGGTTCTGATAGCGGGCACACTTGGGAGGGTTTTCTCTCCCTATTCTGTAACCATGGGTCGGTCTTGTGTGACCTATTCTGAGGCGACTCGTGCATTATAGAACAAAGTCTCGATGTGAGGAAAATCGTTGTCTATTTTCTAAACATTGCACGCCATTCGATTTAGGTACCTAGTATACGGCAGTAGTGGAAAGCTAACTGTACATGAACAGAGGCGTAGGAAGCAAATCTTCATTGGGGGGGCCCGGCGAGGGCACCATCGCAACCACCTTGAATTGTCGGCTGATGCGTGATGGCGTCTATATATGCATATTTAGAATTCATATAGAAAAGTGATTTTTGGTAAATTTTGGATCTGACTTTAGGCTCAGACCCCCATTCTCCCTATGACATCACCATAATAATCTAAATTGAGATGTAAATTTTAGCTTCTTTTCCATTGTGTTTATGAGTTCTTAGAAAATATTGGGGGGGCCCAGACATACTCAGGCCCCACCTCCTTCATGATTGGGGGGGCCCAGGCCCCCCCTTTTCCTACGCCCCTGATGAACATAAACCTAAATGTATCTTCAGCACTTCCTCAGATATAAAGTATCAGGCGTAAACCAGTAGAGTGAAATCCTTAGTTTGGGGTGGGTCATGCCTAAGGTATAAAGGTACCTTCATCTTTAAAAAAGAACAAGGTCCAGTGCTAAGTCTACTTTACAATGGGGTTATGTCTTATAATACATAAAAAATGAGGCCAGTATAGGGGACATTTCGAAGTACCATAAATTCTTGCATATAAACCGTGGCTAGTACAAGAACCAGACTTAGGTGGGTGAAGGGAGAGTGGGAGTAGGGGTTAAATCTGACACATATCCTGGTACCTAATAATACCCCAATTGTTCCAGCATCGGGGGGGGGGGGGGGGCGGGTCTGGGAGGGGGGAATTGTACCCCGTGGATTTTTGAATTGTGATGTCATTTTGATCCTTTTTTCCCACACCGTCAGGATACAGATTTATACGTAAGAATTGACGGTAATTTTCTATTTTGAAACGTTGAACCCTACTGTAGGCTGCCAGTGCTCGCACATGCTGCGCGGGAAATTCTCAGTAGGGGCGTAATGTAATTGGGACACTGGGTGCCCGATTAACTAGGGTATAATAAAAAAAAATTATCTTGACTACCCTGTGTCGACATAGGGTAGACCTTGACCTAAGCTAAGAAGCCATGTATGACGTCATATGCAGGGAAGATTGCCGAGAATCCAAAAAGATATCCACGCCATAATATGAATATGAATTGAACAAAAGAGGTTTCACCCCCTCAAACTGGAAAATTTATCAAACCATATGGCATAAGCCTACCGGGTTGTGGACTGTGTCTTCTCACCCAGAACAGGGAGACATAAAAACCTACCCCATTTTTGCACCACATTTTCCATAAAAAAAAAAGAAGTGCTCATACAACTTTACTGAAAGCAATTTCTCAGAAATTGATACATAGGAAACATTGGAACCCACTCCATCTTCATGGGGAAAATAAATGTCAGACCTATATTCACTGGGTTCATGAAATATTTGGATTTTCACCTTCCACCCAACCCCCCCCCCCCTATGAAATTCGTCCAGTACATGGACCTATTAAAGTTGAATGGTTTTAGGTAGAACAGTAGTTTACTGGCCTCATTTAAAAATGTCAAAGAGGCACAAGTTCTGATTGACTTCCATGCACCATGTGTAAATCGTCGCCTCATTGCAAGAAGGTTGTAACTGAGATTTTTGGCAAATTTGAGTTGTCTTCAGGTTTGACCTCCATTGGCCCACATCCATTTACTGTAAAAGTACTGAGGCTCTGTCAATGATACCCGGTATGTTCGCCTACAAGACCCCAGTGTAATATTGCTGTATCCACTTTGTGCTACAGTAACTGGAACCCTTCTCTTGCACTAAGGCGCTAAAATGATCCTGTTAACAGCGCCGCATTCGTGCATCAACAGAGTGTGTATATACTCCTGTACTTAAAGGGTTACAAGTGAGTGCTAATCTGTTTGTTTGTTTCAAGGTGAGAAGTCACTCACCCTTTAAGGAACACAAAGTAAATAAATGCATCATAACAACCTTATTGTAATGGCCTATGCATTGTTGTATATATATGATCCTGTATTTAAAGGGTTAAACATGAGTGCTAATCTGTTTGTTTGTTTCAAGGTGAGAAGTCACTCACCCTTTAAGGAACACAAAGTAAATAAATGCATCATAACAACCTTATTGTAATGGCCTATGCATTGTTGTATATATATGATCCTGTATTTAAAGGGTTAAACATCAGTGCTAATCTGTTTGTTTGTTTTAAGGTGAGAAGTCACTAACCCTTTAAGGAACACAAAGTAAATTAATGCATCATACCAACCTGATGGTAATAAGGCCTATGCATTGTTGTATATATATATGATCCTGTATTTAAAGGGTTAAACATCAGTGCTAATCTGTTTGTTTGTTTTAAGGTGAGAAGTCACTAACCCTTTAAGGAACACAAAGTAAATTAATGCATCATACCAACCTGATGGTAATAAGGCCTATGCATTGTTGTATATATATATATATGATCCTGTATTTAAAGGGTTAAACATCAGTGCTAATCTGTTTGTTTGTTTCAAGGTGAGAAGTCACTCACCCTTTAAGGAACACAAAGTAAATAAATGCATCATCCCAACCTGATGGTAATAAGGCCTATGTTGTATATATATATATATATATATATATATATATATATATATATATATATATATATATATATATATATATATATATATATATATATATATGTAGGTGGCCTGTTAAAGGGTTAAGGATTACTGGGAGGCGTGACAACATCAATACTTTATTCTGTATTCTGGGTTTTTGTATCATGAACAGTAGTAGTCTGGATAATTACAAAAGTCATGAGCTGGAGGCCCGAGCACTATAGTAAACACATGGAGGCACGCGCTGTTTCCTGTTCCGGTATTTGGGCCGGAAAAGGAAAGGGGGTAGTGAGTAAGAGCGTGTGAAGGGTGCCCCTGGTGTGTGCATGAGGAACTAATTTAGTCACAACTCTCCTTTGTCCACCCAGAAATCCAATATGTTTTTACCAAATCAAGCCTGTTTTGGTCATTATGGACAAAAATATGACAATACTAGGCCACAAGTTGTATGTTTGTGCTGTTGGAAAAAAAAGTGTCTAGTCTCCACTCTCCTTTGTCCACACAAAAGCACATGGCTGTAGTGTTGTGTATAAAGAAGTGGTCATTATATGTACAAGAGGTGAGGTGGTGGGTTTTCATGGATGTGGGAAAACTACCTATAAACAGCATTCAGATTCTTTTACCGCCCCTCACTAAGAAATGATTTTGCAAAATGAGGCCCCCCCACCACCCAAAATTAGGTTATAGGCGACCGCAGACGGGCCAGATTCGATCAGTAACCAGGGAGTACCGACCCGATCCATTCGGGAAGATCAAACTTGTTTGATATTGACCAACTGGATCGGACGTCCACGCAGACGCTTCTGATTGTCAGGATCGGCCGACCCAGTCGGGCCCGTCTGCGGTCACCTTATGGGTTCGACCAGTCTACAGTTGTTTTTATTGTGACTGACCTGCGCAAGTGGGGGGGGGGGGACTTTTGCCTACAAAAGCTATGACATGTGAGGAGCACAGAATATATGACTTTTAGTTTACTACTGAAGGAGGGCTAGCATGGCGATTTTCAAAGCCCCCTTTAAAATGTCGGTCTACTGTTACCGGGTACTAGCTGATACCGTATACAAAAACAAGGGTACCTGCATCGATTACGCGTTTCTGCATGCGTGCCAATGATGTTCTTCCAAATGCCCCCCCCCCCCCCACTGGTAATAAATGACTCAGCCCTTTATTGTTGTAACATGTTTGTCAGCTTGCACTGCCATCTGGTGTCTACATAGAAATACTGTATGTTGCGCCATCTAGAGGATGGGAGAGTGAGTGAGTAATAGATGTTTAACGCCATTTCGACAGCTAAGGTTATATTCATGGCGAGAATTACATTACACAATTTTACAGAGGCATGTGTCAGTGCCCGCGCATATGTGCACCACACACATCCGAGGGGATAGGAAAGAGGAGATATAGACCCTTTTAAGTGGGCTAGGGAAGCCCTCTCTAGAGGATGGGAAATTAGACTGACACAAGCCTGTCCAGAATATGAGAGTTGCAGCAGGTTGCCAGCTAAGGGTTAGTTTCTCTCCCTGTACTGTTATATTACTCTACTGTCACTCTCCGAGCACAGGCCGGTCAGACCGTGCATGGAGGTGTGGAGGCAATAGCATGATTATAGTTGAAACCACAAACATAGATTGGCATTTCATTTGAACAGTATCTCCAGACCTTAATGCACACAGTTTAACCTGCCCAAAGCATTTTGTACATCAATTCGTATTTGTGAATGCTGGTGTCTAGTAGCAGGTGTGAAATCCAATACAATGCGTTGCACTTGCAAACGCTCATTTTATTCCAGGTGACAATTATTATGGGTTTGATGATAAAACTTCTTTGGCTTTCTTGATTAATGTTTCACAACTCTTATATATTTCTAAACCTGTAATGTACATGCGCATATGTACGCTATGATTATTAGAAGGATGCCAACACAGCTCAGCCCCAGCACCCTATATCTCTTCACTTACCCCCCCCCCCCGCATCATCACGCTCTGTGGACAAGCTGATTCAGACATCCACTTTATTTGAGACGCGGCTAGCTAAGAGCCGCGACGGCAGTGACTGGATTATCACAACTTGACTGTTTACCACTAGAATCACACCCATTCTGTTAAGGGTTAAGGGGAGTGGAGGGAACAGGCCCGTCCCTAACCCTTTAACGCCTACCGGTATTGATTTATCTACAATGCCTTATTTGTAAGGCATGTATACATTCATACACGTCTTACAGAATCATCCCAAACCCAGGTAGCGTCTTCTAGGCGGGGTATGGAAAATTCAGGCCCTAGGTGCACTTTATAATTTTTCCTTCAACTCGGGCTGCGTCTTTTATGCGGGAGTTTACAGTATCTTACATATTTCATCTTGAAGTTCTAGTGACCTTGTGAATAGTGACTTCAAAATGGTTACATAGTGTTGACCACAAATATACATAGGAAGGGTAACTAGAATCTCCAAGTCTCACAAAACATAGCTTTGCAGAAAGATTATATAGAAAATATGGTCCCCGGCATATTTTAAAGGTTTTTTGCCTTTGAAACAAGGGGATATACACTGTTGAATTGTTCATATACGTAGTACCCTTAATAGACTCTTAAACAGGACTCTGTGGTCTAGTGGCATTTGAAGGTTGAGGATCCCCTTCTCAGTTCGGCTTAGCACTTAACCTGTATGGTCCTCCCATACACATGTACCCTTTTGCTGGTTTGTGCATCAACTAGATAATGCATATATGCCCTGATACTTGCACAATAGGTGTACTTAATTTGCTATTACTGCTACAAGCACACTCTCACTGAATGATTGTGCATGGCTTGCACACATAGCGTATCAGATAAAAATACATAGGTATCTCTGGTATAATCTGTTCATCATTTTATAAACCTACAGGTAACTCTTTGAAAAAGAACAATCGGAACACCTTACTCAAAGAGAAATTTATCAAAGGGTTCACATTAGATGGATATTAGTTTTTATAACACGACTGGGCAAAGCCATCTTGGATTATCCAAAATGCTGCATTCTGATTGGTTTAGAGCCGTGCATCTCAATAGAAAGATATAGCACACTTTTTGATTTAGTGAGATTCTATATCATGTCTACATTTTTACAATTAACTATAGAGCTTAACTAGTTAATCAACTACTGGCGACCTCATGTCTGCACACATTGATTGGTTTGTTCACTGCATTGATTGATCACTGTCTGCTGATGATTGAGTACTATGGTAGTGATGATTACTTTGTGATACCGGTACATTTCATATTGTTTGATTGTTAAATGGAAGTCATCTGAGTAGACTAAGTTTGCATAAATCTACCCAAATGAAATGTATTTCCATCATTCCCAGCAATTCTGACAAGGGAAATGTGTTATAACGTGAATAGGGCACTTGGTCATGGACCTGGTTATGCTCTAGAGTGTGTTTGAGACGTCTCAATACACTCTAGAGCAGGTCAATGTCCCGTACCCTATTCCATAACTATTTCCGTTGTAACTGCTCTTATATAAAATACTAGTGCCTTGGGCACTAGAGAGTGCTGCACTCTCAATAATGGCATCAGTAATGGCCTGTTTCCTCGGCAAACTATTGCCTTGTTCCTCGACATACTATTGCCTTGTTCCTCGGCAAATTGATGGCGTTTTCATGGCTAAGTGACGTGACCTTCACCCGGTTCGCAGCAACTACGTTCTCCAAATAGATTCTCTCGGAGGTGCTCAATTCAGGATACAGGGTTTAGATTTTTCGACTATCTTACGTACCGTATTCTCCCGCGTAGAAGACATGCCGCGCGTATAGGACGCACCCCAAACTCAGCAGAGGCATTTTCGCGTATAAGACGCACCTCTTAGGGCTCAATTTTGTAAATCCAGTACTGTTCTATAGTAAAATTACCCCTCGTATAAGACGCACCCCCAAGTTGAGATTAATCTATAAGACGCACCAGCATTTTGTTTGGCTTAGAGGACGCGTCTTATATGCGGGAGATTACGGTAATTTTGATATGATATTCAGATAGCAATACATTTTCGGCATACTGTTCCAATTTCTGTCTTATAAGATCAAGATTCTGGAACAGATATGCTATTTCAATACTTTTCTTTTGCAGAAAATAATGGCGGACATTCAAACATTGTTCTGCTTGTTGTCATGCAAAGATGATGAGATTATTTATTCAAATTGCCGTTTGCATTTATTTGCAATTGCCTTATGTGCATTCCTTCAGTTACTTATATGAAGTTTTATAACATATTGGCCCCTCAAAATATTAAAGCTACTTAAACTTTGGAGAAAAATCGAGTTAACTTTGAAAAAAAGTACACACTTTCACCTAGCCTCTTTTGGTTTATCTGTTCCTGGCAAGCACTCAGGCTTATTTCAATGGGGTGATGACCAGCGACGAACTAATACCTTTTTATATATAGGGTAATAATAATTGATGAAAACAGAAGTTTAGCAGGTTGATAATTGCTTATCAGTAGCATATGGCTATTGGTATACTCCCCTGCAGCCCTTCGCTATAGAGTGAGACTGTACAAAATACAGGGCTGAATAGGTCAGTGCATACCCCTATAAACCAGCTGCCAGCACCACAAACAGCACCACCTCCAACTCCACCACCTTGCCAACTTCTCGATTAGGGAGCACATCAGTTACAGGACACACTCTGTGTTGTGTTGAAACAGGCACACTACAATCATACATACATCAGTAACAAAATGCCCATCTCTTCTCAAGTTACAACGAAGATCCCCAGGGGTTCTCTTTGTAAATCATTTTCTGACAATGAGAAACTCACTGCTCATATGATGAGTTTCTGAGTTGAATACATCCATTAACTGGTACCATATTCCGATGGTATCAAGTTGCACGGGGTCACAATCTTCAGTAACATACTTCTCTTATCGGTAACAATTCTTAAATGCACTTATGTTGGATTATAAAATGTCTAAGGCCACACCAAAAATATAAGTTGGTCTACAGATTTTTCTATTGAAAAAATGGTGCGAGCGAGCGATTTTTTTTCTTTCTTTTTTTTTTTAAAGAATTTTTTGGCATCCAATGGATTCCTTTCTGGAAAAGTGAGACGAGCGAAAAAAATTGCCAAACATCACAAAGAGAAAACTTGTAGAATGTGAAGCAAGCGAAATCCGTAGACAAGATTTTTTTCAAAAAACCCTGTGAACAAGCCACAGTATACATGAATCAGAGGCTCATTGTAGCTCACAGGGCCATCCTGTCATTTGAATGCGTCTTAGATTTGAGCCATTTTTAATAAATGTAAAGTGCCCCCCCCATATCAATGTTAGAATATTTCATTAATGGATCTGTGCAAATCACAATGATAACCCATTCGGCCTTCAAATTTCCGACAAATCCAACACCTGTTGTAGACAGGACTTAACGGTAAGTAATGGATCTATCATAAAAGACAAATGTTTAAAGCATCTCCAACTAGGGGCCAGAAACTGCCTTATGTTGACTGGCGCGCGCGTGCGTATGTGTGTGTGTGCGTGTGCATTTGGGGTTGTGCTATAGGGGAGTACAGAGAATGTGTTAAAGACAATGTCTCCCTCTTCGAGAGGCACAAGTTCTGATTGACTTCCATGTACCATGGCCATTACTTGGTCTTAGTGTGTAAATGATACTGTTCAGTGCTGCATTTATTGGTGGATTTAGACGGGGATCCACAGTACTTGAGAGTTTAATTACATATTTTGGACCCCAAAATTTGCTCAAAAAACAGGGGGTGCACCCCCTCCTTTTGGGCCGCACATCCTCCTTTTCCAGATCCTGGATCCACCACTGGCATTCGTGCATCATGATGACACCAATCAGAGTGTGTATATGATGCTGTACTTAAAGGCCTTTAAGGGTTAAAAGTCAGTGCTAATCTCTTTGTTTGAAGGTGAGAAGTGACTAACCCTTTAAGGAACACAAAGTAAATTAATGCAATATCCAACCTTATGGTAATAAGGCCTATGTATGGTTGTACATATATGATCCTATACTTAAAGGGTTATAAGTCAGTGCTAATCTGTTTGTTTGTTTTAAGGTGAGAAGTGACTAACCCCTTAAGGAACACAAAATAAATTAATACATCATACCAACCTGATGGTAATAAGGCCTATGTATGGTTGTATATATACATGTAGGTGGCCTGTTAAAGGGTTAAGGATTACTAGGAGGCGTGACAACAGGGTTAAACATCAGTGCTGATCTGTTTGTTTGTTTTAAGGTGAGAAGTCACTAATCCTTTAAGGAACACAAAGTAAATTAATGCATCATACCAACCTGATGGTACAGTAAAACTTGGTTACAACGAACCCCTTGTTGCAAGCTTAAAAAATTCGTTGTAACCAAATTTCGTTGTAACCAAGTTCAACATTAGGGGGGAGGGGTGACTTTGCTGGTCATGCACATGCATCTCCTAGAGGTGACAGGGGATGTGATAGGACATCTCCCACCTGTCTCTATTGAACTATGGGTGGCAGTAGGGGGGGGGGGTGTCCTAGAGGTGACAGGGGCTATGATAGGACATCCCCACCCATCTCTATTGAACTATGGGCGACAGTGGGAGGGGGGGGGGGGTCCTAGAGGTGACAGGGGCTATGATAGGACATCCCCACCCGTCTCTATTGAACTATGGGCGGCAGTAGGCATGGGGGGGGGGGGTCCTAGAGGTGACAGGGGCTGTGATAGGACATCCCCACCCGTCTCTATTGAACTGTGGGTGGCAGTAGGGGTGGGGGCGTCCTAGAGGTGACAGGAGCTGTGATATGGCATCCTCACCCATCTCTATTGAACTATGGGTGACAGTAGGGGTGGGGGTGGCGTCCTAAAGGTGACAGGGTGGCGGCGTCCTTGAGGTGACAGGGGCTGTGATAGGACATCTCTGGGTGTGCTATGGGTTCTCCACTGGCCAAGCACTGCATTTTATTTCACATTTTTCCAACCTTAAGGGTCAAAATCACTCTGTTATAAACAAGTTTATGTCAATAGCACTTCGTTCTAACCAAGTTTATTTACTATAGAAATGCTTAGGAATGGTTTGTGATTGGGTATTTTTGTTTGTTATAAACAAATTTCGTTATAAGGAAGTTTGTTATAAACAAGTTTCACTGTAATAAGGCCTATGTATGGTTGTATATATACATGTAGGTGGCCTGTTAAAGGGTTAAGGATTACTAGGAGGCGTGACAACAGGGTTAAACATCAGTGCTAATCTGTTTGTTTGTTTTAAGGTGAGAAGTCACTAACCCTTTAATGAACACAAAATAAATTAATGCATCATACCAACCTGATGGTAATAAGGCCTATGTATGGTTGTATATATACATGTAGGTGGCATGCCAAAGGGTTAAGGATTACTAGGAGGCGTGACAACAGGGTGAAACATGAGTGATAATCTCTCTGTTTGTTTGAAGGTGAAAAGTAACTAACCCTTAAAGGAACACAAAGTAAATTAATGCATCATACCAACCTTATGGTAATAAGGCCTATGTATGGTTGTACATCTATGATCCTGTACTTAAAGGGTTAAATGTGAGGGCTGATCGGTTTGTTTGTTTCAAGGTGAGAAGTCATTAACTCTTTAAGGAACACTATGTAAACAGACGAAGGTATTTTGGGCAGAACATCCTCAAAGGCTGTGCAAAGTCAGTTAAGGCAAAATTTAAAAAACAAACATTCAGGTAACCCGTCCCTACCTCGCAAAACAGGTCTGACCCTAGCTTTTTTCCCCTCCAATTTTCAACAAAATATTTATTTTTGGGTGTTTTTGAAGTTAACTCAGTGGTCGGTGAGTCCCCACGCTGAGTCACGAGTCATTGTAGTAGTTAATTTTTTTTTCTCATAAATTAACATAAAAATCCGACCTACCCTACTTAATTTTTTCAGCATGTTCAACAATTATGTCACCAATATTTAGGCATTTTTCAGGACCCACCCACCCCATTGTCACTGTTTTTTTATGGAACATATAGAGGAACCCAAAGACCCCCCACCCCCTAAGCAGTGACGTAATTATTGAACGTTCCCTTACCTGAAACACAAATTCTTTTTTTTTTACCTAGGCATGACGCCCCAACAGCGGAGCATTCAATGACCACATTTAGAACAGGAAATTTATACATGTATCTATGTCTAACCAATACATTATATCCCTAAGATAAGTGGTTGAATGCACCTTAAGATGTAAGGTAATTGTGCAGGATTGGCCTACGCATTTGGGACGCAGGAACAGTGGTTTAACATGAATCACGTACGTTCCAACCCTACACGTCCGTACAAGGTAAGTATGATGCTTAATTATATTTTTTAGAATGTCACACATAAGGTGTGAACAGAAGTAGAACTTAACTCTAGTATTGTATGACCAGTTTTTCTTTCTCTATTTGAGCATTCTATTATGTGGTGTCATGCTAGGGAATGAACATAAATCATCACATTATCTAAACATGGTTTGAATATCCTTTTTGAGTTATTTAAGGTCACCAGCATAGTATATTGCTGCCATCTGGTGTTATGTTCTGTATGTCCTTAAATGATTAGAATTAACACCAGATGGCAGCACAAAACCAATTGCGGACTCTCTGAAATAATAATGCTGCTGACCTGAGATAACTCAAAAGATATTGAAACTATGTTTTTAGATAATGTGATGCTTCGAGTTAATTCCCTAATATGACACCACATTACATGATGCTCAAATAAAGAAAGTACAATTGATGACAATGTTAGAGTTAAGTTCTGCTTCTGTTCACATCAATTGTGGCATTATAAAAATTATGTCAGCATAATCAGTTTTCGATTTGAATCTGTGTCATATAAAACCTGCCTCTCAACGCTCCACTTGATGGCTTCAAATCTTTATCACAAACCAACCTGGATTGGAAGTTGACGGGAAACTGTGCATATGGCGCAACCCAACCCTAGCAAAATGCCATAATGCGCATTACAAATCTGATTCGCATCTTAGATGCGCCTTATATGCAGGAGTTTACGGTAGCATATGTATGCGCAGTCCGGCTGCCTCCATACAAATAACACAGAAAGAAGCCTTGCCAAGAATGGCCTATTGCAGTCCCACGTGATGACTCACTCTTTGAGGCTACTCCTGGTCCAGGATGTTCTCGCAATATCTCACTAGGTTTGTTCACAATAAATGTGCCTGATTCAAATCCACCCCATAAAATGTTCCCACAGCTGCAAGTATTCAATTTCAACTGTCCCTCTGTTGCGACAGCGGGTATCAGCTCTTCCATTATAATCCCCTCCCTATCCCTTGTCATCATTGCATTGTGTACCCCTTCTTTCATACATATCCCCTTCATAGGAAATTCATTTACGTAGAGAGAGGAATCTGAAGACTAGTGACTGTATCAATATGATAGAAAGCTTAATGTAACACTTGCCTAGAGACAACAATCAATGTATATTGATCTACTGCCTTCAGCCACTACCCACCCTCTCGCTATTATACAACTACTTCTTCCCACGTTATCACTGACCACCCTCCTCTCGTCCGCCACTGCAGGAGCCTTCTGGGATTAAATTAACTCCACCTTATTAGACTGCTTTATTCAAAACGCCAAGCTATTCTGTGTTTGGGCCTCAAAAGAAAGGTCTTGGAGTCCCCCTTGTGGTTGCAATGAGAACTAAAACCCCCCATATAAGACGCGCCTTATACGCAGGAGTGAGTGAGTGAGTGAGTAATAGATGTTTAACGCCATTTCGACAGCTAAGGTCATATTCATGGCGAGAACTACATTACACAATTTCACAGGAGAATGTGTCAGTGCCCGCGCATATGTGCACCACACACATCCTTATATGCGGGAGATTACGGTACTACAGCACATGTTCAAATAGTAAGGTACTACAGGCTGTACCGTAATCTCTCGCGTAGAAGGTGCAGCCCGCGTAGAAGGCGCACCCATAACTCAGAGAAGGCAGGTCCGCGTAGAAGGCGCACCTGCTGACTCTGAATGTTTTTTTTTAATAACCTCGCTTATAAGGTGCACCCCTCCTGCTGGGGTGAGTTTCACATAGAAGGCGCACCCCAGGGTGTCAGGGTAGATCGTACCTAAGTATAGTCAATTTTAACCTAGACCCAACACCCAAACAAGTCCTGTATTTTCTTTAACCAAAGAAAAGGTGTAGTCTATACCATGGTGCTGTAAATACCCTTAAACTGCTGAATGAAGCATGCTATTCTGCTCACCATAAAAGTGTTTGGAAATATATGTACGGTAATCTCCTGCGTAGAAGGCGCGGTGCGCGTATAGGACGCACCCCAAACTCAGCAGAAGCATTTTCGCGTATAAGACGCACCTCTTAGGGGTGATTTTTGTCAATCCAGTACTGTTCTATAGTAAAATTACCCCTCGTATAAGACGCACCCCCAAGTTGAGATTAATCTATAAGACGCACCAGCATTTTGTTTGGCGTAGAGGACGCGTCTTATACGCGGGAGATTACGGTACACCCCACTCACCGAGAGCTTTGTTAATTTTATTATTGACCTTTTAACCAAGAGATGCAGCATTATAATCAAAAATCCTGCCATAGTGTGTGCTGCCACCTGGTGTTATGAGCTGTATGCCATTCTCTATTCTCCATATTACAAACTACTGGTATCCCAGCATGCCATATCTCTAGAAGACAGGCCTATTTCCTTGTTATAACAGTGTGGGTCTAGATAATCAATGGGAGGATATAATATGAACAAATAAAAAATTCGGTTTGAACCTATCTTATCTATAACTTGTTAACAAATAATGCAAATCAGAGCATTCTTTCTTTCAAAAAATGAACAGTATTGTACCTTTCAAAATGATGCCAAGTAACATCAGTTGTGGGCCATATGAAGACAATTGGCATTAATAGTAGTTAATGAGTTAAATGATTCCTAGAATAACACCAGGTGGCAGCACACACTATGGCAGGATTATTGATTATAATGCTGCATGGATTCTCTTGGTTAAAAGGTCAAAAATATAATTAACAAAGCTCTCAGTAAGTGGGGTGTACATATATTTCCAAACACTTTTATGGTGAACAGAATAGCATGATTCATTCAGCAGTTTAAGGGTATTTACAAAACCATGAGTTAGACTACACCTTTTCTTTGGTTAAATAAAATACATGACCCTGTGTACATCATATTGGTTTGGAGGTTTTCATCGCTTCACCCTTTACCGGACCATACTTCATCTCATCTCATTTCACTACAACTCCCCTGGTAAGTCAACCTTACTTACTGTCCCACTTAGGGTCTCCTTTATTGGTGCACTCTTTGTGGGAAACTACCTCCAGTTCCGTCTCATGGTGTTGGTGAACGTCGCAGACCTAAGTGTGCGTCCCAGTGTAATCGTTTCCTTGACTAGGTTAAGCATGCCCTGGTGTGTGTGCACTCTAAATGTATGGGTTTATTGCTCTGCATTTATTGGGTACAGACACCTGTGGTACTGTTGCTAACTAAGTTACCTATGTCTTGGTCTCTGGGTGCCGTCTGACCCAGTCTGTACCGACCCTGGGGGAACCGGGTAGTGGTTTGTAAGGTTGACTGTCTAATACCTTGTACTCACCCTGCTACTTGGCAGGTGTTCTTTTTCACTGCTTACTACCTCGCTTCTTTCTTATTCTCTCCACCTTTCACAGGTTTTTAATTTTTTACGGTGCATGGTTGACACCAGTATAGCACCAGTCCCCTTTCAACGCTTCGCGCTTGGGGGGGGGCAAACCTTTCAAAAAAAAAAAAAAAAAATTGGTTTGGAAGTTGGAGGATCCCTGCGTATAAGGCACACCCCCAACTCAAGGCAATTACCCTCCCGCGTATAAGACCCTCTCACGATCTGATTCGTGTATAAGACATGCCTTATACGTGGGAGATTACGGTAATACATGTGGTCAAATCAGGAATAGATTGAATACAGTGCAATGACATGACTCTGTGGTAAAAACCCTTTTGGTGATCTAGTGAGCAATGTCAATAGATTCTGAATACACGCAGATGACTCAATGGTCCTGGGAATACCACGGTAATAGTTTAAGAACATGGTATGCATACACCTATACCATGGACCTCAGGTCCGTGCCTATACTCAACTATAGCCTAAACACCACTGTGTTCGCTAAATGTAGACATAACTTAATTCTGGCTTGTGAACATTACGAGATTACAAGTGGTGATATTCCACGAGGGATCTGGTGGACAATGAATGCTCACATTTCTGGATTCTGTGAGTTACAGAAGTAATCCAGTGCGCCTTTTGTGTGAGGTACTTATAGACCTATCAGCATAAATTTATGATAACTCTATGAGGATATGAGGCAAGTGTTAAGGCCACCCTTAAAAATATGTTCGTTTCCTGTCCAGAGGCCTGGTGGAATTTTTTTCGAGAATGGGAAATTTTTTTTCGTCCATTAGCACAAGAATCTAGGTTTCCAATCACCGAATCCTAGAACGCGATGACAAATTTATGTCGACAAATAAAAAGATTTTCCCCTCCCTCCCTCATGGGTCTGAAAAATCCCACCCTCTGGACAGGAAACGAACATATTTTTAAGGGTGGCCTAAGCTAGAGTTGGTTATTAAGATGTTACTGACCTTAGCTGCAGCAGACCTGACCATCATTGAACGGTCCGTCATGCACTGTCTACACGCCTTGTAGATGTCCTTGTATGTGGTGCCTCCTGCTGACCCAAGACCACCCACCACCTTCTGTAAGGTCAGCATAATCTCACATCGGCCCTGCGACTGGAACCAAACAACACAGGCACTAAGTACATGTCTATAATGGTATCATTACAGAACTTAAACATGTGTATGTAGACTAGACAGTTTGAAATGAAAGCTAATGGCTTGACTAAAACCATTCCATTCATGGTACGAGGATATCACTGGTACCAAACCTTTTAGAACCTGTGCAGCACCCCTCAGAAAGAGCATAAACAAATTCAGAGAGCATACCGGTTTAAAGTACTGTTGACTCACATGTCGGCCAGATATCTCTCCGAGGGTGAGCAGATCTTAACCTCTGTTAAGTTCTTGCTTGTTACAATAAAAAAATAAAATAAAATAAAACCGTAGTGCTGTAGATTTTAATAGAATAGTAGAGAATAGTCCTGTGAGACATGGCGCGGCGACTTGTAATCTTGGTTCTAGTTTAGACTGGTATATCCAGATTTACTATGTAGAAGAACCATTGGGGTAAATCAAGCCTAAAAGTGTAGTTGTTGTAAGGCTATAGTGGTGAGTTCTGCATATAGCTGAATGTACATGCCTCCCCTACAAGCCTAATACAGTGTAGAGCAGTGTGTGTTGAAGTACTGGACTACATGTATACTACACTGTACTGGTGGTCAGCATTGAACAGTTCTATGTCTGGAACTGCAAAGGTCAATATAGACTTGTAGGGCTAAAGTTATTTGAGTGGCAAGTGTGTGTTGTCAACGACTCTTTAATCGGTGTCAGCCTAGCCTGAGTGAGGCCACCTGGTCATGGTCCACTGGTCAGAAAACCAACCAGATCACCCCACCTCTCTGTAGAGGGGGAGCACAGTGTAAGGGCACCTGTATGCATACAGTTTTTCACAGTGTTCCACAAAATCATTTATATAATGAAGGGGGTAATCATATTAATGTTTCATCACCAATAAGAGATACATATTCTGAGAAAACATTATTTCAATGTAAAATACCAAAGTTAACACAGAAAAGAATGTAGCAGTTCCAGAAGGTGTCCTCACATTTTGTCCTCCCCTGATCTTCAAAAATGCAGGTATGGCAACATACACATTAGCACTGATTTTTCCATAGAGATCTCTAACAGTGAATAACTTGATCAAATACAGAAAAGATTATCCAATTGCACCATAACCCACTGAGATGAAACCTGTACTACACATACATAGTAGTTTCAGAAGAAACAATTCTAAAACAAAGGCTACAGAGATTCATTTCTGAATCTTAAAATGCTCTCATGCTAATCTGCCATAGGGCAACAAATGATGAAATGTCTAATCTGTGAATAAAATCAAAAGTATGAGATATATTCTGAAAATACCTTCACTAATAGTTAAATACACACACTGTTGATATCATATTAGAACATTGTGTAGGAATAGTCCATAGCAGAGGAGCCACAGACAAAAGAAGATTGTTGGCCTTCCCTATCCTTTACACCGTGGCGACTCTGAACCATACACTAGTCAACTAGTCTCACTAGTAGTACCTAGAGTCGCCGCGCTAATTATTGTGTTTCTGCTTCAAATTCTGCTTCACAAACCAGCCGATTTTTATTCATAATAAAAATCGGTAACTACCATACTATAAGATTACAAACCTGGCCGTTTACCGGTATTTGTATCTTTCAGAAATTAAGAAAATAATCAAAAGTAACACCTGGGGGATAGTACAAAATAAATTCATATCTAAAATGAAGCTAATACATATTTCGCAACCTGGATGTTAGATTCTTTGGACACTGCATCAGCGTAAGCAATGTAGTGACCCTCCTCGTGAGGAAGGTCCCGCCCATGAACATACTTTAGTAGTGACTAAGTGCTCTGTCTGCTCTTGTAGCACGACCTATTTATAGACGGCCTCTGGAGACAGGCTCCAGATGTGCCACTAGCTGGGAGCAGCTCAGTGCCAAGTCTTACTTCTACATAATGTTGAGCACAGTTGTTGGAATGATATTGAGGGATAGAAGATACCAAATCTGTGAAACTGGTAATAACACTTGATCAAAAGCAAGGTTGTCTTTAACATATTTTTTTCTTTAATATACAAAATGATACTTCAGATATTATAGTGAAACTTGAATGACAAACTGGAACATACCTCAGCATTTTTAAGCCCCTTGATGAGGAGTGCTATAGTCTCTTCATACGACCTGCCCACCATCCGGCCCAGCTTCTCGTAAAGTCCACCTATACATGCTATGGCCGCTCTGTGAACACAAAGGAAAGATGCATATTACATAAAACAGGAATGGCAAAACCACTTTGCACCAGGTCCTGTCTTTAAAAGAGTACACCATAAAAACATTATCAAATCCATTAACAAACATGCTGGAGCATAAGAGAAGAGGAAATAGATAATGAGTCTAAATGTACCCTCCCCCATTTACATCACAGAAAAAATCTGGTCTACCCGTGTTGTGAATCTGTGCTGACCAGGCACTAATCGTACACTACATAATGACACATCACGTGTTTATGTACCGTAATACAAAAATAAGATCGAGTTAATTCATCTCGTCATATGTTGGCATGCAGGAAACTTAGAAAAAAGGAAAACTAATGCTATCAGTCATGTTATAATATTCTGTAAGAAATCTCTGCCCTAAATTATGTCTGCGCCTTATGCATCAGTGCACAATAAAGCCATATCTTATGCCAACAGTGGTCGTGTATTCTATTCTAGCACTTTCATGTACTATGAAATATGACTTCTTATGCAATACATATCAATAACACTTATACTTAATTCATTGACACAACATTACACCAATAGCGCAAGTACATAACTATAGTATAGACCTTGCGAGAGAGAAGAAAGAAAAAAATGAAAAATACCCATGAACCCCCATTTTGATATATCTACCGAGTACTTTTATTTGGTTGGTTTTACCTCCACTAATAGTAATTGAAATTTAGCCGAGATTATGACTGAGTACATTCACCTATAGAGTTTTGTGGGTAGTGCCCGAGAGGGGGCTGGCTTCTCCTACCAGAAGAAGGCAGCTTCACATTAAGGTCGCATTACACAGTAACTCCGGTTCACATATTTAAAGGAAAGACAGCCCATTGAACAGTTTGTGATAATGTAGAGTAAATAGCAAGTGGTAATGTAGAGTACCGGTAAATGGCAAAAAGTTTAGCTATAGCCGACGTTGCTTTGAATTGGGATTAAAAAAGGAAACATTACTTACAGGCGAGTGGGCAGGTAGCTTGGCGAGTCATCTTTATTACGTATGATATCATTGCATTTGTTGATGGTTTCAAACAATGAAAATGTATCCCCAACACTGAATATGGTGGCCAAACATCGGGCCAGTAGTTTACGAGTAGGAGGGCCTGGGTTCTCTGTGATTTGATTTGTTAACTGATCGATCAGCTTTTTCTGGCTCTCTCTTATATCAGACTGAAAGAAAGCAGATACTGCCATTAATATGCGCATACAGTATTTGCATGGGAATAATCATGTATTGCTAACATAATACATGTATATCATTGTTGGACAAAGAACCTTCAAAGCATATAATTACATGCTTGCACAGGTACTGTATGTGTGGTTGCATTACACAGTAACTCCAGTTCACACGATCAATACCATAAATTGAAGTTACTGAAGACACCATAATCGATAATGATGCAACATCACTAGGATAGTGTAAAGATTGAACGCATGCAATGCACGACTGGCCCAGGTCTTCCACTACTTACCATAGGGGACCGTCAATATAGTGACAGTCTGTCCGTGCCGTCAATGGTTAAGGCTATGGACAATGCACCCATTATCGCTCGTATGTTTCAATGGCAAATAACTCCTCTCCTGGTGAGTTAAGCATTCCAATGTACCAGCAGGTTTTGATCAAGAATCCATATTTTCGATAGAATAGCCTGAGAGAGTGTAATTATCCTCCATTTTGTTATAATCCAGCATTTACGATAGGACCGTGAGTTGATTGTCTCACTGTCCGCCATTTTGGATTTTGATGTTCTGTGCGCATGCGCGACCCCTCCTTGCCGGAAGTAGCATTTTCGACGGAGAAATGATATATTCTATTGATTTAACTTGAAATTAATGGGTTTTTGAATATAATCCATTCATTTCGGGCAATATTAATCAATTTGAATCGAATACATCCTATCCATTTACTGTTATAAAATCTGATGACCGGTTACTCTGCGCGCATTCGTCAAGTCTCCAGACCGGAAGTGAGGCGGTCGACATAACAAAATTATGGCGGTTCGATTTACACACTCATATACCAACGGTCTGAACCCTTCCTATACAGAGAATTCCACCTTCCCTACTGAAAAAAGCGTCTTAATTACCAAATTCCCATAGGAGTCATATGTGTTATTTTGACCCCGTCGACCACCGAAATGGACCGCGCAATGCTATCCTATGGAGCCCCATTTTCGTGAGAAAGAAGGTCAAACATTTCAGGTTTTTTCTTCAGCATTTTTCATAGCTAAAGATTTTTTCCAGGAATTGTGCATGTGCAATGAAAGACTACATCCTAAAGAATATGTTTCCATGATTTTTTTTGTTTAACTATCCCGCAAATTCAATGAGCAATTCACATCTAAAGTTCCAATTCATGACCATCAGTTTTAGACCGAAAAGGCACCGCCAATGACCCAGGAGGACCTGGGCCAATAAAGTCAGTTTATGTTGCTAATGCGTTGCGCCAATGCTACGAAATGAAAGAAAGATGGGCAGTGTTGTCGAAATAACACCAGCACGCTGGCTAAGGGCCTTGGGACGCAGGCCAGAATGGCCTGGCATCTCAGCTTTAAAGGCAACTTTGGCCTGCATTGTTAAAAAGTTTTTAGAAACACTGGATGGGGCTGTAAGACATATTCCCAAGATTAAGAGCATTATTTACCTTCTGTGCGGCAACTAGGACCTTATCTAAAAAACGCAGCCATTCAAATATGAAAACTGGTCGTTTTGATTCAGATATCCTATTGAGCGCCTCTTCGTTGAGCAACAAACTATGAGCCAGCTCCATGATTGCCTGTGTTGTTATTTCTGAAACAGATTAAACACACCAGGTATTTATATATATATACATTCAATAAAATGGTTGGCAAGTGGTGGAAAGAGGAGTGGGGAGGCAAAATTCCCACACATAAAAGGAGAGAGAAATGAAGAGAAAACGAGTTATGATAGGCTAGAGAAACCCAGCGACAGGATGGTAAAAATTATTTTCCACTGCTCAGCAAAATTAGAATCAAATAAAAACCTTACCTTTTCACTGTTTTCATCGCTTGGTGATGAAACAAGACCTTTTTGGGCTGGGGAGTGGCCTAAGAATTACAATTCATACCTCATGACAGCAAAGTTGGCTGGCCTCACAGACAACAAATAACCCTATCAAAAACACACTTTTCTCTCACTGTTCTTAAAAAAATCTCACATGCCTAATATTACACTAGATTCTGCTCTTGCAATAATTAATCTTTACTTTCAGTCTTCATTATCAATATTTTAGTCGAATTCATAAATTTGAGGCCATGACTTTAACCTTGGCCCAGAGCCAAACCAAGGCTTTTGTAGGCCAGACCAATCAGCCTTCTCCCTATCGTCCGATACTAGACAGGCAGTTCGGACGGCCTAATGCTTTTGCTGCAGCCATCAGAAAAAAAAGAGGATTGTATATCAATAAAAGCTTCCATCTTACCATCCAAGCACATGTGGCAAATAAAATGTTTCATAGTTGTATGGCTATAAAAATCGAAATGAATTAAAGTTTTACACAGAAAAATTAAAAAGCCAGTGTTGGCGGAATGACGCCGGCACCAGCTTTTGCAATAAGAAGCAAAGTTACAGCTGTTATTGACATATTGTATAATCAAATATTTTCGTGTTTTTTTTTTAAAGTTATGTACAAAAACATTTACGATGAAGTTTATACCAGTGCCATGACATGTCAATTGTCACATGTCCTGCGTAGGGGAGACCTGGGACAAAGGAGAACTGGGACACCAAGATGTTTAGTGAAAATCTAGACTAGTTGATATTGAAGTTATAATTTCTGGAAAAATTATTTTTGCTATATATAAATCAAAATTTAAAACATATAAATATCATTTTACCCTAAAAAAGATTTTTTTCTCGAGCGTCTGTCGATTAAATTTTCAAGGTTTTCCTAGATGACAACAACCATTTTGATAGTGCAAAATGTGTATTAATAACTTTTCTATATGATCAGTTATCCAAGATTACCCAGTTTGGCCTTTGACTTTAAAATTATATGAATATTTTTCTTAAAAATGTCAAGCTGGTGAGAACTTCTCTACAGCTGATTTTTCTGAAATCACACAAATGACAAACAGATAAGCATGTGGCCCCAAGCCTATCTGTCAAAATAAGAACCTGGCAATTCTCCAAAAGAAATTAGTGTCAAAAGGTTAAAAAACTGGGTAACAAGCCATGACACACTGATCTCATTTAATACAGTATTTGATGGTGTCCCAGTTCTCCCACAATTGCTCCATTCCTAAATTGATTAAAATGCGCTCTGTGGAAAAGATATGATATATTAAGTATCTTAATCTTGTACATATACATCAAAATGATTTCTAGCATATTTGATTATTTCCAACAGTCTTAAACATCATAAGAATAACAGGAATTCAATAATTTGATATATTTTTAATAACTTAACAATATGTTTTATTGGCCTGCGTAGAGAAAAAGTTTCAAGGAACACTGAAAAGACCTGGAGGGGGCAGAGCTTGGGGACTGTAGGCTAGCCAATCTAACATTTGCCCTAGCTACACACACATTTGACCTACCTTTGGATCATTCGGCTCTAACCCAAGGATCTTGGCCATTCACCCTATAGTACGGGGTTAGTTTTTAAAACTGTAAGGTTAGGACTAGGACTCACTAGGAGGGTTAGGGTTAGGGTTAGGGTTAACGTTAGTCAACTTTGTGTTGGCACTTGGGGTTAGGGAGTGGTCATTATTTATCAACAAGGGGGGGGGGTGGTGGGTTTTCGCAAGGACACGCGGAAATTTTTTATGCCCCCCCTCGATGGCAGTCAAAATATTTTGTGCCCCCCCCGTGCCGGAGGCACGGAGAGTTTACGCACCCCTCTTTGATCTATAGTAGCGCGCAGGCTTTTTTGCTAAAAAGAGGGTTAACTTTTTTAGCGTCTGTCGATTAAATTTTCAAGGTTTTCCTAGATGACAACAACCATTTTGATAGTGCAAAATGTGTATTGATAACTTTTCTATATGATCAGTTATCCAAGATTACCCAGTTTGGCCTTTGACTTTAAAATTATATGAATATTTTTCTTAAAAATGTCAAGCTGGTGAGAACTTCTCTACAGCTGATTTTTCTGAAATCACACAAATGACAAACAGATAAGCATGTGGCCCCAAGCCTATCTGTCAAAATAAGAACCTGGCAATTCTCCAAAAGAAATTAGTGTCAAAAGGTTAAAAAACTGGGTAACAAGCCATGACACACTGATCTCATTTAATACAGTATTTGATGGTGTCCCAGTTCTCCCACAATTGCTCCATTCCTAAATTGATTAAAATGCGCTCTGTGGAAAAGATATGATATATTAAGTATCTTAATCTTGTACATATACATCAAAATGATTTCTAGCATATTTGATTATTTCCAACAGTCTAAAACATCATAAGAATAACAGGAATTCAATAATTTGATATATTTTTAATAACTTAACAATATGTTTTATTGGCCTGCGTAGAGAAAAAGTTTCAAGGAACACTGAAAAGACCTGGAGGGGGCAGAGCTTGGGGACTGTAGGCTAGCCAATCTAACATTTGCCCTAGCTACACACACATTTGACCTAGCTTTGGATCATTCGGCTCTAACCCAAGGATCTTGGCCATTCACCCTATAGTACGGGGTTAGTTTTTAAAACTGTAAGGTTAGGACTAGGACTCACTATGAGGGTTAGGGTTAGGGTTAGGGTTAACGTTAGTCAACTTTGTGTTGGCACTTGGGGTTAGGGAGTGGTCATTATTTATCAACAAGGGGGGGGGGTGGTGGGTTTTCGCACGGACACGCGGAAATTTTTTATGCCCCCCCTCGATGGCAGTCAAAATATTTTGTGCCCCCCCCCCGTGCCGGAGGCACGGAGAGTTTACGCACCCCTCTTTGATCTATAGTAGCGCGCGGGCTTTTTTGCTAAAAAGAGGGTTAACTTTTTTAGCCCCCCCTCTAGAGGGTTCAAAATTTTTTTTAGCGCCTCCCACACCGCGTAGCGGCGGTACCGCGAAGCGGTATGGGAGTGCGCTATGATGATTGCATTTGCCCCATGTGATGAGGTCTCACAATGCAAAATTACTGAATAGAGAAATTGATAATTGTGAAATCTTCTTTATGTCTGCTTTTATGAGACATGTCATCAAACACTGGTATACCGACGTTAACGGCGGGAGGCGTTTGAAAATGTTACGCCCCCCCCCCTAGACCTGCCAACCGGTCCCTGCATATGATGTTAGATGATGTACAGAGCTCCTTGAGCGGCAGACGGTGTGGAATCCCCACACTACCCCCCCCCCCCGACCCCTGTTGATAAATAATGACCACTCCCTTAGTGTTTTATATAGGGTAAATGGTCCATACCCAGTTTTCAGAGAACCGAATGGTCCAGGCCCAGGGGATAGAGCGAACAGTCCTGGAAAAGCGAATCATCTATGAATGATTCAGGTGGGAAACTGCATCGCCCCTCCCCCTGCCAGGTTCCCAGGCCCAGGGCCCTGGCGGGCCGCCTGGCATCAGCACGAGTGGCGGACTCGGTGGCCGACAAGAAGCCAGCCCAGGATCACAAGATGCACGTCTCATCATAGCTTGAATTTATGGAATACTTTTGCGCGTAATAATGAGCAAGGGAGCAACCTTATAAATGCATGCTGGGCCCTAAAAAACAGAAAACAAAACATAACACGGCCGATATATCATGTAAATATTCAGACTCGCTGGCGGTGTCGGTCACGTTCCTATGCTGATAGTTTATGAAGAAAGGATGAAACTGATATGAATGGACTGACCTGGTACACAGGGGATATTCAACTTTCAATGAATAAAGCCACTTGTAACATAATCTCCTCGCTAATCTGTAAAACCCATCAAAAATAATGACAGGTCCAAGAAGTCGACAATTTTCTTCAAGATGGCGGAAGCAGATTTTGCCCGCGCAGGGCCTCTGCGCATATGACGTAACTTCGTACTAAGCTGCGTTTTGTCACTTCTGCTGACGATCCCAATGTTATTCCCTACACGTATTTTTGTAATGCTGGATAAAACAGAATTAAGGAGAAATCTCTATTCCTAAGGCAACCTTTATGCACGATTGCGAAACTACGAATGAAAAGACTATATAATAGTTCTCCTCAAGAACACAAGAGGGCGTGTATGGAAGGCCGGTGTGCTATTGCATGTGCTATTGCCGTTGCCATTTGCTAATTGCCATTTCACTCAGATTTGGCAATTGCTAATTGTCTCAGCCATCTATAGTGTGCATTGGTTATAATTTTAACTCAAGCACACAATGTGTCAGAATATTGAATATCCTTGAGACTGAAAATCTTAAAGGCGCTCTGAATCAAGGAACTACGTCCGCCGACGTTAGCACTGTGGCGGACGTAGCCGATTTGGTCGTTATTTATCAAGGGGGGGGGGGCCGGGGGTCAGGGGGCAGCGTAAAAAATTAAAGGGGCCCTAGCATGGTTATGCATGCCCACATTAAAAAGTCATATGATCACACCTTGACCAATCAGGGCGTCGCGATTTTTCCGCTGGTTTCCGCGATTTTATGATCACCCAGCAAATCTGTGTCAACTTTTGTCATGCTGCGCCCGCCTCACCCCATGCGCTCTTAGGACTTGACGCGTGGGTGATCACGGACCATGACAAGATGTGACGCATGCGTGAACATCCCAACCCAATTTGTGAAGTTGAGTCAACATGCGTGAACCTTCACCAACAATGACACATGATGACATCATGTGTCATCACACATTATCACACACACTGACACATGGGTCATGACACAGTATCACATATATTGACGCACAGACTAATTTGTGGGTGGGGGATAGGCGGGGGGGGGGGGGGGTTGCAGGGGGTTGTGGATTTCTGATATTTCATAACTTTATTAACATCAATTCAGCTGTTCATGCTGGTTCCCATTGAAGATATCTCTCCTCTGCATGTCATGTGTTGCCCACTTTGCTTGAAAATGGATAGATATTCTGTCAGCTGTGTGAGTTGAATTTTCCTTGTATCAGTCTTGAGAATACCTGTTTAAATGATAAGAAATGGTCATAAACAAACAGCAGTAATCTAATTTTGACCAACCACTCACATCCAAGTTGATAAATAATGACCACTCCCATATGGCAGCCTGAATCCCCCAGAATTTCCCTGAGCCTTGCTCACATAGAAAGTTATACATTAATTTGGGGTGTTGAGACATATAGCTAAATTTAGCAACAAGATAGATGTTCAGGGATTGTAGATAATATCAATGTGTTACTGTATAAATGCTTATCACATAGGATTTCAAGTCAAATCAATCTAGAACTGTGTGACCACCTACCACAAGATCTGTTCTCCATGGCTGCCTCTGCCTGACTGTTTTGAAAGCAGGAGGAGAACAAAGGAATGGGAGGGAAATTTGAAATGGACCAATCAAAACACAGAATAGTACATAATGTGTCATTGTGCGTGAAGTTCTGTCATGGTGGGTGAGAGTTGGCGAATCTTGACGCATGCTCACATCTCCTCACACAGTCTGTCATGCTAATGTTGGACAAAGTATCTGCCCCTATTATCACTCAATACAGAGTTTTTTAACCAGCCTATGAAGAGTTCCTGTATATTTGCTCTAATCAGCGGTGACCTAGCTGATCAGTAGGCATTAAACCTTCATATCCCATCAAACAAGGACAAACAGATACTTAGATATCATGTAAAACATATGCAATTCCAATTCAGTGCTATGTCCCATAGACAAAACAAATGAGCTATTATGTCTAATGTATGCACTAAATCACATATACTTGGCTATCATTATGTTCCTGATTCATATGTATTTCATGCCATGTAAGAAAGGAACTTGCTCTGTGAAACATAAATTCTCATATTGACATTTACTCAATAGGCCCACTCTGCAAAGTACAAGCCATGAGAATCCATACAGTTTCCATAGTCTCTTATTGTTGAAGGCTTGGTGAAGAAATGTCATGGTAGGTGAGAGTTGACAAGTATTGACACATGTTGACATGTGCTCACCCTGGTCCCCTCACATCTTTATTGAAGTAAGTGAAGACATGTGAAGCTGCCTGAGAGTTGACAAGTATTGACGAATGCTCACCCAGTTCCCATCACACCCTTATGGAATTGAGTGAAGACATGTGAAGCTGTGTGAGAGTTGACAAGTATTGACACATGTTGACACTTGCTCACCCAGTTCCCCTCACATCTTTAGGGAAATGAGTGAAGACATGTGAAGCGGTGTGAGAGTTGACAAGTATTGACACATGTTGACACATGCTCTCTCAGGTCTTACTGAAGTAAGTGAAGGTTTGTCAAGCTGAGTGAGAGTTGACATTGTATCACACAAAATGACATTATTCGTTATCACTCAATGTACTCACACATTCCTCACCCAGCATGACTCATGTTCACTAGGATTTGCTGGGCACTGTTTGAATCGGTACCCATGTTGTTAATTTTCCATGCCAGCCCCCTGAGGGGGGGGGGCGTAAAAATTTGATCTCTCTTGATGAGGGGTGTAAAAAAATTACCCTCTTTTCAGCAAAAATAGCCAGCGCACTAGTACAGATTAAAGAGGACATGTAAATTCTCCGCGCCTCCGGTGCAGGGTGGGGTGCAAAAAATGTTGACTGCCGCCAAGGGGGGCGTGAAACATTTTCACGCATCAACATGTTGATGAATAATGACCACTCCCTAAGGGAGTGCTGTGTAGAGTACCGTTAATTCCTGTGCATACAAGCAGCGGCTTATTGTTTTGTCATCAATAGCCAATAATTATAATGAACGGGTATAACAGGGTACACTTGTGTAGGTATTTATTGTATGCTGCATTATGTGTGTATTTATTATATGCTATATGGGAGAGTGCTATGGGAGTCCTGTATAGGGTTTATGGTAGTATAGAGTTTATGGTAGGCTGTGGAATGTGTAGACGGAGGGGAGTCGGCGAGATCTGGTCAGGTAGATTCTGTAGAGAGGGAGGGGGGAATACGGGTGAGCCAAACACCGGCGTCTGAAAGGTGTGAGGGGTTGGTAAGAGATAGGGAGGAGTTAGTATGGTGGGAGCAGCCGAGGAGGCAACACATACTCCTGGAGTAGACGAGGATGAAGCCGTTTAATATTTAGTATTACACTTAGCCAATGTAAGAACGGATTGAGCAGGATCTCTATGGCACTTATACCTCTCCAGTAGCATCGGATTGTTAAACATGAACTGCTTGTATGAATAGACTGAGGTCGTTGAAGCTGTACAACCATGAGTGGACTCATCATCAGCTGTAACTGTGAATAACCAATGAACAATAAATGGTGACTTGTATCGGCGTCTTGGTGTTGGTTAAAAGGATGGGCTGAGCCAACATCATACCACTAGAGTTAGTCTTCCCAAATACGTGAGAATAGCGGAGTGAGCTGATAATAACTACACAACTTATACCACATTAATATACATATAAACACAACCCACACAGCCCATTATATAAAAAGCACAGCGAAGGTGCAGCTTAAAGGGGGGCTAGCACGGGACATTTCAAAATGGTAACACACAGAAAAAAATAATGTTCAAAATCTAAGTCAGATGTTAGTCAAAAAGGCTAGCTTTCTAACAATACCTAGTCAAAAGCACGTGCCTAAGTGTCCAAGTTTTTCTTAGTCAAATACGACTAACCATTAGTCAAAGTGCCCAACTTGCCTTGGCTTGCCTGATTTTGACTAAGATTCTTCAGTGGTTTTGACTAAGTATGCAATCTTACAATGGTGAGTGAGTGAGTGATAGATGTTTCACGCCATTTCGACAGCTAAGGTCATATTCATGGCAAGAACTACATTACACAATTTCACAGAGGAGAATGTGTCAGTGCCCGCACATATGTGCACCACACACATCCTGAGGGGATAGGAAAGAGGAGAAATAGACCCTTTTAAGAGGGCCAGGGAAGCCCGATCTTACAATGGTGAGTGTAAGCTCTGTATAGGATCCACATCCCACAAATAATTATCTCATCATTTAGGAAGCATACATGTGAAATGCCTCACATAATTTTCATTAAAACTCCGGAGTCAGTTACTCTGGGTTTCCCACAAAGAAGCAGATACTTCTGTGGATATTTTACTTATCTAGATTCCCACAGAAAAGGTGTAATTATCTGTCTACCTAGTTTAATAAACAAATCATTAAACTATTTGACATATTTTGCCAAGCTTGATGTTATATTGAATTGTGGAAGCCTCAAAATTATACAGCGCCTGAAAATCACCATCATTTTGACATCCATCGAATAGTTTATGGTACACAGCCACCAGAAAAATCCTGTTTCAAACCATGCTGCCACCTGGTGTGTAAAGGCAATACTATGCCAATATAGCTTAGTCAAAGTCACTAAGAGATCTTAGTCAAAGTGACTAAATGACAGTGACTAAGATAAGTTAGCTTGCCTGAAACTCCCAGCAGATACCTTATTCAAGATTAGGGTTGGAGAGAGAAACTGATTTGGGTAGTCAATGTGACTAAAATAAAGTAGACATTGTTAGTCACACATTAGTCATATGTACTAACTAAGATTATTTGGGCGTTTTGACTAAGTTAAGTTAGACTGACTAACATGGATTTTTTTTCTGTGCAGATTCAAAGATCATTGATAAATTCGCAGGAGTGAGTGAGTAATAGATGTTTAATGCCATTTCAACAGCTAAGGTCATATTCATGGCGAGAACGACATTACACAATTTCACAGAGGAATGTGTCAGTGCCCGCACATATGTGCACCACACATCCGAGGAGATAGAAAAGAGGAGACATAGACCCTTTTAAGTGGGCTAGGGAAGCCCGTAAATTCGCAGGACACAGCGAAAAATTTGCGACAACCTCATTTGTGAATGGGTGGTCATGTGACTTGCTTAACCGGGTACGACTTAGCCATGCTAGCCCCCCTTTAAAGAATGCGCCTCAAGTCAGGGTGCAGCTTCTTTGGGGGTCTTCCCTGTATAAACGGACGAAAACCAAGCTAAACAAGGAGAAAGTTGTCTGCACGCAGTTATAACTGGGATATAACTGGTAGCACCTCCATTTTATGGAGGTGAATCCTCGCACAGGGCCGCCATAAGGGGCTGCAATGCTGACACCACTCATTGGCTTAGATTTTTATTTTCGATACTTTCCCTTGTCGGAATGCTTTCAAACTTCACAAGTATTTAGGTTACTGATTGAAGATAACTCGCTGAAATTTTAGTCAAGGTAACATGAGTAAAACTATGATTTAACATTAAAGAAAATCTGGGTGTTGGTTGTATGGGAGTGACAAGTGAAAAGTGCAATGGAGTAATGATTTCAAAGTTCATTCTATCAATTTTTACTTGTGGGAATTACTTTATATTCGCACACAATATCCATTTATACCTGTAGATGACTCGCTAAAGGTTTCAACTAATTTGATGAAATAGTTTGAGAGGAAAATTATATTTCTTGCACCTCCATGATGCACCACATAGACTGACACTAGTGACAGTGGTGAGCACTGCTTTGTTATTCACCTCCTAAGTATGTCTGCCGTGGGTGCATGGAGGCGCCCTGTATAAACAGATAAGAGGTTTTCGTCCAGGCCAATCAACTTGCAAGCCTTATAAGGCTTGCAAGTTGATTGGCCTGGACTAATGTGGGTTTGTGGCTTATGTGGGTTTGCGGCTTATATATGACTCAGCCATAGTAGCAGGTGTCCTAAGGTGAGCTCAGTGAGAACGGAAATCTCACATAGAGCAAAATTTCACTTGATTTCGATTTTTAGTATGGATACGGACAGTGAAAGTGTGGCTTTAAGTTTAGGAGTTCGAAGCACGATGTGTCTATAGTGTGCATATCATGAGAAGAGTCTATTGAATGAAGTTGCAGGAAATATGGCTGCCTCATGAATGTCATGCAGTGCACCACTTCCAAAACTAGTAATGCCTTATACTCAACAAGGTCAGTCCCTTCACTGTCACTCTAGCTCCTTTTAACCTGTGCAGTTTCCTTTCCTTCGCTTATCGATATGCTAAAATTCAGCAGGTAATCCCGCCTGATCTCAGGTCGAAAAACGAGTTTGGTTTCCTTGCACCCTGCGGCGAGGAATTGGGGTGGACAACTTTGCAGTTAAGCAGGCCACTGCTCCCCTTTACTGCCAACGGTTTCACCATGCGATCAGATCTGTCAGAACCACGCCAAGCGAAGGAGGGTCATAATTGTGCTGTTTTGCATGTGAAAATCTCCACTGACCAGATTGACCTTTGCCTTGTACAGTGCCTAAACCTGGCATATCTACTATTCCAATTTTGAACTACAGTAAAATTCCTTTATACCGAATCCTGTTACAACGAATATTTGGTCATAACAAACAAATTCCTAGTTACCAATTCAATCCTATACATTAACATTAAAAGAATCCCATTATAACGAATTTTGCATGGAATTAATTTGTTTAGAGCGAATTTTTAACATGAACAAACATATTGATTTTGAGGAAAACTGAAAGAAAATATCACATTTTTAGCTCTGAAGATCTAAGGGCTTGTGTTAGGACATCTCCCGGCCCTACCTGCTTCTGTGTACGGTCAATAGCCGCATTGAGTATGGGGTTGGGGAAGATTAAAGGGGTTTGTGTTAGGACATCTCCCCCGCCTATACATGCACCTGTATGCAGCCGTATCCTGGTGTTGGGAGGGGGAGGGGGTTCATAGATGGTTGGGCCTTGTGTTAGGACATCTCCCCTGCCTACCTACACCTCTATGCAGCCTGGAGGAGGGGGGGGGGTCATAGAGGGACGGGGCTTGTGCCCGGGGCTTGTGTTGGGACATCTCCCCCACCTCCTAGAACTATTAGAAGTGTCTACAATCGTTTTGGTTACAGCGAAATTCGTTTACAACAAATTCTTTTGCTTGTCCCGAGCAGTTTGTTGTAACGGAATTTTACTGCACCATAAACCCCTGCATATGAGCTGCACCCACTTATATAAACCACCCACTAACTTTGGGAGAATAAAATTATTTAAGCTGCGCCCGGAGCTTGAAGAGGTTGTTAATCCTTACTTTAGGGAGTGGTCATTATTTATCAACAAGGGGGATGGTGCATGGGTTTAAGGTCGGTGCAAAAACTTTTGATCCCTCCTGAGGAGGGTGAAAAACCTTTGACCCCTCTTGACAGGTGGGGGCGTAAAAAATTTACCCTCTTTTTAGCAAAAATGCCAATGCGCTACTTTAGATTACGCCTTAAAAGGTGGGTGATGCATTAATGCATCAAGCCCATTGGTCATCATGATGCACCAATGAAGTGCTGGTGAGACTGCTCACCAGCACTTCATTGGAGCATCATGCCGGGTTAAAGAGGGTGAGAAAATTTTCCATAGGCAGAACAATTTTGACTGCCATTGAGGGGAGCGTGAAAACTTTTCGCACCTCTGTGCGAAAACCCATTTCCCCCTGTCGATGAAAAATGACCACTCCCTAAGTCTATATAATGTAAACCCCACATTGCAGCCACACCCTGGCTTCAAGGTGACTCTATAAGCTCCAAGCACCAGAGGTCTTGAATAATACATTAGCCACAGCTTATATGTGGGGTTGTACTGTATTGTTCATTATTGTTGATACAACCTCATCCAACTCTTGTAGCATTCCCCCAAAGCCGCGGCTTGTATACCCTATGCTCACCAGCAGTTCATTGGAGCATCATTCCGACCCTCCGGGAGTATATGTATCAAACCCATAGGGTTGACATGATGCTCCAATGAAGTGCTGGTGAGCAGTCTTGCCAGCACTTCATTGGTGCATCATGATGGCCAATGGGCATGATGCAGTCTTGCATCAGCAGCCTTTAAAGGGTCAAAGACGGTGAGAAAATTCTTGACTGCCATTGAGGGGGAGCGTGAAAAGTTTTCACACCTCCGTGCAAAACCCATTACCCCCTGTTGATAATAAAAAAATGACCACTCCCTTAATCTATATAATGTAAACCTCACATTAAAGCCACACCCTGGCTTCAGGGTGACTCTATAAGCTCAATGCACCAGAGGTCTGGAACGGTACATAAGCCATGGCTTATATGTGGGATTGCAGGGTATTGTTCATTATTGTTGATACAACCTCATCCAACTCTGACTTACTTGGCAGGGCTCCATTCATGCATTGTGATGACCAATGGGCATGATACTGTAGGGGCCGGCATTGTTGTATATACAATGTATACTAGTGCAAATCATCTGAGAGATGTGCTCGTGTGTTGCTTGTTCCTTCTATGCTTTGCGACACCCGTTTGGTACAAGAGGGTGCAGCACCACCCCTTGCATCCAGCTCCTCCTAAGGAGCCGGACAATCGGCAGAAGGGGACTGGACCTCGTCCAGTCCACACACGTTACTAGACCTTCTCAGGAAAACAATAAAGGCCATCCGAGCAGATGGAATGTTAAGGGCTTTGCCCAACCCGAACCTCTCGTGTTGTGTATTGCTTATAGTCACTAAGTGAGCCTGAGAGCCACCCAAATCGATACACCAAACGAACCGTTACACTGGTGCCGTGACCAGGAGGTTCGGGGGTGGAGGGCGGCCAGACGGCCGAAAGCCGAGGAAGTTGAGATGCGAGTTCTTCAAGCTTAAGGCTGGAAGAATTCGAAGAGGATGGTATAGCCCCTCAGCAAGTGTTGTTTGACTCGGAACCAGGTCAACAGTTCCTGTTCGACTCGGCTGGTGTACAGAGAACATTCTCAACACCCAGTATGATGACTGAACCCAATACAATTGGGGATGGGGTTGTGAAACTGTACCCGGGTACCCCTAGCCACACAGCCTCGGATACCGGGTTGTTGGGTGGGTTGATCAAACCTGCTCGGTTGGACTTTTTGTCTCAGGTGATAACCAGTAGGCGCGGATTAGAATCTGATATTTCTGTAGGTGCCTCTAGTGTTATAAAGACTCCGAAGGCCCAAAGTCCTATCCAAAGGACGGGAATGCCGAACGTGGCATTAAAGCCAACCAAGGATGTGGTACCAAAAGGAACCCGAGTAGGGCGAGATCAACCCTTAATGTCCTCGTTGGATCACGAAAGTGAACAAGACGATTGAGGGTATGGTAAACACAATAGTGTTGAGGCAGACGGCGTTAATAACGGGTCTGTCCTACGACTACGGGACATCTTAGATATCAATCATACTACACTACCGAAAACCGCGGAAGTGTATACGCTGGGATTATCCTTAGACAAGGCTTTATCAGACTCAGTATTCAACCCGGGAGGGAGCCGTAAATCCAGACATGGTCGTCGGATGGGCCCCGGATATAAGTCGACTACGGCTTATCTCAAAGCCAGAGATCAGGTGGAGCTACAAGCTAAGAAGCAACATGAAGCATTCATGGCAGCTCAGAAGAAAATTGAGGATGAGACCCGGGAACGGATCAGTAAACTTTGTTCTATAGAACAGGAGGCGATTCTGAAAGAGTCCGACCTAAAGTACAGACTTTCCTCTCTAGCCCATAGAGTGCAATTGCAATCGACGGAAGAGAGGGGAAGGGATAGTAAATTGGCAGAACTCGAAAAAGAGGAAGCTAATAGGCGGAGAGCAATTGATAAAGCTAGATCCGAGGAGGTTGCGAAAGCTAAGGATGTAAACAGACTTAAATGCGATAGAGGAGAAATTGAAGAAACTCCAATTACGTAAAGCCAAGACGGAATCTAAGCTTGTCACTGAACAAGACAAGATGCATAGGGAAACGACTGAGTATCAGAGGTCTCAGAAAGAAAAGAGTGAGAAGTATCGGATGTTAAAAGATACTTTGAAAAGAGAGGCACAAGTTGCTCAATTAGAAGGAAACCAAGCTGTAGAGGACAATGAAAAGATTCGATGCGAAATCTTATCTGAAAACAAGAGGAACAGAGGAATCTCACAACTGATGTTGCGACTCTGACTCTAAACAAGTCTGCCATGGAAAGCTATTTGCAGGAGGAGAAAATAAATCCTCTTCCTGTGGGCTCTGACCTGAGTCCAGATCAGACCTTTGTTAAACAGGGTGACTTCAGTACCTGTTCAACACCGATACAGCATACGAGTGCATACAATCCATTTGTGAATGACAATGCCACTTGTAATGTGGATCAGGAAGGGGTCTATGTCAGAACCCAGGATCCAAATGATAGGACAGGTAGGGTCTGTATCAGCGAATTTCTGATCCGGACTTCGTCCAAATAGACAACTTGGACGCAAGTGCCGAGACTAGCAGGTTCCACATAAATGCGGAGCAAGCCGAAAACTTCGGATTGGAAGCTGGCAACCCGGGCGCTTCACAAAGTGCGCAAGGTGGAAGCTAGCAAAGTCAAGCAGGTGGCATGCCTAATGCTAGCGGACAAAATGGCACTGCCTATACAAGCAGTCAAGGGGCGAGTGGTACCTCGAGTACTACCCCTAATGGAAACAGCAGTGGATGTGGAAACACGGGGGCTGGACAGTCCCAGTAGGGCTATGGTCAAGCGCCGCCACCACCACCGAATAACAGTAGTTTTAGTGGATTAGGAGGCAATCGAACCTTGAACGAAACCAAGGTGATTGAATGGAGCAAACAACAGTGTGCAAGACTGGGACCCTAGTGCAGATATGTGTGTTGGAGTGAGTGAGTGAGTAATAAATGTTTAACGCCATTTCAACAGCTAAGGTCATATTCATGGTGAGAACTACATAACACAATGTCACAGAAATGTGTCGGTGCCCGCGCATATGTGCACCATCTGAGGGGATAAAAAAGAAGAGATATAGACCCTTTTAAGTGGGCTAGGGAAGCCCGATGTGTGTTGGAGGAGACAAAAGGGTGAATGGCCGCACTGGGGGAGAGGAAGGATGGATTAAAGAGTTGATCCGAGTGTGTGGGACACGCCTTCCCCCAAGTCATCCTTGTCTGGAGTTTTTAAAGAGGTTCTATAAGCATGATAGTTAGGACACAAGTAATTGGCCAATTAAACCAGTTCTCCCATTCAGTCAGAATCTTTGATTACCAGAATATAGCAAAAACACCCTGTGTTAGCATACTTGTAAAACGACTTTAAAGGACCTCATATCTTTTATGTACCATTTGCTAGAGACAATAGTATTTCCGTTTTCATATCTAGTTCATATGATACCTGAAATTATAATATTAATTATGTAATTCAACCCAAAAGGTGTCTGACTTTGAGTGTCTGTCCGACTCTGGGTGCCTTTACCCTACCCTTGACTAACCGAACTGGTTCAGTGATTTACTTAAAATGAGGTGACGGTGTAGGGGTGATGAGTTCAGTGGAACATGTCGCTGAAGCCGAGTTTAAGAAACCATTAAACCCTGTTAGTAAGCATCCTTTGGATGAAGAATTCAAGAAACTGATCGATAAATCAGATTTAAAGGATGCGGAAGATAAACGGCAACCAGGGGAACTCCTCCGAAGGTATGAGAATGCCTTCGGTATGGATGGAGGACCCATAGGTAGGACCGATAAGGTGTTGCACACTATTGATGTGGGTGACGAAAGACCTTTAAAAATTCCATATCACAGACTTCCTCTGAAGACAAAGTTAATATGTGAACAGGAAATACAAAAATAGCTGGAGCTGGGGGTAATTGTGCCGAGCACGAGCCCTTGGTCCAGTCCTGTATGTATGACCACAAAGAAAGACGGTACGCTCCGTTTTTGTGTCGATTACCGGAAACTAATTGGAATGACAAAGAAAAACTCGTATCCCCTACCAAGGATAGACGAGACCTTAGATAGCTTGGGTGGGAACCAATGGTTCTGCACTCTGGATCTTCAATCCGGGTATTGGCAAATACCGATGCACCCTAAGGACATGGAGAAAACTGCATTCTCTAGTCACTTAGGATTGTTCGAATATAATGTCTTGCCCTTTGGGTTGTGTTATGCACCAGCTACGTTCTAGGCTATGATGGAATCACTGCTCAGCGACTTGTTGTAGAAAAAGTGTTTGGTTTACTTGGATGATGTTGTCATGTTTGGCAAGTCATTCAAGGAATGCTGGACTAATCTACAATTGGGTCTGGGTAGGATTTTAGCTAACGGCCTTGAACTCAAGCCTAAGAAGTGTAATTTGTTTAAGAAAACAATAACATACTTAGGAAGGATAATTACCCCGAGTAGGGTAATTGCGGATCCGGAAGAGCTAGATGCTGTGGAGAATTGGGAAAGGCCTATGTGTGCTAAAGAGGTTAGATCATTTTTAGGATTTTGTTCCTACTACCGTGATTTTATACCAAATTACTCTCTTCCTAGCTTTCCTATGCAATGCTTAGCTCATTGGACACCCGGTAGGGCTCGGGAACCCTTTCCATGGACCAATTAGCAGGAAGAATCTTTTAACAAAATAAAAGATTTGTTTAGAAACACACTAGTATTAAAATATCCCTTATGCCTTATCGAGAAGGCCAATCCGAAAGTGCCAAAATGCCACTTGTGAGGACTGTGGGGCCCACAATGCTGTGGTTGGTATACAACTATACCACACCCCAGATCCCATGGGAGGAGGCTGTATGTAGCTATCTCGATGAAGTTTCAACAGTCGGATCCCACCACTGCACGCATCTTGGAATACTTACGGAAAGGTATTAAGCCGGTAAGGCAATGTTATCTCTGGAGGACAGAGAAATGAGGCGATTTATTGCTCAATGGACCAAGCTAGAGATCCGAGATGGCATATTATGCAGATGGAAAACCACTTCCACTGGCAATAAGCTATTACAAATCATGATTCCTACGTCGATGAGGAGGGACATCAAGTATTATTGGCATGGCCACCAAACGAGTTGTCATTTTCTGGAAGAAAAGATCTATAGAACATCTGCAAAGACGTTACTACTGGATGAGGAGCGACCTTCTTCGGTGGATCGCAACTTGTCCCGACTGTTGTAAAAACAAACCAGGACCCGGCCTGAGCAAGTTACCCTTGCCTCAGGAGCTGTTTGGTGCCAGATTTGCTCAGGTAGCAATCGACATCATAAGTGGATTCAATGCGACACCTAAGGAGAATTCATGTATGATGGTCGTGACAGACTATTACACAAAGTATACTCGGGTGTTTCCCCTTCCAAATCATAAGGCCGCTACATGTGCTGAAGCATTTGTAAAAGGCTGGGTGCTACATTTGGGTGTGCCGCTTATGATGCACAGTGATCAAGGTAGGGAGTTTGAGTCAGAGTTATGGCAAGAAATGTGTCATTACTTAGCTAATCCGGAATCCGGAAGCTCCTTGCAGTGTACTCTTTGTTGAATCACTTTGTGACAGATTTAAACAGGCATACGAAGTAGTTCGAAATGAACTACTTAAGAATGCTAAATGGCAGAAGGTGGGTTATGACACTAATGCTAAAAGAATACGTTTTAATCTAGGGGACAAAGTGCTAAGGTATTACGAGCCACTCGACAGATTAAAGCTTGTGACACCTTGGGAGGGTCCATTTAAGATTATAAGCACTGTCTCCGACTCCACGGTGATAATGAAGGATTGCTACACTGGTAGAGAATGGAAAACCAATGTAGGGAAGCGTAGACCATGGAAGGGACATGAAGCAGCAGAGAGGGAATATGGATACCGACCCCCAGAGCCGACCCAGCGGAGGCCTGAGGTAATAGTAACCGAGAAACGCCCCAGAGGTTGGCCCAGGAAGCATCCGAGGACTAACATATCTCCTGAAAAGAAGAAGACGGGTCAGAAACGGCCAAATCGTAAGAAATGGAAAAATGTCTCATTGGGTGAAGGTATTACACATAGGAAAGGTCCTGCCATGGCTGCGCAGGACCCGGAAAAAGCTGTAGGTAATGCCAGGAAAAATAAAATGCTGACCGAGGGCGTCAGACGAGAGTTTTGACGCCATATTGGTTCAACCCAGTTAAAACTAGGGCGGAATCGTGGTGCTTAGACGCCATTGATTTTCACTCCAGTTCTGCATCCTCCCGCGGCTAGTAGTCACAGTGAACACCTCTTTTTAGTTGGACAAATCCTTTGGGAGGAGTCCAACTTAACTGTCACCAATTTCAGATTGGAAGTTGTTCCGGCGTAACGGCACAGGGAAAGATTGACGCTGTGTGTCAAGCCGCCAACATTGAGTTGGATGAAGACGAGGCTCCAGCAGCCGTGTCTCGGGTGGAGGAAACAATGGAGACCTCCGATGCTGGCCTCGGAAGCGAGCCAGAAGTGGAAGAGGCTGCTAACTGTCTCGCTGCGTTGTCGACAGCCGAGGCAGATAGGCACCGTATGCCTCCTCCACCACCTCCGGGTCCAGTAACATCTGCATCGGGTTCTTCAGAGCCAACCGACTCGACGGCAGAAGTCATGGATATTTTGAATATCCCGTTGTATCTTCTGGGATACAAGACAAATACAGAGCGCCTCGCCCACATTGACGAGGAAGCAGAGATCGTTTATACGAGCTGGGAAACCTACATTCCAATGCACCCTTCAATGTTTGGGTACGGCGAGGAGGCTGATGTCCCTGGACAGCCGGGACAGATACCTGAGGGCTTCAGGACACTAGTCATCGACTCGTGTTCTGACGAGCTGGTGGACAACATGCCAGTTTCATGGCTGCAAAACTATAAACGTCTCGCTGGAGCCATGATGTTGGAGGAGGAGCTAGCATGGGCTGTGTTGGTATCCGATGGGATTTCCCGGAGGACCACACACTTGCGGGAGTCAGAATCCGACATGGACACTGACTCCACCATCACGCCGTATACGGTGGCAACAGGGCGAACTAAGAAATTAGTTCACAAGCCTGCAGCGAAGGGACTCCTAACCGAGTCGGACCTCGAGGACGAGGACATCCGGATAGCAGTCGAGAGGTCCAAGTCCGAGAGTGAGCCAGGTGCCAATATCCCAGAGGCAGCTGGTTCGGTTTCAGACAAGGACATCGCCCATCAACAAGCTGCTGTGGAGGAAAAGTGTCATGAGCTTTCCGCACAGCAGAAGAAGCTGACTGCTGTTCACTGAGCCCAGCGCAAGCAACAGGCCCAGCTCAAGTCAGGTATTTCCTCGGATACTGATACCACCGGTAGCCGAAAGAGTACCAGGGGTAAAGGAAAGGGGTCCAGTAAGACGGATTCCAGCCCTGAGCCCCCAGTTCAGCCCGTCAAGGGAAAGAAGAAAAAGGAGAAGAAAGTGGTGAAGGAGAGTCTGGCTGCGCCTACTCCTACTTCTGTAAAGAAGGGGGACAAAGGCCAGTCAAAGGCTCTGACCCCAACCACCACAGCAGTCGGATACTACAGTAGCCACTGTCACCACCAGCGGGTCGTCTGCTGTCACCTCGGTTGTGCCTATGACTGGTACTGTCACCACCAGTCGAGTCCAAACCAAGGGGGTGCAGATATACTCAAGCAGCGACTCGGGGAGCAAAAGCGACCCGGAGCTGGCCGAGTCGGCCAAGTCTGAAATGGATGCGGTGACGATGTGGGGAGACATGACCACGGACGTCCCGAAGGATGACAATCGGAAGTGGATGTGGAAGAACGCAGCCGAGGGATTACAGAGCGGGTCCCTCACTGCTTCGCCGACTGTGCTTATGACATGATCCACTACATGTGCCCAGGCGCCGTCAACATGGACGGTGAAGGCGGTGATGAGGAATGGATGAAATCCGGACCTAACGATACACCGGTGGGGAAGTTCTACCTGATTTGTATTGACCAGCTCAAATCCAAATTGGGTATGGTGTATAACTACGAGGCGAGAACGAAAGTTCAGTGGGCTATGACTCAATGGGGACCCAGTGGCAACCGTCGCAAGTGCCCATTCGAGTCTTGCCAGCTCTCGCTCACCGAAGAGATCTTCAGCACCAAGCCGCGGTTCGCCAGGCATATCGTTGAGCACCATATGCACCACAAGCCCTTGCTGAGGTGTATCCCTGGTGATAGACTCAGCAGGTTGTGTGATGGCACCTTCGTGACCAACAGGCGCAGGGACATGGCTTTGCATTTGCAAAAAGCCCATGGAACTGGCCTGGAGAAGACCCGAAAGCGTGTGGTCAAGTGCTTCAACGAGCTGCTTGCGAACTGGGCCTAACTCCCGGCGAACCAGGTGAGGAAACTTGTGTTTGAGCCTGAGTTCTGCGCCTGGAAGAGTGGTAACATCACCACTTATTTCGCCGTGAACCCCTCGGGTTCAAAGTTTCAGCTTCCGACCGAAGGGCACGCGAAGCTGAAAAAGTGGAGAGGTGACGACAGGAGGAAGAAAGAGAAGCAGGCTCGTTTGAAGGGAGCTGCTGGGGCGCAAACCCCAGCCACAACCCACAAACGAACCCGTTCAGACCGATCCAAAAGCCCCCCAGGCTCTAAGGATCAGTCCAGACCGGCAAACCCAGCTGATCGTCGCCAGTCCGGGCAGCAAGTCTCAGCACTTGACATGCCTGGTTACCAAATGTCACATGTGGTTAGCCAGGCCGTACCACCACCGCCACCACCACCTGGTTTCTCTGCTGGAGCTCAACACCCTGCGGGCGTTGACACCAGCAGCCCAGATGATTGGCAGAGCTTCATGGGCCACAGCACTGGACACGGTGCATGGTGGGCCGGTGAGGACACCACAGATGCACAGCGCCAAGCATACCGGGAGTATATGGCGAAGTTCCCTGCTATGGGACCCGCAGGACCCGAATCCCAAGTCCTGACCTCCTTGGGTAGAGCTAAAGCTCGAGGGAGGGGCCGTGGTGGATGCGAGTCCACCCGACCACTCCCTGGCTATGGTCGTGGACGAGGAGGCGCTACCGATGAGGGTTCTGTTGTCCCTAGTGCAGGCGCACCACCTGTTGCTGTACCCCCTCCTGCTCAGGTACCAGCCGCCGCTCCATCTGTGGACCCTCGGATCCTCGTAATGGGGCTGGTGGCTAACACTCTTGCTGGACTCGAGGATCCAAAAATGTTCGTGGACCACCGAGAAGAACGCACATGCAGGATCCAAAATGATCTCATGAGCCAATGGCAGGCACTTCACCGTCACAAGTCTATCGACTACTGGCGGGATGTGACCGAAGTCACCTTCAATCTCGTTTATGAAGCGTGAGGAGGATTAGATCAAGGAGCAGGAGATGAAGTGAGTCGAAGAGGCTTACAAAGCCTGTGTCGAAAAGCGAAGGGAAGCCAAGAAGCTTAAAGAGTTCCACCCCACTGAGAACTTGAAGTACATAACAAGGTACAAGGAGGCGGACCTCAAATTCTTCCTCTGCTTCGGTAAGCATCTGAACGACTGGGTTGGCAAACTGTCGTCTCTGGTCGTCCCTTCGGATGCTGACACCGGAGTAGCGGAAGGTAGTTCGTCTGAGGGCGTTGGTGATTTGAGTTCGCGTCTATTAGACGTGGACCCGAACACCGGGAACCTTAAGCTCCTCGACGAGGAATGTAGCAGCTCGGCTCCAAACCAGGAGCTGGCTGAGAAGATGGACACGGACGACGAGTCTACTGACTTGTAGGTGTCCATCTGCCGGCTACAATGTACCCGAGGGTAAAGGCATCTTTTATATGCCAGAGATCACTTTTGGATGACCACCTGGAACCTATGGACTGGAATGACTACCTGCAGCTAGATGTATGCTACCCGAAACACTCGTGGATCAGCACTCGAAAGGGGGCTCCATCTACACATCTTCATCAGGGCACATCACAACAGCAACGTGGCTTGCCACCACACTTATGTCACCGGATGGAGCTGCAGAAACTAGTCATTCCACGGTCGCCAGAAGTCAAATTTTTATTGTACGGGTGATTTTACTATCCTGGTAGGACACCTATTAACTTTTTATAATTGTTTGTATATATTATTATAAAATATAAAACAAAACAACATTTTTTTTCGGGTTAATACGAAACTACAACAAGTATCAATCACTCTTGTATATCTCTATAAATATTGTATAAGGTTATTAGTATATGTTAATAATTGTATAACTTTGTAATAATATTACTTAATAATATAGGTCGATGGTACATAAGGTGCCACTTCCTATCCGGTTATACTTATATACTTCGGGTTATATGTGACAATGCCTATTTATGTACATAATATTTATAATGCCCCTCTACTGTTATATTAGTTCTTTAACTACTATATCTTAGACTTACCTGTGCAAATAGTTAATATTTATTATACGAAGGTTTAAAAAAGTCTATTGTAACACTTACCCTAGATGAAGTCTAGGGGGGTGGTGTAGGGGCCGGCATCGTTGTATATATACTAATGCGGATCATCCGAGAGATATGCTCGTGCCGTGTTGCTTGTTCCTTCTATGCCAACCAGGTGTCGCTTCACGATACCCGTTTGGTACAAGAGGGGGCAGCACCACGCCTCGCATCCAGCTCCTACTAAGGAGCTGGACGATCGGCAGAAGGGGACTGGACCTCGTCCAGTCCACACACATTACTAGACCTGCCCAACCCGAACCTCTCGTGTTGTGTATTGCTTGTAGTCACTAAGCGAGCCTAAGAGCCACCCAAATTGATACACCGAACGAACTGTTACAATACATTAAGACAATTGCAGGTTAATGAGTTTTATGGGTTTTAAGACAACAACAGGCAGATGGGTTTCTTGGCAACAAAGTCAAAAGACATTGACCTTCCGACAGTTGGACAAAACATGTTGAATTGGATGCATGCCCCTCCTCTTTACACCTACACCAGTACTGCTACAAGTAGTTAGGGAGTGATCATTCTTTAACAACAGGGGGGGCTGGTGGGTTTGCACGCAGACGCATGAAAAATATTTCGGCCCCCCCTCTCGACAGGTCAAAATTTTTTTGCCCCCCAACTCAGGAGGCGAAAATCGCTTATTAACGCACCTTTTTAACCTATAGTAATACGTTGGCTTTTTCGCTGAAACCAGGTGAAATTATTTTGACCCCCCCTAGTCAAGGGGGCAAAAAGATTCTGACCCCCTGAAACCCACCAGCCCCCCCCCTGTTGTTAGAAAATGGTCACTCCCTTAGATGAGTGGACTGCACCACTAGTTCCAGTCAATTGCATCAGCCCTGGAACTTCTACTGTATCTAACAACCAGTGCTGGTGACAGTAATGTCTCTACAGGTAGCCATCTTGACAAACCAAGCAGCAGCAGAGGCCACCTCATGTTGGTATCAGCAAGGTGTCAGTGCTGTGGAATTAAGGTACCCATAGGGCCAAATTGTGTAGCTGGTTACCTGCAATCCTGCACATAGATAGGCATATCATTAGTATTACCCATGGGGACTAGCAACCACCCTGACCAGTACTGCCACCTCGTGTGAAAGATCATAACAAACTCATACTATAGGTTGTGCGAAACTAAATACATTTCTTCCGTGTACCTATATAGTGTAAACACACAAAAACGTCCGTCTATAGTGTGCATTGGTCATAATTTCAACTCTAGCACAATTAAACCATTTATCACACACAATGTGTCAGAATATTGGATATCTCACGTAGATCACGTTGATCTCGATTTTCAGTATGGATATGGACCATGAAAGCGTGGCCTATCAATCATTTTGACTTTAGGAGTTTTAAGCAAGATGTGTCTATAGTGTGTGTCGTGAGACGAGTTTATTGGATGAGGTTGCAGGAAATATGGCTGCCTTGCGAATGTCGTGCAGCACAACACTTCCAGTAACAACTAGTAATGCCTTATCATCACTCAACAATGTCAGTCAGTCTCTTTTTCACCTGTGTAGTTCCTTTTCTTCTGCTTAGTGATATGCTTAAGTTCAGCGGGTAATCTCATCTGATCTCAGGTCAAAAAACGAGTTTGGTTTCCTTGCGCTCTGTCGACGGGGGTTGCAACTTCATAGTTAAGCAGGCCACTGCTCCCCTTTACTGCCAACAGTTTCATCGTGCGACAAGATCTGTCTGAACTACACCGAGTGAAGGAGGGTCTTGTATACCCTTTTCCTCATGATGCACCAATGAAGTGCTGACGTGTCTGCTCATCAGCGCCCTTAATTGGGGTTGCCGGGCCCAGATGCAGTCATTTATTTCCAAGTGGGGACTCTTGTTATATATATAGGAGGGGTCATTTTGCATAAGATCTCCTTGGTGGGGGGCAGGCCAAAACCGAATAATGCTTCACCCTGGGAGGGGGGTGGGGTAAAACTAAATATGCCCTTGAGACGTGTCATTCCAGACGCGTATCCAATTCCATTTTTTTGCGTAATGGGGGTAAGGGAGTGGTCATTATTTATCAACAAGGGTGGGGTGGTGGGTTTTCGCGCGGACGCGCGGAAATTTTTTACGCCCCCCCCTCGATGGCAGTCAAAATTTTTCGCACCCCTCTTTGATCTATAGTAGCGCGCGGGCTTTTTTGCTAAAAGGAGGGTGAATTTTTTTAGCCCCCCCTTCAAGAGGGGTCAAAATTTTTTTAGCCCCCCCTCTGGAGGGGTCTGAAAATTTTACGCCCCCCCCTCAAACCCACCCTCCCCCCCCTGTTGATAAATAATGACCACTCCCTAAGGGGTGTCATTTGGTAAAATCAGTTCTCAGTGGGGTTGTCCGGAAAAAAAAATAAGAGCCCCACTCTATCAAACGTGTGACCACCGACTGGCAGACTTGTGCTGCATTCCTGTGCATGTTATCTACGTCCTGTGTGAATGCTGAAGTTTTATATGCCAAGCTTCATATTGGCACCTTGTTGACACAACGTACCGTAATCTCCCGCGTATAAGGCGCGTCTTATACGCGAATCAGATGGTGGATGGGTCTTATACGCGGGAGCAAGGCTGCCTTGAGCTGGGGGTGCGCCTTATACGCGGGTTTTTCCGATATCTCAATTGAGCACAGGTTGCTTGCTTTGAATTTTAACCTCACCTATGTGCCCTTTGGACACGTCAAGGGTGAGAGGTCCCGTGGCGTGAAACCCGGACCCGTACACTAGAGGGAGCTAAGGTAGAAATCACGCCCCTACACATTTACCGAGGCAATGGTTCTTTAACATCCGTCACTACATAGGCATAGTGAGAGATGGACAGGCCTGTTTCAAGTCATTTGTCTGCCATGACCGCCGAGAGACTTTCCAGCACAGCCTAGCCAGAGCAGGGAGGAACTCAAACGACACCTTACGGCGACGTTTGGAACCACCACTATGCCCCGGCCGGGCCGGGAACCGAACCCACGACCTTACGGCCTGTGAGCGGACGCGCTACCGACTGCGCCACGCCTCCCGACTGCACAGGTTGAGTATGATGCTGATCATATATTTTTTTTTTGAATGCCACAAATGAGGTGTAACCAGAAGTAGAACTTATCTCTAACATTATAGCATCAGTTCTTTTGGTTTCTTTTCCTACATTCATGCATTCTATCAATGTTGTAGCATGTTAGGGAATGAATCTAAATCACAACATGATCTAAACATAGTTTGAACATCTGTTCTTAAGTTAAACATATAGCAAGTGTATATAAATGGTATACTGGCTCCATCTGGTGGCACTTCTATGAACCATTCCTGTTGCATGTATAATTATAAATAATCATGATCAAGGTACAGTTTAAGGTAAATTTCAATTGTATACTGTCTTCTGACAGTTTTGACAAATAAGCCACATCATGACCTATTGACATGATAACATGAAATTGTTATGTAAAACTGTGATCTAAGCATGGATAACCTCAAATCTGTTCACAGCTACATGCACAGTACTGGGAATACAATCTAACACATAATAATAATAATGCAAACTGTATCTTGATCATGATCATTTATAATCCTGTATTCAAAAGGAATGGTTCCTAGAAGTGCCACCAGATGGAGCCAGTATAACATTTATATACACTTGCTATATGTTTAACTTAAGAACAGATGTTCAAACTATGTTTAGATAATGTTGTGATTTAAATTCATTCCCTCACATGCTTCAACAATGATAGAATGCATGAATGTAGGAAAAGAAACCAAAAGAACTGATGCTATAATGTTAGAGATAAGTTCTACTTCTGGTTACACCTCATTTGTGGCATTCAAAAAAATATATGGTCAGCATCATACCCAATCTAATTTTGACTGTAACTAAGGCTATCCCCAGCTACAAGGAGACTCAGACTAGTTCCCTTGAGTTTGGGGTGCGTCTTATACGCGGGGTTTTACTACATACCGATTCAGAGGAGGTAGGTGCGCCTTCTACGTGAACCAGCCTTCTTTGGGTTGGGGGTGCGCCTTCTACGCGAGCTGCGCCTTCTACGCGAGAGATTACGGTACTTTTATAACGGGGGTGGGGGTCGTGCTTACGTATCATCCCTCGGCCTTTATCCCTTTAAATAAACTTCTTTTTACTGCCGATCTTCTGAGTGTGTGCTTGAGACGGGTTACCAAGTGTCCGTAGGGGACGTCATATACATTGTATATAGTCTAACAGATGAAAGTCCAATATGTTGTGATTATTTAAAGCGTGTTCAAAGATGTGATCATTTCTCGCAAGCTGGACGAAGATGCACACAAAATCGAACTTACTTGATAGAGAAAATGGGTGAAATAGGTAGGGGGTGGGTTTTCATTTCAACGGATGTCTCGACCTCACATATTAGATCCTTAGATAAATATTCTGTGTTATAGCTCGCAATAACAAGCTTAACCAAAATGGCTCCTAAGAAAAATAAGAGAAAATAAGAAATAGTGAGTAGTACCATTCACAATATCATGACAGGCACGCCATCTTAAGGGAAAAATGCTTCTGTACAATCTAAAGTCTATCTGAAAAAAAAAATTCTGAGAAGGGCCACTCTGAAGAATGTAAAGAGCAATATTAAAAAAAAAGAAATGCCATTTTAGCCTTGATGTATTTAAGCGGGATGTAGATTGTGAGAGTCTCTTATTTTTCCAAGATCTGATGGATATCATGTGAGGGAAGGGAATTCAGATAGTATAGTTCGAAACATAACACGGCGTATCATCTTGTACAGTGTAATACTTTGATACCGGTAGGTAGGTGACATATGCACGCTGACGACAGGCGCTCCATTTGCAGGAGTTGGCGCACGTACTGGAGGCGGAGAGTAGAGGGGAGGAGCTGTGAATAGCTGTGGGAGACCAAGATACCATCACTAGCTACACGGCTCGCCGCCCGCCACAAGCCACCAGTACAGGCAGCCCAGTGCACACGGCGCCTACAGCAGGTATGGAGGTGAGTGGAGGAGCAGCAGGAGGAGGGATACAGACAGCCCCATGAGGGCAGTGTGAGTACCAGGTGTGGGCACTGAGCAGCTCATTTATAAGGAATGGTCTCAGTACAACTAGCGACCTGCTCACAAGAATATAGGATATAGGAAGAGGTGCTCGGCACACACTATCAGTGGACGAACAGGTGGGTGCCAGCTCCTGATGTTGTCTAATGGACCACAGAGGTGTAGTAGGGGGATGGACCTGGGTAAAAGACGGGGGGGGGGGGTGCCTACATCATAGAAAGGTGTAGTATGGGGCTACAGACCAACTCCTGTAGCATGTAGAATGTGGTGGTCAAAACGGAGGTAGTCGCACCAACTCCTGTAGCATGTAGAATGTGGTGGTCAAAACGGAGGTAGTCGCACCAACTCTTGTAGCATGTAGAATGTGGTGGTCAGAACGGAGGTAGTCGCACCAACTCCTGTAGCATGTAGAATGTGGTGGTCAAAACGGAGGTAGTCGCACCAACTCTTGTAGCATGTAGAATGTGGTGGTCAAAACGGAGGTAGTCGCACCAACTCCTGTAGCATGTAGAATGTGGTGGTCAAAACGGAGGTAGTCGCACCAACTCTTGTAGCATGTAGAATGTGGTGGTCAAAACGGAGGTAGTCACACCAACTCTTGTAGCATGTAGAATGTGGTGGTCAGAACGGAGGTAGTCGCACCAACTCTTGTAGCATGTAGAATGTGGTGGTCAGAACGGAGGTAGAACCAACGCTTGTAGTATTATATGCCACAAACTCTTGCATCGAAGTATTTTGGGAGTGATTCATCCCCACCATATGAATGGAAACGTTCCCTATATATAATATAGGCCTAAATCAGAATAACGTAGTGGTCCGTATAAGCACCCGGGTCCTCATTGATTTCATTCCCACTGTACCCCTGCGCTTATTCGAGACGAACGCCCGTTTGAAACCCCGACCCTTAAACAGGCCACTACGGTAAAGCCCCCTGCCCCCGTGTACAAATATCACCTATGCACTTGAGTGTCTAGTCACTCCTGTAGGAAAGACCTTTGATATTTTCATGAGAGAATCCTCAAATGTGCAGCCTCACCTGTTATAGTCCTACGCAGAAGACGAGTGATCGTTTTGCTGTATGCAGCTTTATCAATATTACATACAACGTGCCTTGAGTGAGGTATGTGCGCCTTGTGAGGCCCATAACATTGTGATAATGCTGAGCCACTCAGCCTGTATGCATGGCAGCTTAGGGACTCGCTCTACAACTTCCACTTTGTGGTCCGTATACATTAAATACTACCACTGTGGTAATCCATTCAATAATGATCCCTCAGATGGTTTGTTGTGTGATAATAGCCATCTGTGTGGCCCATTCTTTGTAGTTTGTAGAGTGGCTGATCATACATAAATATTTCATTATCGTAAGATTGTCCCAATAAGAAATCCAATTATACGTGTTCCAGCTATAGGGAATGCCTTTAGGTAGGTCAACCGTTCTGAAGTTCAACTGAAATATGAAGGTCTCCATCGCACGAACCGTGTTGATTGTCTACTGGACACTAGCAGTGCACTCAATCAATCCTCAGGCCCATTTCGTGTTTTATCTGTGTGTTTGTATATGCTTTTCATTTGACAAAAGACTAATGAGAACAGAGACTCAATGTTATGTGTATTCATGAGCTATATACAACTTCAACATAACCCTACTTGTGCATTATAGCATCTTCTTCGCCGAACATGAAATACTTCCATATCCTTAGCCTAGATATATAGCATTTCTATGTATTACTGGTCTGATATAGCCTGAGCATAGTGTCGTTATCATATACTACTTCTGCCCTTCATGTCACTAGGAACATATATATATATATATATATATATATATATATATATATATATATATATATATATATATATATATATATAAATATATATATATATATATATAAATATATATATATATATATATATATATATATATATATATATATATATATATATATATATATATATACTATGTGCTGACTTCACTGTTCTCCCCACCTCTATATTAAACTATTAGCCATTGGTACTCACACTAACGGCAGATGCCTCCAGCTGCACCTCTCCGTCTATACATCCCCTATTTGTCTAGTATGAAAAGGTCTGTCGGAGGGCAGCATTGTTGCAGGTGGTCCCCAGATACAATCGGCCTGCAGGCGCCGACCGCTGACTTGTATTGGAAGGAGGAGAGAATGGGGAGTGGGGAGGGAGGAGCTGACCTAGCACCCTGGTGACTACTGACAGACCCCTTTTCCTGGTAGTGCCCACCTCCGGGGAGGCCCCGGATGAATGACCTGTTTACCCAGCGTGACGTGTGGGAGAAGGAGCAATGTACATGCGGGGTGGCAAGGTGAGCGCAGAGGTATCTGTACAACTGCGCTTCTTTGTTGAGTGGAACCAATAACGGACGTCTGATAGGGCCTAATGCATCCCGATTGGTTCTTATAGATCCTGCTACCCAAAACTAGTCAAAGCCAATGGATACCCCCCCCCCCTCTCACTCTGACTCCATATTGAAATTGATATTGCGCACTATATCCATTAACGACCATGCTCCTGCGACCTGGCCTCCCTTTTTCGTAACAGACATCGCCTTTTTTGTTTTTGTTAATTATCCGGGTATATTTATACTACAGAACGGACAGGTGTATGAGCTCGCCTTGGGGAAAATAGAAGATCAAATTCAGAGAGAGAGAGAGAGACAGACAGACAGACAGACAGAGACGGGGACAGACAGACAGACAGACAGAGACAGAGAGAGGGAGAGGCCGATAAGGCCAAATGAAAAAAAAATGTTACCCAGTTACCCAACCGACCCTATGCAAACCGGGCCGATATTTTTCTTCTTTTTTTTTATTTGAAGAACTTTAGAGATTTTTAAGCTATTTTATTCTGTTTTAATCATAATTTTTCTTCCGTTCTTTATGACAATTATCTATCGGACTAAAGTAGCTTAAACAAGCATATCATTATTTTTACATTTCACGTTTTACATACTTTGAATCTGATTCTCAAACCATGAATCTGATGCCATCAATACAGAGCTCTGGAGCGGACATGCACAATAAATATTTTATGTTTTGGCACCTGCAAGAACGTTCTTGCACCCACAAAAATAGTTTTGCACCTGCAAAAAGAATCCTGCGGCTGAAACAAAAACAGATGCTTGCGGTCGCAAGAAGGTTCCTAATATGTTTGGTTGTGGGGGGGGGGAGGCTGTAGCAAAATTTGCATTTTTGAACTTGAAAAATCCATTGATTAGAACAAGGGCTATGCCATATTGAAATTTTAAGGGCAAATTATTCTTGAAGTTACTAAAATGTTTTTGTGGGTGTAAAACTGATTTTACAAGTGCAAAAATGATTTTTGTGGCCGCAAAACCTTCTTGCAGGTGCAAGAACATAATATATTTTTTGTGCAATGTCCGCTCTAGGGCTCTGTACATCTGCCCAATACATTTCTATACAAAGTAAAAAAAAATCCGACATACCGAGGCATATTAATGGAAACACACGATAGACTAAGGTGACTGTACATTTATTATATATAGCAAGTTCAGAATGACAGATGGTGCCAGTAGTATAGTATGTATCGGAACGGGACTATAGCTAATCTAAGGATATTACTCACTGGGCATGCAGTCAATCAGAGGCCTCCATTTGGTCACGTAACCTGTGACGTCACTGGACCCCCGTGGAGTGACCACCTCTTAGCCAATCAGAGGCGAGCATTCTGGTAACCATGGTAATGTGACCTACTTAGGGGATTAGCAACCACCACTCCGCCAATCAGAGGCCAGCATTCTGGTAACCATGGTAACATGACCTAATTAGGGGATTAGTGCGGTCACGTGACCCCTTGTTTGTAAACAACAACACGTGGTGTAGCCACATGGTCCCTTGTTTGTAAACAAAGGGGCGGGGGGGGCTAATTATGTAAATGAGATACTCCTGAATTCTTTGCGCATGATGATAATGATAACTCGACTACTGTTTGTTTGATTTTCACCTGCGGGGGTTGGGGGGGGGGGTCCAAAGTATTAAGTTATTTTAATATTAGTGAACCCGCCCCTTATAAGCCAAATATTTTACGATAGAGCACTGCTGTGTTTTTTGCAAGCCACCAAAGTGAGGGGTGTGTCTTATACATGAGGATTTTGTACATTACAGTAGTACTAAACTGCTAAAAAAATGCTTGTACATGATACTAGACCATACAACTAATATTAAAGACAAATGCTGGTGGATAAGTGGTAAAGAAGTTGTGTTGATTTTTGCCTATACCTCTGGATATCAGAAGTTGTGTTGATTTTTGCCTATACCTTTGGATATTATTAGGTTTATATATAGGGATGAAGGAAATGTAAAAATAGTGACATATCACCGAGCTTAATTCTCTGGGAAAGGGGTGTAATGAAGGAAGGTCTATAGGAGTCAATGCGAAAATCTATGGCCTCATTTCCTGCTAAAATATCATTCAAGTTCTGTTGCTATTTTCAAATACTTTTGGACTATGATAGGTGGATATGTATAGAAGAGGAAAATGCAAAAAGATTGTGTTGATTTTTATCTATACCTCTGGATATCATTAGGTTTATATATAGGGATGAAGGAAATGTAAAAATAGTGACATGTCACCGAGCTTAATTATCTGGGAAAGGGCTGTAATGAAGAAAGACCTATAGGAGTCAATGGGAAAATCTATGACCTCATTTTCTGCCAAAATACCATTCATGTTCTGTTGCTATTTTCAAATACTTTTAGATTATGATAGTTGGATATGTATAGAAGTAGAAAATGCAAAAAGATTCATATATGGTCAACCTCACTTTTGTGTATTGGACCATTTAAGTACAACATGCTTCCAAAATGATATTCACATTCAGTTTTATAAATATTTGCCTTTTCCATATCTCAACTGTGATATATGGAAAGTATGAATGTCCTGGATTTTAAAACTAGCTTTATATATTTTCTAATTTGAGGCAAAGTCTATTAAAAGTGTGATACAGAAAGTGTCAGGTGTACATCTCAGTGCAGTGCCCTTCAGTGTGGATACTATTAGGACCATGAGACCTGATGAGTGAGTAGGGTGTAGACCTACCTATGTATATATCCCCAGGTGTCACCAGTAGGGTAGCCCTGGCAGATTAGTTCTCCGACTTAACTCTATATTGGGAGGGCCGCTGTTCATATGCACAGACATGGACACATGTCCTCATTTGTGACAGTGATGTCTAATCAGAATTTTCTCGCAATGAATATTCACTCTAAAATATCCACAATTCCTATCATGGATTCTCGTTAAACTGAACAATGAACCACTGTTGTTGCATTATAGTGAATCAGTGTAGTTTCTACAATGATATTGAGTACGGGGTATGTGCTGTTGTTGGCAGTTACCGCTGGAATGAGGCACAAATCTTCTTTTTTTTTAGTTTCTACAATGAAGCAGTACAGTACACACTGTGGTACAAGGGATCTCTGGACTTTTCTAACCCACTTAAAAGGATCTATTTTCTCCTTTTTTCTATTCCTTCATTACACCCCTTTCCCAGAGAATTAAGCTCGGTGACATGTCACTATTTTTACATTTCCTTCATCCCTATATATAAACCTAATAATATCCAAAGGTATAGGCAAAAATCAACACAACTTCTGATATCCAGAGGTATAGGCAAAAATCAACACAACCTCTTTACCACTCATCCACCAGCATTTGTCTTTAATATTAGTTGTATGGTCTAGTGTCATGTACAAGCATTTTTTTAGCAGTTTAGTACTACTGTAAAGTACAAAATCCTCATGTATAAGACACACCCCTCACTTTGGTGGCTTGCAAAAAACACAGCAGTGCTCTATCGTAAAATATATGGCTTATAAAGGGTGGGTTCACTAATATTAAAATAACTTAATACTTTGGACCTCCCCCCCACCCCGGCAGGTGAAAATCAAACAAACAGTAGTCGAGTTATCATTATCATCATGCGCAAAGAATTCAGGAGTATCTCATTTACATAATTAGCCCCGCCCCTTTGTTTACAAACAACGGACCATGTGGCTGCACCATGTGTTGTTGTTTACAAACAAGGGGTCACATGACCGTACTAATCCCCTAATTAGGTCATGTTACCATGGTTACCAGAATGCTGGCCTCTGATTGGCTGAGAGGTGGTCGCTCCACGGGGGGTCCAGTGACGTCACAGGTCACGTGACCAAATGGAGGCCTCTGATTGGCTGCAGGCCCAGTGAGTAATATCCTTAAATTAGCTATAGTCCTGTTCCGATACATACTATACTACTGGTGCCCAGTAAGACCCATGATCAGCTTCTTCCAGGCAAAACACGGGATAGGTTCTCCCACCCTCCCATGGGGTATCAATAATAGAGACGTGTGTGTGTGCTTGGGCGGTTCATTGACCGTTAGCATTAGGTTATACTTCCAAAGTCATTTTCTGAGAAATATTGGTGGTTGGACACTTGAACATGTCAGCTATCTCATTTATGTAGCTTCCGCCGCTGCTATATTCTTTTTTTTTTCTAGTTTTGTGCCTTTTTAACTCTACGGTCCGCGGGGTAGGCCCCACGTGTAAGCTTCTCAATTGCCCTTTCTATATTCAGCTGCAACGTCTCTCTGATCCTTGTCCCTCTCACCCCTTTCTACACCCTTCGCTTTTATGTTGAGCACCAATATCCTTCAAACATAGGGTACGAGGGTGGGATGTCTTTCTTCTTTAGCTTAGTAACACCGGGGCGAATAAGAGCCGCCAAACATGCATTGAGGAGTCGGAAAAGAAAATGCTTTAGAAGCTCATTTTACTTTGTCAAATCCACACGCCCTACAAGAAGATAGGATAAAAGAAACCCTACAATGTGTGAGCTGTTTTAGGATGATGATGGTGTAGAAGGCCTTCTACCAGAATGTGACCCAGCTTTTGAAAGAGCCAGCAGTACATAATATGCTGGCTATGCCACCGCATACTGCCCCCCCCCCCCCCCCCGCCACCCCTCGTTCACCAGCGGCCAGGGACTGTGGTCAGCTGTAAGTAGCGGTACTGTGGACCATGGTTAAAGGGAATCGACGTAGAAGACAGGTATCTAGGGGGAGGGGCAGGGACTAAGGTGGTATGTGTGAGTGGATTAAAGCCTCGTCCATCATTCAGCGCCTTGTCTCCTTAGATGCAGCGTGAGACGACATCATGTCCAGACTCTGTATACAACCCTTCCCAGCAGCACTGTACCAGCCCGTACATGCATACCGGTTCTCTGTGCCAGATATGCAAGCTCTAGGGTACCTCACAGAAATAAGGAAGGAACCAAACAGGACCAACTCTTGAAGATGAAGAGGTTAAACTTAACATTGAAGGAGGTCATTGGAAGTCAATACGCCTATTGGACAATCCGCTACCTCGGCTTAGCTGGTTTAATTATCAGCCAACGAAATAACACCAAGTATTCACTGCGGTCCTCTCAGGGGGCAGGCCCGGGGAGGCCACTCTCAAATTTATGGAAACCATGTGCGTACATCACTTTGGAGGTGGTACCCCTTTTAGTGGGGAAATTTTCAGAAAAAAACACCCCCCTTTGGAAGGGTTCCCCCCAAATTTTTCCAGAAATCATACCCCTTTTGGCGGGACACCGCTTGGTTTACAAAAACTGTACCCCTTTTGATGTGTTGCCTCTTAAAAAATTGGGGAATAATGACCAAAATGTGCCTCTTTTTCATTGAAAGGTTTGAAGAATGGGTTCACTTTTTAGACCTAAACTCCTACCCCTTTTAGCCCAAAATGGCCAAAAATGTACCCCTTTTAAGGGATCCGGCCGTACCCGCCCACAAACCCCAAAAGGTACCCCTTTCACTCTACTTTTTGTACGCACATGGTTACTATAGTTCATATAGGGAGTGCCCCCCCCCGGGGGGCAGGTGGTACCCATCTGATAACTGCTATCAGTGATAACCACTGCGAATCAGCTTCAGCAATGGCAGCGCCCATTGAACAATCTGCTACCTTGGATATGGTGACCTGTCCGTATTCCCGCTTAGCGGATTCCGCAATGGGCTGACCCCTGCTGAAGCTGATACCTTGCGAGATAAGGACTGATAACAACAAGCTGATAGGTATCAGGTATTACGTAATGCACCCTGAAAAGTCGGCACTGAATAAAAAGAATTTTCTCATTGGTCAATATTATATTCCGCTAGGTTCCTATACAAACACCTTCCTAATCCATCCCCACCCTACACACACACAAACATGCACATCCCTCATCAGATTATCACATCACAAGTCCTTTAGGTAATCCGAGCAGCTGTCAATGGTGAGCACCACCTTAAACAATTAGCACCTGCCATCGACTTTTTCCCAATTGCTCGAGTGAACACGATTTTTGCACATTGATTATTCAGCGGGTGCAAAGGGCAATTCCCTGCCAGCCACTGCTACCTGCCCGCTATCAGTTTTGCTTAAAGGGTTCCTTGCCCTATAGCTACACTCTAAGAAACAATCCGTAAATTTATGGCGATTCACTGGCAACAATAAATACCAGACTGCTTTTCTACAGTCACCTAATTTTGCCATTTCCCATAAATCCAACGATCCCTTCCCGTTATTTTTTAACAGTGATTCATCATTATTGTATGAAGATTCTTTGTATTTAATACAGTAATTCCTTGTTGTACATAGCATAACCTGATATAGGCTTATACCAATTTAATTGAACATGTATCACTCAAAATCATCACATTTCCAAGTTATCCAGTGAGTAGCGGTAGTATCCATCATCCCTATTTGAGGCTATTCGCTTGATCAATCTCCTTGTAGAATAAAAACTGCAAAACAAGATGCAAAGTATGGGTAACTATGCGTATTAATCAAAATATACAATTCATGGAGAAATACAATATAGATTTTCATCAATATAACCTAGGTACAATAAAAGTGGATGTCTCTATGGTCTCAAAGTTACAACTAAATAACTGTCCATAAGGACCACATAATAGAACCTACATACACCCTACATTATAGCAGAGGGAATGCAGCCCTTACCTATATCATGGACTTTATACAAGTTGGTCTGCTTCTTCTGGTGGCCAACTCTCAACTGACACATATAGCCACACATACACCCCCCCCCCTCACTAGCACCTCTCAACATGAAGCCTCCAGTTGCTGGGGCAACAGCCCCTAGGGACTACTACTAGGGACTGGAGGGCAGTGGCGGATTTAGAGGGGGCGCGGGGGCACGAGCCCCCTCCTTTTTGCCAGTAGTTAAGAGTTTATTTGCCTCTTATACGCCTCAAAAAGTGCAGATAATGAGCAATATGCCAATTTTTACGGCATGAAAATCAGAAATTAGTAAGGGTTTTAGATACATAACAGAAACATATTTTGCCTTCAATGGTCACTTGACTACTGAATAAGGATAGAAATCAAGGCTTTGCATTTCTCTGATGAAATCTCATTGAGTTCCACGTTTTTTATGATTAAGTTTCACCCAATATGAAAATCAATCCGTCCTGCGACAAAGGATATAGTTATGGGCATGAGTGCAATTCTAAATCAAATACTTGAATCCTCGCAAACATTTTGTGTGACAAGTTTTCCAGAGAGTTCCTAAAAGAGCGTATTTCAACATCTTAGAATACAATCCAGCAGGAGGTATCATGAAATGAGTTTTATGAATTACACCATTTTTTGGTTGTTTCTTTTTTGTTAGGGAGTGGTGGGGCTGGTGGATTTGAGGGGGGGGGGGTCAGAATTTTTTCGCCTGTTTTCAGCAAAAAAGCCTGTGCGTTACTATAGGTTAAAAGGGCACATTCTCACACGATTTTCACCTCCCGAGGGGGGGGGGGGGTCGAAAAAACTTTGACCCGTCAAGAGGGAATTTTTTTCTAGCATCCGCGCGCAAACCCACCAGCCCCCACCCTGTTGTTAAAAAATGATCACTCCCTTAGTTTCTTTATGGGAGAATTTGAAGGGAATATTGTAAGGCATGCATGTCTAGCCTGGAAGGAAGAGAATATCTTGATGAGAATTTTCACTGTCCTCATGAATTTTCACTCTTTTTGAGATCGTGAATTACCATCCAGTCAATTAGTCTTTATGGGGCAAATCTTTAGATATAGAGGAGGAGGATCCAGTAAATTTGCCCTTGCTTTTCTACTGAGATATCTCGTGTTATTTCAATAATTTAAGCACAGAATATTGATGTATTGTAGGGTGTAGATTATTGTATAATCATGTATTTTAATGAAGAACTGACTCAGGGACAAGTGTAGACGTTCAGGCCGGAAGTAGAGGTGTCTCTCTGTGTTTATTTAACCTTGCAATGTTTAAGTTATCCGGTGACGTTTTCGCGGTCACAACATATCTCCCTTTCTCAAACCAGATACGGAGTATCGTAACACATATAATATCAATACCAGTAGTAAATGAAACATAGCACAACAATCTTTGTTGATATCAATATGAAAAATGAACTCGCAGTCTATATGTTATTTATGTCTCATAATCGTTGAGTCTCTGTGGAGGGCGCCTAATGCGTGCTCCACGTCTTCGGACGTTTTCATTAGGGACCGGCTGTGCCACCCTAGGTACATTGTTTTCATTTTGGACTGGTTGTGCCTGCTGTGGCATAACTGGTACAGGTTGAATGTTCTCATCGTTTTCTGCCAACATGTCCATGTGGTACCAGTCATCAAACTCATACTCATTATTTTTGACTTGGACCTTGCACAACCTAGAAGAGTTCCATTTCTTACCGTCTTCTAACATTATACAATTACCATTTACCTGTTTCACCTTTAGAGGTTTTGAATATCTCATCCCCCCTTTTAAAACATGCCTTGGATTTCTTACCCGGACATAATCTCCGACACCAATCTGGTGTTCCTTGACACCAGGCTTGCTGTCAAACTTTGCCTTATAGCTGGCTTGAGCAGCATCTACTTTTGCTTTAACATTTTTATGATGAACATTTTCATCTTTGTATTGGAGTATTTGAACCTTAGTGCGTACCTGTCTACCTCGCATTAGCTCGAATGGAGTCTTACCTGTAATACCATTTGGTGTCGCATGATACGCTACTAACCTTTCCCTAACAGCCTCAGTAGGAGTCTTACCCTCAAGTTTACCAATTTGAATTCCCTCCTTTATTATACGGTTCATTCTCTCAACTAGGCCATTGGCCTGTGGATGGTACAAAGCAACCCTGCAATGTGTTATATTGCGTTCTGAAAGAAAAGACTTCATTTCTCGTGAACAAAATTGTACACCATTATCTGTAACAAGATATTCAGGGAAACCTTCGCTTGCAAAAACCGTGATAAGAAAGGCCTTGACTTTGGCAGTTGTCACCTCAGTGACAAATGAGACTTCACACCATTTAGAATAGTAATCTACTAATACAATGGCGAATTTGTACTTTGTATTAGGAAATGGACCTACAATATCCATAGCAACCTTTTGCCACACTCTCTCGGGTAGCGGAACTGGGGTGAGTGGTGGCGTATGACAAGTATAAGGTTTGTCACTCGCAATGCAATATGTGCAGTTTTTCACAGTCTGTTCTATGTGGCGATCCATTGATGGCCACCAATAGTACTGGCGTAGCCTCCGTTTAACCATTGTCATACCGAAGTGTCCTTCATGGGCGAGCTGTATCACTCTGGCCTGTAGTGAGTCAGGAATGATGAGGCGCTCACCTCTGCGTAACATACCGTCCTCAAAGGACAGTTCATTAGCAACACTATGAAACTTAGCCACCTCACTCGGAAGTGACTTTACTGAAGGCCATGAAGATATAGTGTACTCAATAACACTTTGCAAGTTGGTGTCATTTTTAACGGCATCCCGCAGCTCATCTGCGGTAATGACACCATTCGTAACTTCCTGTATGTGTGCAATACTCTCATCCATGGGAGAATCATGGCAGAACTCATCAGGAGATCCTGGTACCGGAAGGCGTGATAGACAGTCAGCTATCTTGTTATTGGCACCGGGAACATACGTAGCATGGAAGTTGTACTCAAGCAGTCGTGCAGACCACCTGTTGATCCTGGGACTTGTTCTGTCGGATGACAAAACCTTTTGTCGTTAGTATGTCAATCAAAGGTTTATGATCAGTATGTAGTGTATAGGGTATTCCCCAGAGGAATGTGCGCAGGCGCTGAGATGCCCAATAGCATGCTAGCATTTCTCTTTCAATGGTAGAGTACCTTTTCTCAGCGTCTGACAACGTGCGTGAGATGAAAGCAATAATTTTCTCCGAACCACCACTGACCTGAGACAGTACGGCACCAAGACCGTAGCCACTTGCATCTGTAGTAACAATCGTCTCAACAGAGTCAGAAGTGTCGAATGCATGTATAAGTGGTTTTGACATGATTTCGGATTTCAGATCCGAGAATATCTGGTCATGCAATTTCTCCCACTTGAAGTTTACATCATCTTCAGGATTTCTCGTAGTGGAACAACTTTTGAAGCAAAGTTCTGGATAAACTTAGTCATATACTCGCACAAGCCCAAGAATGGACGAAGTTGATCCTTGTTCTCAGGAGTCAGAGCATCCATGACTGCATGTACTAGGTCGTCCTTTGGTCGAATACCCTCGTGTGTAATTGTATGTCCGAGGTACTCAACCGACTGGACTCCAAACTGGCACTTCTCCTTGCTTACCGTAAGTCCATGGTGTCGCAAGCGAGTAAGCACTGTTCGCAGAATGTCATCATGCTCTGTCTGGGTTTTCGCATAGACCAGAACATCATCTTGAAAGTAACAGACTCCTGTAGTGTCCTTGAAGATATGGTGCATCATACGCTGGAACAGCGAAGAGGCTGACGCTAGCCCAAATGGAACTCGAGTGTAGCGGTAAAGTCCATCTGGGGTGATGAAGGCAGTAATGTCTTTAGATTTCTCAGTGAGCGGAATCTGGTGGTAAGCAGAACTGAGATCTAATTTTGTGAAGATCTTAGCATCTCCCAGTGTGCTAAGCATTTCATGGATGTTAGGTATGGGGTGCGTCTCAACGACAATTTTCAAATTTACGTCCTTAAGATCGACACATATGCGAATGCGGCCATTACTTTTCTTTGCAATTACTATGGGTGAAACCCATTCGGAAGCCTCAATAGGCTCTATCATACCTAAATCCTGTAGTCTCTGAAGTTCTTTGGTGAGGGCAGGTCTTACGGATAGTGGAACATTGCGCACTCGGTGCTGGACGGGAACTTCACCCTCTTTCCAGCGAATATCGTGTGTAAAGTATTTTGCCGCTTTAGTCGCACTCTCGTCAAAGACGTCTGAGAACTCTTCAATGAAGCTCAGTGCTGTGTGTAGAACTGGTTGCGACAAAGTTGGGTCAAGCACAATTGAAAGCTTGCATTGGGTAGGCCAACCAATGATAGCGGCACCTTTTTTAGATACATATACCTTTTCTGTAGTGGACCGCTCCTTGTACTGAATGGTTGCCTTGAAAAAACCATGAATGGTAATGGGAATGCCCTCGTAACCACCAGGATGAATATCACTCTCATGTAGCGGACAGTGACTTAATAGCGAGTCGTAAAGCGACTTTGGCAATATAGTGTACATGGAACCGGAGTCGACAAGAATATGTATGGAAACACCTTCAATAAGTATGTCACACCGTGGCATCTGACTGTCATGTATAGAATTAATCGTAAGGACCACTTGCTGTAACTCATCGTCGACTTGGTTTACCTGTCCGCTAAAACATACACTGGCAAAATGTCCTACTTTCTGACATTTGGTGCATTTTTTACCTATGGCCTTACAGTTAGGGTCATTGGCATAATGATCAGGGGAACCACATCGATAACATCTACCTTTCGTAGGTTTACTTTTTGGGGCACCCTGCTGACTGGCCTTTTGTACGTTACCAGGATTCTGCTTTTTACCTTTGTATTTCCCTTTTACTGAGTTTTTTTACTGAATTTTTCGAAGCACTTTCAATTCTTTTTGCAATTTGAATGGCCCTATCTAGTTCAAGATCATCTTCAGCATAGAGTCTCTCTTTAATTTTGTGACTGCTCACCTTTTCTATCAGCTGATCACACACAGCTTCATCCAGAAAATCACCGAAATCACATGTAGAAGCTAGATCTCTAAGTGCGGCGACAAATTCGGAAATAGTCTCACCAGGTTTCTGTTTCCTCAGCCTGAAAATAGCTCTCTCAGACCTTTTGTGCTTTGAAGTTTTGAACTCATATCCCATTTTCAATTTTGCCTTGTCTAAATCAGTGGCTGCAGCTGGGTAATTTGGAAGTTCTTTTAATTTGGTATACCTCCTCTGACCTTCAGTACCCAGATAATGTAGTAAAATGCACACTTGCCTTTTTATGGGCACCTTGTCAATGTCAGGGGAAGCCTGTAGAAAATTGTCAAATAAATTTACCCACTCCTCCCATGGGATGGGAGGTCTGCCAGGCACATCCAGAAATTTTGGAATAGGGTCTAAGGGTATGTAAGCAGCAGCCATGATGAATATGTAGATCTAGTAGTAATAGTGCAACACACTGTAGGTATAGCCAGTAGGCTTAGAAATGTACATGTATTTGTGGATTGGCACTAATTTCACCAAAGTTGGCACTACAAAATTGTCAGTATGCCACTGTTTCCCAACAACACTTGTAAATTGTAGATAGTCTGAAGCCAGTCTGTAAACCAGATTCAGGTGCAGTTTGTAGTAGTATTACACAATGTTGGGGCTGCAGTGAAATTTTGGAGCCAAAATTGATGTCACTTCACTCACCAATATTTCCACTCTGGAAGATCAGAAATGGCTCAAAATCACTTCCCTGATATTCTCCAGCGTAGATTCTTTATCCTCGTCGCCATTTGATGTATTGTAGGGTGTAGATTATTGTATAATCATGTATTTTAATGAAGAACTCACTCAGGGACAAGTGTAGACGTTCAGGCCGGAAGAAGAGGTGTCTCTCTGTGTTTATTTAACCTTGCAATGTTTACGTTATCCGGTGACGTTTTCGCGGTCACAACAAATATATTTTAGAATATAACAGAGGTGACACTAAAAATTTAATCCCCGCGTGTTCTCCACAAGGTGTACAAGTACTTACTTCATAGAGTGAAGAGTTCGTTTCCATGTTTCTTTTTGTCTCATCTGCCAGAGTGCACTTGGGAATGGGGACGTCACATATCCTTTCGACAAAAGTGGAGGCTACACTATGCGATTTTTTTTTACCATTCTCACATCTTTTCATGTTTGTCGGTTTTGAAATTTCGCATTTTGTGTTTCGTGTTTGTGCATTTCCATGTTTCATGTTTGGATGTTTGGCTTTTTCACGTTTTCCTGTTTGTCTGTTTTGACGTTTCACACTTTGTGTTTCCTGTTTGTGTGTTTCCATGTTTCATGTTTGGATGTTTAGTCTTTTCATGTTTTCGTGTTTAGCGTTTCACTATTTGGTTGTTTCATGTTTGGATGTTTCGTCTTTTCATGTTTGTCTGTTTTGACATTTCGCATTTTGTATTTGGTATTTGTGTGTTTGGATGTTTCGTCTTTTGATGTTACACTGTTTGTCTGTTTTGACCTTACACATTTTGTGTTTCGCGTTTGTGTGTTTCCATGTTTCATGTTTGCTCTTTTCACGTCTTTGTATTTCAAGTTTCAGTGTTTCGTTGTTTCATGTTTGGATGTTCATCTTTTCATGTTTGTCTGTTTTGACATTTCGCATTTTGTGTTTGTGTGTTTGGATGTTTCGTCTTTTGATGTTTCACTGTTTGTCTATTTTGACCTTTCACACTCTGTGTTTAGTGTTTGTATTTTTGGTCTTTTCATATTTCACTGTTTGTCTGTTTTAACTTTTTACACTTTGTGTATCGTGTTTGTGTGTTTCCATGTTTCACTTTTAGATGTTTGGTCTTTTCATGTTTTCCTGTTTGTCTGTTTTGACGTTTCACACTTTGTGTTTCCTGTTTGTGTGTTTCCATGTTTCATGTTTGGATGTTTGGTCTTTTCATGTTTTTGTGTTTCGAGTTTCAGTGTTTGGTTATTTGATGTTTGGATGTTTCATCTTTTCATGTTTCTCTGTTTTGACATTTCACATTTTGTGTTTCGTGTTTGTGTGTTTGGATGTTTCATCTTTTGATGTTTCACTGTTTGTCTATTTTGACACGAAACACAAAGTGCCAAATATCAAAACAGTTAAACATGAAAAGACCAAATGCACAAACATGAAACATCAAAACACACAAATATGCAAACATGCAAATGCGAAACACAAACACGAAACGTCAAAACAGACAAACAGTGAAACATGACAAGACCAAACAGGAAAAGACCAAATGTGCAAGCATGAAACATGGAATCACACAAACGCAAAACACAAAGTGCGAAATGTCAAAATAGACAAACAGTAAAACTTGAAAACACCAAACATGCAAACATGCAAACACGAAACACAAAGTACTAAATATCAAAATGGACAAACATGAAAAGACGAAACATCCAAACATGAAACAAGGAAACACTGAAATACAAAACGAGCAAACATGAAACATGCAAACATGAAACACCAAGTACAAATTGTCAAAACAGACAAACATAAAAATATAAAACATCCAAACATGAAACAGGGAAACACTGAAATGCTAAACACAACAACGCGAAAAGACCAAACATGAAAAATGCATACACACAAACGTGCAAACACACAAACAGGAAGCACAACATCACTCTTGGGCCACCTTATTACAGGGTTGGTGCCCCTGTTTTGTTATATAAACAACACTGTACAATGCAAATAACAATACAGCAGTCTGACAACAACTGCAGGGGCTTGTCCTGGAAAAATCAAACCTGACTGATATTGAATTGCAGAGACTCCCCAATATGAAAGTCTCTAATATTTACATAACATCAGATTGATTTAGTAATAAAAACATCTTTTTGACAACACAAGCATGCCTGAGATTGCACATAATGACATCCCTAGATAAACAAATAACTCCCTCACCATACAATTTCTACCTTGCAATGATAACAAATACCACATTTTAGTCTGTGTTTGTTTCACATTTTTTAGAATAGCTGTATTTCTCTGCAAAAATCGCTTAGTGGAGCTTCACCTCATCTTGTCACAACCTTCTCGATTCCAGATCAATGTACTACATCTGGATAAAAATGGGGCAGCCATTTGGATAGGGCGGAAACGTTGGTGTATTACGCTGCCTCGTTCTTTCGAATGAGAAGCACAACATCCGTTTTCAGACAGCTTATCCGCGAGGCACCATGGACATTTCCTTAAGGTTTTGTCCTCCTACATTTATTTGAATATTGGATGTCGACAATAGGTGCCATCGGGATTAAGTCATCTAAATACTTGACAAATCATTACAAATTTCGCTGGTTGAGGTAAAACCCACTGATAAGACATACCCTGATGGGTACCTTGTCCCTGGTTAACAACCACTTCCAGGGAAATGCTAGTCCCGTCTTATCAGTTCTTATCAGTGTGTGTGATGGAACCAGCTCCAGACCAGCTAGTTGTCAATACTGGAAGGGATGCCTTCAGTTCATTCCGTGTAGTGACTGAATCATTATTCTTTCAGCCAACTATGCCCCTCTCTCACTGTTTTGATTGTCAGGGAATGGGCATTTTAGTGGATCTAATCTGTGCAGTTTTGTATTGATTTTCTTTTCTTTTGTGTTTTTTTTCCTCAATGAACGCAATCAGAAGTAGTAGATTGAAGTTTACGCAGAATAGCGTTACGCAGAATTTTACTGTAGGATGTTACACCAGGATGCTACGACTGGGCCCCACTCAAATCGCAGTGAGGGTCACCACCTCTATACATGCCTACAATCTTAGAACTAAAGCGATCGTAGAACCGTGTTAGTATCATAATCATCCCTTAGTCCCCTTTACACAATATAAGTATGGATGAACGAGACAAATGGCTTTGCCATTTACAACAAGAGATGCTGCCTCAATTAGACATAATGCACTGCCGTCTGTCTACTGTACCCTCAGTGGGAGGTTGTAGAACTGAATGCCCACAGGTACAGTTGCCGTATCTGACTAAACATGTTTACGTGCTTAGACTGTAAACAGACAGAAGGTGTTTACATTTAAAACACTTTATTTCTAGGAGTTTAGATGCAGTCATCTATTATTGTTGGATTATAAAGTCTGGCAGGTTAATACTACTTTCACATGATAAACATGTACACGGTGTCAACAATAAAGGACTTGGCAATTAAACCCTATTACATTACAATTGGTCCACCATAAGGAAGCAGCTAATGCCTAAACACAATTTTGTTAACATTAAGAATCCATAAAGAAAACTACTCTCTGGTTCTCTGTTGTATTTGCCAAGAGGTCTCTGGGACTGCTTTGACCTGGCACCTTGCGAGATAAGCATGATAACAACCAGCATGATGGGTACCACTTGTTATATAATGTACCCAAACAGTCTGCAGTGAATAGAGGGATTGATAATGCATCTCGCTTAGTTCCTATTCAATATCGAATATGAATATGGATGAAATACTCGGAGAATATCGTCGTGGCTTGGCCCCTGTAGATTGAGGTATGTTGAGCCCCTTCAGAAAGTGGGCTTGAGGCCTCAACTATAAATACATTCACAAGTCAATTACTACCCGTAAAACCCCGCGAATAAGCCGCGGCTTATGGAACATTTAAAGCCTCTGGTGCGGCTTATAAGATCCTCCTGAACTTAGGGTGCGGTTTATACGAGGGGTTTTATTTACTTAGACTATAGTAAGGAATGACAACCATTTCAGGCCTCTTGATCGGCTTATAGCATTCTCCAAGAGTCATGCAGTGAGTTGTTTTATTGTGATAGTAGAAACAATGATGTTGCAAGGTGAATGCATGTCTCTCTCTTTATATATGATCTTTTAATCACATTAGCCTGGGCATATAATGCCATGCTATATAACTGTTGGGGGTCATGTAAGACTTAATTTTCAATACTACCGGTATATGTTGAGACTAGCTAGGCAAAGGTACGTGTCTGGACCCTATGAACGGATCCAGAGGAGACCTTGATAGGTGACAGGTCCAATCCCCTCAGAAAGATGAAAAAGAAAACACATTTTATCTTAATCCACATTCACTAAATAGTTATCAATCAAGAAAAATACATCAAAATGTAATCGGGGGCCCAACGCTGGTGTTGTGTACACAGTTTTTTTTAAAGATATTCCTCTCTCAGTGTACAGTTTACTTCTAGGTCTGATTGATTACCTATCTGAATTCGACATCGAGGTAGACGGCACCTGGCGCCCTTTCTACCTCCCAGCCGAATGTCATTCTAGCCTCTGCTTCCTGTCTGCGACCGATCTTCAATATGCCCTATTGAGGTTTCCCATAATACACTCTGTTTGGGGAGGGTTCCTGCTAATTACCATAAGTAGGTCAGTCATGTGACCTGGTCTGGCCAATAGCATAGAGGGATTGCCGGTTGTCGCGCATGCGCGAGTTCTACCAGAGTTCCCGTCCCCGGCGCAGCTGTGAAAGCACTACAATGTACACTTGAATTTATGCTATATCTAGATAATAGGGAGAGGTTTAAGTGTGGCATTTTTATTATTATTCATTCCTGAGTATAAAAAGCTATGGATGTTTTGTTGAAAATTCACTAAATCCATGTGGATTGACTGTCAATTGTGTTGTGCTTCAACCTGTGCCAAGGAAGCCACTCTACTCCCCACAGACCATTTTTGACCCCTCCCCCCTTGTCACGTTTTTTTGCCAATTTTCGATATTATTTTGGAATGTTGAGTTACCATATAGAAAATTAATTCCGTCATTCCAGGCCAATCCCCCCTCCTGCATGACATCATTTGTACCCCCTTGTGCATAGACATACTGGTGAGCTACCCAGGTAATAGGCCTCCAAAACCATAGGGTTCAATGACTTTCTAATATGATGATCTAAATGAAATTTTGAAACGTCATTTTTTAACAAATCGGGGTTGGCGAAATTCCACACGTGCATGGCGAAATGTTTTCCGCCCCCCCCTCATTATTGTACACCAGGGGGGGGGGGAGCTGGTGGGTTTGAGGGGGCGTAAAAATTTCAGACCTCTCCGGAGAGGGGGCTAAGGGAGTGGTCATTTTTTAACAATGGGGGGGTTGGTGAAATTTTGTGCGTGCGCAGCGAAAATGTTTCCGTCCCCCCCTCTGAGGGGTCTGAAATTTTTCCGTCCCCCCCTTTTATTCTATAGTCGCGCGCGGGCTTTTTCGCTCAAAAGGGGCGACATATTTTTTGTCCCCCCCTAAGAGGGGTCTGAAATTTATTTTCCCCCCCACCAACCCCCCCTGTTATTAAAGAATGTCCTCTCCCTTGGGTGTGGGGGCCATGAGACATGGGGGCCATCCACCCTAGATCACAAAAATCATAATTATACAGGGGCACAAATTCTAGATCTCTTCTGTATTAAGACTGAGGAGGGGGGTGGAGAAAATTGTTTCAGCTTGTGCTTTCAGCTTGTGCACCCCCCCCCCCCACAGCACCTAAGGGAGTGGTCATTTATTAACAACAGGGCTGGCCCAGGTAGCACACAAAAAAAAATTGGCTGCCCATCGGGCCTACGTAGGTCCAACCAGTGGCATTTGTCAACCAAATGCCAACATTGGCCTGACGTTGGCTGGCCGACCATTTGCCAATGTTGATGTTTGCCGACCAAAAGCCAATGTTAGGCCTATGTTGGCATTTGGTTGGCACTGTCGGGCCTACGTAGGCAGGATGGGCAGCCTATGTAAAGCCGATGGTTGGGCCGACATTATGCCAATGTCTCTGTGCTACCTGGAGGGGGGAGGGGTTGGTGGGTTTGGGGGGGACAAAAACATTTCAGACCCCTCTAAGGGGGGGACAAAAATTTGTTCGCCCCTTTTGAGCGAAAAAGCCAGCGCGCGACCAAAGAATAAAAGGGGGGACGGAAAAACTTCAGACCCCTCAGAGGGGGGAGACGGAAAAACTTTCACCGGGCATGTGTGGAATTTCACCGACCCCCCCTGTTAAAAAATGACCAATCCCTAAAAACATTAACCACACACACTGACACAAGCTGAGAGAGGGATCCTCGGATGAGAGAGAGTGGCTTCATTGAACGTGGTACCTGAGGTGTGGGTCCAATATTATGATGCAACATATTCATCTTCGTTTAATATTGGTCTCTCTAAAAATCAAACATCAGATGAAATTTATTTTTATAGACATTCTATGAGAGACCATACCCAAAATAAAGCACAAGTCCCAGAGTTAATTGCAGCAGTTTGCAGCTTGAATGTACATCTGCGGCAGGGGACCGGAACTCTGGTAGAAGTCATGCATGCGCGACAACTGGCAAAGGGTCTATTGGTCTGATTAGCCTGGTTACCCAGAATCCCCGGAAAGGAATTCTGCCAGCGTGTGGGCGATAATACAGTATAGTATTTATAACCTCAATCAGCTCTATGGGTAGCAGCTAGGAGTCTGTCAGTCACACAGTACACTGACCCATCCTCCAACATGACCCATGGGCCACGTGTGGAGGTCCCCCACTCTCTACCCTTCTATACACTGTAAAAAAGGTGTTTAGAGTCTAAACACATTGCTAAACATTTTCTTGTCCCGTTTTTGAGGACACTTTATGAACATTAACATGTTTAGCCTCATAATGTGATTAGACTTTATGTTTAGATTTCAATGTGTTTAGGTCTATCTTTAGGTTTGTAAAGTGTCTACTGTGTTGATGTTCAGGTTTGCACATGTGTTTAAATATGACATGTTTAGATGATATTTCAAGGTTATAGTGTATAGCATTATGATATTGTGTTTAGATAGGGTATCCATAGATATCAAACTTTTTAGATCATCTTAATTTTTCTACTAAATCTACAGTAGGCAGAGAGTACATCATACTCTCAAGGAATTACTTCACATCTCTTATCCCCATAGGGAATAACCTTGTGTATGTAGATTACAACAGAATGGATGAATGATGATAGCTTTATCTATTCTTGGACTTGATAGAAGGCATTAATGTTCTTTCATATGTGACATGTACTGGGACTAGGGACCTTAAAGCACCTTGCACTAAGAGCCCTTTTCACAGATGGTGTCACATATGAAATTCCTGATCAATGATTTACAAAGGTTTGTAAACATATTTTTGATGAGAAGCGGGCATAACTCTTCTTAGTAGGAGTTGCCACCTAGTGAGTCTTTCATACTTAAACACCTAAACATATGTATGTTCATATCCTAAACGCCTACACTCAGACTATTTCAATATTAAACATCTAAACATGTTTAGCATGGGTGTTTAGGCATTTAGAATAAAAGTGTTTAAATCCTAAATAGATAGCCAAAGGTATACCTACTTATCCAATATGTTTAGACTTTAAACATGTTTAGATCTAAACATGTTTAAAACCTAAGCTCCTTTTTTACAGTGTCCTGAGGTGCCGGGATGTATAATGAGCGCGGCCATTGCTGAAGTTGGTTACCAGCGGTTGGTTATCACTGATATCAGTGATAACCACTGGACGATCCGCTACCTCGGTATGTGAGCTTATTAACCACATTTCGACCCATAATAATCGCCCAAAATAATGGATGCACTGTCTTGCATTATACAGCTATTACTCCCCTGCGCATCCGCCGTTTGCAAATACATGTGCACTGCATCCTCTACTCAGAGCGGGGATGCTGACACGTTGAATTCAGTATGAAGGGGGATTAAAGGAGTTGATTGGGTAGGGGAAGATGTGAGAGGACGGGGTAGCCGGAAATGAAGTCTGGCAGGTTAATACAGGTTTTAGATGGTGCTTTCTGGTAACACAGCACAGAGAAGGGATTTCTAGATGAACCAAGGGTATGCATCTCTTTTGGTACATAGGCCTAATAATGCTGCACCGAGGCAAAAGACTAGAAAACCTGGGAACACTGTCTCACTTTACATTGTAGGCAAGAGAAATGTATGCCCCCATACAGAATAGCATGATAAGGTAGTATGCAGAGATCGGACCCCCTAACTTGAATTATATTTCTACCAATAGCAAAGGCAAAAGGGTTCGTTGTGCAAGAAAAGGAAAAAGAAAAAAAAACGGGGGTTCGGGGTCAGAGCCCCGGTATATCTAACAAGCTACTCTGGTGCCCTGAGGTATAAACCCTCAGGGAACCACCGTACAGCAAGTGATAACAGGAACCATGCAGCAAAGCATAGTGGTAGTTTACTATATTTCTCTCCCACCATGCCCCTCTTCCACCTGATGGGAACTGGAAATACTCCTCACTTTTCAAGCATAGGTTTTATTTTTTCTAGTCTGAAACATAATATGGTTGAAGAGTGTCAAGTTCAGGGACATTGTGGCAGTCACTAATGCCTATATATGGCACTAGGTACGAGTGTACTAACAACCCTGCACACTGACTACAGTATACATATTTGTATCTCCGGTGTGACGACGTCTGGTATGTGGATGTGTCTTGACATTCATTAGCATGTCTATGTGCACACCCGTCTAGTAGAAAGCCGGTACGTTACTGTATATGGTAAAGAGCATGTTCGCGTGTGCTTTCGGCTCCTCCGGGGGGTGGGTGGGGGCAAAAACATGGACCCTTTAGACTAATTAGAGGGATGCATTTTTTCCGCGTGCAAGCTCACCACCCCCTCCCCCTGTTAAAAAAAAGGTCACTCCATAACAGCGTCTATAGGACTCAGTATAGAGGCCTAGTGGAGCCGCCATTTTGAATTTCGCTGGTTGAGGTCAACCTCACTTATAAGACCTACCATGATAAGTACCTTGTCCCTGGTTAACACCCACTTCCAGGGACATGCTGGTCCCATCTTATCAGTTCTTATCAGTGTGTGTCGCTGGAACCAGCTCCAGACCAGCTAGTGGCCAATAGGATCGGCCATAGCGTGACTAGCTAGGCAGGTCATGATAAATCTGTACTTGGGTCATATAGGACTTAGCATGGAGGCCTAGTGGAGCCGCCATTTTGAATTTCGCTGGTTGAGGTAAAGCCCACTGATAACACATACCATGATGGGTACTAGTACCTTGTCCCTGGTTAACAACCACTTCCAGGGACATGCTGGTCCCATCTTATCAGTGTGCCTCGCCAGGACCAGCTCCTCACCACCTAGTGTTCCATACCTGGCACATTTAGACAGGCATGATAACAGTGGTTTCACCTTGTACCGACCACAGTGGTAGGGATGTAGATGGGGGATGTGCTCCCTCGTTGGCCGACGTCCAGCAAGTCTACAGGCGGACGGAATCAATGTTTAACCACCTGACTGCATGTGACGACACGGTACACATATCTGATTAACGGTCTGTGGTTCATGATGCATAGGCCTATTTCTTTTGTTTGTATTTTCTTGACACAGATCCAGTAGTGAACGAGACATAAAATAATGTGATCAAAATTTACCATGTTTGCCCACCGAGATCAGTACACACGTTTTATTTATACGGGGGGGGGGGGCGGTGTCTAAATGGATACCCATTTGGTAAACGTATTTGTATCAACAGTAGGGTTTATGAGGTACTGGAACTTTTCATATCTGTGTACGTCTAAACCTTCGGGTAGTGAGGGGTTGGGGGTGGGGGCTCCACTTGACATTATTTTCTGCTACAAGTAATGGACAGGTAATGAAGGCTCTCTCTGGCCAAGATATCTGCATTCAGTGTACTACGCCTGTCTCTAACGTAAATGAGAGTGTGCTATAGCAATTATTGATGAGAGTATCGTTGAACCATTGTTTACAGCTTGAGGACAAGCCACTAGTCTATGGTGCAGTTTTCTGCCATGGATATAGGTGGGTTTTTTTCTACATAATTTGTATGAAGTGTGGTGAGAAGCATCAAAGTTATAAATGTGTTTTTTTTAACAAACCCGGCCGTATCATCCACCAGCATCCGCTCCTAAGAGGGGAAGGGGCTCAAGAATAAGTTCAGATTATATATACAAAAATGAACAGGTAGAACGAATGCTATAGTTGTATGTAAAAACCGTTTTGAGGCAATGTGCATAGTTCCGTAATTATTGCGGTAATCGTCACACAACAATGGTGGTTGCACTGTGGTTAATAAAGATACTTATTCAAATAGGCTGTGTTTGGTTACACCATACCCGTATGCAATTTTTGCTTATTTGCTTATTTTTGCGTATTGCTTATTTCTTGACCTTTGGGCCTTATTTCAAGCCGCCCTGTAGGTGTGATGATCCTCTAAGTACAATTACGACAGGCAGAGCGGTCATATAGCCTATTACCATATATATTATACACTATTATGCACTATGTGTTGTAGCTCCGTGCACCATTACTGAACTGTATACATATATAATATACATTGACAGTCTACTTTGTATACACAATTTAGACAAGTAAAGCTGACAAGGGATCAATCGCATTCAGAAAATATTCATATGATCGATTTTCCTTCCAGACACCGTTTTTGTTCCACACTGCAAGGTACAGCTGAACAATGACAGGAGACACAGCGTAAAGTGACTGCAGAGATCAATGGCCGTACTGTGCAGATCGTGCACCCAGTGCCTCCAGTTACTGAGCAGCCTCTGTAAAATAATGCATAAATACCTTTAGTCCTCTACCTATATTGGTTAGTGCCCAGCGCATCAGATACGGCATACTATGATAGTGTGTTGGATTTAGGGTTATAGGAAATGTTATAAAATTAGGGAATAAGGCACGGGGCATGGTCGTGGAAGTGCTCCAGTCTGTATTCCTGTGTATATTGTATAAGGCCCCCTCGACGTCTCAAGACGGTCTAAAGTATGACCATGACCAAGTGCCCTTTTCCTGTTAAAACACCGGAAAAAATCACATATCAGCACAGGAATATCAATTGTGAAGTCTAAAGGTGAGATGAAATTAACCTCCTGTTTCGAGAGTGCATTATCCATCTAGATAATGCACTGTCGATCAGCTAATCAGAATGCAGCATTGAGGATAATGCCCTATGACTTTACCCAGCCATGTTATAAGGCCGTTTTATTATAATAACTTGGATTACGGAACCTGCGACGAGATTTTTGGCAAAATAAAAAAAAAAATTTTTTTTTTTGCCTCTGCCCGACCAGATTTGTAAAAAAATGAAAAAAAAATCCCTTGGAGACCAGCAAATATCCATTATTGATCCACCTATCCGATATAAACTTGTCAAAAATGTACCTTTTGTAGGCTTAAAAGTTTGTTTGGTGTCCACAAATGTGACATATTACGGCCTTTTTTTTTTTTTTTTTTTTGCCCCTGGCAGTTTTGGAACTTCTTTTTTTTTACCCTGACCGCCCAAAATGTAGACTGAAAAAAACTGTAATCCAGGTTATTATAATAACATGGCCTAAGGCAAAAGAAAAAAAGTATTGTAAGTTCCCGTAACATGCTCCAAAAGGCTGAGGTAGGTCGGATTTTTTCTCATTTCTTTTATTTTAGTTTTTTGTTGAACCATATTTTGGCCTGTTATAATCAATAATCTTTTCACAGAAATTCTTTTTTTTCTAATATACCATCCAAAAAAGGGGAAAACTTAGGTAGAAGTGTTTGACTCTGTATTTCGACACAAGCAAATTGTCGGGATATCAGAAATATGAAATTAATGTGATAAAATCATGAAAAATATGAAAAACCTTGAAAAAAAAATGAAAATTTCTTCAAAATATCTGAGGTCGGCCCCGTTTTGCTGAGGTAGGTTGGGTGACCGGAAACCGAACTTCTTTTTGTCTAACGAGGAATATATATAAATGGGACGCCAGTTGTCACACAGGATAGAACTACTGCATGTATATCAGAGCACGTCTGACTATAACGCACTCTCCAAAAGGGTCCTCGATATGAAAGATATCTAAACACATTTTGATCCCTCGTTCAATTGAGGGGCGGTTCTCGACAGAAAATCACACCTTGAATGTGTTCATAATTAGAACCTGACTAACATAAGTACATATTTTACAGAAACACACATGATGACGTTGTATCAGTGGTCTTTAAAACACATGCTTACTTATAATCCAGGTTGGAAAAGATTTGTTGTTATTACCTGATAGGTAGGATAACGAAGTCCCATATCCTGTGGCATAGTTGTTTTCCACTATGTAATGTTTACATGGCATATGTGCTGTCTAGTACCCAGTGATCATGGAGCAATGCACAGACAGCTACAATGTAGCACCTAGTAGAGATTAAAAAAATGGCATAGGTGAAGGACTCAGTCCTAAGGAAGAGGCTTCAAGTCAGTGATAGTATGGAGCTACTGACATATTTTGACTGTTTACTGACAAATAGTGACTAAGTATTGATTATTTTGGCTAATTGCTGACAGATAGTGACTAAGTACTGACATGTTTTGACTAAGTGCTGACAAATAGTGACTAAGTACTGACATATTATGACTATTTGCTGACAAATAGTGACTAAGTACTGATATATTTTGACTAATTGCTAACAAATAATGACTAAGCACTGATATATTTTGACTAATTGCCGAAAATAGTGAGTAATTACTGACATATATATTGACTTATTGCTGACAAATAATGAGTAAGTACTAACATATATTGACTAATTGCTGACAAATAGTCCATACACAGTGACATATTTTGAAAAATAACAGTCAAGGCATGATGCACCAATTAATCAATGACTATTTCTCAGCTGTTCTATTTTTTCAATGTACAGACCCAGAAGCTAGACAGTGTAAGTTCAACAAACATTTTTTATAGTGTAGGGAGGGGGGGGAAAGCAAGACAGTGTGAGTTCGACACACTTTTTTAATAGTGTAGGGAGGAGGGTGGTGGTGGAGAGAAAAGATGGAGCAGGTTAGGTCGAGGACCTATAGACCTGAGTTTTTAATGCAATTTTCAATTCAATTTTCAATATTCAATCAGATATTGACAAATAGTTAGTAATTACTGACATATATTAACAAACTGCTGACAAATAGTGAGTAATTACTGACATATATCGACTAATTGCTGACAAATAGTGCATATGATTGACATATTTTGATTAACTGCTGACAAATTGTGCATTGTTACTGACATATTTTAACTAATTTATGCTACATGATACCATATATGACCTGGATCCCTGTGTTTCCGAAAACCAAGATGGCCGACACATGGAAAACAATAGAGTTGGGTAGTTGAGGTGTCCCTATGGCTACTAACATCCATCTGATAAATTTTGAAGATCAAAATTCACCATATATGGCCTGGATCCCTGCGTTTCCGAAAACCAAGATGGCCGACACACATGGAAAACAATAGAGTTGGGTAGTTGAGGTGTCCCTATGGCTACTAACATCCATCTGATAAATTTTGAAGATCAAAATTCACCATATTATTATATGGCCTGGATCCCTGTGTTTCCGAAAACCAAGATGGCTGACACAAATGGAAAACAAAAGAACTAGGTTATATCCCTTAACTCAATACATGTACCATAAAAACACACATTCAAACACAATTTAAAACACAGAATGACATCAACATTTTCAATTAAACACCATAGAACGGAGAAGTGTAAAGGCCTTGATAGATTCAGTCCTGAATTACTTGGGTACAAGTGCTATCTGAGAGCTATCAGTGTAGCAATCACCTACATGTTACATACACCTATTACGTGGTGATTGTGAGGTGTGGGTCGGGGGGGGGGGCGGGATACAGGTGGGTTATTTTCGTGGCCCAGGGAGTCTTTACTGCTGAGTAGTGGGGGTAGTGCCTTAGCGCAGGTGGCCATGGCATTACGTGCGGAGGTAACACCAAGCTGTCAGGCTGGGTAAACTGCCATAAATCGACCATCTATCAGCAGTTAGTCAGTGCCATTTAGTGCCATTTAATGCTACAATTATAATGGTCAACTCAAGGATAGTTGGACTGTCCGATTTGGTGTGCGATCGACTCCCATCACGACTGCAATGGAAGAGGCCAATAAAGAAAACCCTAAACCACAACATATGGATGTTGGAAATGTCTTTCCAGCTTGGGCTCCTTTTACTCCCCAGCAGTGATTGATGTACATGTATGCAATTTATTGTTGTGGTAAATGCATAAATTGCCAAGGCAAAGACAGCATGGAGAGGAAATGAGGAACATCTTTATATGTAAAGGTACATGTCATGTAAAATATATTCAATATTCATATACTCGGAATTTGACTGGCAGCATTGTGGTCTGGGGGTAGCCGCATAAAGGGCTTTCAGAAAGCAGTTTAAAGGCACGTGCTCAGCTGATCCATATAGTTTAAAAGATGTATTGCTGTCACTGAAAGGACAAATAACATACATATTGGACCTGCCACATTTCCTCTATTTCTCTGTGCCTCACGTATACAGTATACACGGGGCACATACGTACACAAGGGGGCTATGAAGTGAATGGCTATTTCATATTCAGTAGCGGATCCAGGGGGTGGTCGGGGGCACGTGCCCCCCCTAGACCCCCTGAAATTGGGCCTTTATTAAACTCTTAACTATAGGAAATGTGGTGCCGAACCCTGGCTGTGCCCCCCTAGACCAAATTATCTTGGCTGCCTCCCCCCCCCAGACCACCCCTTCTGGATGCGCCCCTGATATTGAAGGCAGTGTTTCAGCTAGTTTACTTGGCCCGCCTTCATCAACGCTGGTTGTACAAATAAACTCTATAGACTTAACGGAAGCACCGCAGATGGATGCAGGAAATGGCATTCCATGTTGGCTTCCTTTTGCTCTTGTACTTAGTGGATAAAGCTCCCGGTCAACGCTGAATAACAGTGCGGCGCGGGGGGATAGAGGGATCCACTTACGACGGCCGTCCTTCCGTTCTAATTTGCACTGTATTAAAGATGGAGACTGTACAACCCGGTGTACAACGCGTTGCCTGCTAAAGCAGGTCTTACTGTAGTTGCTACCTACCTATACTGTATGTGTTATCCCAAAGCTTCATGTATCATATACTTATAGGCATGGCGGGAAGCCGGTAGATATTTTAACGTAAAAATGCGAACAATATACATGTATTATCAAGAATATATTCGATTCTTCGTATAATCTGTTCAGGCCTCGGGTTCAGGCTAAAAGAATTTATTCTAGTTTGGCATGTGTAAGAGAATACAATAGGTTTATGTCTTGAAGCACGGTAACTGGCTTGTCTGAATGCGGTACGCCCCGACGTCGTTCGTGTATGAAATATATAGCGCAGGGCTCGGTATAGTGTATGTACTCATTAGGGAGGTTTAGCACCCACTGTGTGAGCAATAAAACGCAGACGTACAGCATACCTGCGTTAAATGAGCTACGGGGGACCTACATCGTAGTTGCTGAACCTACCTATGTATTCTGTACAGGCCAGAGGCAGCGCCTTAAGATCTTTTTTTTTCCAGGTGTTAACCATGCAAAACGCGTGATACACTTCTATAGGAACCTTCGCCCTCCTCCCTATACACATAGATACGTCTCTATATGACTGACTTATCTATTGCAATTTAATATGCCAGAGGCGAATCTTCATTGGGGGGCCCAGTGGGGGCCCCACCTTGAATTGTTGGCTCAAGCGCAATAGCGCCTATACATACCCATATGAAATTTGTATAGAAAAGTACTTTTTGGTGAATTTAATCTGGGGCCCAGGCCCTAATTTCCCCTATCCCATTACTATTACCATTCTGATTTGAGATGCAAAGTTTTAGTTCCTTGTTCAATTTATTATGAATTCTAGGCAAATTTTTGGGGGCCCAAACATATTGAGGCCCCACCTTCTTTATGATTGGGGGCCAGGTCCCCCCCCCCCTTTTCCTATGCCCCTGTTATGCCATTGAGAGGGGGGGGGGGTAGGATTTAGGAAATCATAACACAATGCACCAAACCTCAATAATATTGATCTTAGAATGTGCCATTCTCTATGAAGTCGCGCACACAGATATGATGGTGTCTAATACAGAATGAACTAACTATTTCAGTTTGATCATCCGACTTCTGCTCTATTACTGGTCAGTGATCGGCATTAAGCCCCCAGTATAAGCTTATTTTTGATTACGATGTTTCTACGTTCCCCCACATAACCCATATATACACCCCCAGTCCGCCAATAAATAACCCCTTCACGCACCTGTATACGTACCACGTTCATACACACATGCAAATAGGAGTTGATTTTAACATTCATCCATGCTCTTGATTTCTGAATTTCCAGTAAGATTAAACAGATTACAGCACCGGGGGACTGAAATACACGTAGCATGCCATCATTGGTGAAGCCCATATGAAATGAATAAGGACAAAATTCTGCTGGTGCTGAGTTGATCCCCGAAAGGGAAACCCATGATTGGTAAATAATTAGGAGATCGAATGGCCGGGCGTGAGTCCAAAGACGGTGATGGCGTCTCCCGCTGGCTGCCATGCAGTCCCGGGGTGTAGGTGAGTGTTGCGTTTTGCTGCCAGACCGTTCTTCATCAATTGCCTCTGTTCCTCCTGGTCTGAGCCTCACCGACCTATGCCCAGAGCTGCTGGTACGAGCACACCCGAGCAGTGCCACGAGCTGCTCCCCCGGGACGCGGCTCTTGGCTAAGGGAGAGCTACTGCTGGATAAAGGCCACACCCTCTGCCTCCACAATACGGACAAACCGTGCTGTAGGCAAATGCCTTACTCGACATATACCTTCAACATGGCCGTCCATATTTGCATGAGATCAATTCTGTTTTGTTGCTGTTTCTTTCATATACCAGGCTGATAAGTGCTGACAAGGCAATTCCTTCCTGCAGTTTTCTTTGAATTCCTTAAGCGACTGTAGTAGCTGTGCCTTATTTCTAAATGCTGTATGGATATTCTAGAATATCGGAGGCGGTTCCAGGATGGTTCAGACGGCATGGATGTAATTAATTCTATTATAAGATACCTGATTAAGTCTAACTGCCAGAGCACCGGTGCTAATTTGAAAACACATCAAGTTCCTATTAAACGGATTAGCTTGAAAGGTTCGAGGAGACTTCGACATAAAAACAATATATCGGCAGGCATATTACCGAATGAAACACTGGCGTAATCTCCGACAGCAGCTCGCGAGACACCCCCTATAGCTCAGGTTGGAGTACATGACGCACCCACCCTCTGGTTCGGTCTTTGTAAAAACCCGCGTGTAAGACGCACCCCTTAATAGGGGTAGGAAGGCCCGTGAATAGGGTCCAGCCGACACAGTTGGGCATCTGGGGGTATGTTTGCCAATTGGGGTTTCGACCTGGCCGGAAGTCGTATGACGTCACACTGGAGACAAAATTTTATGTCACCGCAGTTTCTCAGGGCAGTGTCGGGACGTAAGATTCAGATGAGATCTCATCTGAATCTTACTTCCCAGTGTAGCAGACACCTGAGTAGCAGAACCGCTACAATATATACCATTATAATAACTAGTAGCTAGATAATTATAACACCCATATATATATATATATATATATATATATATATATATATATATATATATATATATATATATATACCTGGTAAACGAGATAAATATAGAAACACATATTATACACTTTTGCCTTAAATCCCGAGAAAACCAGGGGCTAATTTATTCAAGAAAAAAAAGAACGTCCCCTTTTAGCCTATAGTAACGCCCAGGGTTTTCCACTGAAAACAGCTGAAATTATTTTGACCCCCCCCCCATCAGAGGTGTTGAAAAAATGCTGACCCCCTGGTCAAGGGGTTGAAAAAATTCTGACCCTCCCCCCTCAAACCCACCAGCCTCCCCCCCCCCGTTGTTAAAAAATGATCACTCCCTAAAAGAACACCACACAGGACCTCTAGGTGGGTCAATATATACCAATATTTCCCGCGTGAATTATTGTGTTTCAGATAACCCAACCCTACACAGCGCCGACCCTAATGTTCTCCTGGTCGCAATCATCGTTAACTACCGATAAGTCCCAATGGGGTGATATATAGTGGTAGACAGGTACAAAAACTATGAGGCATCAATGTAGTATTCATCTCCCACAAGACCGAGTGGGAGTATTTAGATAAATGCCTCAACAGGCGAAGTTAATGAAGTCTCCACTATGCAGTGGCGGATCCAGGCTTTTTTTGTTTACTTTTGTTTACTTTTTGTTTTTAAAAGCAGGGGCACGCCCTTCAGTTAGTCTCTATACTAAGGTAAATGCAAAGCTCAAAGAAAAGAAGAAAATCAGTTCAAAACTACTTGCATATATTATAAAAGGAGGGGCACCTCAGCGACACCGTCTTAATCCGCCACCATCCACTGACACTCTGACAGTTTGAGTAGGAGACGGATGCAATTTTCTGGAAATTATTTTTTTGGGATACTTTCGGCTAAATCCATTCAGGTAAACATTAATGATTTGCCAGTGCCAGTGTGTGTCACACTCAGACAAGCAGGGCACGGCTCCAGGTGGTACGCTCCTCCTGTGTCCTTCAAGGGTGAGGCTTTCGCCGTAAAATTGAGAATCTCAGCGACCAGTAGAGTAATCATGAATCGCATTAGTAAATTGTGTATCAAACCAGGATAAAGAAAGGAGGGGGCATGTAATCATAACATCCTAGCTGAAAACATTGCACACCCTGTAGGCCCTTATTGGTTTATGAACCCGAAGAAGAAAGCCCATTTAAATATCAAACCGACATATACCGCCAAGTTTAAGCATACATATGCGCGATTGGTCCTTGTACCTCGGGTATATGACGCACCCTGAGTTTGTGGAATTGCCAGGAAATTATAAGATAATATCCGAAAACAGATGATCAATATTTAAAAAACTCTATGGGTATCTGGGGATATACCGCTATCCCCACCGTACGACTTGGGGGAAGCAGTGATGAGATGTTACACACAGGCCCAACCCATCCCTACCCCCCCCCCAATCCCGGTGTATAGGTAAAACCTTATAAATATGGAAGGATTTAAGGTAATGCGAGCTAGTACGTCCTACATGAATTTTCTTAACATGTGCGTGTGGGCACTGGGTGAGGCGGATACCACCCATACCTAGCCGTGAATAGGGACTTTTGGAGTCATAGCCAACCCTGGAACAGCTGGAAGGTGTGCTAGTTAGGTCTTGGTGTTCATATTCATCGTCTTCATCGTACTGCACAACAACACATGATTTTTTGGTAGTACCACGAGAAGGCGATGTGCAGATTCTTCATATTCCTTTGTTAAATCAAGCCTCAGCATACCTCTTGCCGTGAAACATGTGCCCTGTACTTTCCTGGAGGTTTCCTGAGACTCTTACCCCTCATTCCCCTCTTTCCTGGTGGTATTTTCGGCTTTTCTTTGTGTTTTACCATGCTTAGTTCCATAGCGTGGAGCCATCTTGGATGTTTTCCACTTGTACGGCCAAACTGCTGGTCATATGATTTCCATGTGATCGGCGACACCTACGGCCCACTATCGCCTTCACGTGAACTAAAATTGCTGGGCCGGCAAAGAACAGAAATGATTCCTGGCCGATGTTTTTTGCTGAACAGAAAAAATCGGGTCCAAAGTAAAACCATCCGCGATCGTTCCCGATGTTTTCCCAATGGTCTCTGATATTTTTAGGACTTCTTCCACTGCACCTGATTCTTGGCAAATGATACCCGATTTCCACCTGATTTTGGCCCGAGCATCTCCGATTATCAATTATCGATACTGCATCGGCGATGCACTATCGGCCAAGAATCAGTTTTGGTGGAATACCCCTATTATCATGATGAGCTTCCTTCTTGCCAACATAATCTTGTGCGAGGACTGTTCCCGCTAGAGTTTGCTGGCATGCTCCCTGCTTCCCCATATTTACAGTGCTGAATCACGGCAGCCATTGGCAGCTTCATATTGACTCTACTGTCAGGGAAAAACTGTTTCATGAAGAATGGCTCATTTTAGATGACCTGACACAAGTGAATAGAATCCACGTTGGGTGGGTGGCAGCAGACAACATGTTCAATCACTTTACGTATTACATTGTATATCGTTATAGATAGAAGGACAGCTGTTCCGGACGTAGTACATGTAACCTACTGAATTACGGCAACGATATACATGTATTAGTAGGAGTGGTGTAGTTTTGTGGGCAATGGTATTATGATTTTTTTATTTAGATAGGCCTTAGTTCAAGATAATTATCCCACCCACAATATCGCTGCCATAGAGTTTAATCAATAAGGTCAGTCACAACTGTGACCCCAACAATTGATGAATGCCCTGTATTGACCCCTATCAAAGATACTTCGTCAGATATCTTGCCAACCGATGTCTATAATGAGTGTAGAGGAAGTCCTGTCATTCTGGACACCTTGATATCATTCCATGTGGTAAACCCTCAGTCACTTTCCATCCCGCTCTCACACACCTCATGATTGTAAATAATCATAGTTGTAAACATTTAACACCCTCCCCCCACTTGCCTGCGTGAACCCCCCCCCCCCCGAGTACTTGCTTTGATAATCTGTACCCGGTTACACTACAACATGCAGATGTATATGGCCAGGATATTCCTCTTAGTTTACAAAATGTCCAGGTTGTCAATCGATAACCAAAGATAGGGTCGATCTAAATGATTGATTAGAGCTTCCGATTTACAACACCTTCCAGTACTGAACGAATCTATATTAGTTTAAATCTCATGAATCTTTTAAATGTACACTGCACTCCACTTCGCTATGCATCTTCACAGAGGCATAGGAAGCAAATCTTCATTGGAGGGGGGGGGCGGTGGGGGCGCCACCTTGAATTGTCAGCTCAAGCGCAGTAGCGCCTATACATACCCATATGAAATTTGTATAGAAAAGTACTTTTTGGTGAATTTTAGATCTAATCTGGGGCCCAGGCCCTCATTTTCCCTATCCCATTACTATTACCATTCTAATTTGAGATGCAAAGTCTTAGTTCCTAGTTCAATTTATTATGAATTCTAGGCAAATATTTGGGGGGCCAAAACATACTCAGGCCCCACCTTCTTTATGATTGGGGGGCCCAGGCCCCCTGCCCCCCCCTTTTCCTATGCCCCTGCGTCAGTTCGATATATACACCAGACGTGATAAGAACTTATTATCTATGATGTATGATGTTTCTTGTGATCCAAACTGTGTCAAACTCCCTGCCAGGAACTTGCGCGGCAATGTTAAAAAACAGTTAAAGGTATCCAGATCCAGGTGTTTGACGTATGATAAGTCACCACTGTACAGGGGGTGTGTCCTTTGGGACAAATTGGATGCAAATACTCAGCAGATAGGCAGTAAGAAAGAATTCATGAACAAAATCTGAATGTATTTGGTGTATAACCGTCACTTGATAGACTACGCAATTATTTTTGAAAGATGTAATATACATGCTGCCTGCGGATAATCGACTTGTGCAAATCATGGTGATACATACAGCCCCTAAGAGGCTTTAGTTATGTCTTTAGTAATATTGTAATGATCTACACCCAAAATGATGCCTGCCTGATGTAACTTTGTACAACCTGATTGAGCGCTACACTATTTCTTTCCTGTTGCCGTGTTTTGGCCGATCTGAAAAACGTACATGTATGATTTCTGCCAATAAACTTGTTAAAACTCAAAAAAACTCAAACTCAAACTCCAAACCCGCCCTGTAAGCACATGAAGAATATATATATATATATATATATATATATATATATATATATATATATATATATAAGTTAATGTATTGCTCGAGTGTACCGGTAATATAATAACTATTATTTATACCGTTGATAAGACATTACATATCAATAAATGTGGAATAAGGAGAAGATAATGTGTTTTGTGAGAACTGACTTTGTCAATATCAATTCTATACATGCCTTTATTTATAAGACAATAAATATCACATATCACAATAACACAATAACTATAATACAAAAAATATCATATATAAATCACAAATATAATACAATAATACAACAATTTAAAGTTTAAAATTTCCCAGCACCACCCAACGTGGTGTGTGCCGCTCGAGTATATGAAGGCAATTGACCGTTAGTTCAACTGTTGGGGCTTATATACTCGAGGAAATGTTATGATCACATCATAGATATCCATGCGCCCTGGTGGAAAGTAGTTCCTTCGTATCACACATTAATTATACATGTATAAATATACATGGTAGTATATAGTTCCATATATAGATATAGCTAGATAGCACATTACTGTATTACACTACCCCCCCCCCCCTCCCGTTGCAAATATAAGGATTGAGATTAAGACCTTTGACTATATCTTTTGGAACAATGATGGTAAGATGTGGTGTCCATGAATATTAAACTAATGTAGATCTTTCCATTTATTCTACTGTACCTACGTATCTCATACTCCCAGGTCATAGGAGTATGACATCGTATAGGCGCCTAGACCGATACCATAGTGAGTAAACCATTTTGAATTTCGCTGGTTATACCAAAGGTGGCAAAACACACTGACAAGGCCTTGTAACGATGGGTACCTTGTCCCTGGAGGCGGATGTTATCCAGGGATAAGCTGGTTGCCATCTAAGCTGGTTGCCATCTTATCAGTACATGTCACCAGAACCAGCGCCACTCCCGCTTGCACCCACTATAGTATCTACCATAGGGAGTACCCCCATTGTAGCTTTATATTTTCTTCTACTACACAGTACAGGTGTCTTTGTTGGGTATTGCTCATTAATCCAAATGATATAGGATCCAAATGGCCAATTCAGCATGTTGAATTGTTTATATCAATGTTGAATTGTTTATATTAATGTGTGTAAACATAGAATTACTCAATATTGATTTTTACAAATTTCTTTTAGCAGATATTAGATGAGAGGATAGTGTACTTACTTTAAGAAAGTACATGTGAACACAGTGCTGCCACCTAGTGTGTCTTTTATATCTGAACACCTAAACATATATATGTTTATATCTTAAACACATTAACATTAGACTGCTTAATTGCTAAACATCTAAGCATTTAGAATAAAAGTGTCTAAATCCTAAACAGATGGCCAAGAATGCAACTACCTAAATTATAGGTTTAGACTTTAAACATGTTAAGATCTGAACATGTTTAAAACCTAAGCCCCCTTTTAACGGTATACTCAGTACCAATATTTCCACGGGGCATTTCAGCGTCCCGAAAGTTTATCATCTGAATTAAGAAAATAAATAGCAACTGGCAGTGAAGGAATAATGCATTAGTAAGGATTTTGCTTTATATTCAGGAAGATTGATTATAGGTGCAAAATATAACCATCAAGGTCGAATCTCACATGGCGAACTACTTGGCAATGCGGGATTCGACCTAATCACGTCACTTATGTCTATATTTTTGTCAGCGCCTCTCTGCCTCCGTCACTGTGTCTCAGTCAGCCACTCAATATATACAGGTCAAATCCCGCTACACGAAAAATAGATTGTTGGAAAATCTTATTTATAAGTGCATGGACCTTAGCTGATATGGGAGGGGCAATATTGTCAAAATACTACTGTCAACCTACACCTGTCAGCATTCTAGATGACCCAATTTTCTGTAATATTTCAAGCGTAGTGGGATTTGGGCATTAACATCCATCCATCCATCCATAATACCTACTCTAAATTCATAATGTTAGTCATTTTGTATATTGCCGTATGCTTACAGTTATTTAAAGGCCGTAAGGGGGAGATTCCACAAAACAATTTTCCATATAGAATAAGTGTAAAACACATCAAACCTGTACATATTATGCATGGTTGGAAGCGTAATCGCTGCCTTTATCAATTTCCTTCCATAATATAGCATTTTGTTAAATTCATGGAATGTGATTGGAACAAAAATGTTCTGTTTTAGTTCTTTTTGCTTTGAATTAGCATTAGGAGATAGAAAAATGTGATAATTCTCAGTTTTGATGAGTAGAGAACAATTTTGGAGGGATTTCCAAGGGCACTTTTTTTCTTTTGTTGATACTCCAATTATTAAGGGGGAAAATCCTTTGGAAATCCCTCCAAAATTCATCTAAAATCATTAGAAGTAACATGTATGACAATTTCTAATCCTATAATGATGTTCAAAGCAAAATAAGATAAACAAAAGAACATTTTTGTTCCTTTTACATTCCATAGACAACAATGTTATCTGATGGAGACGAAATTAATAGAGGCATTGATGACGCTCCCAACCATGTATAATATGTCCAGGTTTATCAAGATTTTCACTTATTTTACATGTCAAATATTTTTGTGAAAGCTGCCCCTTAACTAATACAAAACCTACTGTACACGTCTATTGCGAGCTTACCCAAGCTTAGTTACATGCAGCTTCTCTTAGGAAAATACCATGTATATCCATTCATTTATTTCTCCATACCAGGTTTCACTGTCGCTATGGGAGCACTGCTGAGTATCTGCTTTAAGTCTCGCGGGGACGAGGCCCAGGCGTGTAACAAGGTCCAACAGAAGAAGAAGCGGAAGTTGACCAAACAGAAGTCAATGATGGGGGGACCTCCCATGCCTGGGCTGCTGGGTGACTCAGGACGGAGTTCCAGTTCTGGCTACAGCTCCACAGAGACGGGCCCGCCGCCAACGGCGCTGGAACGCTGCCCGTCGTGGACTCGGGGCGGGTCTGTGAGTCCTGGAGGTGAACCGCCCCAGCGTCCCACCCACCCCAAGGGCAGTAATAGAGAACAAGGTGGTCTACAGCGGACACTCACCTTCAAACTGCCCGGTACTACCACACCGGAACGCTCTCCGTCCCAACGGAGGAGGACTTTTAAGAAGTCTGGGCAGAAGAAATAGTTTGATATATCAGTACCTGCTATATGTACATACTAATGAAGGAGAAGGCACATGCTCATACGTCCGTGACGTACTAGCTTCACACGTACACACATCCTCAGTCTCATTTATATGTCAGATCGGATGTACATGTGTACTCTACTAGGGGCACTTTCGCGCGACCCAACCTGGTTAACCGGGTGACTTGATCTGGTACATCCGGGGTGTAGCTGTGGTGTATGCCCGATGGGTACAGCCGGTCGACCGGGGTAACCGGATCGGGGCACGTGAAAGTGCCCCAGTCCGCACTGGGGTCAGGACCGGGGGATATAAGAATAGGTACGGAGGGCTGCGCTTCCGGTCGCCACTGGGTACAGACCAGCCAGGCCGTGCTCATCTGTATTGTTCTTTTATATTATGTACATGCGGAGCTCTTTGCATGTGGACCTTCTTTTCAGATGTCTACTTTTAACATGCTCTCCCCTAGAATGCTGTACTGTGTTTTCCTTGAGACGGTGGATGTACCCTGTGTATTTGCTGCACCAGAACTAGAGTCCATCACGTGTCTCTGTTCCCACGCCTTGTGTCGTGTTGGTGATTTACAAAGGAGTAGTGGATGATGGCACGCAGTCACTCCAAACCTACCCCTTAATGCAGCAGCTGCAGCAATGACTGACTGAGGCTGTATGCTTCACTACAACGACCAACATACGGTGTTGGAGAACCCATGGAAGGTCTCCACCTCATGTGAATTATTGATTGTGATTACCTCGTCGTCATTAGGCTTACTACTACTACTACTACCTTATAAATGTGTAAGTGTACATACATGTGAGGGTTGCAGAATGGGAGTTCAAACTAGACCATACAGTTCACAATATTTTTATACTTAAATCAGGTTATTGTGATACTATAGGACTTACTCATATGTTAGACATATTTTTCTTGACGTAGATCCGATGGACTTTCTTGTCTCATCATATTCTAAACCTAATCCCTTATGATATATTCAGGGACAGTTTAGTGTTATAATACAAAGAAAGGACTTCTGTCCAAGCTGACTGGAGACCATATATCTTGGATTTGCCATAAGGAATCATTTTCTAATACAGATGTATAGACGTGGGAAGGGTTACACTGACCTGGGAGTACCCGACCGGAATGAGCAGGTGTCTCATGATGATATAAACTATGATATTTACAGCAAGGAGAGCCCGCGCCACCTACCAGGAATGGGGTGAACTTCAATCACAGCTGAATACACCATAATCAGAGGTAGTGAATTAGAACAAATGTTTCTTCTATTTAAAGAGAAGATGTGGCATCTCACCATGTTTCCGGAATATAAATGTTGTCAAAATGTGAAAAGCCAAGGTTATATATATTGTAACTGCATATTGATCGGTATTTGATCATTAAATTACCAGCATGTTGACTTGTTCTTTGTTGTGTGAGTCCATCTTATGGTCTCAAAGTCTATTTAATCATTGGGTATATAGAAGCCTATTACCCTGCTATTCCTCATTTCATCAGTCAATACCCTCACACATCTAAATAAATTGAAACGAATCTCTCATGTTTTGATAATACCATATCAGATTTACAAAGAATGGTACAAGCAAGATTAATAGCCGCTGCAAGACATACTTTCAAGTTTGTGCCGCATTTGATGGCTGGCTGGCTACATGGTGAAAGTGTCAGCTGCGTATTTCCCCGACTTCGTAACTGACATCAAACGGATCTTAGAACCATGACAGGGTTGCCTAACTGGTCTAAATGGACCGACAAGAAGGGCGGAGCCTGAATGCATTTTACATTGAGACATGAAGGTGTTCAGTCACGTAAGGTGTTTCTTCAATTACATTGGCTCCAGTGGCAGGTTTTCAACATGGAAACAATTCATGTCTACCTAAGTTCCTTTGGTACCAAAAAGTACCATATCCAAAAGATGGGTGTCAGTGTAAACGGAAATACACGCCATTTGGGGCCCTCTTATGGTGGAATGTAGTTTGGGTAAGTAATTAAGATAAGTCCAACCACATTGTGCCAGGTACCAGGTGTTATGTAATGCACCCTAAAAAGCCTGCACTGAATGAAGGGAATTTTCTGATTGGTCAATAATGTATCCCGCTAGTTCGGAATAAGCTATATCCTATTAGGTCTTGGTTTAGTAACAAGTAGCCCTAATTTCCTTCCCATTGCACTACGAGCTTAATTACAATTACACGTATATAAAATGCTTCAATAAACCGCATTGGGGATATGAATGTTGGATCAGGCGTCATCAGAGCATTGCATATTTCATAGGAATTGCATTGAGCTTCTTGTTAGGTTTCATGCTGCTGGTATTGTCGTTTAGCGCTGATACAGCAGGGGGCGTCAGTGGATTCCAGAGAGGCCCAGAGAGGCACCATTGTGGGAGAGCTGCTCTTACTGCCGGTACACTGGTTGTGCACTAGGGGGCGTCATCAGCAGACATGTAGGTGGCAAGGTAAATGGGGTTGGAATCCGAAAGGAGACAGGTCTACATCCCCCTCGATAAATAAAATAAAAATGCCTTTTCTTGTTTTCACAGACAGAGGAACACAAAAGTGCATTAAATTTACATCAATCAAAAGGAGGGTGGCAGTCTCCCCCGGGGAAAAAGTCTGTTTTAAACGTAATGCACTGATTAATTTGGTACAAAAAGACTTGAAACACTCGATGCAGCAAGGATGGGGATCTCATTCCGCGGTGGGGATGGGGGGTCGGGTGCGCATCAGTGCTGTAATATTATGGCCATAGACCGTTGTTACTACTATTAACCCTTTAAGGGCAGAGCAAAAATGGTTGCCCTGGCCATAGGGACGGCCTCTGAAAAAAGTAAAGTTCCTAGAGGACGAGCCTATTTTCAATTCCTATACAAATCCTATATAATGGATGTCGACTATAGTCGACGCTAGGCCTACCATGTTGTCGACTATAGTCGAAGCTAGGCCTACCATGGTGTCGACTATAGTCGATGCTAGCCCTCTTAAAGCATGAAATAAACTACCGTAAATCCCAGGCGTAAACCCCGCCTATAAGACATTCCCCAAACTTTGGACTAAGCTGTAAGCCGACCTGGGGTATGGGGCCCTGTGCCAGGGTGTGAGTAGTACAGGGGGATGGGACTCTGTGCCAGAGTGTGAGTAGTACAGAGGGACTGGGCCCTGTGCCAGGGTGTGAGTAGTACAGGGGGATGGGGCCCTGTGTCAGGGTGTGAGTAGTACAGAGGGATGGGGCCTTGTGCCAGGGTGTGAGTAGTACAGGGGGATGGGGCTCTGTGCCAGAGTGTGAGTAGTACAGGGGGATTGGGCCCTGTGTCAGGGTGTGAGTGGTACAGGGGGATGGGGCCCTGTGCCAGGGTGTGAGTAGTACAGGGGGATGGGGCCCTGTGACAGGGTGTGAGTAGTACGGAGGTGGGGCCCTGTGACAGGGTGTGAGTAGTACGGAGGTAGGGCCCTGTACCAGGGTGTGAATAGTACAGGGGTATGGGGCATTGTGTCAGGATATGAGTAGTACAGGGACATGGGGCCGTGTGTCATGGTGTATGTAGTACAGGGGGCCTACCATGATGTCGACTTTAGTCGAAGCTAGGCCTACCATGGTGTCGACTATAGTCGATGCTAGACCTCTTAAAGCATGAAATAAACTACTGTAAATCCCAGGTGTAAACCCTGCCTATAAGACATTCCCCAAACTTTGGACTAAGCTGTAAGCCACCTGGGGTATGGGGCCCTGTGCCAGGGTGTGAGTAGTACAGGGGGATGGGACTCTGTGCCAGAGTGTGAGTAGTACAGAGGGACTGGGCCCTGTGCCAGGGTGTGAGTAGTACAGGGGGATGGGGCCCTGTGTCAGGGTGTGAGTAGTACAGAGGGATGGGGCCTTGTGCCAGGGTGTGAGTAGTACAGGGGGATGGGGCTCTGTGCCAGAGTGTGAGTAGTACAGGGGGATTGGGCCCTGTGTCAGGGTGTGAGTGGTACAGGGGGATGGGGCCCTGTGCCAGGGTGTGAGTAGTACAGGGGGATGGGGCCCTGTGACAGGGTGTGAGTAGTACGGAGGTGGGGCCCTGTACCAGGGTGTGAATAGTACAGGGGTATGGGGCATTGTGTCAGGATATGAGTAGTACAGGGACATGGGGCCGTGTGTCATGGTGTATGTAGTACAGGGGGCCTACCATGATGTCAACTATAGTCGAAGCTAGGCCTACCATGGTGTCGACTATAGTCGATGCTAGACCTCTTAAAGCATGAAATAAACTACTGTAAATCCCAGGTGTAAACCCTGCCTATAAGACATTCCCCAAACTTTGGACTAAGCTGTAAGCCGACCTGGGGTATGGGACCCTGTGCCAGGGTGTGAGTAGTACGGAGATGGGGCCCTGTGCCAGGGTGTGAATAGTACAGGGGTATGGGGCATTGTTTTAGGATATGAGTAGTACAGGGACATGGGGCCCTGTGTCATGGTGTGAGTAGTACAGGGGGATGGGGCCCTGTGTCAGGGTGTGAGTAGTACAGGGGGATGGGGCCCTGTGTCAAGGTGTGAGTAGTACAGGGGGATGTGGTCCTGTGTCAGGGTGTGAGTAGTACAGGCAGATGGGGTACTGTGTCAGGGTGTGAGTAGTACAGGGGTATGGGGTCCTGTGTCAGGATGTAAGTAGTGCAGGGGGATGGGGTCCTGTGTCAGGATATAAGTAGTACAGGGGGATGGGGCCGAGTATCAGGGCGTGAATAGTACAGTGGTGTGGGTCCCTTTGTCAGGATGTGAGTGATACAGGGGGATGGGGCCCCTTGTCAGGATGTAAGTAGTACAGAGGGTGGAGGCTTGTGTCAGGGTACTACATGGGGATAGGGCCCGCTCTAGCAAAAGACACACATGTTCAGCGTTCTAAAAAATATCAGATTACTGCCTTCCAATTAAAACAATTTCCGTTAAACAAAATATCTAGAGGCAAGAAGCATCTGGTAGATGGAAGCGCATTGCAACCTTGACAAATATCTGTCTGCTGGGTACATAAGAAACAACTATTCGTACAGAGGGCCATGTGTTGCCTCGTATGAAGTCAGCTGGCTTGGCCTCAGGGGACAGATGCTCATCATGTGGCATAAACGATCCACTTGTGAGCCGACTGCATCCGTGCCCCGCGGTCTGATGAGACAAATATGACCGTCAGATGGGCCAGGAAGGCATTCTGGCATGTTTCAGGGGTCAACAGGTGCTCTTTGTGTGTATTATGGTTATAGAGGAGACATGGAGATCTTTGTATTGTTGCATGTGTTGAACTTCCTTTTCCATGTGTTCATGCCTGCAAACATGTTTTGATATTGGGGTGCCTTCAAGTGGGAGCATGTGTTAAAGCTCAAAGAGCATGAAATTTAGCTTACCACTGGTTTATATTCTTCAAAGTTGTCCGCACATGTTACTATTTATAGATCCTGCATTTTGATTAGTAGACAACGCAGACATTGATTCATATAAGCAAAGTAGCTTTGCAAAAGTGACCCGCTTAAGGGGGTTACAAACAAGATCAAATTCAGTTTATGCTCCTGGCACATAAACAAATTTATTGGAAACTGGCGTGCAGACGTGCAAATTGCTGCTTCTTTCTATGCATGCGTTGGTCAATGGTTAAACCAGCTTATGCCCTAAAGGCAATATTTAGAGTAGCACTAAGAAAGATAGGATCTACGCCATAACATCCCGTCCAGACATTCCACGCTATTTAGATTGTGTCTTTTGAGAGTCAAAGAAAGTATTCCGTAAACAGCTGTGGGAGATGACACTAATCATTACACTATAACTAATATGTATGTCCAACTGAAATGTGTATTCCACACGTATACAGCCAATATAGAGGGGACTGGTGGGGACCAAAACAACATTTACCTTGCATAACACATTTTGAAAATGAATATAACAGCAAATATCCTTGTACCATTACCTGCCACATACAAGGCACGTATTGTACGCAAACCAAGTCTATGGCGCGCCTCACAGGTGTTCCGTGATTTAGGGGTGTGATTTTCAACGCAGGATTTGGAGATATTGGAGAATCATAATAGCATTCGTCATACACGTATTATTTTCGAATGTCATAAATAAAGAGAAGTAGAACTTAATCCTAACATTGTGTCATCAGTTTTTCTCTCCATCTGAGCATTCCATCAATTTTGTGGCATGTTAGGGTATGAAGATTAATCATCAGATTATCTAAACATGGTTTGAATATCTAAGTATAAAAGCTAGAGTTATCTAAGTTCATCTAGGTTATGATACCATAACAGTACAGGTGGTACCATCTGGTGTAAATTCTAGGAATCATTTAAGGACATATGGGACATAACACCACATGGCAGCAATATACTATGACAGGAGAATTATAATGCTGCATATATGATTCTCTTAATTAAAAGGTCAATTAATAAAGTTGTCAGTAAGTGGGGTGTACATAATTATGTTTCCAAACAATTTTATGGTTAGCAAATAGGTATGCTTCATTCAGTGTTTTATGGGTGTATAGACCACCATGGTATCAACCCCTATGGTTGAAACAAAGACATGACCAGTATGGAGTTTGCAGTATGGAGCAGCTTCAGCTATCCATGACCCTCTGGTGTATACCCTGCATGTGGACCATACTCCCAGAGACGGGGGTGCGCCTGATGTGTGAGATTGTATTAAACCAAAATATCAATCCGGAGGCAGTAGGTGCGCCCCCTACGCGGAGCAGCCTCCTCTAATTTTAGGATGTGTCCATTGCGCAAGCCGCGCCCTTCACGGGAGATTATGGTAGTTTATATTCTCAGGAAGTTGAAAAAACTGATGACTTTTGAATATGGTATTCATAAGAAGAATATTCTCCTATATAGGTTGAAGGTCCTGTATCTCAAAATGAGCCAGGACGACCACATTTTCATTGTAATTTTTAAAGCACCCACTTGGCAAAGAAAAATGTTTGCGAACGTTTTGAATGGTTTAGGTAAAGAACGTATGCAAATTATACGTTTTTATTACGTTCAATAACTTTTTCGAACATACTTTTACATAATAAAATGTTTCAACATTTTTTCAATCTAATAAAGTTTTTTTTTTTTTTAATTATATGTTTTAACCTTGAAACGAAAACATTTTGACGTTTTTTTTTTAATATTAAAAACAAACATTTGGAAAACTTACGAACCTGAAAAAAACAAATCCAACATAAAGTCCATGTGCTCTAAAGGTTTGTTCATTCATATTACAACGGATGATGGTTCATTAGAAGTAGGATAACAACACCAAAAAAAACGTCACCATTGGTGGATTTAGATGGGGGTGTGGGCCCCCGTTTTACCTGTAGTTTATCTGCATGTTTAGTACCCAGAAATCTGCCAAGAAATAAGGGGCACACCGGCTACTGTTGGGCCGCGCCCCCTCCTTCCCCATGTCTTGGATCCGCCACTGGCCTCCCTTAAATAACACTGTACAATGACAAAAAAAAAAACGGAGACCAAACATACCAATTATACCTAATCTGAGGCTACTAAATCTGAAAATGAAGGTTAAAAATGCCTATTGGCTCTCAATTTTGAGATATCCATAGGGTGTCATATATGCTGAAAATCACCTCCGAGGGTAATGATTTCACTATGTTCACCTATATAGTGTAGTCCAAACATGTACAACAACTTTTTATGTCATTCGTGGCATTTGTCTGGGTAATATCAATAGCTTTGACACTTGTGCAAATCATCTTTCACCCAAAAGTGGGTCCTAGGCCTCTATCGTTCTGTGCGCACTCCATATGTATGGTTGAAGCAGTTTTGGTAGTTCAGAAGTTCATCTTGCATAATACCAAAAGTGGTCAAGATGTGTATATATCCACACCAAATAGGTTCAATTTCATGTACATTGCATTATAACCACTTGTTTCGGGGATATATTGCTTCATTTTGGTACAAGGGCAGTCATTTTAAAAAGACAGCCAAATTTCCATGTTTACTTCCTTAAAGCATTGACTTCTGGATCATTAAGAGCATCCAACCATGATTTATGATGAGTGAGGCTGCATCTAAACATCAGGATTATCCATAATTATGAGATTAAAGTGAGGGTATTATTTTGATATTATAACTAAATATAGGCTACATAGTAAATGGAAGTCCTGGCCCTCAGTGCAGTCATAACAGGATTTCTGGGAAACAAGAGGGCTGAGGACTTTGTAGAGTGTGTGGATAGACTGCTGCCACATATCAGAAACTCAAATGCAAGATGTCCTTGAAGATCCACTATCTGCATCTGACCCCCCCCCCCATCCTTGAAGAAAAGCCTGTGGCTCAGTAAGTGACACACATGGGGAGTGATTCTAACTGGACCACTCAGAAATGCTACCAAAGATAGTGTTTACCTTTTCTTCTTGCAGACTAGTAATGGGGTCTGATGTGTGATGAGCCCAAATATTGTGTACAACAGACAGGCAAGGCAAGTATCGTCTAGCTAATGTTTTGAGCATATTTGATACTTTTACTGCATATTACTGACTCGAAGGATGAATAATTCATTAGATATGGGTTCGTAAATGGGAGTCAAAAATGAATAAACCAGATTTGATGCAAAGTCTGGTGTTTGTACAGTTTACACTAATATGGATTTGGCTACTGAGGATGAAAATGGGCAATTCTAGGTATTATGGGTATCTCAAAATTGAGAGCCACCAGCAAAATATGGATGTTATTTTTTAATTCCCCAGCTCTAAATACATAGGAATTAGTGGGCTTCAGCTCCGTTTTTTTTTTCGAAAAGTGAAATTTTGTTGTACAGTGTAATGGGAGAGGGGTGGGTGTTCCGTTCCCAGGGGAGGACCAAAAATCCCAAAAAGATTATCCACGCAGGATTCACCTCTATCCGTCACCAAAATTCAATTAACTTCCGATACTGCCTATATAGCAACATGGTATACACATACCATTCATGACACATGCAGCCCGCTTTTTCCTAAAGGAGTGGGGGTTTTACCGAACCAGACTGGTTTCCAGGAGCACCACTTGCATGCTGAAATCAGTGACTTCTCTCTCTGGTCTCGCACCACCCTAGATCAGCTCTGTCATGGCCGCCATATAGCATAATCAAGAAACGTCGCTTAAGGTTGTATCTGAAATTTTTCTAGTTTTGCAGGAGAGCCAAAAAAGGTATTTCACAATACCACAATATTAAACTGGGGTCTGTAGGCACATATATCATAGACAGGGCCCCAGTACTTTCACAGTAGATAGATGTCAAGAGATGTTAAAACAGAGGAAATCTCAATTCTGTCAAAATGTCAGTTATAACCTTAATGCACTAAAGCTGTGCGTCCACAGGACGACTTAATTTGTAACGACACAATCCGGCTTTAGGCGATGAAGTGGTCTCTTATAATATTCCTCACACCATACCATCCACCATGCAGGTGCACCCCGACTTATACCAGACTACCTATAATCTAAAGCGTCCCCACCTTCTTTTTTTACACTTTACTATTGTAAAGTAGGACAATTGCGGTATCCAACAGTAGTTGTCCTATATTATATGGTATACAAAACCTGAAAAAGCGGTTTATCAATCTACACAACCATAAACAGAGCTTACATTTAAACCAATAGACTTATATTTCTGTCCCCAAAGAACAATCATTTCTTGCAGAAGGAGGGAGAGTGAGATTTGGAGCTTCATGCTGGTAAATACCCTGCGGTCTGGGCAGGGCGCACTGCTAACCAAGTAGACAGACTACTTGTACTCAGACAGACTAGAAAAATCACTGCCAGTCTGATGGTGACCGCATGCGCAGACCTAGGTAATCACGTCCCCTGGGGCAGGGTGACACGCGCTGTTTCCTTTTCCGGTAGTGGGGCCGGAAAAGGAAAGGGGGTAGTGAGTAAGAGCGTGTGAAGGGTGTCCCTGGTGTGTGCATGAGGAACTAATTTAGTCCCAACTCTCCTTTGTCCACCCAGAAATCCAATATATTTTTACCAAATCAAGCCTGTTTTGGTCATTTTGGACCAAAATATGACAACACTAGGCCACAAATTGTATGTTTGTGCTGTTGGAAAAAAAAGTTTCTAGTCCCCACTCTCCTTTGTCCACACAAAAGCACATGGCTGTTGTGTTGTGTATAATGAGGTGGTCATGTACAAGAGGGGAGGTGGTGGGTTTTCATGGATGTGGGAAAACTACCTAACAGCATCCAGATTCTTTTACCGCCCCTCACTTAGAACCGATTTTGCAAAACGAGCCCCCCCCCTACCCAAAATTAGGTTATAGGCGACCACAGACGGGCCAGATTTGATCGGTAACCAGGGAGTACCGACCCGGTCCAATCGGGAAGATCAAACTTGTTTGATATTTACCAACTGGATCGGACGTCCACGCAGACGCTTCCAATCGTCAGGATGTCGACCCAGTCGGGCCTGTCTGCGGACACCTTATGGGTTGGACCAGTCTACAGTTGTTTTTATCGTGACTGACCTGCGCAAGTGGGAGGGGGGGGGGACTTTTGCCTACAAAAGCTATGACATGTGAGGAGCACAGAATACCATATATGACTTTTAGTTTACTACTAAAAGAGAACTAGCATGGCGATTTTCAAAGCCCCCTTTAAAATGTCATTCTACTTTTAAGCTTAATGCAGACGGGCCTGACTGGATCGGCCGATCGGGAAGTCGGGAAGGTCTGCGGAGAACGTCCTATCCAGTCTGTCAATATTAAACATGTTCGATGTCCCCCGATCCGATCGGCTACCCTTCCCTAACTACCGACCGAATCAGCCCTGTCTGCGGTCGCCTTTACCGGGTACTAGCTGGTACCGTATACAAAAAACAAGGGCACCGGTACCGGTACCCGCATCGATTATGCGTTTCTGCATGCATGCCAATGATGTTCATGTTTAATCCTGAAGCTTTGGTTTGGGTTTGCCAACAGGCAGTACATCCTCTTTGCGATTTTGCCCCACTGATAGGGGTTCTTCCAAATGCCCCCCCCCCTACTGGTAATAAATGACTCAGCCCTTTATTGTTGTAATATGTTTGTCAGCTTGCACTGCCATCTGGTGTCTACATAGAAATACTGTATGTTGCGCCATCTAGAGGATGGGAAATTAGACTGACACAAGCCTGTCCCGAGTATGAGAGTTGCAGCAGGTTGCCAGCTAAGGGTTAGCTTCTCTCCCTGTACTGTTATATTTCTCTACTGTCACTCTCTGAGCACAGGCCGGTCAAACCGTGCAGGGTGACCTGACTAATCTCTGAATGCCCTCTTGGTATCCCAGCGTGCTCTGGTATGGCCCCGCCAGTGCTCATAATGAGTATTCCTACACGGCCCTGGGGGACACATTAATCTATGCGAGGGAAGGATAAAAAGGACGGCATTGCTGGCTGTTCTTCGGCTTGTGGTTTTTGGCGTGTTGAAGGCATATGGCTAATACTGTGACTGCTGCAGCAGGAGCCCTGTCCTGAATAGATCAGCACCACCAGATTCATTGATCCCCACCTACCTCTCAACATCTTCTGTTAATTACAGCCTGCAGTCGTAAACTTGTGGGTTGGGGATGTGGCTGTTCAGCACGCTCCGCGACGCAGCTTATTCAGTTCTTATGACTGTAAGGTCTGGGGTGATGTAGATCCTACTTCATTGCCCAGGTCTCACCCCAATACACCTGTACACTATACACCTGTACACTATACACCAATACAGCACAGTCAGTGTACAGGTGCTGTATTGGTGTATAGTATACAGGTACTGTATTGGTGTATAATGTACAGGCACTGTATTGGGGTATAATGTCCAGGCACTGTATTGATGTATAGTCTACAGGTACTGTATTGGTGTATAGTCTACAGGTACTGTATTGGTGTTTAATGTACAGGCACTGTATTGGTGTATAATATACAGGCACTGTATTGGTGTATAATGTACATGTATAATGTACAGGCACTGTATTGGTGTATAATGTACAGGCACTGTATTGGTGTATAATGTACAGGCACTGTAATGGTGTATAATGTACAGGCACTGTATTGGTGTATAATGTACAGGCACTGTATTGGTGTATAATGTACAGGCACTGTATTGGTGTATAATATACAGGCACTGTAGGGGTGTATAATGTACAGGCACTGTATTGGTGTATAGTCTATAGGTACTGTATTGGTGTATAATGTACAGGCACTGTATTGGTGTATAATGTACAGGCACTGTATTGGTGTATAATGTACAGGCACTGTATTGGTGTATAATGTACAGGCACTGTATTGGTGTATAATATACAGGCACTGTATTGGTGTATAATGTACAGGCACTGTATTGGTGTATAGTCTATAGGTACTGTATTGGTGTATAATGTACAGGCACTGTATTGGTGTATAATGTACAGGCACTGTAATGGTGTATAATGTACAGGCACTGTATTGGTGTATAATGTACAGGCACTGTATTGGTGTATAATGTACAGGCACTGTATTGGTGTATAGTGTACAGGTATTGTACTGGTGTAAAGTGTACAGGTGCTGTATTGGCGCATAGTTTATAGGTGCTGTTTTGGTTATAATGTACAGGTGCTGTATTGGTGTATAATGTACAGGCACTGTATTGGTGTATAATGTACAGGCACTGTATTGGTGTATAGTGTACAGGTATTGTACTGGTGTAAAGTGTACAGGTGCTGTATTGGCGCATAGTTTATAGGTGCTGTTTTGGTTATAATGTACAGGCGCTGTATTGGTGTATAGTGTATAGGTGCTGTATTGGTGTTTATATATAGTGTTTATAAAACGGTTGGCAGTGCTCTGCTGCACGATAGAAGTGACCTGGCGTGCATTACAGGAGTATAGTACACAGCTGAGTAGGGTCAGCATAGCTGTCAAGTACCATTAATTAGTCAAAAGATACCCTGATTGAGTACTTGATTGATTGGAATTAAATGTACAACGTTTTATAAAGACAATAGACAACTCCTTCTTCACATCTTGACTGCCTGTTGGCCTATAATGCACGAAGGCATCAGACAGTCTCGATGTGAAGAAAATCATTGTCTATTCTCTAAATACAGTACCTGTACACTATACAGCATCTGTATATTATACACCAATACTGCACCCACTCAGCACCTGTACAGTATAAAACATGCACTCCAATACAGCACCCGAAGAGCAAATGAGATCGAATATTGTTTTCCCCGTGAAGGTTAGCTAATTATTTCCACGTAGGCCTACTACAAATATAATAACATTGCGGCACATCGTGCATACAATCTTTAATACATTTTGTACCATTCCCACATACACCTGTACGCACCATGCAACTACTAGCTTTCCATGCATGACTCTGCCTTCATTCCATCCCCAACTGATTCTTACATTCTCTTCCCCACATTCGCCTTCATTCTTTTAATACACTTTACTTTTATTTCCCCCCTTTTCTAGGCCAGTGTTGTCACTCCTTCTCTCCTTGAGAATAATGTAAAATCCGACCAAAATGGGAAAGACGTGTGAGAGGATGGCTACTTGCCCTGACGCATGCGCGGTGGATACTGGGAGCACTGACCTCTGGTGGACATTGAAGAGTGGCCGTGGAGCAGACGGCCTACCCTGAGAATCTGTGGTCGGCATATGCGTTCTATACAATCGTTTTATCAGTTTGATACACTAGATGGCGTCCTAGTTGACCCTTAGGCTACAGGGGCTACTCACCACCCAGCCCCGGCAGCCCCATAGGCCTATTGAAGGGGCAGAAACACCTCTCACAATTATACTGTTTTGAAATTGAAAAACTGTTCCAAGAGCTTAGAAATCAGAGATATCCAGAGAGAAATAGTGTATCTAGATATCCCATAAATATTGGATTGGAAAAATGAACCAAACATCTTCTATAGCATTTCAAATCTTGAGGTACACTCTGAAGTGAGTAAGAGAGGAACTCACCATGCCCCTGTAGCAGGAGCAATTTGGCTTGGTCGACACTAACGCCATCTACTGTATATCCTTGATAGAACTTTTGTATAGTCGGTAGATGCAGGCAGCTGGTCAGCCTACAGACTGCCCCGCTGTCCGGCCACTCGCCACTATCATATGATTGCTATGGGAATGGAGGCCGGTCCACCAAGACCTAAGAGGCCATGACCTTCACCGGCTGTTGAAAGGAACCCCGCGACGAGTATATGGTACTAGAAACTTAAATTAACAGTATGGGAGGGGTTTTGAGTAATTGTAAGCAGTTTACCTTAAATTCTTTTTAATCTAGCACTTTGCCTAGTAGTGAATGAGAATCCGATACATTAGGGCGCTTCGTCGCCTTCAGTGATTTTGTTATATAGGCATAAACACTGGCGAGGCATATCATATGATTATTAGAAAGTGTGAACTGCCTAGATTAGCATCCACTGGAAAGGTCGGCGTGGTGCCGATAGAAATAACATTACCGTGATCTCCCGTGTATAAGGCATGTCCTCTATCTATGCGATTAAGGTCTCAGGTGCGCCTTATAGCAATTTGCTAAGTTGGAGGTTCGCCTTGTACAGGGGTACCATCAACTTTCAATCTGGACTTAGCCAGTGTTCATCAGGAACACCCCAATGACAATTTCAGTCGGCCACTGAGTATGTTGTTGATCATATAATTTCAAGCCCCAGATGTGGCTTATAGCCTCCTCTCAAAGTCAGAGTGCGGCTTATCAAAGGGAATTTACGGTAAAACTTTACTCTGACACAGTATCGTCAGTTCTTTCTCTATTCCAGCTATCCATCAATGTGGTATGTTAGGGTATGAACATAAATAAGCACATTATCTAAACATAGTTTGAATATACCCTTTTAGAGTTATCCAGGTTTATGTAGACACTCCAATAATATAGAAAGTGTAAAGTGGTGGGACCTAGTGTTAATTCTAGGAATCATTCAAATGCATAACACCAGATAACAGCACACATACTATGACAGCAGAATTGTAATGCTGCATCTTCCATTCTCTAGTCAATAGTACAATTAATAAAGCTGTCAGTAAGTGGGGAGTACATATGTTTTCTAACACTTTTGTGGTTATCAGAATGGTTTGCTTCATTTAGCAATTTATAGCTATATAGACCACCATGGTACCAGCTACACAGGGGGTTTGAGTGATATTGTGGTTACCATGTAAGAAGTGTGCCCTCTTAGCCTCTACGCGAACTATGCCTCATGAGCTAGGGGTGCGCCTTGTACGCGAGGTTGGTCAAATAATCGACCCAGAGGCAGTAGGTGCGCCTTCTACGCGGGAGATCACGGTAGTCCCACATCATGTAAAAGCTCTGAGAGATGGCGTGCACGGGGGAAAAATTAAAAGAAAAAAGTAACCCGGCGGACCTAAGCTAAATCTGGCCGACCCCAGAATTTCTTGCAGATTTTCTTGTGTTCCATGCGACTATATGAGGCATTGGCTACAAAAAAAAATGAAAAAAATAAAATCCGACCTCCCGACCTCAACCTTTTTCACCATGTTACCGGAAATCAACCTTTTTTTGGCCTTAACCACCAAACGCATACTCACATGCATATATGCATATATACATGCATATATGTCCGTGGACTAAGGTCTAAGGCTGTATGTACTGCTGTCTACACCCCACTAGACAATATACGGTCAGGATGCCTCCCACTCAGATCAAAGAGGCATAATCTAGTATAAGAGATCCCACTCCGCCGTGTTGGGTAACGAGAGATTGAGCTCCTGAACCACATTAATCATAGGAGATGGGGCCAGCTTGCACCAGGGTGTAAACGCGAGGGCTCCCATAGAGTGCAATATTAAACATTGCAAGTTGATCGGCAATTTTGAAATGGAAATCTTTGGAATTAAAAAATAATTCTGGTATGTTTAGATAGCTATTGGCATGAACTAAATCAGTATGAAGATCATTTAAAAGAAAAATGAGATGTGCAGCGATCAGAATTCTGAAACGAAGGACACTTTGGACAATTTGACCCCTCTTTGCTAGGCCTTTCCTCTCACGAAGCACAGAGTGCTCAGATTCGTGACTTCACTTTCCACTGTCAGTGTGGTTAAATTGAGCCAATAAATAAAAATCTAAGTACATACGATTTATATTTAGGTAATTTTCTGTCATATACTATTATATGGAAGTTGTGGAAGGAATACAAATAATTATTTTGATAGGGTGAACATGGGTTGTTTTCATGTGTTTCGTTAGAAAATGCCCAAAATTGACAAGTTGCGTGGGCTTTCCAAGGTTCCCCCGACAAGACAGTTCACATAAATAATATCTAAACCTAAGAATAAACATCTTTGAGTCCTGCCCTTTCACCCAGTGGTCGAATTATCTCAATATTCCAAGGAATAGTATTTTTAAATAACTTTTCAAAATGTGTTGTTTAACATTGCGCTCTATGGGAGCCCACAATTCTACACCCTGGCTGCACACTGGCGACCTGTGCAGCATACGCAGCGCCGAGACTCCCGTCACAGCGTTAAACCTATGGCGGGCAGCGGGAGAGCTCCGTCTTACTAACCCCAATATTCATCCGTCGGTCTTTGCTCAGATGGCAGCAGGTGGGGTCACTGATGACGGACCAGCCGCATACCTTGAGAGCTGCATGCTACCAACTACAGCACCACCTGGCGTGCACTGCTAGTACTGGTCGCACTCACCATGAGCGGTCTAGGCTAATTATTTTTCCACTGTTGGCCTATATAGCATATTGGCAAAAATAAAATATTCATGCACATTTCTAGGCTTAGCCACTATTATTTTCTTGTAGGCACACATTTTTCCCAATAATTTAGGGCCATGAGATGTGGTACAATGTAATTAACTTTTCCGCCTAAATAACACTCAAATTGATTAATATACACCCTAAGGATTAATTTGATGCCCGATTTGCCTACCCACTGTCAGACTTTTAGACCAATATTAATCTTTGTACAACACCCTTCAGTGCAGAGCTAAACAGTGTCTCCTGCTGCCACCTCCCGTCAATTGGTGTACTGCAACCTCTGCCACCCCCTCCAGGGTAGGTTTAGGCTGGAAACCTATCCCTGAATTCCGCTACCGCTACTTTCACACATGTCGAGTTATTAACAGGGAAACATCCTTAGATATCCTATATGAACATGCCATGCCAAAGGACTCCATAACATTCAAAATAAATAATAATCCAATGATTTTCCATAGTGATATGTCTCGGCACCCGCCATTGCGGCTTAAAAGTAAGTTTTACTCCTGCCCTTGGTATAGTGGCCGTGCTCGTGCACATGGAGCTGGGTGCTGATCTCCCTCAAAGGCAATTCAGCTATCAGGAGGTGTACCTCACAGAAACAAGTACCATGGGGCTATACAGGTTTCAGGATACATACAGAGTGCCCATGGATGCCAGCCTATGGTCGCTTCGCTTTGACATTTCTGTCTCCACGTTTTGTAACTGCCCCCTGCTTACTTTCGCACAGTGAGATAAATCTCTGGTGCTCCTCATTTTACCGACCAACGAATGGATGGAGAGCTGAGTCAACTCGGACAGGACTCGAACCGGCGATCTGGCGATCCATCGGCGAGCGTGCTATCCACTGCGCCAGCTTGCTGACCTTTGACTCTTAACTAGGTCAGGCACCGACTTCCGGTCTACTTTCACAGTATCAACACTCCCTGCTGTGCGGGTCGTGGAATATTGAACCCATAAACCTACTCGTGCTGTCTCATAACATTGATTAAACGCTAAGTATCACATAATAAAACATTATTCACAATGTGCACAATAAAAGGCCAGATGGTTAGACCCTATAGTAATGCACTAGAAGGGAGCAGTTTTTGCTCTGACACCCATTTTCTGACTTTCAAGAAATTATTAAGTAAATTTCTCTGTTTCCGTTCCCAATTGTCATACTCCTTAAAGGCCTGGGTTGGAATCTTGGTGTTCAATGAAATAGCTTGGAAAGCTTTTATTCACTGGCCCAGTAATGTCTTATCCAGAATCTTTTACTTTTATGCCCCTCAGGCCCCTCAAATCTCTCTGAGAATCAATTCCCAGAGCGGGTATCAGTCTGTGCGCTCTCCGTAGATTTTATCGATTTCTAGCATTGACATGGAGGTATGGTGCTTTCACATAGAAAAAATGGTCACAGGGCCAAGAAATTTGACATGCTGATAGCCAAGGGGCACCACATGAGGTGCTGAGTGTTATTCCCTCTAGGTGCTATAATTCACAGAAATATCTGGCTAAAATGTATGAAAAACCCTCGGAAATATAATGTTATAAAGGAATAAATAGAAATAGATGGAAACAGTTGAGAATGTAAAATTCAGGTCATTCTGACCATGAAAACCATAATTTTGGTTACCTGGCACCCCCAAGAGAGAAGTATCAGGCTTGCAGATTGACACCAGAATATTTCTCATAAACCTCTCCAAGGCCGAAACTCTGCTACTACGATTTTCAGTGATTTCTCACTAATTTTATTGATTCCCTTGCCCTTTCTCACCATAACATTGTCAAACTGCCTTACCCTAAGCAAAATAAACACATTTTAGCGAGATTTGACAAACTTGGTAGAAGGCCATATATAGCCCGTAGAGGCTGCAGAACACTAATTATTTTTCCACTGTTGGCCTATATAGCTTTTGGGCGAAAATAAAATACTTGTGCAAGTATCTGGGCTTAGCCACTATTATTTTCTTGCAGATATACATTTTTCCCAATAAGTTAGGGCCATGGCATGTGGTACAATGTGATTAACTTTTGTGCTATAGGCCTTAGAGTGCGGACATACCCAGATTTGGGGGTTTTGCAGTGAATGATTTCAATACATTCTCTAATTAAATAGAGTGCACCCCCTCAACTGACCATCAAATATCAGCCTAAATAACACTCAAATCAATTAATATACACCCTAAGGATTAATTTGATACCTAGTTTGCCTACCCACTGTCAGATTTTAGACCAATAATCATTGTACAACACCCTTCAGTGCGGAGCTACAAAGTGTCTCCTGCTGTCACCTCCCGGGAATTGGTGTTCTGCCACTCTAATACCAGCTCACGTTCTCACACTCCAGTAGAGGGTGGCGCTGTAAATAGTACGGTGTTCTGCAACCCTTACACCCCTACAAAGTGCACCCTGACTATAGGGTGATCCTAGAAGGCACACATGACTGCTGATTCGCGCATATGGCATATATAGCATATTGTCAATGTCAGGAGTATGGTCTGGGTGGATGGGTGTGGTAGGCCTATGTGAGCGTTTTCTGCTTCAGAGTATAGGAAGAGAGAGGTAATAATGTTGTTTTTTAATACTAGGGATATAAGCAGGTAAGGGGCGGATGTTCGTGATACTGTTATTTTGGAGGACGGACAGTCATGGCAGGGAGTATGGGATGGATCGGATACTTGATAGTGATATGGTTATCTGAAGCATGACGGAAGTACACCTCCGAGTGCATTGGTTAATGCAGTTGTTTTGGATTCACCTGATAATATCTGTTGAATCTACCACGGATCCTTGTAAAACTTAACAGTGAACCACTGTTATCATATAGCAAGCGGCCACCATAGTTTCTACAAGAATCCCCTGGTGACAGTGCGGTGGTACAGGGAATCTCTGTGAAAATAACGATGGATCTCTGGCAACATTGGGACGAGGAATCCTTGGTTACTTTGACGGCAATTTTGAACAGTGTTTTACTGTGAGGGGAAAATATGGGTGCCGCACAGTTGTTCTATAGTACGAGCGTATTTTTATGGAAACATGGGATGGTTGTATGTAATAGTCCTATAGGAATTCTGGAGCAGAGACATCCGGTCAGACATTAGGAAGTAGATGAACGTGATATTGCTAGTAAAGGGAGAAAGTAGTTTAAGCATGAATATCAATATAGGGGTAGGGGATGGGTAGAGATGCCATCATTATTTCTTAGGATCGGTTCTGGATGGAAATGCTGTTCACAGTGAGGAAACAAAGACAGCGGCTAGGCACGCACCAATCAATGATTGCTGGTTGCCATACTGAGCAGCACAAGCGGCAGGCTAGTGACAACCAGTTGTGCTGATATCGTATTATCTATTAAGTAGAATAATCTGATAACGCCCACAATATACACCATCCTGAACCTACCCTTTATTACTGTCTAACAACGTTTATAATACTGGCCAACTGTTAACATACAAGTCTCTGTACCGCTGTCGTTATTGTCGGTGCAAATAACAAGAGGCAAATTGATCCACCGAGCTCTTCCCCAATACCCACTGGCAGCTGACGCCTCGTTTATACCAGTGCTGATCGACGACCTACCAGGATCAAGGCAGTGCAGAACCTTGCGTCTCACTCATTATACATGGACCTTATCAATAGGCAAAATCCCAATAGAAATTACTCAATATATCTCAATAGTAAATCCGATGATCAATGATACTGCGGCGTGAAAGTGTATTGCCGGCTCGCCTGACCACCAGAGATCTTGGAGGGAGGTGGTAGGCAGATGGAGGAGGGGGCAGGTGTGGGGTGAATAGATCAGTAATCCGTCCTGTGGGACATGCCAGATTACTTATTCACCTGTTCCCGGGCTCTATATATGGATCTCATAAACCTTTAGAGAGCTGCTCGATCTTTGCAATGAGCTGCTCACGGATATACACACTTAATGTATTATACTAATGTTGTAACCCTCCCTGCCGCAACTATCGCTACAAATATAGAGCAGTCCAATTCTATAGCAGTCCATGTTACTATATGTGTACATGCGCGGGCACTGACACATTCCCCTGTGAAATTGTGTAATGTAGTTCTCGCCATGAATATGACCTTAGCTGTCGAAATGGCGTTAAACATCTATTACTCACTCACTATATGTGTACATATCAAAGCTGTGAGTGCGTATGTCCATTATTATAAGCTTGGGTTTTATCAGCAGGAAGGATTTAATACCCACATGAATGTCCCTTTCTACCTGCCTGCTCACACATATAGAACTATGGAACTATATCTATAGAACAATAGAACTATACCTGTAGAACAATAGAACTAGTTCTACCATAGCTGTGTGGAGCTGGGCAGGTTGATCCCATTGAACCCTATGTTAACCAGAATGAGGCACTGGGCAGGTGATCTGCTGGATCACTGCCCAGTTATAGGCCTACTCTCAAAGTCTAGCCTCACTGTTTAGTGTATAAATTAAACTTATCTTATATCTGATTCTAAAAGAAGGGCCCACTGTAAAGGCCAAATCCCACTACGTGAAAAATGGGATTGAAATGTCTGTGATTCTGGATATCAGCAACATTGGACTCTTGCCAATTTCCTAAATCACAAGGGTACTCACTGCACTTCTTACCACTCCAAATCCGACTATAGCTGATAGTAGCAGGGGAATCTCTGTGATTTTCATTAGTGCACAGATGAGTTGCTAGAATGATTCACAGAGATAGAGTATTTGAAATTAAAATCACAGTTGTCTGACAATTTTTGTTGTTTGCAATGGTCTCCTGCATAGCATAAACAAATGTAGCTTGCATAAATCACAAGCAGAACCCCATTATAACTGTAGTATGTGGAACTTGGCTCCTGATTTATCAATGACACACCTCTTCTTATTTCCTAGAAACTGTTGTATTCCTCTAAATCACATGGATTTTGAGTCTATCACAGAGATTTCAAGCCCTTTGTGAGGAAAATATCAAAAACTTTTGATGTGCTATACTCCCTAAATACCAGCACTTTGACAGGGATTCTTAGCCTTTATAGGTCTTCCCTAGATGATATTACCACCCTAATATCGGCTAAGCACCCACATATCCTATTTCACAACGATTTCCCAACCATTTTCACGTTGTGGGATTTGGCCTTAAAGAATGATCAAGTTATATAGTACTAATGAGGGGTGCTATCCATTCCTTCCTATTAACAGGGAATGGAACATAATAGCCTAGCCCTAGTATATACTACTTGTAGTAGCACTACTACATGAAGGAGTACAGGTAAACAACCCCATACCAGACCAGCCCCATACTTGACTCAGTATTGTGTCACTAGTTTGTCATACTACCTGGCCCTTGTGATTTTGTATGGTTTTACAGGACTGGCATTACAGTTTTCTTTTTTAACAAAGGGGGGGGGGGTAATCTTGGAAGGCTATGGTAGAACACTGATCACTATGGCTACAGTAGAACACTGAGTAATCCCCTGGCCCAACCCCTCCACACACGGTAGTGATCAGTTAGACCTACACATTTTGGCAGCATTATTGATGCCTTGTGCATCTGCTGGGTGCAGTAATACCTCCAAATACATGTATATGTATAACAATGCTTCGTCACTGGGCCCCTAATATTGCAATGACAGGAAATGAGGGGAATAATCAAATTAATTCTGTTACTGGGGTCTTGTAAAGGCAAAGAACAAGCTGCTGACCAATTACCACACTGTACCTCTTGTGGGGTTATAAAAGCACTTCAGGGTTGTTATACGGCCTGGATATTGGACATTTAGAGCCCCCCCCCCACCACATCACATAGGCCGTATCTGGCTAATTGATGATAGACCACTACTTGAATCTATTGCCCCTACTTACACTAATATGAACCGCCAGTCTATCTGGGACATTTGGATTACGTCTGGACATTTTAATTACCTGTAGGGGCTCTGTCTCAACATTGAAGAGCAACAAGGCAAAGGGGACCTCAGTGAGGCAGCATAGAGGATCCTTTTGCCTTGATGATCCACATGCATGATTAGGGAAAAGGATACATCATTGCTAAACCACAGCCTCAAGGATGTCCATATTAACAGTCTTCAAAAACACATTTCAATAGAAATTTTCAAAAAACCTATATCTGCACTGTCATGAAGATGTTTAGAAATTAAACGTGTTTAGGGTGATATTGTGCTTAATTTCTAATCACATGACATTTTTTTGTATTTAAAACCTAAACACATGGAGGTTGTAAACACAATATTGGACATTTTCAGCCTCTAAACACCATAGTGTTTAGAGGACCCCTCTAAACACCATAGTGTTTAGAGGACCCCTCTAAACACCATAGTGTTTAGTGGACCCCTCTCAATCCCCTGACACTCAATCCCACCTCAGTGGTAACCTAGGCAACCAATCTCTGGGAGAGTGATGGGTGTCACTTTTTTAGACATCTGGTGGTTAATCCCATTGGGGAAATGCTAACTTATGGTGGCATCTCTATACACTACTATCAAATTACATAAGACTATCAAGTTAGTCCCCATCTACCCATATGCTGTCAGTCTTAGGCAGTCCACCACAGAGACAGGAAGGGGAAACTGTCACATAGGCCTACTGATTTTGGAATTTTATATATATATATATATATATATATATATATATATATATATATATATATATATATATATAGGAACTGTTACAAAGTAGGTAGGTTTCTCTTATAATTCTATTTGGAAACCTAAGTCAATATTGCAATAAGTAATTGGAATTGCTCTCTCATATATGCACTAGATGAACACCCAATATCAACCAATTAATATAAAATTGACTTTGTTCTTAATTCATAAAGCAAACTCCATCACACTTTGAAATTAACGTCTTCTTTATTTTCAGGTTCCTTTTGGTGAGATGAATACCCAATCACAGAATCATCAACTACAATGGATTACCATCTACCATTCTGGAAGGATGAAATGCTCTATTAGATTACTTCTAAGTGATGTTTCCCCTAGCCCTGAATAAAGGCAAAACACCTAAACATATTATATCTAAACACAATGATAATCTAAACACATCAGAGCCTAAACACTTGCTTGTTCTAAACATTTTCTGTCTAAAAACCTTCAATTCTAAACATGTTTAGGGTCTAAGCGCATTCCAAAAAGTGGGACAAGATTGTGTTTAGGAATGTGTTTAGATTCTAAACACCTGTTCTGAGAGTGTGTCCCTTACAGAACAATTCAATGACATCACATATATATGGAGAAAAAAATGACAAAAAATAAGAACTGTGAGCTCTAGAACAGTTAGAAAAAGCGGATATTAATTAACTATAGAAGTGAATGGAGAAAGTATGACGATAATGGGTGCAAGGAAGAAATTCTGAAGCAAATTTGCCCTAAAAAAACATGAAAATATTCGTCTATAATTATAAATCTTTGCACCCACTTAGATATACCACCATAGGACACTAAAGGAAAAGAATTGAACCAAAATGTTACACAATGACTTAGAAAGAGCAGGAATACAAAAGTCGAGGACCTGTAATTCCTAAACTGTTTGTGCTACAACACTACAGCTCCATAGCAAAATAACCAAACGCACTCACAGAACAATGTAATAATTCACCACATACTATTTACATGCCCTAATACTTGTACTCCGACAATAACAATCTTAATCGGATACTCCATTATTCCTTTACCACCAGAAACTTACAAACTCCTTTATTCTACAACTATCAAAATATGGTATGGCCATAGACCTGCTACCATGATAAGAAGAGGCCCACTAAACTGTCACTTCTACAGTCTAACAACTCCCTTCACACCACCACAAAACGCCCCATTTGAAACCATATAATCTGACGTACAACAATCTGACACCCCCTCTCCTGTCACCCCAACTGTAGGCCTACTACCAATACCGCAATCCCCCCCCCCCCAACCTAACACCAATACCCAATGCATGTACCATAATGATAATAAAACAAAACAAAAAGAAAACCTCTGTAGCCAGACTACTAATACCACAATCTGACCTCCACACCCCCCCTCACCCTCACCCTAAGCTTACTACCTCTTCCACAATTTGACGCAATCTTTATTATATAGTCAGGGATATTATTACTACAATGCCTGTAGTGCAATCTGATGCTATTACTACAAACTACATTTGGGGGTCATTCCCATAGGCGTGCCATGGAGGTACCTGTGACCGTTTCAGGCACTAAAGAACACGTAAGCTTTAGTCGGCACGCACATAGTGGATGCACAATTGCAGCCTACTGGAAGACACCATTCCCCTACTCCTCCTGCACTCCCTCCAGCCAGCTGCCTCCAGTTGCCCCTCTGTACACCCCTCTCCTGTACCAGCCCCGGTTGGTGATGCTGCGTGCTGCAATGTTACCGGTGGTGGAGAAGGCAGTGTGCCCTCCACCGCCATCCTCCACACTTTCCTGCACACCTTCATGCAGTAGGCCCGTGCTACACCAGCGGGGAGGACGCTGCAGTCGTCTCCTCGTCCATCTCCAGCAACAGCCGCCTGCTAACTGCCCCCTCCCCACCTCCTCCACACCCATTAACACAGTGTCCACCGCAGCACGAGCTCACACAATCTGTGCTATACTTGTACACCAAGACGTCCTCAAGTCAGAAAACTTCTCTAACATCAACTAAATGGTCATTCAGAGTGATTTGGAAACTAGATACATGTAGATCACATCCGTGGGGAGGTACACCTTGACCTTCATGTAACGTGTAAGGCTATATCTAGCTTACACGTTGTCACTGGTCTTACACGTGAGCTGGATGTACAGTTGTCAGTGAGTTGGATGTGCAGGTGCCGGCACGGACCTGATCCCACAGACCGTGGTGTATAGGGCTTACTGGCAGAGAAGATGCCATGACGACCTGGAGCTGTCTCATACAGGAGTTTACTACCTACAACCTGTAGACGTCTACTTCCCCATAAAGGCTTACCTCTGAGGCGCCACATCTTCCCCCACAGTGGTGAGTACCATGCAGAGGCCTTAATGTACACCTCTGCTTTCTCTAACACTCAGTTTGATATACTCCGCAGTCAGCTCTTGGCACACCTTTTCAAGTTAAACGCAAAGGTCAACGGCTATGGTATACACTGTAAGAATAACTGTTGAATCTACCAGGGATCATTCTAAAATGAACAGTGAACTACCGTAATTATATATCAGGGAGCCAGTGTATTTTTCACAAGAAGCCCCAGGTTTACAGTGTAATTATATTTATGTGAGACCTTCCAGCAACGCTCGAACTCTTTTAAATTCCCTATTTGTGTACGGTATTTGGATGAAGTACCTTATTTGAATGGCGAGGGGTATCAAAGTTGCATTTGGGACATTTCTCATTGGTGTATACCTCCAGGCTTTTTTAGAATATGTTTGTTCATCAGAGAGTCAACAGAGATCGAGAAAGGGAAATGCTAAGAAAAAAATCAACGAATTCGGCGATTGGTCAATGGTTACTAATTTATGTATATGTATGTGAAGTTTCTTATTAGGTGTACCGGCCACAACAACTAACAGGAGGGATGCATTATTATCTAATATCGCTAAACACTCTATATGCAACAGCTACGCGATTGATAATTGAAAAGTTGGATGTCTAAACAGTGGACACGGTGTTTTGGGATAGAGGACGGTCTGTGTAGGCCATGACACAGCCATTATCTAACCGTTGATATTGTATACCTTAAAGGCAGTTATAAAGCTGCAATTGGAGGTAGACATTAATTGTCTGGTCTTTTTACACACATATTTCATAGTTGCTATATAATTTGCAATGCAAATACATGCTGAAACATGTGGTAAATCATTGTAAATGTAATATAATTATGAATACACGCAGGCCATCATGTATCTACAATAAATCTAACTAGCATGGTTTTTCTGGGCCAATACTGGTATTAGTTGTGTGGTAAATAAGCAATTTGTTGAGGCTATCCAACTACCCATGTAACAATGCTTTAACATAAGGCAAACATTGATATATGGACATTTATATCCAACCTTAAACGTAATATAGTTTGGGGAGACACGGGTACAACGCTGACACTGACAGTCAGTTGAAGTTCATCAATGTTGGGTCAAGGTCATCTCATCCATGTCATTGAAGTAAACCAAGTTGTGCTAACGTAAACGCCAGTCAAAATTGTACCCACATCGATCGAATTGCACTTTGCTCAAATGCAAACGGGTTTTTGTGTAAAGTCACCGATAGGGAGGACCGCAGCGATATGAATATATTGTAGTTACTTAAGCCTTGATGTGACTGACATAATATAATTGTGGTACTGTTTACGGGGGTGGGGTGGCAGTGATATGTGGATAGGAAGCCGGAATGTGACCGATATATCATAATTGTGGAACTGGTTTATAGGGGGGGGGGCAGTGATGTGAATAGTAAGTCTGAATGTGACTGATATAGTATAATTGTTGTACTGGTTTAGACGGGTGGCAGTGATGTGAATAGTAAGCCTGGATGTGACTGATATATTATAATTGTGGTACTGGTTGGGGGGGCAGTGATGTAAATAGTAAGTCTAAATGTGACTGCTATAGTATAATTGTTGTACTGGTTTAGACCGGTGGCAGTGATGTGAATAGTAAGTCTATATGTGACTGATATAGTATAATTGTGGTACTGGTTGAGAAAGGTGGCAGTGATGTGAATAGTAAGTCTGAATGTGACTGATTCAGTATAATTGTTGTACTGGTTTAGACGGGTGGCAGTGATGTGAATAGTAAGTCTATATGTGACTGATATAGTATAATTGTGGTACTGGTTTAGAGGGGTGGCAGTGATGTGAATAGTAAGTCTGAATGTGACTGATTTATCATATGTTTGTAGCAATGCAAAAAGTACACCTTGGAGTGGTAGATCCTAGATGAATCGTGTTTGTGACACTGGTAGGAGGGTGACAGGGATAAGAATCTAGTACCTCTGGGTGTGACTGATTTATCATGTTTGTGCTATACAATTAGGGAGGGTGGCAGTGATGTGATCTGTACAAAGAGATCAGGTTTTAGTGTGGCGATTGCACTTCTCCGGAACAAAGCAAAATCCTCAGATAAGAGCAGGTTCTGTAGAATCGCAGGCATTAACAGGGAGTGCCCATGTATGATATATCATGTTTACGGAAGTAGCAGGGCAGTGGCACAGATATCAACAGTACCTCTGGACGTCGCTGGCATATCATGTTTATGGTACTTTATAGCAGGATGGTGGTACAAATGTAAACAGTACCTCTAGACGTCGCTGATATATTATGTCTATGGGACTAGTAGGACAGTGGTACAGATGTGAACAGTACCTCTGAATATAGCTGACATATCATGTTTATTGTACTAGTAGGACGGTGGTACAGATGTCAACAGTACCTCTGGATGTGGCTGAAATATCATGTTTATTGTACTAGTAGGACGGTGGTACAGATGTCAACAGTACCTTTGGATGTGGCTGATATATCATGTTTATTGTACTAGTAGGACGGTGGTACAGATGTGAACAGTACCTCTGAATATAGCTGACATATCATGTTCATTGTACTAGTAGGATGGTGGTACAGATGTGAACAGTACCTCTGGATGTGGCTGATATATCATGTTTATGGTACTAGTAGGACGGTGGTACAGATGTTAACAGTACCTCTGGATGTGGCTGATATATCATGTTTATGGTTCTAGTAGGACAGTGGTACAGATGTCAACAGTGCCTTTGGATGTGGCTGATATATCATGTTTATTGTACTAGTAGGACGGTGGTACAGATGTGAACAGTACCTCTGAATATAGCTGACATATCATGTTCATTGTACTAGTAGGACGGTGGTACAGATGTGAACAGTACCTCTGGATGTGGCTGATATATCATGTTTATGGTACTAGTAGGACGGTGGTACAGATGTGAACAGTACCTCTGGATGTGGCTGATATATCATGTTTATGGTTCTAGTAAGACAGTGGTACAGATGTCAACAGTACCTCTGGATGTGGCTGAAATATCATGTTTATTGTACTAGTAGGACGGTGGTACAGATGTCAACAGTACCTTTGGATGTGGCTGATATATCATGTTTATTGTACTAGTAGGACGGTGGTACAGATGTGAACAGTACCTCTGAATATAGCTGACATATCATGTTCATTGTACTAGTAGGACGGTGGTACAGATGTGAACAGTACCTCTGGATGTGGCTGATATATCATGTTTATGGTACTAGTAGGACGGTGGTACAGATGTTAACAGTACCTCTGGATGTGGCTGATATATCATGTTCATTGTACTAGTAGGACGGTGGTACAGATGTTAACAGTACCTCTGGATGTGGCTGATATATCATGTTTATGGTACTAGTAGGACGGTGGTACAGATGTCAACAGTACCTCTGGATATGGCTGATATATCATGTTTGTGCACCAATGACAGTGGTCTTGTTTACTCCAGCGTTCCTCAGAGTACGATGTCGACACACGTCATCTAAGATTCATACAGCGCCATCCGCACGTTCCTTTGTCCCTCCTGGGGTAGACCTGAGAACTTAGAGAAGGGAATGGGGAGATTCATCCTGTCTACAACAGACTACCTTTTAATTGGAAAGGGGTCGTGGGAAGGGAGGTGGGGATGTGAGCTGTTGCTCTTGTTAGCGGCACGCGATGTATGTCCCCTGAGCCCTAGGGCACTGTGCATTGGGATTCAGGCACATGCAGCATTAAAGGCTTCACTTATAGGCACTTTAAACATTCTGATTCATTCGACCATCCACTTCATCTGTTTTTCTATGGATGGCATCTACCCCTCATCCACAAATCATGAGCGTTCATTATGTACAAAAGCATAAGCGCTGATTAATATTTCCAGATATATCCTATACTACCCATGAGTCGATATAAGGAAAATATTTTATATCTATTATCTCAGAAATGATGATGACAGAGGACTACATGTATGTAATTCAGTCTTTGTTGATAACTAGATCTCGCATAAAAGCCTCGGGCGTCTTACTGTGATGCAGTGCATCTATCAGTTTACAAGTATTGACCAACTAGAGTCGTATAAATATATTGTAAGACAAACCTTTATAACACTGAAACAATTGGTTTAGATCTAAACATGTAGTTCTTTCAGCAATCAAAGAGAGTCCGTACAGAGCACAACCTAGCACCAGTGCCAAAATTACTCCGCTAGCTTAGGGATTCTTTCGAAATATTTCTTTTCCAAATGTTCAATATCACCTTTAGAATTGCATCAGCGAAGATCTAGTGTTAGTATCATGAAAATATTTTGACGACCAATCTTTTCTTGACAAATATGATATCATTTTTACAAACAATGCGAGATTACACCCAACATGTTTAACCCCAGGACAAACTTATATTCATGTTTGCTTTTAGCTATCTCGAATGTATATTAACTGTAAACCTTCAAGAGAAACCCTAGCCTATATCCATACTGTTGAGGGTATACGTGTTGGCACTTACTAATCCCAATGGATTACTTAAAGACACGCCATCAGAATTGTGCTAAACTATTATTATAACATTCATGACGGCTTTCTCTTGTAATGAATGGTTCATCTCTCTGGCAGTCTAGAAGGCCGATATAAGAGGAAAAACTGAAACAGGGTATCTTTATTGGGTGTCTTTGTCCCACATCAACAGTTGTTACATCCGTTAAAACAAGATGCAGGGATCAGCATATTGGCTGTCTATACATGATAGTTGTACAATCAGGGGCGAAGGAAAGAGGGGGCAGGGGGGCCTGGGTCCCCACAATCATAAAGAAGGGGGGGCCTGCGTATGTCTGCCCCCCCCAAAAAAAAAAAAATATATATATTGCAAAGAATTCATAATAAATTGGACAAGAAGCTAAGACTTTGCATCTAATTTTAGATTAATATAGTAATGGAATAGGAAAAATGGGATCTGAGCCTCAGATCTAAACTTCAACAAAAAATACTTTCTGTACACGTTCTATATAGGTATATATAGAGGTGACCGTGCTTGATCCGACAATTCAGGGTGGTTGTGGTGGGGCCCATGCAGGCCCCCAATGAAGATTTGCTTCCTACGCCTCTGTACAACGACTACTTTAGGACTATGAGGATTCAGGTCTGCAAGCGATCCTGTGCAAACATCCAGAGAATGAGAAGAGTAGTTGTTGTTGCTATTGCTACTGCTACTGCTACTGCTATTGCTACTGCTATTGCTATTGCTACTGCTACTGCTACTGCTGCTGCTGCTGCTGCTACTGCTACTGCTGCTGCTGCTACTGCTACTGCTGCTGCTGCTACTGCTGCTGCTTCTGCTGCTGCTGCTGCTGCTGCTACTGCTGCTGCTACTGCTACTGCTGCTGCTGCTACTGCTGCTGCTTCTGCTGCTGCTGCTACTGCTACTGCTACTGCTACTGCTATTGCTATTGCTACTGCTATTGCTACTGCTACTGCTACTGCTACTACTACGCGTCAGGGGTAGCAGTACAATATAGAAAAGTGAAAATGCGTCACTGTTGGTATGGTAAAACCCTGCATACCTTGATGGCCCGTTTAAGTGCCAGGTCTCAAATGAGCTCTGGTCTCAAACCGTAGTACCGTAAACTCCCACGTATAAGACGCGTCTTATACGCCAAACAAAATGCTGGTGCGTCTTATAGCTTACTCTCAAGTTGGGGGTGCGTCTTATACGAGGGGTAATTTTACTATAGAACAGTACTGAATTTACAAAATTGTGCCCTAAGAGGTGCGTCTTATATGCGAAAATGCCTTTGCTGAGTTTGGGGTGCGTCTTATACGCGCGACACGTCTTATGCGCGGGAGAATACGGTGGTATATAAAAAAATGAAACTGTGTCAGGGGTAGTAGTATATACAGAGGTGAAAATGTGTCAGGAGTGGTAGGATTTTTTATACGTTTGGTAGACTAGATTAAATTACCCGATATGAAGAAATTGTCTATTCATAGGATCTAGGTGGCTGCAGGCTGTATAGCAGAAGGCCAGCGCCAAACTGATGTTAAAGTGGCTACTGGGATGAAATATTAATGGCGACTGCTGCATTATTTACACAGAAGTGGAAACCCTCCATATTTAATAGCATTTAACCCGGGCGCTGTGCGGATCTAGCCAAGGATGCGACCTGCCCATCGGGCACCGCCCTTACGCACAACAGTCACGGCATTCTTGCGGGATGCCTTACAGTCTCACGAGACTAGGGAGTGACGCTGGACCCGCCACTGCACAACAAGGTGCTGCTAGGTACAGAGCCAGGAAGGCAAATAGCAGCAGGTAGCACATGTACAGGTGCCTTATACCAATACCATAGTACAAATAGTCATTGCAAATCATAACCTGAGGCTATTCCATTCCTGGACTGTCCAGAAGTCACTTTTCAGGTGGTATCCCGAGATCTACTCTAGTTTGCCTTCCACAGAGGTAGCATGCAAGCCCGGAAAGATTGTGTATCTCATTGATTCTAATCAGCATTATGGAATAATGCTCTCCAGAGAAACAGTAACCATATTGACATTATTATGTAACGGCTTCTTGTTGTGTACATGTATTGTGATTCTAACCATAGACTGTAAGCATTACAACATACTGGTCTACAATTACACCTAGGCCAAATAAAAAGGTGTTTTTCTAGTCACTCGACCGACTCTAGCAAAACATTGCCGATCCTACACTTCTTCTTTTTAATTTTGAGAGTTTTTAAGAATCTTTTAATGATTTTTTTTCATAAATTTTTCATGAATATAACCTTTGTGTGTATAGAACTTTATTAGCTTCATTAGGCATATCTACTGCATATTTTTCATATTTCTCAAATGTTTCCATATTCAACTGTGAAATCAAAGAATCAGATTTATCTGCCCTTACATTTCTATAAAAAAAAAGAAGAAGAAATCCGACCTACCTACCCGAGGTCTTTGATTTTTTTCTTTGGCCTAACCTCCGGTTTTACATATCGTACTACCTCACGTATAAGGAGTCCAAGCCAGACCGAATTTAGTCATTATAGTACTATACTATTGTATGAAATCCTCGCAGGCGGCGCAGCAAGCACTTGCGCGCCCCCTATATATCACGCTATATATGCGGCCGCACCGGGCTGTGTGTTTCAGTCTCAGAGTAGCCAGCACAGGGGCCACATCCCTCAAACAGGTCAAGATGGCCAGTGTTGTCTAATGATATGTCTATGGAAGTCACCCCATTTCTCCAGTAGTATTTCTACTATTAAACCTGGAGCACTTTTGAGCACTCTTAGTGAATTGAATGCATAATGTCTTACACTATTGATATGTAGAAATGATTCCTACAGGGACTCTAAAATAAATGTGTAAAATCTATCTTGAATTGGCTAATTATCAAATTTTGGCCAGCCAACTGTCAAATGACATCCTCATCAATATTGAACTATCCTCACACTGACAGGTATAAAACACATATCAAACATACACAGACAACAGTGGCCAACATGACTACAATCATCTGTTCTTTGGATTACACTTTATTTGGCTGTACTATGCTTTAGAGATGCAGACTCAGAAGTATCTGTTCCCGCATGGGCGCCGTATTTACCATAGTGCTATCTAGGTCAACTCATAGAGGGCGTACTGCTTGCTACGTCGTCTGAAATCCTCGCTTACAAGGCACACCATATCTTACGGCTTCGTCCATAAGGCACACCAAGGGTCCTACCTCGTGTATTTTAACCGCGCCATATATACATATTACATTCATATAATATTCAAAATGTCGCACTAACATACACAAAGCGAGTTCCCAGAAGATGATTTGATTAATGAGGATCCCGCTCTGTTGGTGGCAGGGGGTAAAAATTGGGGCAGGGAGTATTTGTCTCATCCATCATCTAGCAATATCTTAACTTAAAGCTCGTTTTTCTTTCTGTAAGTCCATTTAGTCTCCTGTACTATGCCGATATTGTCTAAGGAAGGCCTACAGCGGCTAAGGAGCCTTGCCAAAGTCTTGATTTTTATGGAGGCGAACACGTCAAAGATTTATGATATTTTCTTCAGAAAAGGCCAGAAATCTCTGTGTATTTGTCTCATGTCATGATTTCCGAGCTAAATGATGTATTTCACAATGATTTACTGCCCAAAGGCGGCAAAAGAATCAGAGTTGCAGAGTTCCAGCAGCCAAAAGCAGAAATTGAATCAAAATCACAGAGATGTACTGCCAAATATTGGCTAGCAGTGGGATTTAGGTAAGGAGGTGCTGCATTATCAATCCTTGTGATAGACAATAACAGTAAGATTTCAGGTCTGTAGATATTTTAAATCACAAGGATTCTAGGCCTATTTTTCGCATTGTAGGATTTGACCTGATGAGGCTCCTTCAATGTCGAATCCCACATGGCGAAATTGAGCTCAAATGTTTCTGCGATTTACCATCTGTTGCAAATATGGGACCACCTCGAAATCTCAACGAATATAAGAGCAGCAGGGAGTATAGGCCAAATCCCACAACGCGAAAATAGCCAGAAAATCCTTGTGATATAGGATATGTGGTAACTTAGCCGATATTGGGGTGGTAGTATCGTCTAAGGAATTCCTATAATGGCTAAGAATCCTTGCCGAAGTGTTGTAATTTCAGGAGTGGAATACATCAAAAGCTTTTGATATTTTCCTCACAAGAGGCCAGAAATCTCTGTAATATACGGAAATTCCCTGTGATTTAGAGGAAAACAAAAATCTCTAGTAAATCACAAGAGGTGTGTTATCATTTCATAAATCAGGACCCAAGTTCCACACACTATAGTCATAAGAATGTTGTACTTGTGACTAAAAGTAACAACTAATTAGTACAGTGATGAATTTCACAGACATTTCCCTTCCAATATTGGCTAGTAGTGGGGTTTGATAAAGGTAGGAGTGGCATGGGAAGCCTTGTGAATTTTGTTTTTGACAAGACTCCAAGGCTGCCGATAGCCAGAATCACAGCCGTTTTAGACCCATTTTCCACGTAGTTTTTGTTTCGATTTTATGCCTTTATTCATGTTTATATCTTTGTGTATTACATATAACATGGCCTAAAATCGCAGCTAAATGATGTATTTTACCATGATCTTCAGGTGAATCTTCGATGAACACTGGTCTACCTCGTGTACCCAGTTGCCGAAGATGCTGAGGTTGTGTACAGCTCCGTCATTCATTTCAGGCGATGAAAATCAAACATGTTTGATCTTTGTTCGATCAAACATCTTACAAATTTGATTTTCATCAACAGAAACAAACAACAACAGTGTTTTTCTGGTCGAAAATTAACGACGGATTTTGTCGGTCGGTACAAATTTTGTCGCCCTGTGGACACAGAGTTTACTGTGTAACAAGCCGGTCACATGGTCCTAACCAGAATATATTAATGACCCTTATAAGCATTCCTCAGGGTCCAGACCTGACGATCACACTGAGAAGTGGATCAGCCCTGCCCGGGGCCCTGCCCCAACCATGTGTGGCGAGAAACACACAGTGCCCCGTCAGGACAGTAGGCGCGCCTTCTACGCGAGACAGACCTTCCCGAGTTCGGGGGTGTACCTTATAGGGTTCAGTGTTGAGTTCCAATGGGTCCGCCATTGCTTTATCTGGGACCTGGCGAGATAAGCACTGATAACAGCGCATGATGGGAGCCCTATACGGAGGCTGCGCCTTCTATGTGCAGTGTTACACTAGGTTGGATCCCGCATGGCGGAAAACGCCTCAATTATATACCGTAATCTCCCGGGTATAAGGCGCGTCTTATACGGGGGGTTTAGTTCTCATTGGATCCATAAGGGGGACACCAAGACCTTTCTTTTGATATCTTACATGCCCCCTTGGTCATAATAGGACATAAGGGGGGCACAGGAGGGTCCAAGGTGGCCCAAGCTACACATAGGTTTTTGAATTTTAAAAATTCATTCAGTAGAACCAAAGTTATGAATTTTTCATTTTTTTTTTATAATTTTCCAAAGCTCTAGGTGTGCCTTATATGCGGGCTGCACCTTATACGCAGGAGATTACGGTAGATCTGTTGTGATTTTTGGGTCTACCCCAAATTCGCACGGGATATACCATAATCTCCCCAGCATGAAGCACATCTTATACGCGAATCAGATTGGCAGTGCCCCTAAAGGTCGAATCCCACATGGCGATTTAGGGCTCAAATATCTCTGCGATTTTGTCCCTTGCACTCTTGGGGCTGTCCTGAGCCCCTATATCGCAAGGATAACTGCTTAACTGGTCTTGATTCACTGTTGGATTCGGTACAAGTTGAACAATCCTTGCAATCTAGGAGCCCAGGAAGACCCCAAAATGGCAAGGGACAAAATCGCAGAGATATTTGAGCCCTAAATCGCCATGTGGGATTCGACCTTAACATCACTTTATCCCGCGTAGTACGGAAGCCGACGTGGGCCACAATGTAGACATGCCTCTGTCCCTTAGTGATTCTGCACATATACCATACATAGTAGTATAGAGACTACTAAGGTGTATGTGGTCTTTGCTGTCAAGTGTAAAAATCTGCTGTCAAGTACTGTATTCTAGTTTGTTGTGAAGGGAAAGAATCTGCTGTCTGTCTGTCAATTTACTTATTGATGCTTGTGACAGGCATCCTTTAAGCCTGGAAGCAATGAATGCAGGGATACTGGGTGGGAGGGAGAGAGGGAAGGAGGGGGTAGGAGGAAGGAAGGGAGGGAATGAGTGGAGGGAATGAGAGTAGGGGATGAGGAGGGAGTAGATAGAATGAGTGAAGGGAATGAGTGGTGGGAATTAGAGGAGGGAATGAGTTGAGGAATGAGTAGAGGGAGGGACAGAATGTGTGAATAGCTGAATTAATGAGTGATTGAGTGAGTGAGTGAGTAAAGGGAGGGAATGAAAGAAGGGAGGAAGGGAGTAAGGGAGGAAGAGAATGAGTGAGGGGAAGAAGGGATACAGAACGGAGTGAAGGACTGACAGAGTGAGTGAGGAAGAGGAAGGGAGGTAGGGAGTGAGTCAGGGATGACAAGATGAGGTGGAGTGAGTGGGCCAAATAGAGTCAGATGGACCCAAGTTGGGTAAATTGGGTCAATATGAGTCAATATTGATCTATTGGCCCAAGATTGGGCCAAATCATGTCAGATCGAACCTAAGATGAGTTAATTAGGTCAAAACAGGTCCACCTAGGTCAAACTGGGTAAAGGTGACCAAAGGTGGGTATATTAGGTCAAAACAGGTTAATCTAGATCAAACTGGGTAAAAGTGGCCAAAATTAGGTTTAACTGGGTCAAATCAGGTCAATATGGGTCAAAATTGACCTATGAGAAGCAAAGTGGGTTTAATCAAGGTCATATGGATAAAAAAGGTCAAATAGGCAAATATGGGTCAATTGTATAAACTGAATTCATATTAGGTCAAAATTAGTCAAAATGGGTCACATATTCAGGTTGGCTAAAAATAGGTCAGTTCCATCAAATTAGTTCAAATTAGGTCAAAGTGGCCAAAAATGGGTCAATCACATCAGGTGAAGTTAAAATGGGTCAAAATAGGTCATATTCAGTCACGTTGGATCAAATCAGGTTGAAAATGGGTCAAGTGCATCAAATCAAATCAAATTAGGTTGAACTTGTTTAATTAGGTAATATTGCACAAAAATGGGTCAATTGCATCGAATTAGGTCAAATAAGGTCTAAATAGTTAAATGTAGGTCATATTGGGTTAAATTTGATTGAGTCAGCAAAAAATAGGCCAATCACATTAGATGAGGCCAAACTAGGTCAAATTAGGTCAAATTAGCTGAAGATAGGTCAATTACATCAAATTAGTTAAAAGTAGGTCAAATGGCGACAAATTAGCCAAAATCATTGTAAATTAGGTCAAAGTAGGTCAAATTGTGAGGAAAATAGGTCAATTGTTGCAAATTAGGTCAAAATAGGTCAAACTGTGACAAACTAGGTCAAATTTGCTGAAAATCGGTGAATGAGGTCTAATCAGGTCAAAAGGGTGCAAAATAGATGATTTGAACCTATTACAGCCTATTTTGACCTACTTTGACCTAATAAGTCCATTGTTCCAATTTTACCTTCTCATGGTAGAATTTGACCAATTTGACCTAGTTTGACACAATTTGACCTAATTTACATCAATTGACCTATTTTCGGCTAACTTGACCTAATTCATCATAATTTGACCTATTTTCTCCTACCTCACTTGGTGTATTTGACCTAATTAACTAATTTGACCTATTTTGATGCATATTAACCTGATTTGACTCACTTCACTTCATCAAACTCAAAACTCACTCCACTCCATTTTTCTTCCTTGATTCCACTCAATATAATTGGAATTCAGTGAGTGGGATCAACTAACCTCCACTCACCTTCAGTCATTCCACTCCACTCAATTCAACCACTCCACTTCATTCCAATCCACTCCACCATCCGAGTCACCTCTACCACTCTACTCCATCCCTTCCCTTTCTCCGTCCCTCCCCTGACTCACTTGTTCCCTCCCTCCATTCCTGACTCACTCCCTTTCTCCCTTCATCTCTCCCTCACTCACTCAATCATTGCCTCCCTCTCTCCGCTCATTCCCTCCCTCCCTCTACTCATCCCCTCCCTGTCTGCCTTTTCCATGCCTGCCTGCCTGCGTCCCTGTCACCCTGTTTCCTTGCCTATCTGCCTCCTTCCCTCCTGCCCTCACCCCCTGCCTCCTTCCCTCACTCCCTGCCTCACTCACTCACTCCCTGCCTCACTCACTCATTCACTCACTCCTTACCTCACTCCCTGCCTCACTCACTCACCCATAGCTTTGACCCTTGATCCCTGTATCCCTCATTCAGTGCTTTCAAGCTTGAAGAATACCTGTCACAAGCACCAATAAGGAAGTTGACAGACAGACAGCTATTATTTTCCCTTGACAGCAACCTACAATACAGTACTTGACAGATTGACAGCAGATTTTTACACTTGACAGCCAAACACACTCACACATGTATAGTCTCTATACTACTATGTATGACTTGAGTAAAAATCACTGAGAGGCATAGGCATGTCTACATGGTGGCCCATGTCGGCTTCATAGTTACGGGGGGTGCACGTGTGGTATGGAGATACCAATTAGGTCGAATCCAATGTGGCGAAAAATGGCTGAAATATCTCTGCGATTTTGTCCCTTGCATTGTATGGCCCTTGTTGAGGCCATAAAACGCAAGGACTTGACCCTAAATCACTATGGGATTCAGAATTAGTTGTTCAATTCTTGCATTTTATGGCCCCCCACAAGGGCCATACAACGCAAGGGACAAAACCGCAGAGATATTTCAGCCATTTTTCGCCAAGTGGGATTCGACCTATTAGGCCAAATAGAGAATTCTAGCTTATTAATTCTTGAAAGTCACAAAATGGATGTCAGAGTACTAGCTGCTCTCTTTTACTGCATAAATAGTGATACTTAAGGCTCTGACCACACGATCCTTTATTGTGGACATTCTTTATAATATTTCCTTATTTCATACTGTCATTTAGAAGAACATTGGAGCATATAATTACTTAACACTGACAGGAACTCTAATATTCAGACAAGATGGTGCCACTTTTTAATTACTTTATTGTTATATCTGATGTGCGTAGCCCTGAGAACAGGTGACTCAAAACCAAAAGAAATCAACTATCTTTAGATAATGTGATGATGCATGTTCATTCGCTAATATACTACAACACTGATGGAATGATCAAATGGCGAGAAAAAAAGAACTGAGGGAAAATCCTAGTCTGCTCTCACCTTATTCATGGCATTCTATATAAAGATTATCTTACTCAGGAGATGCACTTGGGATGTCAGGCGTGCCCAAAGCACAAACCATACCTCTGAAGTTTGGGGTGCGCCCTATACGCGAGGTTTTCCAAAATAACGATATAGAAACAGTAGTGGCGAGATCTACGTGAACTTGACCTCCCTGAGTTAGGGTGCGCCTTATACGTGGGAGATTACTGTAGCTACAATAGAGCACATAGAACACAAGGACACTGTGGTGTTTTATTGTAAAGCATCTGCAATATAAGGTCGAGTCCTGCATGGCGATTTAAGGCTCAAATATCTCTGCAATTTTGTCTGTTAAGTTCAATGGTCTTTGCTGAGTCCAGAAGACACAAGGATTGTTCAACTCATTGCGAACCTGAAAGTGGGTTATGGTCCGGTTTTTGCAGTAATCCTTGCTTTTCTCAGCAAGGGCCATAGAACACAACAGACAAAATCGCAGAGGTATTCAAGCCCCAAATCAATCTATATTGTCCTGGTTATTGGGTAGATCTCTGTTTGATCATTGTCAACGTATGATTGGTTAGATATCGATGGGTGAGAACACTACAATGGTGAATCTGCAGATCCCATTGCATGTAACGCAGGAATAATAACCCGCGTTTTTTTGTTTGTTTTTTTTATTGTTTTTTTTAGCTGAATAACCCGTGTTTAAGCGAGTTAGTTTTACCAGTCTGTAGGGCGTAGCTTATTCACACACTATATTTCATAATCAATTGATTGCTGTCTTGTAACATTATATAATCACATTCTCCTGGTTTTGCCTTTGTGGAAGCCATGAGCGGACATCACTGAGGTCTTTGGGTCACAGCCGCTATAAATGAGGCAACCGTTCTAAGGGCATTTTCTCCTAAACATAGCCAACCAGCAGGATTCACAAGACTGTCTTAAAGTCGACACACCCTGTAGTCCCCTGGGGTGAAGGGATAAGCTATGCAGCTCTGTCAGATGGACGCGTCCCTCTAGACCAAAGATGTGGAGGCGTCAGGGGTGTGGAGAGTGGAAGACTGTGTACCACTCCCGGGTACCACTCTACCCGCCATCGCCCGCCATCCTCTAGGGACAGGTCGCTCGCTGTCACTGTAACAACCATCCACCTTAACGACGTCCACTCCTTGTCTCATTACAGATCATAGTCAGACCGTAGAGAGCATCATTTGTGTTTAGTATTACACTGGTCATAGTTAAGGTCTAAGGTGCCACATGATATTCCACCGACCACAGTTACAGTATATACCGCCGGTAATTAGTGCTGTACCACACACTGTTACATTGTCCATGGGTAGATTACCACCTAATGTCACACTGACCATCGTTAGAGCACACGATACTGTGCCACATTAAGGGCCCAGTCACTCATTGCCAGGTGGGGAGGCTTGTTAGATATATGGGGGGGGGGGTCATTTTGGAGCCGCTTGGTGGTGGGGGGAACCCAATAAACCTTCACACGGGGGGGGGGTGGTGCAAAACTGAATGCTCCAGGACCTTGATAAACGCGCCGCCAATGATTATTTTAGAGTATTACAGAATTATCATTATGGCAATTATTAGCCATTAATTACATTCATGCTTGCATGTACAAATTTTGTTTGTACTGGTACTACCGTATCATTATTAGACTAGTATTTTCTATTTATAAAATATTATAGCGCTTAGCTCCAGAGAAAGAAGACATAACAGCAGAAGTACAAATAAAGTGAAGTTTTATTGCCTAGCCACCTGCGTGGGCCACACCATCTAAGTCCTTGTGTCGATGCCTGGTTACTCTGTTATTAATCTATAGCTAACTGCTAAGCCGGGGTGGTGCTGCCACTCCGAGCCTTTGGACCAGACTCACTCTCGGAGGCAACACTCCATCTTATGTAGAATCCCCATCGAACACCAGCGTCCTCCAAAGGTACCCGCTGGCTCTCTCCGAATTATTACTACCCGAGTCCGTACCAACGCAGAGCTACCTCCATAGCTCGGGCCGACGGTCCAAGATCTCCGCGGCCTGGACCGCTAAAATATGTTACCAGTAGAGCTAGAAAACTGGCTGTAACATATGTTAACGTATTCATGTTGAAGTTAATTTATTCATGACATCCCCATGACATCATCGGGGCCCTTGATGGGGGGTCCCCATGTCCCATGTCGATTTTAAGAAATGGCCATGTCTGCATGTCGATTTTAAGAAAAGCACATGTCCCCATGTCGATTTTAAGAAAAGTTCATGTCACCATGTCGATTTTAAAGAAAGGTTCATGTCCCATGTCACTAGGCCATAAAAGGCCCATGTCGCCATGTCGATTTTAGGGGTCTAGAGCCATATCATCATACTTTTACATCATCACTTGATCGTTACCAAGCAACTAAGCCTAACAACAGTACATAGAAACGGATCTTGCCTGAAGAAAACCAATAAAGTTGCTCGAAACGTTGCATAAAACAAGAAATAATTACCCCCCCCCCTCTCTCGATGTAAAAATACCCCAACAAAAATCAGGAAACTTGAATTCAACACGTCTGGTTTTGTGTGGAACCTGAATAAATATGACCACTCCCTTAGAGCCCTCGCATGAACTACATATTCCTAGATACTATAAACATATTAGACCTAATATGCATTACAACATCTTTTCATTTCCAAGTTTCAGAAAGTTATAAACGACTTTCCCTTAGTCTGCAGTATCATGCCTGACGGTCTGCCCTTCAGTGAACCCCATCAACAAAGTAAAACAACGTAGTGATCTTCCCACTATCTTCACACGAGAAGGGCGTCTTTTGGAGTGTAACCTGTCTTCAGACGTTTCTTTCCCCCACACCACTCCACACTACTTGTTCCTCCAGTGAAGTGTCAGCTCCCACACTGACTGCAGCCACCGTCCTCCTGGCTGCAGACTTACCAGACAGGGGAGGTGGCCCCAACAGTCCGACTCCATTACTGCCTTGCACATCTTCCACTCTGGGTGTTCCTTTGTTCAAACAGACACTGACATGCTGGTTGGTAGCTCTCTCGTTGGACATCAGCCGCTTGGAGGTGGTGTCCGTGCGGAAGTCTACTTACACATTAACAGAGTTTGACTTTATACAGGAGAACATCAAGCAATACCCAGCTTTGTGAAACTGATACCCTGATTAGATTAAACCCAAAGGGAATCCCTTTTACATAGACTAATACCTTGTTGGTCTACACATTGGGAAAGCTTTGCATGTGTATATAAGTTTTAGTGATGATCCGTGCGCATTTATGAAAGACCCATGCGTATGAGATGCTGCAGTGGTGTCTTTAACTCCAAGCTGAGCCATTTTAAGTGGCATAATCAATTGCGATAGAACCACCTTCCCCCAGGTTACAACTCTACGTTGGTATTCATGAATTAAACCCATGCATTATAGATGTCACTGTGTCGGGTGTGACTCTGTTTATGTATATAGTATCTGAGATGACATGAGCCTGGGGATAAGATAACTAGCTGGATACGTGGCCCCTGCACCATCATGGCATGCATGAGTCATGTCCGGTTAAACCGTTCATGTATACTTCATATATATAGGACAGGTTCCCTCTGTGTTAGAGACACATGGTTGATTGTGATTGTATGAATCGTCTAGGGGAAGGCATTAGCTTATGGCTTTGAGACGAATATGAGGAGCGCCTTTGATACATGTAAGTGAGTCGATTTGAGTTAAACCTGTGACCGACTGTTGTGTTTTGACTTTCTCTTTGCATTTGCGTAAAGGCCAAATCCCACAATGTGAAAATGGTCGGGAAATCATTGTGAAATAGGATATGTGGGTGCTTAGCCGATATTTGGGTGGTGCTATTGTCTAGGGAACACCTATAAAGGCTAAGAATCCCTGTCAAAGTGCTGGTATTTAGGGAGTTTAGTACATCAAAAGTTTTTGATATTTTCTTCACAAAGGGCTTGAAATCTCTGTGATAGACTCAAAATCCCTGTGATTTAGAGGAAAACAACAGTTTCTAGGAAATCAGAAGAGGTGTGGTCTTTGATAAATCAGGAGCCAAGTTCCACATATTACAGTCATAATGGGGTTTGCTTGTGATTTATGCAAGCTACATTTGTTTATGCTATGCAGGAGACCATTGCAAACCACAGAAAATAGTCAGAGACAACTGTGATTTTAATATCAAATACTCTATCTCTGTGAATCATTCTAGCAACTCATCTGTGCAGTAATGAAAATCACAGAGATTCCCCTGCTACTATCAGCTATAGTCGGATTTGGAGTGGTAAGAAGTGCAGTGAGTACCCTTGTGATTTAGGAAATTGGCATGAGTCCAATGTTGCCGATATCCAGAATCACAGACATTTCAGACCCATTTTTCACGTAGTGGGATTTGGCCTTAACAATCTGTACGGATTTTTCAGTGTACAATAGTCGCGTAAAAGCAGGGCTGACCCTGTTCTCCAATTTCTCCAGCAGCTTAAAATGTATCTTGAGACGTTTAATTTAAGAAATAAAGAAATCAATCAGATATCCTACGATACACTGCATTCCGTGCCCGTTAGCCCATTCATTACTCTCTTAATAAAGAAATGCGAGTATGCGTCAGGCGTTCCTACATGTACTGAGATGGTAGGTGCCACCTAGAGAGAATATGCTTAGTTGGTAAAAGAGGGGAGCAAAAGAGGAAGTGAGTGGCTGTTCTGGTGGAAGTTTGGTCATTGATGGTGGTTTTGCTAGTGAGAGTAAAGGCCAAATCCCACAACGCGAAAATAGTTAGAAAATCCTTGTGATGTAGGATATGTTGTTATTCAGATATTTAGGGTGGTATTATCGTCCAAGAAAGGCCAATAACAGCTAAGAACCCTTGCCAAAGTGTTATTATTTCAGGAGTGGAATACATCAAAAGTTTTTGATATTTTTTTCACACAGGGGCCAGATATCTCTGTGATATAGGGAAATTCCCTGTGATTTAGAGGAAAACAAGAATCTTTAGTAAATCACAAGAGGTCTGTATATTTTTCATAAATCAGGACCCAAGTTCCACACACTATAGCCATAAGAATATTGTACTTGTGAATCAAAGTAGCAACTAGTCAGTACAGAGATGAATATCACAGACATTTCCCTTCCCATAGTGGCTAGTAGTGGGGTTTGAGAAAGGTAGGAGTGGTATGGGAACCCTTGTGAATTTTGTTTTTGACAGACTCCAAGGCTGCCGATATCCAGAATCACAGGCGTTTTAGACCCATCTTTCGCGTAGTGGGAGTTGGCCTTAAGGGCAGTTATATGTATAGTGACTGTGCTAGTGAGAGTTTGGGCAATAACAGTGGATGTGCTAATGAGAGGACTGTTTTCTCATAGATGGCTGTGTATAGTGTGAGACTAGTGTGTGCTCCTTGGCAGGCATCTGTCACAGAGGCACAGGGTACAACTCTTGTATATCTATGTTGCATGGTGCCAGGGCAACAACCCTTAAGGCCAAATCCCACTATGTGAAAAATGGGTCTGAAATGTCTGTGATTCTGGATATCGGCAACATTGGACTCTTGCCAATTTCCTAAATCACAAGGGTACTCACTGCACTTCTTACCACTCCAAATCGGACTATAGCTGATAGTAGCAGGGGAATCTCTGTGATTTTCATTACTGCACAGATGAGTTGCTAGAATGATTCACAGAGATAGTGTATTTGATATTAAAATCACAGTTGTCTCTGACTATTTTCTGTGGTTTGCAATGGTCTCCTGCATAGCATAAACAAATGTAGCTTGCATAAATCACAAGCAGAACCCCATTATGACTGTTGTATGTGGAACTTGGCTCCTGATTTATCAAAGACACACCTCTTCTGATTTCCTAGAAACTGTTGTTTTCCGCCAAATCACAGGGATTTTGAGTCTATCACAGAGATTTCAAGCCCTTTGTGAAGAAAATATCAAAAACCTTTGATGTACTATACTCCCTAAATACTAGCACTTTGACAGAGATTCTTAGCCCTTATAGGTCTTCCCTAGACAATATTACCACCCCAATATAGGCTGAGCTCCCACATATCCTATTTGACAACGATTTCTCGACCATTTTCATGTTGTGGGATTTGGCCTTTACCACTATCTGTTACTACGTAGAATGGCCACTCGTACACGGAAGGTGAAAAAGGCAGGCCAAGCACTGGCAATACATATACAGAAAGTAGTATGGAAGAACAATGAGTTGGTCCCCTCCTCTTTGCCTTAAGGCCAAATCCCACTACGTGAAAAATGGGTCTGAAATGTCTGTGATTCTGGATATCGGCAACATTGGACTCTTGCCAATTTCCTAAATCACAAGGGAACTCACTGCACTTCTTACCACTCCAAATCGGACTATAGCTGATAGTAGCAGGGGAATCTCTGTGATTTTCATTACTGCACAGATGAGTTGCTAGAATGATTCACAGAGATAGAGTATTTGATATTAAAATCACAGTTGTCTCTGACTATTTTCTGTGGTTTGCAATGGTCTCCTGCATAGCATAAACAAATGTAGCTTGCATAAATCACAAGCAGAACCCCATTATGACTGTAGTATGTGGAACTTGGCTCCTGATTTATCAAAGACACACCTCTTCTGATTCCCTAGAAACTGTTGTTTTCCTCTAAATCACAGGGATTTTGAGTCTATCACAGAGATGTAAAGCCCTTTGTGAAGAAAATATCAAAAACTTTTGATGTACTATACTCCTTAAATACCAGCCCTTTGACAGGGATTCTTAGCCTTTATAGGTCTTCCCTAGACGATATTACCACCCTTATATCGGCTAAGCACCCACATATCCTATTTCACAACGATTTCCTGACCATTTTCATTGTGGGACTTGGCCTTTACATACAGAATGTTCATGTACACAGGCTATTTGATAAGTCTCTATTGCATAGGTAAATATCATACAGCCCGCTGGGTGATATGAACAGAGGTGTTAGGGGTACCCAGTAGTATTTGCAGGTATGGGAAAGTGTAAGAGCCCACAGCCACGCAGTTGCGAATCTAGATGGGGCAGGGTGCCCCCCCCCCCTTTAAGAGTTCATGGGTCGTGGGAAGTAGTATATATATGTAAAATGATATGAGGAAAGTGTCCGGGGAGTCTAGTCTACTGCTTTTATTCTACTTATTATTACAATGCCATCTGTGATACTTTCAGAGAAGGTAGACATGCAGAACTATGTCAAAATAATATAAGGCAATCGTGATTCTGGCAGGTATGACTATAACATCTATAGCATCAAATGGGCATCTCTAAATCTCTTTTTCGATAGCACAATCACCTTTTGATAATGCCTTTCCAGGGGGTAATTACACAAAATAGCGACAGTGCTATTAGCGTCACTTCCCGTTACACAAACTAAGTGATGCAAAAAACTGTCTCTCATAAAGTGACGCTATTCCATAGTGTCAGAAATTGCATTACACAATGCAATGTTTGCCAAAAAAGTTCTGCTAAGGCAGTTCTGCTATGGTCATTAGCGTAAAAGTTTCCCAGAAAAGTTGAGAGGTTCTGAAATGGCCATAGCGTCACTTTTCCAGGTCACATTGACCTTTGTAATGTCAGGAAATGGAGAGGTCAGAGAATTTACTGAGAAGGTAAAGTATTGAACTTGGGATGTGGTGAAATTGACGGGGGAGTCTGAAAATAAAATCGATTTTTATCAAAAAATTTTTATTTGTCAGGGAATGGACTTGGGAGGTTCAGAATTAAACTAAGGCAAAATAATCTGGGGAGTCCCAAAATAAAATATTGTTTTTCACAAAAAATAAAAAAAAATGTGTTTCTCTCCCAGTGCTCATCACTCACTCTGATTATATCAAAGATTGCATTTTTGAAATTATCTTAGGACTTTTTTATTATCTGACAAGATATCCTAAAAAACGTGATCGAAATCAGCCGAATTCAAGTAAATTGATGAAAGAAATGAATAGATGATATGTTAAATTATCTATTCCAAACTTTACAGCATATAAATCGGACTATAAATAAGGATTTTAGACAAAATTCCTTGGGAGATTACTAAACCGGAGTGACGCTAATACCACCGAAGTAATGCTTAGACAGAATTAGGTCAAGTTACACTGGTACCCTGTGCCATAGCATCACTTCCATAGCGACTGATGCTATGAAAATGCAACATGTATTGTGTATGGGATGATAATCTCTGACGCTGTCAGTGACGCTATAATAGCGTCAGTCACACACTAGCATCACCCTTTGTTTGTGTAATGACCCCCAGCAACGTTTATCTTTACTGAATCCCCTATCCTTAGCGCCAATCTCCCAAAGGGCTATTCTCTCTAACCAAAATGGATCGATATGGACAAAAAAAAGACGCATGGATACACGACCTGCGGGGCTCCCATCCAATCACATAAGAAGGATGATGTTTTTTTTACGCACGACCCTACCTCGTATGGAGACACTGCTAATCTCAGTGTGTTCTTTTATGGCTATTTCGTGAGCCGTTCCCAAGGCGTCTGGTTGATAGCAGAGCGTTATTGCGCGTATTATATGGAATTCCCAAATAGCCGACTAAAGTTGGCCATTCAGACAGGAATTATTAGGTGGGGAGGTGTGCGCAAATCTGCTGACAGCAGTAATTTTGGCAGGGACCCGTTGCATGGGGTATGCAGTAGTCTCTGGAGAACTCCGGGGAGAACTATGATATGTTGGTCGGGCCTGTGCCACACAGAGAACAAGATTGTATTTTTATAATGGATCCCGTGTGTGGGCAGTTGGTCGTGGTCCCGGGCGTGGTGTTGTGTAGGACTTGTTAAGGTACATGGATATTGCATGATTAAGGAACACAGAATAACCTAGCCATGGGCACACGTATAGCCCGTGATCGCTGCAGTCATGAGTAAAAACATTAACCCGCTGTACAAACTAATAGCAATGAAAACATAGTAACCATGAATTCTGCTATGGTGTGAACAGATCATGAGTAAAATTCACACTAATGTTAACTACCGTATATAATACATCGTATGGAATATATACTATAGTGTTCCAGAGTAGATATATTTTGACACGCTTGAGGTGCGTACACAATTTGTGTTTAACTCATTTTCCCCAATTCAACATAATAAGCACACGAAACCACATAGAGCACATACTAGGGAGATAGAATGCCTGTGTAAGTGATGTAAGTCTTTGGGTAAATGTCAGAGAGGAGTGGTCGGTTCAAAAGGAGATGCAGAACCCATATACCAGCAGTGTTGCACACTCGATCACGTAAGGCTGAATGTTGTATATATAGGCAGCACACTTGGTCTGCACCGACCTACAGCGGGTTGTACACCAAGATCAATACACACCCTCCTCCTCCAGCTCCTGCTGCCCCGTGCCAACATGCAAGCATGCTGTCTCTCCGCTTACCAATTCGACAAGTACAAGCACTTTGAATAGTCCTACTTCAACTGAAGTCAAAATCAAATAGAAAGAACTGCACCTTCTTGTAGAAGTAATTACTTTGTCCCTTTGCCTCTCTGCTGACAAGAAAGCAATCCTCCAGGATGTAGTTTTAATGACCATTTTGAGTTTAACTGGATAAAGGGCCGACCTTTATTAACGGTTTATTGAGTGTATGCCGAAAGGAGAAATATGTCGGGCTACTTAGTTTGCTATGTAACTTTTGCCTGTTAAGTGTCTTCCTGGAAGAAGAGATTAGACCGGCAATAAATAGGATTCTCCATTATATCTCACACTGAAACAGCTAATTAGGAAGCTTACAAATTGGATATTTCGAAGCCCCATTACCTGGTGTATAACTGTGGTATGGGATACCGGTACTCTGTATGTATGTGGTTAGGGGATCACCTGGTATATAACTGTGGTATGGGAAACCGGTACTCTGTATGTATGTGGTTGGGGGATCACCTGGTATATAACTGTGGTATGGGATACCGGTACTCTGTATGTATGTGGTTGGGGGATCACCTGGTATATAACTGTGGTATGGGAAACCGGTACTCTGTATGTATGTGGTTGGGGGATCACCTGGTATATAACTGTGGTATGGGATACCGGTACTCTGTATGTATGTGGTTGGGGGATCACCTGGTATATAACTGTGGTATGGGAAACCGGTACTCTGTATGTATGTGGTTGGGGGATCACCTGGTATATAACTGTGGTATGAGATACCGGTACTCTGTATGTATGTGGTTGGGGGATCACCTGGTATATAACTTTGGTATGGGATACCGGTACTCTGTATGTATGTGGTTGGGGGATCACCTGGTATATAACTGTGGTATGAGATACCGGTACTCTGTATGTATGTGGTTGGGGGGATCACTATGCCTCCACATATATAACTGTGGTATGGGAAACCGGTACTCTATATGTATGTGGTTGGGGGATCACCGGGTATATAACTGTGGTATGGGATACCGGTACTCTGTATGTATGTGGTTGGGGGGATCACTATGCCTCCACATATATAATTGTGGTATGGGATACCGGTACTCTGTATGTATGTGGTTGGGGGGATCGCTATGCCTCCACATATATAACTGTGGTATGGGATACCGGTACTCTGTATGTATGTGGTTGGGGGGATCACTATGCCTCCAAATATATAATTGTGGTATGGGATACCTGTACTCTGTATGTATGTGGTTGGGGGGATCACTATATAACTGTGGTATGGGATACTGGTACTCTGTGTGTATGTGGTTGGGGGGGATCACTATGCCTCCACACGAGGCCACCAATATGGCCCTAGACCCCTAAAATCGACATGGCGACATGAGCTTTTTTTTGCTTAGTGACATGAGACATGGCAAATTTCTTAAAATCGACACAGGGACATGACCATTCCTTAAAATCGACAAAGGGACATGACAATTTCTTTAAATCGACATGATGACATGGCCATTTCTTAAAATCGACATGGGACATGGGGACCCTCCATCAAGGGCCCCACCAATGAAGGGGCAGTTCGTTCTGACAGCCATTTCCAGTGAGTCGTTCCGATGAGGCGGACCCTGCGGACCCTGCGTGCCGCCCTGCACAGCACCAATCGGATTACGATGACGTTACTGCATAACTAGTTCAGGCACTGTAATGGGTGCCTCCTCCCACCGGGCGCTGCAGTGTTATTACTGCCCACACCGGAAGTCCTTGTTTTCATGCCCGGGATGTACACTTCCGGTTCTCACGAGCCTATGAGAAGGGATAGGAAGGCATAAACAGTTTTTGAAATAGTCAGAGGGGACCCACGGAATAATCTATAGTAAACACGTCCGTCCAGATTGAATTGCTATAGTTTGTGGGTTTAGCAATTTCCCCGCAATTTCCTTAGGGAGTGGTCATTATTTATCAACAGGGGGGGGAGGGTGGGTTTGAGGGGGGACGTAAAATTTTCAGACCCCTCCCGAGGGGGGGGCTAAAAAAATTTTGACCCCTCTTGAGGGGGGGGCTAAAAAAATTCACCCTCTTTTTAGCAAAAAAGGCCGCGCGCTACTATAGATCAAAGAGGGGCGCGAAAACTCTCCGCGCCTCCAGCGCCGGGGGGCGCAAAAAATTTTGAATGCCGCCGAGGGGGGGGGCGTAAAAAAAAAAAACCCACCACCCCCCCTGTTGATAAATAATGACCACTCCCTTATATGCACTGTTTTTTTTTCGGTAACACACATAGTCCACCAGGCCTCAGTCACAGAAATCTATGTAGGAAATGTATGTCTCAATCGCACGACAGAGGCCAAGTGGACTATGGGTTTAACAGACGTGTTTGGACGGTAAAACCCCTAGTCTACTTGGCCTCTGTTGTGTGATAGAGCTATACATTTCCTATATAAATTTCTGACTGACTGTGTACATTCAAATACAGGAAACAAGATGGTGGCTTGCGTATGCGTAAACACACAACATCCTCCCTTTTGACAGAAATGAATAACTCATAAAGTTTGTCTTACTCAATTAAGTAACTGTGTTTTGATTTATATCAATGTCTATGAGAACTTAGTCTGATGGAAAGTCTTATAGTCAGTTTCTTCAAATGTGCAATGAGCATTGCAAGAGTGGGGTCAGGTAGACTGCCTGACATCCACGCATGAGTGACAGGGATTATTCTGCCCTATGCGTCAATCACGTCAGCGCTTTATTGGTAGTGCACAGGTGTTTTGACAGCCCTGCCTGACCGTGAGGTCTTCACTGGAGGTGCGGGTGCCTCTGCTGGCTCAGATGATGTGGGAGCCGGTTCAGGGACCAGATCACTTTTACACCTTCTATCAGGAGTGGTAGCCTTTTTGTTGCTTTGCTTTCTCGCTGGAGAGCAGGGAGCGATGGTCAGGGCGGTAACGCTGGTATCTTTGTTGGTGGCTGAATCTATTTCTTCCCGCATGTTAGGCTCCTTTGTATTTTTTAGGTGTTGTCGGTTTCTCCTGATGATGCCAGTAGGTGCCTCCACAGTGTAAGATCTTTCGTCTAGCCTTTCAACCACTGTTCCCTTGGCCCAGGCTTTGACACCAAGTTTGAATGGTTCAAGGCGTACCATGTCTCCTTCCTCTAAAGGAGGTAAGACTGCTGTCTTCTTGTTAGCATACTCGGCTTGCTGTGCCTGGTCGCGTTTGATGTCCCGCTTGGTGAGCTTTACGTCAACCACCTCTGGCTTCAGGAGAGCAAGTGCAGTTGGAAGCATGGTGACTCATCAGGCGCTGTGCTGGGCTGGACAACATTCCTTGTGATGGGGTGTTTCTATGGTCCACTATAGCAAGGTACGGGTTGGTTCCGGCTTCTTTGCACTTCCGCATGATTTTCGTTGCAGTCTTGATTGCAGATTCTGCTTTGCCATTTGCCCTGCTGTTGTATGAGCTACTGGTCATCTGCTCGATGTCCCAGGAATTGTAGAAGTCTCGGAACTCTTCAGATACATAAGTACTGTGGTCCGCTGTCAGACACCAGCATGCCTGGTATGCCGTATCTTGCAAAACGTGCTTTTAACTTGCTGATGATCGTTGGAGAGTCTGTAGATGGTAGCATGCTGACTTCCCAGAAGTTACTTAGGTAGTCTACAGTGATGAGATAGTCACTTCCATGTAGGGTGAATATATCTGTCCCTACCTTGGTCCAGGGTCTGTCGGGCACGTCGTGGCTCATAATTGGCTCTTTCGGGTTGGCAGTCTCATAGGTCCTGCAGATCTTGCACTTTGAGATGAAATCTCTGATCTCTTGAGCCATGTTTGGCCAGAAGATGCTCTCCTTGGCACGTCGAAGACATCCGTCTATGCCAAGGTGGGACGAGTGGATCTTGGCCTTCGGGGTCCCCCGTTCGCTCATGGGGATTACCACCCGCTTGCCACAGAACACCAACCCCTCTTGCACAGCTAACTCGTTTCTGAATGAGAAATATGGGTGCAGCGGTGGTGGTACGTGGACCTTCTTGTTGGGCCAACCTCGTAATATGGTCTCTTTAAGTGCTGTCATAGTTGGCTCGTCCGATGGTCTCAATTCTGGAGTCAGACATTGCCACATACATGTACTTAGTCGCATTGACGTTTTCAAATTCTCCATGACGTCCCTCGGTTGTTTGTCTGTATGCTCTAGACAGAGTGTCAGATACATTTCTTTTCCAGGTGTGTATGTGATGTCTACATCATACTGCTGGAGGCACATTAGCATGCCTTGTAATGCTCTGTAGAGGCTTATGGTCAGACATCACGCTGAACTGTTGACCAAATGTATATTGGTGGAACTTCTCCGCACTCCACACAATGGCGAGCATATCCTTAAAGATCTGTGTGTATCGCGTCTCGGTGTCCGTCAGGGCGTGGCTGCCGAATGCTATCGGTTGCCTGTCTTGCAGCAGCGCTGCCCCTAGTCCAGTCTTGCTGGCGTCACAGTGGATAGTGAGCTCCTTGTTTGGGTCGTAGTACCTCAGGACTGATGCCTCGCTCACAAGCTTCTTGACTTGCTGTAGTGCTCTATCTTGGGCACCGGACCAGTTCCAGGGCACGTCCTTCCTCATTAGCTGTTGGATTGGTTCCATGACATCCGGGAGTCTTGGCAGGAACCTCGTCAGGTAGTTAATAAACCCGTTCAGTCGCTGGACTCCTTTGACATCAGTCGGCTTTTGCATATCAATAATAGCGTCCACCTTAGCGGGATCGGGCTTCAGGCCTTCGCTTGTGATAAGGTGTCCTAGGAACGCTACAGATTTCTGGCGCAGTTTCATTTTTTTCACATTGAGCTTGATACCCTTCTCTAGGCATTGTTGAAGTAAGCGTTCTAACTTCCTATTGTGGTCCTGTAGGGCTGCGCTGTCAGTCTCGCCAGTGCCGTATACCATCCGAGCGTCTGCAGATGACTCCATCCAGGTCGTGGATGCAATTATGGAGCTTTCTGGCAAATATCTCTGACGAGACGCTTGTACCGAATGGCAATCTCAGCCACCGATATCGGCCATAGGGACTGGCAAATGTAGTCAGCACCGACGACTCATCATCAAGTTTAACCTTCCAGTATCCGGACTTCAGGTCCATCGTAGATACTACACATGCTTTAGATAGCTCTGGCAGGACGTCGTCCAGCATGCATAGTGGGAAGTGCTTTCTCTTTAGCACCTTGTTTAGTGGGCTTGGGTCTATGCAGACCCTTAACTCACCTGTCTTCTTTGTAGCAGTCACCATTGCGCTGACCCAGTCCGTCGGCTCGCTGACAGGTGCGATCACCCCTTGCTTGACTAGCTGGTCAAGCTTTTTTTTGATCCCGTGCCTTAGGGCAACAGGAACCTTTCTCGAGGGTTGGATCGTTGGATCAACATGGAATGTCGCGGTGCCGGGCATGCAGCCGACATCTTCTCTGAAGACCTCTTTATACTTGTTCAAAATCGGGCACTCATGGGCGTCTTCCTTCTTTTTCACACTTGCTATTCTGTGGAAGTTGTCTTCGAGGACAGAGATGAGGTCCATCTGTTGGCTCGCTGATACTCCCAGGATCGGCATGAGCTGGCTGTCCTTCACGACTACAAATTTGACATTGTAGCCTTTTCTGTTCGCCGGGTTCTTTATCTTGACTCAGCACTCTCCGGGTGGGTGCTTTAGTGTCTTGTCCCACATCTCGAGAGTATTCTTTGGTGGGCTGAGCTTGGCAGCGTCGACATATTTAACCGGAATCAGGTTGACTGATGCGCCACAGTCCACCTGAAACCTGACTGGTACACCCTTTATCGTCATGTTGGCATATATCAGCTTGTCGCTCTGTTGCTTTACCGCGCTTATCTCCTTCACCACATTTATGACCTCATATTGGCTGTCCTCACTGTCGGACTGCTCCTAGACGGCTCTTTCTTTCCTTGTGTTCTTCTAGGGTTTCTTAGACTTAGCCGTTGATGCTGTCTTCTTGCAGGCAGTGTCAAAGTGATTTCGCCCACCGCACGCGGAACACTTCTTCCCCCAGGCCGGGCAGTGCTTCCTCCCATATATGTGAGAACTGGCACAAAATTTGCAGTCTTGCGGTTGACCTTTCGACTTGGTTCCGTCTCTCCGCCTGGACTGCACTCCGTGGACTTCTTCTTTGCCGCCACTTGGGTTGATGTGCTTGACATGCAAACTGGTTGCTTCGTCAATGCGGCTTATGTCGATACATTTTTCGAGGGTCAATTTTTGGCGGTTTAGTAGCATCTTCCGTGTCTCTTAGGACTGGATGCCCATTACGATTTGGTCGCGTAACAGAGTGTCTCTGAGGCATTCGCAGTGGTTGCAGCTCTTAGTTAGATAACGAAGCGCCGTCAGGTACTCATTAAAAGTCTTTTTCGGCTTCTGGTCCCTACAATTAAATTTGTATCTTTCCATTGTCTCGTTCAGTTCCCCAATAATGTACGCGTCAAATTTTGATATAATGTCTTTGACTGTTCTATCAGCCCCTTCTTCGAATATGAAACCATTATAGATTTTTAGGGTATCTCTGCCTATGGAGTTGAGAAACAGGTTTGGTAGACCGCATCTGTTTTGTCCAGGTGGGAGATCACAGAGTAGTGCTCCCACTGCTGTTTCCACAACAGCCAATTTTCAGCTTTATCAGATTGTAGATTTATAGGGACAGGGGGTCTGGTACTAGGCACAAAGTGGAGTGCCAGTAGATTTTCTCCTTGGTTTTGGTTCCCCCCTCTCCTACATTATCCTCCTGATCTGACATTTTGGTGTTGGTATTTGTATTTTTTGTAGTAGGGGTGGGTGACTAGCAGGTCACAGTTCAAAATAGGGTGAATAATTGAAATTTGCATGTACTCCCAGTTTTTCGCTGCCCATCCCTGTCCCTTTACCTGCTGCCTACCATGTTAAAACATGCTGATGATCATGGATTATTAAAGATGAGCAATATAAGAGAAGCTCTGAGCTGGTGGATCTCCATTTACTGACTGACTGTGTACATTCAAATACAGGAAACAAGATGGCGGCCGCGCATACGCACGTACACGTAAACACACAACACCCAGTGGACTATAGAGTCTCCACCGGTTGTAAATCTCGGGCCTTATCTCGTGGATTCACGCAGCCCACGGTCAGGTTCCATACCATTTTCCTTCTTTGTAATGTTTCCTTCTATGTCCTCTGACAAGTCACCAATTTATTTCTCATTTGTATATCTGCATATATTCTGATTTTGAACAACTGTTTGTAGTACATTTTTATCAGAGGATGTTGAAACGTATCTTTTTATTGGGTTATGTAAGTTTAAGGTAAACATCACAAAGAGAGAAAATTGGATGGAACCTGACTGCGGGCTGCGTGAAGCCACGAGATAAGGCCCGAGATTTGCAATCGGTGGAAACTCTATAGGTATTAGCCAGAATTGTTCCTATAGATGCAAGGGCCTACTTCTAGGGAAATCTCCAATCTTTTCGCGAAAATCGTTTGACATGTGTGGTTTTTTTTAGTTTGAATTTACTATATTGGCTCGGAACAAATTAATCAACAGTTGACATTTGATCTCAAATTCTCTCAATCTCGACATATCACAGTGGTATACAAATGTATAATACCAGTATAATCAGCAAGAGTTAGATATGACACATGTAGTTTCTTATAGAGGTAAGAAGATGTCATAATGATAAGATAAACCGGAAACACATAGAGGTACACTATGTTAATCATAAAGTATATACTGAGTGGGGGGTCCAATGAACCCAGTCGAAACCTCAACATTGAGACGCCAGTCATCACTCACATGAAAGTTGAGGAATAAAGAAGATAAATATATAATGTGTTCAAATGGAGCCATAAAGAAGGAAGAGAACCTCATCCCCACTGGTTACAGTGTGTGGTTTGATCCTTCTGGTTCTACCTTTCTTCATCAATATATTTAGTAGTGAAACAGCTGACATGGATTCATGTATGGGTTAGACCACCTTTACTCAGTGTCTACAGGGAAATAGACACCCACCGTTAGGGAGGTTAATTGTCTATGACTGTAGGCACTGAGTTAAGGTGGTCTAACCTATTTAGAACATATATATATATATATATATATATATATATATATATATATATATATATATATATATATATACTTTTATTGACCAGGTTTCTACAGCATATAGACAACCTCAAATCCTGCCTTCTCATTGGTCGGTTCAATCTATCATGTTCTAAATGAAGGAATAATCAGACAGCATGGGAGTCTATGAAAGTGTACATACACCATATAAGATTATTAAACTCGGACCAGCAACAGCATTCACAATCAATATCAATATTAAGTCATTTAGGTGGAGAAAATAAATAAAACCATAGTGTTGTATATTTTAATACAATAGTAGAGAATAGTCCTGTGAGACATGGCGCGCGACTTGTAATATTGTGTCTAGTTTCAGTTGGTGAGACAGATACGGCATACTACCATCTGGGCTTTTGGTAGTATATAGCACAAATTCAACCTAAACTACCCACTGCAGCTAAGTACTAATAGTCTGTAGACTGTCCATTCTGCATGCACCTCACTCAGCTGTCACAGGGACCTGTCTTATTCAATGTTCAATGCCATAGTCAACAGGTGTGTCATTATGAGTGTACACTATCTCAGATTGCCAGGAGCCTGCTCTGCCTGCCCACCCCCCCCCCCCACACACACACACCCAACTGCCAATCACTTGTAATAGTCTGTACCTCGTCACGGGCCAGTGGTCAGCAAACCGACCAGATCACTCCACCTCTCTATAGAGGGGGAGCACAGTGTAAGTAACTCGGTGTACATACATGTTTTCAGTGTTCCACAAAATCGTTTATATAATGAAAGGAGTAATCAAATTAATCTGTCATCACCAATAGTAGATACATATTCTGAGATAGCATTATTTCAATGTAAACTAAAAAATTTACACAGAAATGAATGTAGCAGTTCCACAAGGTGGCCTTACACTTCAACCTCCTCTGATTTACAAAAATGCACATATGGCAACACACACTTTAGCACTGATTTCTCCATAGAGATCTTTGACAGTGAATACTTTGTTCAAATACAGAAAATATGATCCAATTGTACCATAACCCACTGAGATAAAACCTGTACTACATATATATATATATAGTAGTTTCAAAACAAACAATTCTAAAACAAAGGCTACAGGGATGCATTTCTGAATCTTAAAATGCTCTAATGCTAATCTGCCATAGGGCTCCAAATGATGAAATGTCATATCTGTGAATAAAATCAAAAGTATGAGATATATTCTGAAAATTCCTTCACTGATAAGTAAAGTACACACACTGTTGTTATTACATTAGAATAGTGAGCAGGAATAGTCCATAGCAGAGGAGCCACAAACAAAAATAGATTGCAAGGCCTCCCTATCCCTTACACCGTGGCGACTGTGAACCATACACTAGTCTACTCATCTCACAAGTAGTACTCACTAGTCGCCGCGCTAATTATTGCGTTAAGCCTCACCATAGGGAAAGAGAAATGCCTAGAGTCAATTTTAAATTGCTCCAGGCTTTGGGCTTTTCTCCTACCCGCCGGGAGGACATTCCAGCAAAGTGCACCATAATTTTCTACACTTCTAGAGTAGGACCTCCCATTTGGGGTTATAACTCTGATTATGGGGGAATTATGCAGTCTTGTACTTACATTTCCTACACTTAAAATTCCCCAACACCGGTGCATTTCCATCAAAGTTTCCCTAAATGAAGGGTGTATTTCCCCCTGAAATTATTCAATAAACAGGGGTAGACACTAACTTTTTGAGCCATGGGCCACCCAGGCCCGCAGCTTTAGAAATCCACGGGCCCACATCTAAATCTGCGGGCCCAGAACATGTTTCCACTTTATATGAAAAGCTAACCCTGACTTTTTGTAATTAAGTTCTATCAAGATTTAACTAGAATGACTGAATTCCTGGCCATTTTCCCTTTTCAATGATATATAACATGATCATATTGACAAATATATCAATTTGTAATTTGGAAGGCAAATTTTGAGAAAACTGTGGGCCTGGGCCAGGAATTACGGGCCATTGGCTCCCGGGCCTGTGTTAGTGTCTACCCCTGATATAGATCTCCCTCAGCAAGGGTATACTTGTTGATATCTCCCTATAAAGCCTAGGGACGGGTATGGGGCTGAGTCCCGGGAGCTGAGTGACCCCTAGCTGCACACCCGCGTCAATAAAAAATTGAGTACCCCGCCATAGAGCGACCTGTGGAGAGCAGGCCGTATCACCATCACACGAGAATGACCCGTCTAGGAAGGGGGAGTGGAGTTGGTGTTATATACACTTAGACTGAGAGCTGCTCCCAACTGCTCACACAGCTGTGCATCATTGGTGGCCACGGCTACCCCCTTTGTACTGCCTCGTGGGGAATGTGGGGAAGAATGCCAAGTAGCCGCAAAGGTTCACTGGGCGGGTCTACAGGTCTTAAAGTACTGAATGATAGCTGCTCTCCGTGGACTTCTATTTTTCTTCTTTTAGTAGCTTCTCAAGCTAATTTCACGTCCACCGCTTTGCCAGTTTTTTTTTCCTGGAGCTGCTATAGAAGAGCAGTATTTTTGAGACCTCCACTTCTCACAGCTGTTCGTTTCGACGTGTTTTTTCTCTCTAGTAGGGCCATAAACACAAGCTCGTTCAAATTTCTCTTGTTGTGCCAGGTCAAGATGAATCCATAACATATAGACTAGCTATTCTGAGAGAGAGAGAGAGAGAGAGAGAGAGAGAGAGAGAGAGAGAGAGAGAGAGAGAGAGAGACCAGGGGCGTATCCAGGATTTTGAAAAGGGGGGTCCAACCCGGGGGCCTATCAGTCCTGTGTTGCAAGTGCATTGCTGTGGTGGCGCACACGCAGCATTGGACGTCGCAAGCACAGCGCCACAACATATCTAGGGGGGCATGCCCCCAAAGAAAAATTTGAAATGTAGACATCAAATGGTGCATTCTGATGCATTTCAAGACCCCAATCCAGCAAAGCATTTTGGTGTACCATCAGCAGTTTGAGGGAGGCATCCCCTAGAAAATTTCAGAAATATAAATATCAAACTCCAAATTCAGTTTTGGTGTAAACCTGGGGTGGGGGCGGGGAGGATTCAACTAGCCTCAGATGTGAATCTAGTATTTTTAAATATTGTTTTCCAAGAGGGTGGGGGGGGGCTGCCCCCACACCTGGGATTTTTTTTGAAGAATTATTGTCAAACCTTAAGGTTTAAAGCATTTTGGTGTACCCGCAGGAGTATGTTTATACACTGGTGATTAAAGGGAGTTTTGGGTCATGCCCACCAAAAAAAATCTTATAACATAATCATCACACTTACATTTAAGACATTTTTTGGTATAGGCAAGCTTTTTCAGCAAGTAATGCAAATTCATGTCCTGTTCTTTGAGAGGGTTTTGACAGCTTGTCCTCCAAGGAAATTGTTGAAATATTTGTGTCAAACATTGTAGTGTAGGGGCCGGCATCGTCGTGTATATATTAGTGCGCCTCATCCGAGAGATGTGTTTGTGTGGTGCTCGTTTCTTCTATGCCAACCAGGTGTCGCTTTGCGATACCCGTTTGGTACAAGAGGGGGCAGCACCACACCTCGCATCCAGCTCCTACTAAGGAGCCAGACGATCCGCAGAAGGGGACTGGACCTGGTCCAGTCCAGACATACAGTTAACTTCTCCAATAAAAGCCTACCCGAACAGGTGGGAAGTCTGAAGGGCTTTGCCCAGCCCGAACTACTCGTGTTGTGTTAGTACATCTAGTGTTAAGCGAGCCTAAGGGCCACCCAACATACAGACCTTATATGAACCGTTACAGTAGTCTAAGGGTCTAAGGAATTTCTGTATCATTGGGTGTAAATCTAGTAGTTTCATTTGAAAGTGATTTGGAGCCTGCCCTCAAGAAAACTTGACATGAATAACTGGGATGTAAATCTGATAGAAAATTAGTATCCTACCCTTAAGGCACACCAAATGCCTAGATGCCTGACATGCTGCGCCTTTTGGTTCATGATCTTGTGACCACCACCATATGGGGGCCTGTTAGATATTAAGCAATATCCACGCATATAGGGATTCTTATCGATCCGCATGTGCAGCAATGCCATGTTAGGCGGAGGAGGGTGTGGCACCTCGTTTACCTGTAGTTATATGTACAGACAACAAACCACAACATCATCTATATGTTTCTATACATAACAAGATCCTCTGCCAGTGGCAACATTTATAGACACAGTTGAAGGCTTTTAGTTCAAAGCTTTTTGTTGAAAAGCAGTGTTTAGATCAGTCGATCTGAACACTCAATGTACTGCCTCCCAATAAACTAATCTTCTTATTAGGCCAAATCCCACAACGTGAAAATAGTTAGAAAATCCTTGTGATGTAAGATATGTTGTTATTCAGCCGATATTTGGGGTGGTATTATCGTCCGAGGAAGTCCAATAACAGCTAAGAACCCTTGCCAAAGTGTTGTTATTTCAGGAGGGAATACATCAAAAGTTTTTGATATTTTTCTCACGAGAGGCCAGAAATCTCTGTGATATAGGGAAATTCCCTGTGATTTAGAGGAAAACAAGAATCTTTAGTAAATTACAAGAGGTCTGTATATTTTTCATAAATCAGGACCCAAGTTCCACACACTATAGCCATAAGAATGTTATACTTGTGAATCAAAGTAGCAACTAGTCAGTACAGAGATGAATATCACAGACATTTCCCTTCCCATAGTGGCTAGTAGTGGGGTTTGAGAAAGGTAGGAGTGGTATGGGAATCCTTGTGAATTTTGTTTTTGACAAGACTCCAAGGCTGCCGATATCCAGAATCACAGGCGTTTTAGACCCATTTTTCACGTAGTGGGAGTTGGCCTATTAGTGATTATGAGGTTAAGAAAGAAACATCAATTATCCCATCAATATACTGCTGATATCAATAATTCCCTAGAGAGCCTATACATATTGTGTCATACATGTAAATGGTGTGGGGTTAATCAGTATGTACGGTGTTACACCCTGGGTGTTACATCTATGGTTATGCAGATGTACATGATTTTCATTCCCGCGTTGCGCTGCCTATCTTTATAGACTATATCTCTATAGATTTCTCTCTGTAGTTTAATATTGCTTGACGACCCATCAATGTAGGATGTAGGCCGGCTGTTTCAATTCATGCATCATATAGAGGGAATCTAATGGGTTTGTTATATACGCTGTAGTATGCTCCAGGTGACAGTACTATTGTAAAATTGAATTATTATTCATTTCATCTGTCACTCTTGGGTTATATAATGTTACAGTGTCCATTTAATTCATGATTTCACATGATAAGACATACAAATAATGTCAACAATAAAGGACTAAGTAGGTAAATCCTATGGTGTTACTACTTATAAATGCACCATACTAAAGGGGCTGGTGCCCTGCCACCCATTTTGTGACTTTCAAGCATTGATCACCCATATTTTGTTATCCTCAAAATCAACCAGAAAGCTGCCTTTGACTGTATGAAAGTCTAGTTGTTGGCCCGATAATTTTGGCTCCCAATTCTCACTAGATTTATTCTGTAATGACAGAAAAAGTCGGGTCACAATCTGATGACGTTGGAGATGCATTTCTGACGATAACCAATGAATTTTATTAGGTCTCCCCCCAGAGACGACTCTTGGCAGATGGTGTCCGAGTTTGGCCAAATTATCTCCGATGGTCCAAAATTGTCGCCGATGCATCAGAAACGCATCGTTGATGCACTTTTGGCCGAAAAAAAACAACATGGTCATATGCTAGAAATGTAGTACTGGAAACATAAACGTTTCCAGTACAGTTTATGGATATCACTGTTTAGCACTTTTGTTTATAGTCATAGTCCACAGAGCTTCTATCGGCCGATCATAGGGCAGATGATGCATGATCGGCAGACAAAGGGGGTAGAAACTATCCTGTGGACTTTGAAATGTGACAGTTGCTTGCAGATACTGATTATCTGACTAAAAATAATCCGACAAAAATGGCTGATAATTCAAGGAGAGATAATATCAAATTATTTGATATTTTCAGATGTAAACTGCCGACAATAAATTAAGAAATTCCCAACAAAACATCCCCGATTTTGATTATCTATCCCCTTTGTCGGCCTGTGTCTGTGGACTATGGGTATTACTATATATCCCCCAAATTTCAAAATAAAGGTCGTACAATCACTGCCGGCAGAATTAAAGAACCCCAAGGGTTTGGTAACCTGAAATACATCAGTCGTTTTGGTTGGCCTAGTATAAAAGACATATTGAAGGTCTTGTGCGATAGTTCTATATATATATATATATATTGTAGCGTTTTCCGACTCTATGGTTAATAAAGAATTACACAACTCCGACAGCTTGACTTCAGTGTCTTTTATTTCTTGGCAGTCCTCGCCACACCATCTAAGTCTTATATCGTGTATATATTAATCCGGAGATAAGCCTTTTAGAGTTCTGCTCCTCTCTGTCTGCAACTCGGAACTAACTAATCGGAGTAACAACTCCCTTATTTATACATAGGCAGATACTCCGACCCCGGCCTGCTTTACGGCAGGCCAGCGTCGGAGGATCTCCTCCGCCGACTACTATTGCCGACGTAACCGCGTTACTTCAGGACCGCTGGCCTCGCCGCCCCCACACCAGGATGGTTTCGGCTCCGCCAACGGCCCCTCCGTCTCCGCCACACTCTCCCCAACTAATCTATAGCCTTACCGGGAGAAAGAGTGTGATATTACCCTCCTGCCACGCCATGGCCCCTGGGCGTTTAAGTAAATAGCTACACATAACACAGTAAATCCTACTTAAACCTCCTCTGTAGGCGGCATTAACTACTAAGTAAACCGAATCCGCCGTCCCCTATGCGGAGTATAACCATAGCAACAACTTTTATACAATAATACGACGTCATTTCGTCTGGATCCGGCAGACATCCTCCGCCCGTTCGCCTCCCCCTTCTCCGCCACCCTCCGGATCGCCTCAGGATGTCTTGTCGCCGCCCTCATTGGTTCCAGCCTTGGTCGTCCGCGCCGCCAACGTCTTCGGCCACCGCTGTCCGCAGTGGCTGCAGCATCCCTTCTGATCACGGCCATAACGGGTCCGGGTAACATGGACCAGTTCAATATCTCCATTGGGGAGAGTGTGAATGGAGGAAGATTGCAGTCCCCCGGGTATAACCCTCATCTCAGGTCCTAGGGTCCGAGGCTGCCCCAGTCGTCTAGAGTGTTCCTTGAGGGCCTCCGGCCCGGTAAAATCCGAATACCATGGCATAGCCCCATCCTCCTCCGCCTCCTCGTCCCTATTGTCACCCGCTTTATCTCCTTGTTGATCTAGCGGCAGGCGGTGCACCTCCTCTACCCCCGCCAACCCCTCAGTGCTGGCGATTCCCCCTTCCCCCATATCTCCTATAGGTAATCCGGTTATTACAATCACTCGGTCTGTCTCAGTGTTGGGTAGGGGCTCCGGATCCCCAGGCCCTCCGACCACCGTCTCGACCCCCTCCGGCACCATCACCATGGTCTCCACCCGTCCACTCTCCTCCCCCACTTCTACTTGATGCAAGAATTCCCCCTTGGGCGAGCAAAGGACTAACCCGTCCAACCCCACAGTCACGGTTCGGGGGTACCTATCCAACTTGGGTAGAGCAAATAAGGTCCCCGGCTCTACGAGGGGGGTCTTCAGTACCTTCTTCTCCGCCTGTCCTTTCTCCTTCACCGGTGTCCCTACGGAACACGATTGAAATTTACTCATTAATTGGGCGGTACCCTCATCCATGGATCGGTTTTGTATGGCCTCTTCCTCCGCCTCTTTTAACACTCCCTCCAGGCTCAACTTCCTTGTAGACTTTCCCACCCCTTTTCCTTTAGGGCTTTTACTTTTAGTTTCCCTCTCTTTCCTCAGTCTTTCTTTCTCCGCCTCTTTGGCCTTCCTCTCCTCCTCCTCCTTTCTCCGCTGTTCCTCCTCCGCCTTCCGGCGCTCCTCAGCCTCTCTGGCCTTCCTCTCCGCCTCCTCTCTCTCTTTCCGTTTAATTTCTCTTTTCTTCTTTCGCTCCTCCTCCTTGGCATCGCTGAGTACGGCCAGGAACTGGGCTTTCAGTTTAGGGCAGGATTGTACGTATGCCGGGATGGCCACCTCCTCCGACTCCTCGCTGGTTTCATCCTCCCCTTCCACCTCCCCCGCCTCACCCTTCTCCGGCAACTCAGGCGTCACGATTGTAACTGTCTTCAGGATGGGTTTCGGTTTGCTAGGGGAAGGTTTACTCATATCCTCAATGTCTTGGGACTGGCACCAGAGAGGGTGGGTTTGGGCTTGTTGACTAGTTCGTAAGGGGGCTGCTTCTCGGGGCTAGAGTCCAGCCCATTTCCCCCTAGTCCCAAGCTCTCTCCGTCCTCCCCACTCGTGGCGGAGATGTCCTCGTAGGCAGCCGACTTGATGGAGGTCCGGGAGGTCGGAGTGTCCTTCTTGGTTTCCTCGTACTCCGCCTCCAGGGCTCTCACATTGACTTCCCCTAGAGGCACCTCCTGTTGCATTCGTAACAGAGTCTTGGTGGGGGTCTCCCCCGCCTGTCCATATCTCTCTACCAGTAATCCTATGACGAACTTCAGTTTCCCCGCCATTTCCTCGTCTATTTCCACCTCCCCCCCGCTCAGTAGAGGTGTCAGGTCGGGTATCCCCGTGGCCAGTGGCGGGGTGGAGGGTCCCGCTTCCTCCTCCGCCTGCCGCTCCTTACCCCGTGGGGATTGTCTCTTCCTCTTTTCCGGCGATTCCTCCCCCCCCTCCGGCTCGAAGGCCCTCTTGACCCCCTTCCCTGACATACTCCGGGTGGACCTGACGGAGAGACAACTCTGGGGTGTGCTGGTCCCCTCCACGCTGAATCCCAGCAATTGCTCCAAGTATTTGGAGGCGACAGCAGCCTCCGTCTCCTCCTCCAACGTTATTCCCGGCGACGCCATGCCGCTGAATGTAGATCCACTGGGGCTGTCCCCCGCACCCCCTCCACCCGCCGAGGTGCCCTGCTGCGGCGGGGGGACCACGGGCTTGGAGGCGGCGTTTACCGGCTTCTTTTTCTTGGCCACCGCACTCCCCCTTTTCCTCTTTGTGGTGGTGAGCCTGACAGCTTCCTCCGGGCTAGCTGGGGCGGCCACGAGGCTACTGTCCGCCGAGGATCCTCCCGCCTCCGTTGCCCGGCCCACCGGTAGCATCCTGCACTCCTCCGGCGGCTGCCAGTCCTCCAGCTCGGGGTGGATACGCGTGATGTGTCGCCGGAGATCATCCACCCGGATCTTGGCTACCATGTACTCACTTAGGGCACTGGTAGCCCTCTTGCATCTCGTCGTGAGTGCGGAGATGGCGGTTCATCCCATCGGATCTCATGAAGTACCACTGCTTGGAGTCCCCCCTTTTCCGGCAGATCTCGCACCGATACTTCGGCAGCTCCACCCCGTCCACCCACTCCGTGGGGACCGGCTTCTGGTCTCTGTTTTTGAAGACAGGCATTACTAGTTGTGGCGTTGTCCATAGGCTAACAGGAATTGAAGGGTGAGGCGGATAGCGCTCCCTTATATTCCCCCCGGTGGTCACACCCCCTCCTCCTACTCCTCCAATCACCGTCCCCTGGGTCAGGCCACCCTCCGTCACCACGCCGTGGGAAACCCCCGATTGCATCATAGCCTTACTCCGCACACCGTTGTCGCCAGTGGCGCCTCCACTCTCACGTGCCTGCTGTGAGCCGTGGGAACGTGATCCGCGGTCAGCCGAGGACCTCCGCCTATGATAGCTCCCACTCCGACTCTGGCTCTCCAAGTCCCTCCTCCCATGTCTGGCTGCCTCCGTCCGGGCAGACACTCCATCCCTTCTGTGGCCGGCTAGAGGAGGAGTGGCCGGAGGATCTTTCTCTCTCCCTCCTCCTCCGCCGACTCTCCCTGTGTCTTGAGCATGTGGAGCCCTCCCGGGAGTGGCTGGACACTGTAGAAGACACTTTCTTTGACCCTCCACCAGCATTTTTACCCCGACTCGATTCACCCTCGGGCCCTGTCCCTCTTAGAACCACCAACCGCGTGTCCTCTCCGGCCTGCATTGTAGACCGACCGTTAACGGTCCTTCCCCCGCCTTTTATTGGGGAGAACTTGTTATGAGGGTTGCTTAGTGACTCCCGCCTCTCCGGCCCTACTCCGCTAGGCGGCGCTCCGGCCGCCGGCCGGCCTCACCGCCCGCCGTCGAGGAATTTGGAGCCTGGCCTCCCGACCTCCCCTTCGTCATGGCTGTTCTGCAGCGTCCAACCCTCCTGGCTTCCCTCTCTTCGTTTTCATGGTTGTTGTAGATGGCTTCCTCGATCATTTTGTAAATAAACCATCTTTCCCTATGCTTCTCCCTGATTCTCCTCCGGCCAGGATCCGCCGCCCTCCTTAATCTTTCTGCCCTGATTTCCTCGTTTTGGCCATGGTTCCGCCTTCTGCGGGCCAACTCACTCTCATCACTCTTCATCCGACTCGCCCATCTCGGGGAGGGACCATTCCTCATAGGGAGGGTCCTCCTCTGGTTCTACCCCCCTCCAATGTGACATTTCGGCTTCTTTCTTCAACCTTTTTTCATTTTCCAGCCATACATCGCACCAGTCGCGGCCTTCTTGACTCATCTTGCTTTTGCAGCTCCTCCACTCCGCCCCAAGGTAAGTATCCAGTTGAGGCGCCAGTCTGACGGCCCGGGCTACGTTGGTTCCTGCAGGCTTCGGTGCACTCCTCCGCAGACCTTCTTTCCGATTTCCTTTATCCGCTGCCCCTCCCTTACTGGTTTCAGTTATTTGATGTCTCTTTTTCTCTTTGCAGGTCAGCAGTTTCGCCTCCCGGTCAGCTCCAGTCCCCGGGGTCACCTGAACCAGCCGGATGGTGCCCCCTCCGGATCCTCCTTCCTCCTCGTCTGAATTGTCAGAAGATAGGGGCTCGGCCTCCCTTGTTTCATCCTCCCTGGGAACATCCTCCGCCGTGGCCCGCGCCGGGGCCAGTTTTAGGGCATCGTAATGGACTACCCTGGTAGTTTTACCCTTTTTAATTTTATACACCGCCTCCCCTAAGCGCCCCACTATCTCCCATGGGCCTGTCCAATAGCTCTGGAGTTTAGGTGTCAGTCCCCTCTTCCGGAGAGGGTGGTAGTAGAAGACCCTGCCCCCGACAGGGAATTCGCCTGCCGAGGCTCTTGCATCATAGTTCCTCTGTTGCCTGCAGAGGGACCTTCCGAGGGCCTCCCTAGCGACGGAGTATGCTTTTGCCATGGTGGTTTGTAATTCGGCCACATAACCGACTCCTCCCCCTACATTGGGCTCCAGCGGGCAAACCAAATCCAGGGGGATGACCGTTTCCCGCCCCAACATCAGAAGATTGGGGGACAATCCCGTGGAGGCGTGTGCGGAGGAGCGATACGCCGCCATTACAAATGGCAGCCGCCGGTCCCAGTCCCGTTGGTCCTCCGCCATCACAGTCGCCAGCAGCATTTCAATTGTTCTGTTGGCCTGCTCCACCATCCCATCGCTTTGGGGCCTAAAGGAACAGGTTCTGGTCTGCCTGACTTCCAGTAAGGCCACCATTTCCCTGAATAGTCCCGACTGGAAGTTCTTGCCCTGATCTGTGTGCACCTCCGCCGGGGCTCCAAATCTACAGATGAACTCCTCCACCACAGCCCTGGCCACCGTGGGTGCCTCCTGGTTGGGTAAAGCGTACGCTACCGTCCATTTAGTGAAGTAGTCCGCCGCCACCAAAATATATTGGTTCCCGGCGGAGGACAAGGGCAATGGACCCATCACGTCTAGAGCTATCCTCTGTAGGGGTAGTCCAGCACCCACATGTCCCATTGGTGCCCGGTGCGGAGGTGGAGCCGCCTTCCTCCGGACACAGGGTTCACAGCTGGCGCACCACAGGGTCACCTCCCTCCTGAAGTCAGGCCAGTAGTAACCTGTCTGGAGGCGCCGGATGGTTTTATTGCGGCCCAGATGCCCCGCCAAGGGTTCTCCGTGGACCTCCCTGAGCACATCATTCCTGCTCAGGGTGGGTACAGCAATTTGGAAGCATCGTTCCCCCGCCGCACCTTCCCACCACCGGCCCAGTATCCGTTTTTCTATACTCATGCGCCCCAATTGGGCATGCCAGGCTCTCAGCTCATAGCCCCAGGTCCTTCTTTCCTCCTCTGTGGTGGTCGCCTCCCCGTTCACCCATGCTCTGACCCGAGTCAGCACAGTGTCCTCCGCTTGGAGTGTGCCCCACTCTCTCCCTGCCGGCGGAGTGGAGTCCCCCGCCGCCGGAGGCGCCCCCCGAACCATCTCCTGGCGTTGAGACCTTGTAAAAACCCGGCAATGCAGCAGCTCCTCCTCATCCTCTCGTCCACATTGCTTGCAGGGCTTCCTGGACAGCCCATCCGCATTCCCATGTAGTTTCCCCGGCCTATGCTGCACCACTATGTCGTAAGTAGCCATCGAGCCAGCTGGCCCTCCGGCTCCTTGAACTCCAACAGCCACCGCAGGGAGGCATGATCTGTTCGGACTACCACCCTCCTCCCTATTAGGTAATGCTTGAATTTCCTGAGGCCAAAGACTATAGCCAGCAGCTCCCTCCTTGTAACGCAATAGTTACGCTCCGGCCTGCTGAGAGTGCGGCTGCCATAGGCTAGGATCCTCTCTACCCCCGTCTGCTCCTGGGACAGTACCACTCCGAGGCCTGTGTCACTGGCGTCGGTGTCTAAGGTAAGCTGTCCCTCCGCCTGGGGGAAAGCTAGGATAGGGGCCTCGGTTAATCTCCTTTTTAGGTCTTGGAATGAGGCCTCGCATTCCTCTGACCACCGGAACGTCCTCCCTTTCTCGGCCAGCACGCTCAGTGGTTTAGCCCTCGTAGAGAATTCAGGAACGAAGGTCCTGTAGTAGCCGGCTAGCCCCAGAAAACTCTGGACCTCCGTCACCGTGGTCGGAGTGGGCCACGACTGCAGCGCCTCTATCTTTTCCGGATCTGTCTCTACTCCCGCCTCACTCACTTGGTGGCCCAGGAATAACACTCTGCGGCGAGCCAACTGGCATTTGGAGGGCTTGATTTTAAGCCCAGCATCCTCCAGCCTTTGAAGTACCTCCCCAAGCCGCTCAATATGTTCCTCGAAGGTGGCGGAGAATACGACTATGTCGTCTAGATAGACCAAACAAGTTTTCCACTGTAGTCCCCTCATGGCCACTTCCATCACCCTCTCGAAGGTGCCTGGCGCATTGCACAAACCGAAGGGCATTCTCCGGAATTGGAACAGCCCCCGGTGTGTCGTGAATGCTGTCTTCTCTTTATCCCCCTCCTCTATATCCAACTGCCAGTAGCCGCTGGCCAGATCCACTGACGAAAACCAAGCGGCCCCCGCCATGGTATCAAGACAATCTTCCACTCTAGGCAGGGGATAAGCATCCTTCACGGTGGCGGCGTTGAGCCTCCGGTAGTCCACACAGAAGCGAGTGGTACCATCTTTTTTCCTTACTAGGACCACCGGAGAACCCCACGGGCTAGTGGATGGCTCAATCACTCCGGCTTCCAACATCTTCTCCACCTCCTCTTCTACCGCCTCTCGTCTATGGGGTGCCAATCGCCTCGGCGGTTGTTTGATAGGTGGATGTACCCCCGTATCAATCCTATGCTTGGCCAATTGAGTGTGCCCTTTGTCGCCCTTATGCCTCTGAAATGCCCCCAGGTGTTTCCTTCTAAGCCGTGCAAGCTCCTTTCTACGGTGAGCCTCCGTCCCGCTCACTAGCCCGTCCACCTAACGCTTTAGTTCCTCCGGCTCACCTCTCTCCACCATCCGGCACCATCCCTCTCCGGCCACTGTCTCGCCTCCGCCTCTGCACTCCACTCCCCTAGGGTCATGTCTCTATATATCACCACTGGCTCAGGACCGGGATTGAGCACCCTGACCCAAGTTGCCCTCCCCTCGGGGCATACCAGCCCCCACCCCACCAGGAAGCTCGGTTCACCCTTGTGTCCGGCCATCCCTTCAATCATCCCGTCGTCCCCCTGTTGCCAGGGTCCGGCTAGAGTTCCCTCTAGCATGGCCTCCTGTCCGGATCCCAGCACCGCCGCTCGGGTGCTGACGATTCGGCACACAGAATCCTCCTCTGTCCACACTAGGCGCCCTTTTGCTACATCGACCATTAGTTTGTTGGTGCGGAGGAACTCCGCCCCCAGGATTCCCTCTGTCCCGGTGTCGCTGACTACGAAACGCACATTGATAGTACGCCTCCCGATTTCCAGCTCTGTGTACACTTCCCCTTTTATGTCCATAGGCCGCCCATCGACTGAGTAGATCTTCTCCGCCGTTTCTCCCAGGCGTTCCCGTCCGCCCCACCTGCTCCACCATCCTTCGGAGACCAGATTAAGCGACGCACCAGTGTCCACCAGCAATTGGATGGGGGCCCCTGCCAGCCGACCCTCTACTATCAATCCTCCTCCGCCCCTCTCTCAGCGGCCCTGTATCACATTGATAGGCCCACTTCCCTCGACCTGTACTTGGCCTTTAGTATAGGTCGATTCTAGTTTCCCGCCGCCGGAGTAGCCTGTTCGCTCACCGGCCTGGATGCCTCCTTGGCCTTGATATTTGGGCATTCTCGCTTGAAATGGCCTTCCTGTCCGCATCCGAAACAAGCACCATTGCTTGGCTTTTTCTTCCTCCCCAACACCGCCGGATCATCCAGCCTTTGAACTAACCGCTCCATCAACTCCGCCATTTTGCTCATTTCCTCCTTGTTGGACTTGAGGTGTTCATTTACTGACGCATCTGCCGCCCGCACTTTGTGGATATTCTCCTGCTCCACTTGTAAGTACGCCTCCGCTCCCACTGCCGTCAATACTGTGGATTGTAAATCTTTCGGTGTTGACTGATACACCCACTGCCTGAGTGGATTGTCGAGGCACAATAGGAATCTATCGAGAGCTAAGGTGTCTGTCGTCCGGGCGTCCGCCTCCGGGTATGCTAACTTAATGTACTTTTTCAGTTCTTCCTGTAACTCTTGCAGTCCCTCTCTCTTTCGCCAGACCCTAGTGCAGAGGAACGCTTTGTAGATCTCTTCCTGATTAGTAGGCTCAAACCTTTCCACGAGTGCCCTTCTTAACTCCTCATACCCCTCCGGCGTGGCTGGTTTCCTTCCCGTCAACAATCTCCGGGCTGCCCCCGACAGACTTAGGCCTAGGAACATACCCACCTCCTCCGGCTTCCATCCATTTACTTTGACGCACAGGTCGAAGTGGTTGAGGTAGTCAGATAGGTCTGTGGTGCCATCATATTTAGCGGGTTTCACCACTGGCTTACCCTTTGCCTCCTTCTCCCCATCGGCACCTCCTCTCCAGCCGTCCTCCGGACGACCCATAACTCCTCTACCCTGCCGGAGATCTCCACCTTCCCCTACTTCGTCCTTATCCGCCTCCTCCGCACATCTCCCGGTTTCGGGGCGAACCTCGGCCGGTGCCCGCTTGCTCCCCTTCCTTGGGTTATTCATCTCCGCCTGCTCCTCCGGCCACCAAAGCACCTTTCCGCCATCGTCCCTTCCCGGGTTGAACCCCAGCCAGGCATTTGCTTCACCCATTTTTCCTTTAGGGTGCCTCAGCCTCCAGGCCGCCGGTTTCTCCTCCCTCTCCCATGGCCACAGGTAGGGCTCCCTTTCTTTAGCGTGTGGTTCCTCATATCCCGTGTCCGGTACCTCCTCCCGGGATGCTCTATCGGCGGGTTCTGCTTGTCTCTCCGGATTCATCTCTTCCGGCCTCACCACCCCTCTCTGCCGTAGCGTCACTTCCTTGTCCACCACTTCCAGCAAAACCCCTTTTTCCCGCTTAATCTCCTCCGTATCCCTCTTCTCCACAGGTAAGTTTATCGTTTCTGAAGCCTCCGCCATCTTCTTTTTCTCGTGGGTCTTCAAACACCGCTGTCACCAATGTAGCGTTTTCCGACTCTATGGTTAATAAAGAATTACACAACTCCGACAGCTTGACTTCAGTGTCTTTTATTTCCTGGCAGTCCTCGCCACACCATCTAAGTCTTATATCGTGTATATATTAATCCGGAAATAAGCCTTTTAGAGTTCTGCTCCTCTCTGTCTGCAACTTGGAACTAACTAATCGGAGTAACAACTCCCTTATTTATACATAGGCAGATACTCCGACCCCGGCCTGCTTTACGGCAGGCCAGCGTCGGAGGATCTCCTCCGCCGACTACTATTGCCGACGTAACCGCGTTACTTCAGGACCGCTGGCCTCGCCGCCCCCACACCAGGATGGTTTCGGCTCCGCCAACGGCCCCTCCGTCTCCACCACTATATATATATATATATATATATATATATATATATATATATATATATATATATATATAGATATACATAACTCACATCTGCATGCATATAGATACTACATGTATTTAGTATCAAATATTGCTTTAAATTCTACTCACGGTAGAACGCAGTGGAGAACCTTGCAACCATTGGCATATATATTGGGCTGACATGCAAAGTTTTCATCAGTTCTGACATGCATTTGTCTCTACGGCATAAGACTAGGGTTATCTGGGGGCACAGTCGTGGTCGTTAGCTATCTACGAAGGACGAGAGAAGCTTGCGTGTTATCATGTGGATGGGAAAGGGTAATTCGGTAAATGTCAACATGTAGACCCTGTTCACATGGATATTGTTGAGCCAGATTTAAACTAAGGGCAACATAATGCAGATGGGAGTAAAACCTATTTAGATACAGGAAGAGCAAAGTGGCCACCGCATCTATATCACGCTGTTATACATACATTGGATGTACCCAGTAGGCCCTACTATTGATATCCATATCATGGGCACGTGACCCAACATGTCATGCTGTTATACATACATTGGATGTACCCAGTAGGCCCTACTATTGATATCCATATCATGAGCATGTGACCCAACATGTCATGCTGTTACAGAGGCGTAGGAAGCAAATCTTCATTGGGGGGGCCCGGCGAGGGCACCGTCGTGACCACCTTGAATTGTCGGCTGATGCGTGATGGCGTCTATATAATGCATATATAGAATTCATATAGAAAAGTAACTTTTGGAAAATTTTGGATCTGACTTTAGGCTCAGACCCCCATTTTCCCTATGACATCACCATAATAATCTAAATGTAAAGTTTTGGCTTCTTTTCCATTGTCTTTATGAGTTCTTGGAAAATATTGGGGGGGGGGCCAGACATACTCAGGCCCCACCCCCTTCATGATTGGGGGGCCCAGGCCCCCCTGGCCCCCCCTTTTCCTACGCCCCTGTGTTATACATACATTGGATGTACCCAGTAGGCCCTACTATTGATATCCATATCATGGGCACGTGACCCAACATGTCATGCTGTTATACATACATTGGATTTACCCAGTAGGCCCTACTATTGATATCCATATCATGGGCACGTGACCCAACATGTCATGCAACTGCATGAGTAAGCACAGCTAAAAATAATTTACTTATCCAAGTAAATAAACTTGATATAAGAAATCTTTTCTAGTTATGAGGAAAATTCTGGTTATAAGATTCATCAGTCATCTTGTCTTCAAGAAAAATCAAGTTTAGAACAAATCTTGAATTGCCTTCTTGATTTAAGTTTTCGAGATTATTTTTCTTAAGAAAATTTCCCAAAATTGGTAGTTTTGTCCACCAGGTAACATTATTTATCTTATATCTTAAAACAAGAAAGCCTTATTTCTTGATATGAGATTTATTAAACTAGAAGTGTTTTCTTACATCTAGAAAAGGGTAGAACTACGATCTTTTTAGAAATTGGCCAAGGAATATTATCTAACATGCCAAGTAAAATTCATTTTCTTAATATGAGGAAATTACATAGTCTGCCACTAGGTGCCACCACTACCTGTTATGGTGAATTATTTGCAATAAAAAGTACAACTTCCTAGCTTAAACTTGGTCCTAGCACATTAGATGTGGTAAAATAAAGTGAAAACTGAAGGAAACTTATTTGAAATTAATTTAGTATCAGGCTCATTGGTCTGACAGTTGATTGAGGAGAATTCAAGGCACAAAGGAAGCTAAACACCTTTTGCGTAGATAATATGATAATGTAAGGGCCGGATGTGCGACAGCCTATCATTAAGTCAAACACTTTGAATAAAGGTCTTATTCACTTACGAAAATGTGGCTTAAAGAGCTGCATGTAATCTGATGAACCTCTGTTACTGAGGTAGCCTATACTGATAACCTTCTATTCAATCTAAAACATTCCCATAATAGACACTTTACAAACAAGGAAATGAGAAAATATAGCTTATTTCAAGAAAGAGTATGAGTAAGTTTATCTTGAAATAATCCTCTTCCATGAGAATTATTTACTTTCTTTAAGAAATATTCTAGAAAATTGAATCCTGATTTGAGAATAAATTACTTGATTTAAGAATTTATTTCTTAAGATTATATTTCTTAATTCAAGTAAACTGGACATACCAAGATTTCAAGTAAAATTTTGTTACCTGGCGGACAAACTTGTTTTAAGTTAATTTTACTTAAAATGAGAAATAATTTCTTAAAATAAGAAAGTTATTTTTGGCTGTGAGACATTACGGATATGGCGAAAATTGTCCTCGGGGCCTTTGGCCTTCTGTGCCTACCTGGCTGAATGGAATGGTTATATGATTATCCTCTTCCATTGAGTTGAATATAATACAACCACAATTGATGCAATAATCTATAACATAGGCAGTGCATACACCTGGATCTGTATAAGTTTATATCACGGCAAATTCTCTACATCAGCTATATATATATGAATGGCATGAGGGGCGAGCACCGTGGATTGAGGAGCCAGGTCCTGATGGGATTCTGGTGGTGTAAATCCATCACGCCCAATATAAGGGGATTAGGGGAAGATGATCAGGATAGGATTATGGCCAATTCGCCCACTCCTGGTCGGCATTATCCTTGACATAGAGGGTGAGCATTACACAAGGCGATCTTTGACGTTTGCTGAATGTGACGTCAATAATGCAGCAACTCGGCCTCCCGTCTCAAGATAAGCCTCGGTGTAATATAAAGCCGCATTTCTTTTTCAGTTTGGTTTTATCGTAAGCTTTGGCTCCACTGCGCGATTTTCTGGTACATTCTCATAAATGTTGGCTTTGACAATGCTTAAGATAAAGGCTGTTGACATTATTAGAATGTAAACATGAGATTCCAGCAGTCACTTGTTCCAAGTGTATTTGTTGATAGAAAGCCACTGTTTATTTTCTTATGGGCTGCACTCTGTATACCAATAAAGAGTTTCAAGATATTTTTGAGATTATCATTCAAAACATGAGGGAAGTTATCCTGATATCTGAATAAAGCACTAATTGTGTACAATATCCTGACCAAATTTCTGTGGATATCCATTGATAGTTTTTTAAAACATGAATTATTTCTGTTTGAAAATAACATTCAGTGAAAATACACTTTTATCATGGTCAACAACCCTTGGAATCGTATGCCATTCCTCAAAATATCTAACAGGTTTAATTCTTAGATCAGAAGCGATCTTCTCTTCCACTAAAGTGATCAGGCAAGAAGTGTCTACATCCCCAGGGGAAGAATATTTACATCCCCAGGTAAACAAATGCAGACCCAGATCAACAAATACCTCTCTCAACATTTGATTTCTGCTTTGAATCAATAACAAACTACGATGTACTCTTGAGTATTTGTTTGTGTCCCCTTTTGTGAAAATAGCTGCGATTCTCTGCAATGATCCCGTAGTGGTCCCTTCACTTTTGCCCGATTCAGGGGAGAGCTAGGAAAATTGCCACCCTTTATGGGGGTATTACACCCAAATTGATGATATTGCCGGCCCGATTAGGGTTTTGCTTTATCCCTGATAGATGAGGCTCCACTACGCGATTTTTGCAGAGAATCGCAGCAATGCTCAGAAAATGGGAGACAGACATGGGTAAAAGAGTAGTATTTGTTACCATTACAAGGTAGAATGTGTAAGTTGAGGGAGCTATTTGTTTATCTGGGGATGTGATTGTGTGCAATCTCAAGCATGCTTGTGTTGTCAAAGAGATGTTTTTGTTTACTAAATCAAGCTGATGTTATGTAAACATTGCAGACATTCACATTGGGGAGCCTCTGCAACTCAATATCAGACAGGTTTGATTTTTACAGTACAAGACCCTGCGATCTGTGTGACTGCTGTGTTGTTATTTATATTTTGCTGTGTTGATGTTTATATATTAAACTCCCACCCAATCACAGAGTCTATGCAGGTGCAGGTTACTTTGCAAATGTGGCACACAAGGAGAGAGATCACCCATGAAATGACCCCTGAAATCTCATGTTTACATTTTTGAATCTCATGTTTACAATATAGGAATGTCAACACCCTATAGCTTAGGCACTATAGGGATAGCAGTTAGGGAGTGGTCATTATTTATCAACAGGGGGGGGGTGGTGGGTTTGAGGGGGGGCGTAAAATTTCCAGACCCCTCCCGAGGGGGGCTAAAAAAATTTGACCCCTCTTGAGGGGGGGCTAAAAAAATTCACCCTCTTTTTAGCAAACTATAGATCAAAGAGGGGCGCGAAAACTCTCCGCGCCTCCGGCGCGGGGGGGCACAAAAAATTTTGACTACCTTCAAGGGGGGGGCGTAAAAAATTTCTGCACGTCCGCGCGAAAACCCACCACCCCCCTGTTGATAAATAATGACCACTCCCTTAGTGAGAATGTGCTAAAAAATCGCATCTGAGGGGATAGGGTGAAGAGACATAGACCCTTTTAAGTGGGCTAGGGAAGCCCTATGTTCTTGTGGTGTAATTTCCACATTTCGATTAAGGAATCCACTTATAAATCATCGGCTATTCCGTATAGTGTCAGTAAATTACATAAAGCACTAATAAGAGGGCGTGGGGAGGCCTGATAAGCCATAAGGGTCTGCACCCAGCCCCCAAGAGTCAGCCTGGATGTGTATGGTATGCATTTATATGGGGTTGTCAATATAGATACACAGAAACGGATATCAAAGTTGGCCCTACACAACCAAGGAAAAATACAAATAGGTAAAATATCGTGTCGCTGCCTCTTTAAAACCTGTTGCGATTTTGGGGACGACCTCTAATATACAAACATGAGGGGGGGATAGATTACAAGGACACTGTTGCAAAACAAACTGGACTCAAAATGTGTATTACACAGACAAACTGTTGAGGTTTTAAGTAGACCCGAAAATCGCAACAGATTATTTTTAGAGCTCTTAGCCGCCAAGTGGGATTTGACCATCTAATACCTGTCTATTAGTCACATATATTACTAGGCCGATAATTTCCACATCGTGGTTTAAGGATCGATAGTTATCCACACGAGATGACCCCAGAGGGTTGAGGGATTGCAATGTCACAATAATCGTTTTGTCAATACTTTACGCCGACCATTTCAAAAAATGCTCACTGGGGAGAGGACCACCATCAGGATTAAGGCGGACCGATTCTTATTGACAGTATACTGGTTGTACTGCAGCTTACTGAGTGGATAGATGATCACCCTAAATTTGATAGAAAACATGATTATGAGCAAACTCAAAACGAGGTTTTATAAGGCCTAAAAAATAATGTTGTGTTCAGGTAACGTTACCTACCCTAATTTTTTGGCCCTACCCTAACTTTTTATGGGCATTTTGGGGGGAAATCCGATATTTTGGAACTTATCGAGACATGGAAGTTTTTTTTTCATGATCTTGCATATCTAATTTGTGTCACATAGGGCAAGAATTTTACAACCGGCCTAAAAAAAAAATCTCCAAAAAAAAAAAAAAATCCTACCTACCTCCCTAATTTTTTCGACCTCATTACCTAGACAAAACAATGTTTTTAGGCCTAACAACCCAATTTGTACTAAACCTCCTCTAGATGTATATGCATCTATAAGGCTGGCATTTGCAAGTGAACTTGGTTTAGAACGGGATTATATATATCTGCAGTGTGAACCAGAAGAAGAGGATCAGGAGATGCTAATTACATATAATTCTAGACGGGTGAATACGATGCGTACACTCTCATTCCCTTTAGTTATACAGGAGGCGGTTCTTGCTGCTGGAGGAATGCTCCTCATCAGATAGCCACTATACTGCAGGGGTGGGCAGCTGTCGCAATGTCGCAAAAAATGTGCGACAGAGAACTTGGAAAATGCTACAGTGACATGGGGCACAATCGCAGCTTTCTAAATCTGAAAGAACTTTCTAAATATTCCAATTAGATCCAGAGTTATGCCCTTCTTAATAGATTTGTTTGATATCTTTATTCCTTGAATTGTCTTGAAGAAATACATTCCATAGTCCCCCCCCCTCCCCTAGAACATACCAATTTGATCTAAATCTTAAAGGGGCCCTGGCACCGCAAAGTACAACATGGGTACCGACCCAAAAATCGTTGGTAAACTTGCAGCAACCAGTGGAGCACCTTGATTGGTCAATGGGTGGTCACGTGACCTTTTAATGCGGGCATGCATTCGCCATGCCAGGGCCCCTTTAAATGTGGAATTTGGCAATCTACTTGGGGCATTCTGCCTCCAAATAACCTAGATCATACCCATTTCAAAGGCAATATATAAAAATCTTCTTGGACCAAGCTCCATTCAAATCCTCTAAATCTCATCTATTTCAAAGTTAGAATTTAAAAACTTTCTTGGACACATTTATCACATAAATCTAAGAACACAGCAACTTAAAATTACTGAAAGGAATATATCCAAAAGCTTCTGTTACACTCATTTTAAATGCAAAAGATTTGAAAGCCTTTGCAGCAACTTGCCTCCTGAATCTCCCCCAAAAAATGTCAACGGAGGTCAAAATCAAAAATGCTTTTTGAGCCATATACTCTGCTTCAAATACATCCTTTTCTAAAACACCAATTCAGGAGAATCTGAAAGTTATTTTGAAGCATTTTTCCCCCAAAGCCACCATAACACACTCATTTTGAAGGTTGAATTTGAACATTTTCTTACAGCAGTTTACCACCTAGCTCCCATTAGAGCACAGCAATACTTTGAAGTAGAATCTGGAATTTTTCTGGGAGTAACTAGTCCCCCTAAATCCTCTAAAACACAGTGGCGGATCAAGGGGGTCTGGGGAAAATGTCTGAATTTATAAGACTATTAAAATTAGCCTCTTTGTTAGGGTCTAGAATGCACCAGAATGCACCATTTGATGTTGAGATTTCAATATTTTCTTCAGGGGGGCCCCGCACCATCCCCCAAAATTAGGCCTCATCACCAAATTTCGCCCCCTCTTTGCAAATTCCTGGATCCGCCCCTATTCCCCCCCCCTCCCCTGATCCCCTGGAAAGACCTTGCTACAATAATTTGTAGATCTGCTCCAGCACTTCGCTATATGCCCACCCCAGTATACTGGAGGCATGTGCAGTGAGTATGAAGTTATTGATTAGCTTCATTTGTCGGCGAAGCATTAGTAGCAACCAGGACATGAGAAGAGCTTGATTAGCAACAACAACATTCCTTTCGCTCGGCCAATTTTCCTAGCTTCAATGGGTCTTGCTGGGACGCTCCGCTTTTATCCACAGCCAGGCTGAGTGTTCTGCTGACCAATTTCCAAAGGCCTTTAGGACCTGACAAGCGGCAATTTGCACCACCAGCCCGACATGAGCTGATTAGTTCATGGGGATAGAAAAGAAAAGGTTTTACATTCGAAGAGGTATTGATATCCTGAGTACGAGGTATCACTCTAGGCAACACTAGCACGCAGCCTCATGGACTATTATGGAAGATTTGCAGGTATACTCCCCCAGTTCCAATGTGATGCGGGTCTAGTCTGACCTGGCTATGTGCTATACCAGAAGGTATACTTTCTTGATTGCTGCCTAAGATATGTCTATACGGGCAAACAGAACTGACTAAAGACGAATGTAGTTAAAACTATAATGTACTGAATAGTGTGTCAACTGCTATTTTATTGATGTCACAAAATACATTACAATATTGTTGAAGCTTTCTGGGTTTCACATTAGTAAGAAATACATTCATTCATTCATTGTTATGATACATTAGCGTTATAATATGATCTCTTCCCACATGTTATCATCATTTAGTTGGTACCTCGTATTTAGTTGGTACCTCGTAAAATGAGAATTTGCAAATAGAGTGATTACATTATAGCTCAAAAGGTGGTTTCTAAAATGTGACCTGTCCGATGGTGGCCTGCCTGTAATGGTGTTCACACCGAAAATCTATTGGTAAAAAGGTGCTATGTGCAGAGTACTTCAGGTCTTCGAATTTAGGACTTTTGGTCCTCAAATCGCTGGGGAGTACTGATTCCTAACTAAAGTGTTTACATTGAGGACCTAAAGACCTCAAGTTGATCATCTTTGATGAGGAAGCAAGGAGGGATCAATATGTTGGGTCTGGATAGCTAATTTGATTACTGTAAGTTCATATGCATCCCGCCTATAAGACGAACGTAGAGTTTTAGGTTTTGGTCAGGAAAAAAATCATAACTTTTTTTCTATTCAATGTTTTTTTTTTCAAAATCCAAAAAGCTATATTTAGCTAGGGTCCCCCCGAACTCACTACTCTCCCTATATGCTGTTATAAATGAATTAAAAGGAAGTGTAATATATCAAAAGAAGGGTTTTACACACAAAGGTTCACACACATAAAACGTGTCCATGCATACAAATAACCCATAACCTCCTTTGAATAACCTGAGTGAAATATGTTGATATGCAACCTATCCAGCATGCATATCAAATGCTATTGCAACATTTTTGATGTAGATAAGTACATTATGATTCAATACCAGGACCAAATAAACAGTTTCAAAAAACAGTATGAAATATAAATTATACTACATCATAGTAGCCCCCACCCCCCCCCCGGTGACAAAATAGAATGTCTCCGAAATGATGACCTCCATCTTCAAGTTGATGACCTCATATGGGCTCAAGTTTTCAGTGCAGGTAGCTGTCAGCCAATTGATACTTGAATAAAAGCCAACTCTCTCTGCTCAATTTTAGTAATTTTAAGGCGTCTGACAAGCCGTCATCATTAGAGGACATCCAGCTACACGTCCAAGTGTACTTAAGGTCGAATCCCACATGACAATTTTGGACTCAAATATCTCTGCGATTTTGTCCCTTGCATTCTTGGGGCCTTCCTGAGCCCCTATATCGCAAGGATAACTGCTTAATAGGTCTCAATTCACTGTTGGATTCGGTATAAGTTGAACAATCCTTGCGATCTAAGAGCCCAGGTAGACCCCAAAATCGCAAGGGACAAAATCGCAGAGATATTTGAGCCCTAGATCGCCATGTGGGATTCGACCTTTATGTTCGATACCGACGACCACAGCTTATTGTGGCCATGTGTGAAGGTAGGAGGCATGTCAAAATCTAATTAGCCAACTGCTGAGGTACAGGATCAATGGGTACTCGGCCGTGCTGGCTCGCTCTGAACACCAATCTTTAAATATAGATGTTTCTAAACAACTACCACAAACTACCTGAGATCCCAAATATTCGTCTACTAGACCCCCGACCAGACCCAAATGTAGTAGGGTAGGCAATGTTAAAACTGATTAGAGCAGTTCCTTGTGCCCTTTAAGGCCAAATCCCACAACGTGAAAATGGTCAGGAAATCATTGTGAAATAGGATATGTGGGTGCTTAGCCGATATTGGGGTGGTAATATCGTCTAGGGAAGACCTATAAAGGCTAAGAATCCCTGTCAAAGGGCTGGTATTTAAGGAGTATAGTACATCCAAAGTTTTTGATATTTTCTTCACAAAGGGCTTTACATCTCTGTGATAGACTCAAAATCCCTGTGATTTAGAGGAAAACAACAGTTTCTAGGGAATCAGAAGAGGTGTGTCTTTGATAAATCAGGAGCCAAGTTCCACATACTACAGTCATAATGGGGTTCTGCTTGTGATTTATGCAAGCTACATTTGTCTATGCTATGCAGGAGACCATTGCAAACCACAGAAAATAGTCAGAGACAACTGTGATTTTAATATCAAATACTCTATCTCTGTGAATCATTCTAGCAACTCATCTGTGCAGTAATGAAAATCACAGAGATTCCCCTGCTACTATCAGCTATAGTCAGATTTGGAGAGGTAAGAAGTGCAGTGAGTACCCTTGTGATTTAGGAAATTGGCAAGAGTCCAATGTTGCCGATATCCAGAATCACAGACATTTCAGAACCATTTTTCACGTAGTGGGATTTGGCCTTTACAGGCTATAAGGCCAAATCCCACTACCTGAAAAATGGGTCTGAAATGTCTGTGATTCTGGATATCGGCAACATTGGACTCTTGCCAATTTCCCTTCCCATAGTGGCTAGTAGTGGGTTTTGAGAAAGGTAGGAGTGGTATGGGAACCCTTGTGAATTTTGTTTTTGATAAGACTCCAAGGCTGCCAATATCCAGAATCACAGGGGTTTTAGACCCATTTTTCGCGTAGTGGGAGTTGGCCTATATGCACCTATCAAAAGCAGTTGCTTATCGATGGACCGCAATGCCTGTCTAAGGTTAAGGCACTAGGCCTTAACTAAACTTCACCATCTAATACTATCACGTAATATTCATTCAATGTTTATGCAATGGTATTGTTTATGGGTTCAATTCGAAATGTACAATTGCGAAATGTTTCCATCCTTTCCATTTGCTATATGTATGGGAGGATCGGCAGCATGCCACAAGGACAGCGAAATCAGCCACACACCACAAGACGACAACCAGCAATCGTCCCCATAATATAATTTCAAACCTTGGATGCCGTGTCGCTACAGGTCGAATTTCCCACATGAATCTGTTGTGATTCTGGGGTCTACCCCAAATTCTCAAGGGTTATTAACTACAGCAGTTAGTATAGAATACAAGCCATTTTAGGCCAGAGAATATATAATGCACAGTGATAAAAACATCAATAAAGGCAAAATAACCCAAAGGGTGCATGAGAAATCACAACAGCGTCATTGTGTTCTATACACCATACTGTAGCTATATTCATTGCAAATTTGGGGTACGTCCAAAAATCTCAACAGATTCAAAATCGCAGAGATATTTTTGACCCCCTTTTCGCCATGTGGGATTCGACCTTACCGTGAAGATTTCGTTTACATTTACTTAACTGTTGACTGTCCCTTGGCATACGTCCTTCATTTAGTAGAATCGGAGAAGAAGTGACAGTTCTACACTTCTGCATAAGTTATTAACAGGGACTGTCGGGAGTGGCTGTAACCTAACGGCAGGGTTATATCATACTGTCTACTTCTATGGCATAATCTCCTTGCAGTAATGTGAAGGTGTGGGGACTTTCACTAGAATAACCTTGGGGAAGTGCCCATTGAAATTCTTCCAACCGCCAGTGCAGACTCTCTGATCTCCAAGCAGTCGTGCCCCGAGGTAATTGCTGCCTGCCTACGTCGATGCCTCTCGTTCAGGCCATGGGTGCTCATATTAATCTGCAGTAAACACTGCACCATCGACACCGGGGACTAAAGCAGACTTCAAACGTTGAAGTCGCACTCAATTTGTCACAATAAGGCCAAATCCCACAACGAAAATGGTCGGGAAATCGTTGTGAAATAGGATATGTGGGTGCTTAGCCAATATTGGGGTGGTAACATCGTCTAGGGAAGACCTATATAGGCTAAGAATCCTTGTCAAAGGGCTGGTATTTAGGGAGTATAGTACATTAAACGTTTTTGATATTTTCTTCACAAAAGGCCGAATCCCACTACAAGAAGAATGGGTCTGAAATGTCTGTGATTCTGGATATTGGTAACATTGGACTCTTGCCAATTTCCTAAATCACAAGGGTACTCACTGCACTTCTTACCACTCCAAATCCGATTATAGCTGATAGTAGCAGGGGAATCTGCACAGATGAGTTGTTAGAATGATTCACAGAGATAGAGTGTTTGATATTAAAATCACAGTTGTCTGACTATTTTCTGTGGTTTAAAATGGTCTCCTGCATAGCATAAACAAATGTAGCTTGTATAAATAACAAGCAGAACCCCATTATGACTGTAGTATGTGGAACTTGGCTCCTGATTTATCAAAGACACACCTCTTCTGATTTCCTAGAAACTGTTGTTTTCCTCTAAATCACAGGGATTTTGAGTCTATCACAGAGATTAAAGCAGGAATAATAATTCTCATGAAACTAGGTAATTTTGAGACAGATATTCAAATATCATGTTCCATTTTATTGTTTACCCTATCATCATGGTGTAATATCTTTTATACTATTATAGGGCAAGCCCAATCCAGCATAGACCTAACTGTGGGAGAAATCTGTGAGAATAACACCTCCACACAGCTGTAGGCATGGCCTATAAGTAAGGCTCCGTATACAATTCCAAACTGTATGTTTCATTCAAGTATTCCTAAACTGCACAACCTTAAGGTCAAATCCAACTACGCGAAAAATGAATCTGAAATGTCTGTGATTATGGATGTCAGCTGCCTTGGACACTAGCAAATGTTGTATATCACAAGGATTCTCATCAAACCTCCCCCTTCCCCAAATCTCACTATTAGCCAATACACTGCAAAAATGGTGTTTAGATTTTAAACATGTTTAGGTCTAAACATGTTTAAAACCTAAACATATAGGTCAGTTAGGTGTCTTATCAACTACACATTTAGGAAATGAACACTTTTATTCTAACTAAATAAACATTTTTGCTAAACATGTTTAGTTGTTGAGAGTTTAAACAGTTGAATAATAGGTGTTAAGATTTAAACATCATTATGTTTAGATACTTGGATGTTGAATCCAGACCAGGTAGCACCACTACCTTTGAATGGACTATCTTTACACAATTATAATCACTTTTGTGACAAATGTACCCAAACCCCATGTTTATTATAGTTTCTATTCATTGAATATCATGAGAATAGAAAGGGCAATAGAAAGTTGACTAAATTCACCTTTCACCACCATCATCAGCATGAAATAATCAATAAGCTCAATGACTGACTACCTATTTCATGTTATTCTGGAATAGACAAAGCAATTTCCTTCCTGCCAAGCGGTTGTACTTTCTCAAGTCTCTCATTCTGATGCAGTGTGTACATACATGCACACATAAATAGGTGTGGCTGACATCTTTGGAAACTTAGAAATGTAAATACCCCCCCCCCCAGTAAATGAGAAAACAAACAAAAGACATTTTTTTAATGTATACATGTCTGCACACCCTAACTCTCCGTCAAAGCATTTATACATCTAAACACAAAAATTCATAAACATCTAAACACAAAAATTCATAGACATCTAAACACAAAGTTTAAACCTAAACACCTAGATTTCTAAACACTTGAGCTAAGCACATTGTTTGGCTAAACATGTGTAGGAAATTAATGTGGTTAAAAAAACGTTGCAAGAATATGTTTAGAATTGTGTTTAGGATCTAAACACCATTTTTGCAGTGTATGGGAAAGGGAATCTCTGTGAATTTTATTTCTGTACAAGCTAGTTTCCAGTTTCATTCACAGAGATAGAGTACTTGGTATTGATATCACAGCAGTCTCTGACTTAATCCTTTAGTTTTCAATATAGCTTGCAATACAAATGTAGTGGCATCACATGTATAAATCACAAGAAGAGCACTCTTATAACTGTTGTGTGTGGAACTTGGATCCTGATTTATCAAGAATAAACCTCATGTGATTTGCTAAGTACTCTTGTTTTCCTCTAAATCACTGGGGATTTCAGTATACCACAGTGATCCTCTGCCTCTTGTGAAGGAAATGTCAAATACTTTTGATATGATCCACTCCCCAAATATCAACACTTTGACAAGGCTTCTTAGCCATTATAGCTCTTCCTTAGACGATATTGCCACCCCAATATCGGCTAAGGTACCCTACCTTCCAAAATCACAAGGTTTCCCTGGTCATTTTCACGTTGTGGGATTTGGCCTTTAGAGGGAACAATTCCGGAATTGTGCTGACTCTTACTGGCACCTGACATATACATTGTGCCCAGTGCTTCCAGCACAGCGTGAGTTACAGTTACTAAAGGCCAACTCCCACTATGCAAAAAATGGGTCTAAAAAGTCTGTGATTCTGGATATCGGCAGCCTTGGAGTCTTGTCAAAAACAAAATTCACAAGGGTTCCCATACCACTCCTACTTTTCTCAAACCCCACAATTAGCCCCTATTGGAAGGGAAATGTCTGTGATATTCATCACTGTAGTGACTAGTTGCTACTTTGATTCACAAGTACAACATTCTTATGGCTAAAGTGTGTGGAACGTCTGTCCTGATTTATGAAAGATATACAGACCTCTTGTGATTTACTAAAGATTCTTGTTTTCCTCTAAATCACAGGGAATTTCCCTATATCACAGGGATATTTGGCCTCTCGTGAGAAAAATATCAAAAACTTTTGATGTATTCCACTCCTGAAATAACAACACTTTGGCAAGGGTTCTTAGCTGTTATTGGACTTCCTTGGACAATAATACCACCCCAAATATCGGCTAAACAACAACATATATCCTACATCACAAGGATTTTCTAACTGTTTTCGCTTTGTCGGATTTGGCCTTAATTGTTATTATCTTTGGGTGTATAGGCCAACTCCCACTACGCGAAAAATGGGTCTAAAACCCCTGTGATTCTGGATATTGGCAGCCTTGGAGTCTTGTCAAAAACAAAATTCACAAGGGTTCCCATACCACTCCTACCTTTCTCAAAACCCACTACTAGCCACTATGGGAAGGGAAATGTCTGTGATATTCATCTCTGTACTGACTAGTTGCTACTTTGATTCACAAGTACAACATTCTTATGGCTATAGTGTGTGGAACTTGGGTCCTGATTTATGAAAAATATACAGATGTCTTGTGATTTACTAAAGATTCTTTTATTCCTCTAAATCACAGGGAATTTCCCTATATCACAGGGATTTCTGGTCTCTTGTGAGAAGAATATCAAAAACTTTTGATGTATTTCACTCCCCAAATACCAGCACTTTGGCAAGGGTTATTAGCCCGTTATAGGCCTCCCTTAGATGATATCACCACCCCAATATCGGCTAAGCAACCACATATCCTATATCACAAGAATTTTCTGCCCATTTTCATGTTGTGGGATTTGACCATATGATAGGTAAGGTGACTTTGTCTCCCATTGGTGATTATCTTATATATATACAAGGGATTTCTTCGTCCTTTTCCACATATTAGGTCATATAATCCATTCACATGGACTTTCGTGCAATGGCCAAGAACGTCTTTGTCCCCGTCCCACCGTGTTACATAAGTCCACAGTGACGTGTGGACTTTTTCGCTGAAAAGGAGTAAATCTTTTTCTGCACCCCGAGGGGGCCAGTTCCCATATGGTCTCTAGTAACCATGTGCGTACAAAAACTAGAGGGAAAGGGGTACCTTTTTGGGGTTGGGGGCGGGTCCTGCAGGATCCTTTGATAGGGGTACATTTTTGGGCAAAAAGGGGTAGGTTTTTAGGCTCAAAGACCACACTGATCTTCCAAAAACTCTAGTCTAAGTGAAGAGGGGGTATATTTTGGTCCTTTTTCTCCAGCTTACCTCTTTCTTTTCCCACACTTTCTAAAGGGTAATACGCCAAAAGGGGTACCTTTTTTTTTTGCAAATTGGGAGGCGTCCTGCCAAAAGGAGTGGGATCTCTTGCAATTTTTTTGGGATTGGACAGGAGGGTGGGAATCTCATCAATATCCCACCAAAAGGGATATTGATGAGAAATTCTGCCCTGCTAAAAGGGTACCAAAGTCAAGGTGATGTACACACATGGTAACCATAAATCTGAGAGTGGCCCCCCGGGTTCTGCACCCCCCCCCCCTCTTCTCACAAGAGGGGTCTAAACTTCTTTATTTCCGGCCCAAACACCCTGCACGTGACAATCAAGTGTTATGACATATGTATACGTTATCACAAACCCCACAAAACGTCCTAGTACATGCATCTTGGTCACTGCGCAAAAATGATCTATGAAGTTGGAGATTCCCTGGGTTAAAAGTGATATATTTGTCAAAATCCCTGCACACCCTACGGGACCACTTGAGTATAGTGCAACTCAAGCTGTAGGCACAATATTTTCGAATCCTACATGGTGATTCAGAGCTCTAAAATCACTACGATTTACAGCGTGTTGCAATTTTAGGAACTACCTCGAAATTGCAGAGGATTCGACCATACAGGATGGAGAATAGACCACAAGGCGATTTTAGGACAAAATTGTAACACGGAGAAGTAAACCTCAATAAAGGCATAATGCCGGTACCAAAAAAGGTCTATGCTCCGTACTGTAGTTATGTCTCTTGTGATTATGAGGTATTCTCCAAAATCTCAACCGGTTGAAAATCGCAGAGATATTAGAGCTCTAAATCGCCATGTCGGATTCGACCTTATGAAGAGTTTATGAGACAGGATAAAACGATCAAATATCAATGGAGATGATAAATGGACACCTTCCTGAGAGTATTTTACCTTGTTTTTTATGTGTTCAGATGCATTGCACTGTGTACCTGGTTTACATTGATAATTGTTGTAAATCTCTCTACGATATGAGAATAAATTTTCCTCTCAATCAAATCAAATCAATCAATCAATCTCTCCCGTTATTAAAAAAAAAAATATGACTCGCTGAGGCAGGGATGGTGTCTCGTGTCTCTCCCTGTTTATTAGTCTTTAATCCTTCATCCAATAGTCCGCCACACCCAGGTCCGCCAGGTTACAATGTAACCCAGAGGACCACTCTTATACAATTCAATTGAATTTTCACTCAATTATCTGCCAATTTCGGAACTGACCAATACTTTCTAGGATTTTAGCATGGCGGATTAAAGAGATCTCACTGTAGATCGGTCCATTTTATCTTCAATGTTTAGAACACGATGGTTGTAAATCCCTGCAGTTGAGATTGTCTATATGCTGTGGACACCTGGGTCATAAAAGCATCATATTCTAAGTAGGTTAGACCACCTTAACCCTATGTCTACAGGGTTATTTAAAACCCTGTAGACACTGGGTTAAGGTGGTCTAACCCATACATTGTTTACTTGGTAGTCTTGTTGTCTATAGGACAATTTGTTGGATAATGTAATAAAACTTTGTTTTGCACTAACTATTTGTTGTACATCGCCTGCCCAAATTTGACAAGGGAATTGAGACATTGTATTGAAAGGATTAAATTACACCCTGCACTGCACCCGACCATTATGGGGGTCTAGATGGGGGGTCCCCATGTCACATGTCGATTTTAAGAAAAGGCCATGTCACATGTCACTAATTTTCTATTTTCCCATGTCCTTGTCACTAGGCTTCATGTCACATGTCGATTTTAAGGAAATGCCATGTCTCATGTCACTAACTTTTTCCTTCTCCATGTCCTTGTCACTAAGCTTCATGTCACATGTCGATTTTAAGAAATGACCATGTCATCCTGTCGAATTTAGGGGTCTAGACCCATCATTATCCCTTTCCCTCACATTCCAAATTCACGGAAAACTAATGAGACCATCCATCAGTTCGTTGATAATACTTATGGTAAAAATGTACCATGTCTTTCTTGCAATCGCCGCATTTATAACATTTGGCGTCGTTAATTCCACTATTCACAGGATTGTTAGCATTATGCATGCATGATTTTGACCCGTTACTTTGACAAGGGCAAGCAAGAACTGGCCATCCCCGATGAATTATTACCAGGAGTAGTCACTAACTTTTTCAACCACTGGCCACCCGGGCCCATAACTTTAGAGCTCTAAGAGCCCAGAACTATAACTGCAGGCCCAGAATAGCTAGTTTACTTTTTGTAAAGATAAATTAAAGGTATATCTCAATAATTCACAACATTATTTAGCAAGAATGGCTAGATTCCTGGTGAGTTTCTCTTTCCAATGATATATGACATGCCTATACTCATATGAATGGATATCTCTCTGTAGACTTCTGTGGGCCATCCCGAGCCCACTGGAAGGTAATTCATGAGAAAATTACGAGTCCACAGCCCAAACTGCGGGCCAATGGCTTCCGGGCCAGCGTAAGTGTCTACCCCTGATTACCATTGGGGATTACAGACATTCAAAGCAGATGCATCTGCTCTTTTTTAGGCCATAAATACCCTTAAGGGTCTACCAATTCATTGGTCACATAAGAAGTTAAGGTCAAGTCAAAATAGGATTTCCTACCTTGGGTATAAGGCCTTACCAGCAACCACCAATATAATTATCTGCACCGAACCTAAATATAGCATCTGGATAACGGGTCACTTACGATACTTACGATACTTCCGCACATATATATATATATATATATATATATATATATATATATATATATATATATATATATATATATATATATATATATATATATATATTATAAACACGTGTAGTCAACATTGAAAATTAAGCTGGTCCTCCCTACTAATGTGTGATTTCTATGGTGATGCTTCAGCCATGGGCTGGGTCTATTGGTCTGATTAAATGACCAACAGAAAACAGAGACACGGTTACACGGTAGTCATAGAGCGTGATGGGGGGGGGGGTCCTTGATGCGGTTACTATACGCATAGAATATAAAGAGACTATTCTACTCTCTATGCCCTACCAACCCTTAAACAATTCTCTACGTCCCTTAACACAATCAGAGGCTGGCATTTTAGTCTGCCAAGCCGAACCAAAATCCAAATCCCACAAATAGGTAGGCATTCTGCAGTTTGTGAATGAACCATCATTCTCAGTAGATAACATTTCCGGTAACACCAGGCTATTGCGGCATTTGATATCATCCTTCCTGGGGGAGAGGTTGTGCCTAATGATGACATTGTTCAGGAGAGTTCAGTTCCATGGGAAACGGATCGCTCTGGAAAATGGCCAAAATCGATCATATCATGTCCAAATTGACATTCAGATTCTATGCATTGTGCACCTACATGTGTTGCTTTATTAATGTCAGATCAATCTCCGAATGTAGCAAACATAACGTATCTCAGAGATTACAGCTGTCATACATTTGATATCCATCTCCTAGGGACTGAAAACCAAAATAATTGACCAGTGTGGAAGACAGTGTCTGCTCAATCCATAGTGCATGGTGTCTCTGATGTCTGAGATGTAGCAGCACTCTATATTTTCCCTTCAGTAAGTAAGCATCATTATCTGTGGTTTCAAGGCGACATTGATGTGAAGACAAGTCGTAAAGGAGGGTCGTCCCTGCCGCGTTTCCAAGTGCAATAAATGAAGCGCTGTGTGTTCATTACCCCCCTACCTGGGCGTGGTAGGGGGTGTGTGTGGGGGGGGGGGACTGGCCAGCTGGAGGCCAGCTGAGGAACTGCAGAATTTGGCACTTGATAACATCTGTACGCAGATAGCCTATCGATAGCCTAGGTCGGCTGGTCTACCACTCCTCTTCTCGTCTGTGATGTGTGAGCATTGATCCAGGTCGTACCCGCCTGGCCGTAAAATGTATCTGATCCATTGGATGCATTCCCTCATGTCCACATGACAGTTTAACGTGCATATGAGAGGAAGTGCACTCTGGCATCCTTTCTGTGGGATGGCACGCTCTACCCATATACACTGTGCTAGGTTAATTGAGTATTAGACAGCGCAAGTACGTGTCGCGAAGAGCAGCTCTCGCAAAGCGATACTCCCAGAAAAGGTTAACGCCTATTATGGTCATGAAATATGCAAACCCACACTTGGGATGTAAACGCCAGAACCTACCGTGGATGGCATATCGGCTTCTGCCAACGGCCCAATTGTGAGTGAACGATCGAATTATCTCCCACTTTATGGACTTCTAGTTACGTTAGTTCGGTTACGAATCGTCATAATTCACCCCATATTCCATATTCAATTTCAAATTGCAATCAACGCAGCATGTAAAGGATAACCATGAAGGATAACCCAGTTTGTGTGTAAATGATAACCATGAAGGATAACCCAGTTTGTGTGTAAATGATAACCATGAAGGATAACCCAGTTTGTGTGTAAATGATAACCATGAAGGATAACCCAGTTTGTGTGTAAATGATAACCATGAAGGATAACCCAGTTTGTGTGTTGCCTAACTATCATACAGTGGAACATGTTCATGTCAAGAAACTGATTATTTCATGTTTCATCAAAAGAATGGTCATTGCAGGATGATGTACCGTTTACCTAGGGATATCCATAGTGCCCGTTACCTAGATCATTCATGACGGACGATAAATGATTGTTGCACTACTTATCCAAAACGGCTACCCCGGAAGTTGTCCGCTTTCACGTGGGATGTTCCTGTAGTTTGCCACTCACACTCTATCTGATAGCAACCAGCGAAAGTGACCCAGTGAATAAGAAAACAGTAGAAGTTGTGTGTCAAGTACAGAGTTGCAATGGTAGAAGTTGCAATGCTTTTGGCACGTGGTGGCGCCACTTCTTTGCGTGCGAGCAGCGCCGCAGGCGCTGGTGTGGTACGAATATGTTCATCCTCCTTCATTACAGAGGAGAGGTATTCATGGCCCCCAGTACGTGCTGTATCCCTCAGTGCAGACAACCTGTCAACAGGGAAGCACAGGCCCCAATCACCTGCCTCCTCCAGGGGTCAGGTTACCAGGGCTACCCTGGCCAATTAGCTGTCCTCAACAGTAGAGGGAGCAGGTGAGCAGGGACACGCAACCCTCATTAACTGACCCCTGCACATTGACTCACCAGCTCACCCAGCTATGCACATTCTGATCTAGTAAATGATGATAGTCTTAGCAAGAAGTGGAAGCAGGTGATGAGGGACACACAAGGGCCCCATTAACTGCCCTATACAGCATAGGGGTTAGGTGGCCAGGGACAAAATGCAGCCCTCGCCATCAAACTGCCCTATACGGCAAAGGAGGCAGGTGACCAGAAGCACATACAGGCCTGACTAACTGCCCTGTACGGCAGAGGGGGCAGGTGACCAGGGACCCATACAGGCCTCACTAACTGCCCTGTACGGCAGAGGGGGCAGGTGACCAGGGACCCATACAGGCCTCACTAACTGCCCTGTACGGCAGAGGGGGCAGGTGACCAGGGACATATACAGGCCTCACTAACTGCCCTTATACAATAGAGGGGGCAGGTGACCAGGGACCCATACAGGCCTCACTAACTGCCCTTATACAATAGAGGGGGCAGGTGACCAGGGACCCATACAGGCCTCACTAACTGCCCTCTTCAACAGAGGGGGTAGGTGGCCAGTGATACATACAGGCCTCACTAACTGCCCTCTTCAACAGAGGGGGCAGGTGACCAGTGACACATACAGGCCTCACTAACTGCCCTCTTCAACAGAGGGGGTAGGTGACCAGTGACACATACAGGCCTCACTAACTGCCCTCTTCAACAGAGGGGGCAGGTGACCAGTGACACATACAGGCCTCACTAACTGCCCTATACAACAGAGGGGGCAGGTGACCAGGGGCACTAATACATACATGCCTCACTAACTGCCATATACATGTATAGCAAAGGGGGCAGGTGACCAGAAGCACAGACACAAACCTAAGGTGCAGTGCGATCCTGATCGAGGGCTGGCAGTCCATGGATGTGTGTGGTGGGGATGGGTGCATGGCTGTGGTATAAGAATTGGGGTTGGGTAGGACGGAACAGTTCATTTGTAATATCTTCTTTTTATAGTTTTTATACAAAGGAGGCTTTACTGCCCGATTTCATATACATGTTCAGTATTCATGGTACAGAGGAAAGAGTTGTTTACACCCCCCGCAGGTACTCAGCTGTCAGGATGAGGCAGATGGGTGAAGGATTGCCTCTACATTGATGGCACGTTCATATTGAGCGTATGGTATTGGTATGAAATTAGACCTGAAGAGTAGTTGGCTATATCAACTACAGAATACAACATATCTGGATCCCTCTATAGGATGCATGAATTAAAAGACACTTGTATGGAACTACCATGCAAGCGAGTAATACATGTATGTCAAAGGAAACCTAATTGGTTTGTGAGAATTATCATTCATAATCATCTGTCATGCTTGGGGCATATAAATTATAATGTTTCAGTGTTAATCACATTTTCACATAATAATGCATACATGTACACAATGTCAACAATAAAAAGGCTATGCAGGAAAACGCTCTGACATCACTACTTATGCACTATATGGAAGGAGCTGGTGCTCCCACACCTATTTTGCGACTACTAAGAATTAATGATACAGAAGTGGACCAGTAGCGTTGGGTGGTAATGGGATGTGGGGTCGTAGAGGGGGTGTTAAGTAGGACATGGAGCACCTCAGGCAAGCAGGCTGAGTTGCTCAAGGTGGATTTACGCTGATTCAGCAGAATGTTGGGGCACTATTGACGTTTGTCTCGGCAGGGCCTGGGCATGCAGCACGCAGTAGCTGCCCCCATAGCGGCAGAATATCACCACCACGCTGTTTGTTTAGAGGCTCTCTTCTTGGTTGAATGCATACGCCATCTACTGACAAGCTGAAAGCAGCAAGAGAACCCCCGATGCTTTGAACAGCCTGTCTGACCAGTTACAAAGATAGGCAATCCATTATGACCGGGAAGCTATACTCCTACTTTTACTTGGATCCAATGAATCCAGGCCTATGCAACACAGATCATTGAAATGGTTCAACTATTCCGACGTAGCAGGTTGTCCCATGGGTGCGGCTATTGCTGGAGCTTGTTACCAGCTAGTTCTACTGATAAGACCTATCAGATGGGTACCAGTTGGCCCCCGAAGGACCGCAGTGAATACATTGAAGTTCTCTCATTGGCTAATAATTAAACATGCTAAGTCTGTATAGATACCAAGACGGTGCCGACAAATTGTGCGATCTCGTCCGCAGTCTCGCCGCCGCCGATTTCAAGTCAGAGGCGCTTCAACAGCGACCAGCGAAAGTCGCACAGCAAGTTGTAAGTGAGTTGCAATGCTTTGGCTGTCGGTGGCGCCACATGCTCTAATGAGTCGGTACGTTCGACCCCTGGCTTCGTAACTTACGGAGTTCCGCTCCAATTACCAACTGGGTTTACTTGAGTAAGGCCAGACCCAGACACATGTATCACAGGAAGTCATGTGACATCTGTTTGTAGCATAGGAATGGTGCACTGTGGGATACAAACAGAGGTCTCAGGCTCTGTAACTTACTCAACAACCTGCCCTGACCCATTTATGATGTCACAGACTGGTAGCCAATCCGATAACCCGGCAGGTTACTCAAGTAACTTACGCATGTCAGTTTGGCCAGGGGTCGAACGGACCGAGAGTAAGACGATGGCTCTAGACCCCTAAAATCGACATGGCGACATGAGCATTTTTTTGGCCTAGTGACATGTGACATGGCCACTTCCTTAAAATCGACATGGGGACATGGCAATTTCTTAAAATCGACATGGGACATTGGGACCCCCCATCAAGGGCCCCAAGACGACCCTGACAGGTTGGGTAGATCAAAGATTGATGAGAGCAAGAGGCCGAGTTTGTTGACATTTTTTGGCCAGGTAGACCCCCTATGTTTGGTTTGGTTTGACCAGTGACTGACTGAGTTAGTCATAATAATAGGTTGACTGACAGTGACAGTGACAGGGAATCGTCAAAACAACAGTTAATACAAGCACTGTCAATGAGGGTAAAGAAAATTAACCTGTTTTCAGCAAAAATAGCCTGCGTGTTACTATAGGTTAAAAGAGAGCAACCGCACGCATCCTTCAGGGGGGGGGGGCAGAATCTTTTTGCAGGCAGGGTGGGGGAGGGTGTGCGCATGATATGCAGGGTGGGGGGAAGGTGTACGCATGATACGTGGGGTGGGGGGAGGGTGTACACATGATACACAGGGTGGGGGGATTGTGTGTGCATGATACGCAGGGTGGGGGATTGTGTGCACATGATACGCAGGGTGGGGGACGTCGTGCACATGATGTGGAGGGTAGGGGAGGGTGTGCACATGATACGCAGGGTGGGGGACGTCGTGCACATGATGTGGAGGGTAGGGGAGGGTGTGCACATGATACGCAGGGTGGGGGACGTCGTGCGCACGATACACAGGGTGGGGGGAGGGTGTGCACATGGTACACAGGTTGGGGGAAGAGTGTATGAATGATGCACAGGGTGCATGGGGGAGGGTATGCATGATATGCAGGGTGTGTGAGTGTGGGGGGGGGGGGGGTGTGCACATGATACACAGAGTGGGGGGGGGGGGAGGTCAAGCTCACTTTCTCCAGCCCGACTGAGTACGGGCTGGCCGCATCCATTCATCTGACTCGATCGACGCCCAGGCGGCGAAGCTCACTCCCCAAGCAGATGCTTGACTTAAGCAGTGACCCAACATCAGCTTGGCGAGTGAATACACATCCCAGATCACAGATTCTTATCTAGATCAAAGAGGGTAATTAAGTAATAAACTAGAATACACATCCGTTGGGATATAGAGCTGATCCCAGGCTATTGAACTGAGTATCAATAGACGTTGGCCGAGGCTGGGGAGGTGTGCTGTGGTTTTAAATCAAAGCCAGACAAAGGCCTGTCAAAGGGAGTGGTCATTTTTTAACAACAGCAGAGGGATGATGGTTTGTACCATGTCCATATAAGATAATGTCCAGCTCTCCCCATGATAAGGGTGTAAGATTTTTTGCAGCCCCCCCCCCACTTTTATTCTACGTTGCCATGCAGGCTTTTTCGTTAATACACAGCCAGAAAAGTGTCTTCAAAGTCAGGTCGCCGGCCCGACCTTGACCTTCGAATGTCTGTAGCTGATCTGAATCTAATATTTGAAGTCGCTGCCCGGGAGAGTGGGGCATCTTTCTACATACACAAAGCACAGTAACCATTAACGGAGATGATAAAATCGATGAGTCAGAGAAAGGAAATTGGGAATTGTGTGACCAGAAAAGGCCAGAAGTATGAGGTGCACCTGGGACTAGTATTATTTTGGTGATTGTTCAATCGTATTAAATCGTCCTGATTTCTGGCAGATCCTATAAGGTGCAGTAACGGTCTATCCACGTGTTTAAGCTGCGCCTTATTAGGGAGGCATCAAGGCATATATCAATGTTTTTGGTAATTTGAAGTTTTGCATTAAAGCACAGAGTGAATAAGAACTTAGCCATGCAGGTAGTGCATGAATGCACGAATGCACTATTAGTACTTGACCATGCAGGCAGTGCATTGATGCTTATTATTACAATGACGGATTTAGAGGGGGGCCCACCTTTTGCCCAGTACTTAAGAGTTTAACTACATATTTTTGACCCCAAAATTTGTCCAAAAATTACGGTGTGCGCCCCCTCTTTTTGGGCCGCGCCCCCTCCTTTTCCAAATCCAGGATCCGCCACTGACTTATCGGTTCTTGATCATGCAGGCAGTGCATAAATGCACTGTCAGTACTTGGCCATGTAGGTAGTGCCTGACACATGATGGCACTTTCGGTACTTGACCACACAGGTAGTACATGAATGCACTTTGGGTACTTGACTGTGCAGGCAGTGCATGAATGCACTATCAGTACTTAACTCTGCAGGCAGTATACTGCCAGTACCGAACAATGCATATACAGTCGACCCTTGCTTTCTCAGATTTTGAAAATGCAAGGAAACTTGTCTGAGGAAGCAAATTTTCTGAGGATTTAAGTTCAAATATAATAGAAAATAGAGAGGGAGTTGTAGATCCTGTGTCTGAGGTAATGAGGGATCTGAGGAATCAAAGGGTCGAGGAAGCAAGGGTCGACTGTAGTACATTGATGCACGATCAGAACCTGATTAGGAAGGAGGACTACACCCCCTCCCTCCGCCAGGTAAGAACGTGCCACCTTTATTTAACAGTTTACTCATAATATCTCCTTTTCTATCCCACAGTTCCTTCACCATGGGCGCATTGTTCAGCTGTTGCCTCAAAGGGGGTGCTCTAGATCAGCTCGGCATTGGACCGTTCAAACCTCGTGATAACAGACGTCAGACGCTGCAGTCGTTGTTGCACGACCGTGACAACCCCAATGTGGATGGCCGCAAGCACTGCACACCCCCACCCACTATCAGAGAGGTAACTGTGAAGAATTCATTAGGCCAAATAGAAAAAAAACATGTTTGTTTCCAGTGACCCGACCGACCCTATAGCAAAACAGGGCCGACCCTAGATTTATTTTTTTGAGAATTTTTGAGATTTTCTTTCGATTTTTATGATTTTTTTCAACAATTTTTCATAGATATAATCTTTGAGTGTATAGGTAATGGCTTTATAAGACACATCTTTTGTATATATTTCACATTTCTATTTTTTTTGTCCATGTTCTTACCTTGATATCAAAAACCAGATAGATTTGCCCCTACATTTCTATACAAAATCAAAAAAAAAAAAAAAAATCCGACCTACGGACCCTAGCTCTGTGAGTCATGTAACTGAAAACAGATGAATTTTTTTGGCCTTAGCACAGAAAAATTGCTGTTGCTTCCTTTGCTTCCCTTTGATGTTAAGATGGTAATGTAAATGTACTCTAATGTCCTATCGGAGCAGATTTGATTTGATGCCCCTTGGTTTCATTCTCATTGATAAAGGTCTTTGCCACTCCATAATCACTCAGAATGTTTATGCCCTAACTACCGGGTATTCAGTGTCCTTTGATGGATTTTAGTGTACAGAAAAGTCTGTCACATGGTATCGGCCTCAGTTTGTATGTTAAAAGGGTCAACCATCCCTACAATAAAGGCCATGTATCTAAGAAATACAGATATCCAAGGTGAATAGTATGTTTTAAGCACATTATGACTGTGGGTCCATGAACCAAAAAGAAATTGTATCGGAATTAAAGCCTGAGTACTTGATTTTTTCTTTTTGTGTACAACTAAAAGTTCTTGGGAGACCCATGGGGAAACAAGGTGAGTAGGTGGGTTAAATGAAATGTAGGCATTTTTGATAGCTTTTCAGATCTTTTTGAATTATCTCTGTATCTTATCTAGATCCAGATAAATCCCCACTCAAATGGTCATAGGGTGGATCTGAAACTGTGATCATACCTGTGGTCCCAGTCCAGTGCACAGGCAGCATCATTGCACCCTGCTATAGTCTCTCTCTACCTAGCAAAGATGCATGTAAATTACGGGTCTCTCCGGGCAATATTGGGCATGGACCTACAGACTTGCTGCTCGCAGTGATTACCAAAACACAGTAACAGCCTACAAGAGGTGTCCTAAGTGTTCCTATTCATACCGTTTCTGTAACAGGATTATCAAATAAATCTTTATACCATAAGATTAAGGCCCGATCACCCCTGTGCGTCAAATATTAAGGTCAGGAGGAGGCCCTTGAGAGTCACCTAAAGCGTGAATTACATAGCAAAAACGAGTTCAGTTTATCCAAGTACCTTCTACATTTTGTAGTAGTCAGGGGCGACATACCCTACATGGTTTAGTATAAAAACCATTGTTTTTGTTTTTGCACAACTGCTTTGTTAGATTCACATAAGGTTCATGTTCACTTCGCAAATAGTCGACATCCTGGTTGATACATTTTTGGTTTTCCAGACTCAACCTCCTCCTGAATTCTTTATGGATTTATCTGTACCAATTGCATTTATGTGACCCCCCCCCCCGACCTTACGATCCCAACACAGAGGACTCATGGAATCTGCGATCCGTCTCCTGATAGTCAGCCCACGCACCCCCTCACCACCACCACACATACACACAATAAGTTACAAAAAGCCACACACAGGCACACATAATTAGCATAACATACATTAATTAACACCATGTTTTTGCAGGAGGGTACAAAAAAATAACGCATCTTTCAATACCTCCTTCAGCTATATCTTCCAAGTACATCTTTGTAAAACCTATATATATATATATATATATATATATATATATATATATATATATATATATATATATAGCTTTGTGATCATCCACTAATTACATACGCAACGAGGAAGAGGTAGGGATAGGGGTTGTTAGTGTGGCAATGTCACATAGTGGCAATTCCCTCCAGATTTCCATTCTCCAATTGGAATAAGAGAAGCACCGCCAACATCTAGCTTATAACAGTATTTGTATCTCGATTCTAGGAAGGAGCGACGACGCCTACGTCTCCCTCTACCGGGCCTGGGCCTGTACACAACGGTCAGGGGGGTTCGGCGCGCCCCGACAAACTGCTCACATTCACCTCCAAACGCGTCAACTACGGGGGCACACAGCAGAAGTCTGGGGGCTACTGATTTCGTGTCAGCCTGTAAAACGGTTTAGTGGCTGTGCGGCGCTTCCCACAATTGGAGGCCTACAGTGGACGTGTATGGACGATGGTCAGTGTATGACGTCATACCTGCCCAGACACAGGTACAACATGATGTGTCCATTAACAAGGATGAGACTACACCACACACCCACCTATGGACGGTCATTCAATATTTGTGGATTGTGGGTTCCCAGTTCGATTTATCCACATAGCACAGCTTTAAAGGGTGTAGGTCCTGCAGTAGGCATTGCTCTTCCAGGAGATCTGATCCTCTCAACTGCCGATAAAACGGCAATGCCACATGACAACCTGAAAACTGATTGCATTGGTCACTTCGGCAACTACAGCATGTCTCTATGTGACGTGACATCAGCGGCCATTAGAGTTTACAGGGAGTGGTCGCAGATATCTTACTTTGATACATCTTTCGGGAATCTCTGGTGTACTACATGTTCTTCTGTTAACAGATAAAGTATAGCATACATTTATATACGACACAGAGATAACAATAACACATGTCATGTAACTCATCAATATCACTGCATATCTTAAGGACATATCAAGCAGAAAATATGCAACACCCCCAAATAGTGCCTGTTCTCATTGTCCTGCACCGTGTCAAAACAGGTATTATTTGTGGAGCTTCCAACACTGGGCGTTCCAGTGAAAATCGTTCAAAGTAAAATATATTTTTAAATACAGTTTTACCTATATTGATAATTGCACATACCATCTGCTTTCGTGATAAGCATATTTTTGTCGTTTTAAGACATATTTTCATTTCGTCCCAAGTCATAAAGATACATCCATGGTGATTGCTTCAGGAGCTTTTTGCGTTTCACTCATCAAGTTTAATATGCCTTTTAATGAAGCATACAACGTGATAATGTATTCTTGTATTCTCAGCTAAAAGACAACTGGTTAGTCTAAACAATAAATCAGGAAGGCCTGGTAGTCATTGGAACCTGTGATGACCGTAATTGCTATAGCAATGGTAAGCTCTGTACGTAAAAGTGACTATGCCAAATAAAAAAAAAATGGTTTGTTTCCAGTTACCCAACCGACCCTAGCAAAACCGGGCAAAAAAACCTTTTGTTTTGGATTTTGGAGAATTTTGTCTTATTTTTTCCATATTTTAGAGAAATTTTTCATTACATTTTTTCACCATTTCCTGTATCTTTTTTGTGTTCTTCCCTTCTCTCACAGTTGTCACTTTCCCATCATTATTTTACAAAGAAATCAAAGAATTTGTTAGATCCTTCGATATGTGCCCTCACATTTCCTATATAAATGTAAAAAAAAAAAAGAATTTGACCTACCGATCCTCCCTTTTCAGGCCATGTTACTGGAAACACACCTTTATTTTTTGGCCCTATAGTAGTAAATTTACTTTATGTTGTAAAGACCTCAAACAGAAAGTAGCCTAGATGTCTACTGGACGTCTTCCGCATACCCTGGGTTATATTACTCAGACCATCTTATTGTCATTAGGATGAAATTGTGAGATAATCAAGAAAAACGCTGACTTAACTTGGCTAACGCCACTGGCGACTTCAAAGAAAATAATATCAATTCCTCTTGAATCACACCGAGTATGTGCACATCGACCATGAGATACGTGCCGTATATGTTATAAGATATAGTTCACAAGTTTCTTCTATATAGCTTCCTGTTATATCCACTTCCATTCAATGTTAGCTGTTATATTAATGCACCTCGTCATGCAACGGCTCGATGCAATTTCTCTATTAGAATAGTACTTTCTCTTCATCTTTTTTCTGTGATCATTGTATTCGTATGCACAGAGTGTATTGCAGACAGTTTGCGACTTGGATTGCTGTACATAAAGGGACGCCGGGAAGGCCGGTTAGCAGTGCCAAGCCTATGGCGCACGCGCCAAGTCTAAGTATGTGACGTCATGAAGTGCCCGGATATCGGTGAACGGGGACGGAAGCTGTGGATCTTCTTCTATTTTCCTCAAAGAATACTTATTAATACATCGTATGTATATTGAAGTTGGATAACTGGGGCGATGTTGGCTTCATCGTCTTCAGGGTTACATAATACTTCAAAGCAATATATTTTCTGTAATTCGCATACCAAACATGTTGTTGTGTCTTTTCTTTTATGTCCCCTAGTTCAATAATTAAAATCCGTTCATACTTAGGTCCCTAACGAGAATTTAGACTTGATGCAACTATAATGATACCCTATGATACGATGGTGCCTCTTGAAGTCGCTTCCCTGACCCTAGCCTATATAGAATATATGCATGTAGGTTTTTCTTTTCATCAATTATTTATACTACAGATGCAAGAGGCGTGCGGTACATCTGCTGGTTCAAGTGATAGATTTCAATTGCATGTCCTTTACGGCATGGCACAGCTGTTCCAATATAAGTCAGCACAATCTGAAGGGGGTAAATATGTAACCCATTATATCCACATTCCAACAAGTCACATCCTACTCATAGATAATAAAAATGTGTGGCCTTGTATCCACATCCAAGATCATCCTTAGAATCTTGCCACACACCACATAGCTATCAATCTGATGGACCTAATGGTTGGCAGGCTGCGAACCACACACCACATAGCTATCAACCTGATGGACCTAATGGTTGGCAGGCTGCGAACCACACACCACATAGCTATCAATCTGATGGACCTAATGGTTGGCAGGCTGCGAACCACACACCACATAGCTATCAACCTGATGGACCTAATGGTTGGCAGGCTGCGAACCACACACCACATAGCTATCAACCTGATGGACCTAATGGTTGGCAGGCTGCGAACACGGAGACAGACCTGATGGACCTAATCGTTGGCAGGCTGCGAACACGGGGACAGACCTGACATACAGGTTCATTTGTAATGGTTGACAGGCTGCGAACACGGGGACAGACCCGACATACAGGTTCATTTCTAATGGTTGACAGGCTGCGAACACGGGGACAGACCTGATATACAGGTTCATTTCTAATGGTTGACAGGCTGCGAACACGGGGACAGACCTGATATACAGGTTCATTTCTAATGGTTGACAGGCTGCGAACACGGGGACAGACCTGATATACAGGTTCATTTCTAATGGTTGGCAGGCTGCGAACACGGGGACATTTCCATGTACTACTGACAACCCCTTCATATAATGTTGCCATATTCTTATACCACTTCCCATGCACTACTTGCCGAGTTTGCCAAAAAAAGGCATATTCCCATGTAGCGGTACCCTTGGTGGAGTGACCCCCTGCTTAAGCTGGTACCTTGCGAGATGAGGACTGATAACAGCCAGTATGATGGATATTAGGTGTTGTGTAATGCACCCTAAAATGTCTGCACTGAATGAAGGCAGCTTTCTGATTGGTTAATAATGTATCCTATTAGGGCGGAATGTATGCACCATTCCATCCACTTTAGTCATGCGTGAACCTATAATATATAGTGGCCTGACGCCCGACAAAATGATGGGAGGTTATAATCTATTCTCATGTTGAGATACCTTCTGCTAAGATTAAGTGCGTCATAATCATTTGACTTTATTTGCGTTGCTTATGGCATAGCCTAGTGCCGCTGACGGGAATTGTTACAGTTGTAAACAAACAATTTGTATATCGATTATGGACTCATATCGACATCCTACATTTATAATGTATCAATAGCACCGATAGATATCAATACTATACAAAGAATACTGCACACGCTACCTATGTGTGATTAACAGTAGCTACCGGTATACGTAATGCAATACATCAACAAGATAGCTATGGTGTGGCCATTAAGACCATGTCTCATTATTACATAGCACGGGGTAATTAGCAATGTACTGGGTATGTCTTCTACTTGATAGTTCATCTACTACATTCATAAAAGAATAGACCCTATACGTAGCACTTTTGTACAATAGCCCATCGATCGTTATAACCAGACCAGACCATCATATCTATATCACTGCATGGCTTCAGTCTCTCTTGATCCTTTTGACTGGGAATCATGCTGTCGTGCTGGCTATAGCGAGGTTTCTTGTTTATCTATGTGGGCGGCCTTGACAGTTCGCGATATTCAGATAGGTGCCCTGTACAAAGACATCTGCCAAAAACAGCAACATTGCGAGACCAGAGCCGGGAATCGCTGATGTCAGCATGCACATGCTACTCCCGGGAACCAGTCCACTCCCGATTTGTCGCTATAGGCCCTTCACTGATAGAAGAGCGGATCCACTACAGTTGTACTCGTCTGATAGACACGAAGGATTCACCGAGCATCTGAACCATAAAGAGCGCTGCATGAAGGAGGGGATAAAATCCAGCAGTATTTCTTAAGCTTCCGTTTGGTGCATTAAAAGATCACAATATTTTCAAAACATAGCCAAGATTAATAGCTGAGGTTGTGTTGTAACCTCCAAGAGTGCAATGGCGTTGCAGAGCGGGACGGTAACTGATGGCTATTAGAATATTAATGGTTAACACTCTTCGCATCCATAAATGCCATCACGACGATTATACAAAGAGAAACATGAGAAATATTGCTAAACATGTACAGACCGAAAGCAACTATGTGTTGGAATGTTTTTAAAAGTTAGAAATAATCTGTGTCAATACTGGAGACTTCACTCGTGTTTTCCTCAGCACCTTTCTCCTTTAGACCAACGTGTTCAGATGAGACAGGTGGTATACTGTGTGGTGTGAATTCTAGCCACACGGTGGCAGCACCCCTTAGCGGGCTGAAGCCAGTGCGGACGAAGAGTTCAGTAGCTGAAAGGTTTCCCTTCTCAACATGTGCCCAAATGGGCTGCTGCAATGCCTTCAACTTCCGACAGAGGTCATGTAATACTAGAGCAGCCAGACCGTGTCCCTTGTGTTCACGTGAGAGCCCCAACATGCCTACAGCCCCATAGTAGTGGCAGAGCACGTGCGCTACAGGTGTCCCTGCAGCATCCACGAAACACGAACTGGGGAAGTTGGTTGAGTTGTACTCTACTAGATGCATTGCGGCTGTGTCGTCTGCTGCAGGCGCCTTGCTGTCTACGTCCTGCCTCCAATGAGACACTACAGTGCTTGCCATAGACGGCAGCACTGTTGTCGACGTGTAAGGTTCAGGTAGGGCTATGGGCCTGGAAATAGTGAAAGAATAGTGCGTTATAGGACTACGTTTTCAATTCTATGCAACAAATACCTAATGCATATACATGCATTAAACTATGTAGAGTCTAACCTTAGCAAGATAGGAATTTGACAGCTGGTATAACGAGTTGTAATCGAAATTATAATACATGTATGATGACGCTTTCTTGTGGCCCTAGTTATTACATTGTAAACCAAATTCATTATTCAACACGAAGATGAAGAATAGGGACCATTCCCCCTCCATGTGGAGCCCTTCCAACCTCCTTTTCCCATCCCGGATCCCTGGGCCCGGATCCTCCAGTTGTCAGTAGGGCCGGCATTCAAAGGGCTACCACCCAGGTTAGGTTTAGAGAAATGCTAGGTAAGATAAAGGATTTAAGACCAGGTCTGAAATTGGGTTACAATTAATTTGATATAAGGCCAAAAAAAATAAAGGTATGTTTCCAGTAACATGACCTGAAAAGGGAGGGTCGGTAGGTCAGATTTCTTATTTTTTTACATTTATATAGGAAATGTGAGGGCACATATTGAAGGATCTATAAAAATTCTTTGATTTCTTTGTAAAATAATGATGGGAAAGTGACACCTGTGAGAGAAGGGAAGAACACAAAAAGGGTACAGAAATTGGTGAAGAAAATGTAATGAAAGATTTTGTTTTTTTTAATATGAAAAAATGAGACAAAATTCTCCAAAATCTCCCAAAAAAGTTTGTTTTTTTGCCCTGTTTTGCTAGGGTCGGTCGGGTAACTGGAAACAAATATTTTTTTTTATTTGGCCTAAGGATTGATGTAGCTACTGTGCCATCCTCTTTCTTCATTTTTGTCCTTATGTTGTATCTAACACTAATTCCATTATTGTCTCAATTCATCAAATTCGCAACTTGTACACGTCTCTAGATTAATATCACTTTCACTTTTCCCATGTCCTTTTGTAAGGTAATATTCATATTATATTGGAAATATATTCATGTATGCCGCTTGGTCTCTCATGCCCATGTTCTTACAATACATTGTTGAATATATTCCGGATGGAAAGTTTTAAAGATTATCAAAATAAGCATACTTTATGTATCATGCAAAATAATTAGAAGAGGAGGGGCCTACCTCTCCAGGAAGGTGTCGTTCTGATGTATCAGTGTTTCACAGTCTATGAGCTTGACCAGAGAGCCATGTTCTCGTGCCACACGTGCTACGGTGGTTGCCGTGTGAATGGGTAAACCTGGATATTTGAATCACATATGTATTGATTATCATTTTTTTCATTATCATGATAACAACAGGACAAGTAGGTAGTACATATTCTGTTATATCGCTGTCTGATTGCTAAAATATTCCATTTACTATTGCAATTGGCCGCTTTCTTACAGCTCATTATGGTACACGTACCAAATATGCTGGGATGGGGCGCTTCGAAATCGGTGGAATTTGAAATTTCCTTTAATTCACAAAAGACAAAAACTACAAGAAGTTTCATAGCAGAGTATGTTATACCATAACACATTTGTTAATGTGTGTGGATGTGGATGTGTCATGTGTGAGATATAATATACAGTAAAACACTTACATACAAATGTGCACGGTCTGGTCCAGTCTACAGCATCCTCTATGGCCACCTCAGGATGTGCACTTCCATCAGACCGACAATGTATGGAGACAGTTCGTAGTAAATGTTGGCTCTGCTTCTGTGATATCTTAATAGAAATAATAATTGTTATCAGCATCAGTCCGAAAAGCTCAAACCAAAACTCCTCTGTGCCTTTTTAGAATCCAAGTACCAGGTCGCATGTGTTCATTAATAACACTATGAGCCATGTATGCCTTATATATATATATATATATATATATATATATATATATATATATATATATATATATATATATATATATATATATATATATATATGGCTCATTCCAAGAAATACTGCACATGGGGGGCCTGGATCACAATTTAAAAACTCAGCATTTCTTAATAAAACCATAGCGTTGTAGATTTTAATACAATAGTAGAGAATAGTCCTGTGAGAGATTGCGCGGCGACTTGTAATCTTGTGTTTAGTTTCAGTTGGCGAGACTGATAGATAGGGCATACTATCATCTGGGATTTTGGTAATATATAGCACACATTCAACCAGAACTACCCACTGCAGCTAAGTACCAATAACCTGTAGACTGCATGCACCTCACTCAGCTGTCACAGGGACCTGTCTTATTCAATGTTCAATGTCATAGTCAACAGGTGTGTCATTATGAGTGTACACTGTCTCAGATTGCCAGGAGCCTGCTCTGCCTTATCCCCTCCACCTCCCACACACACATACACACCCAACTGCCAATAACCTCATAATAGTCTGTACCTCATCATGGGCCAGTGGACAGCAAACCGGCCAGATCACTCCACCTCTCTGTAGAGGGGAGCACAGTGTAAGTACTTCTGTACATACATGTTTTCACAGTCTTCCACAAAATCATTTATTTAATGAAATATAATGAAAGGAGTAATTAAATTAATGTTTCATCACCAATAGCAGATTTGAGAAAGCATTATTTCAATGTAAACTAAAAAAGTTTACACAGAAAAGAATATAGCAGTTCCACAAGGTGTCCTTACATTTCCACCTCCTCTGATTTAGAAAGATGCACATATGGCAACACACACTTTAGCACTGATTTCTCCAAAGAGAACTTTAACAGTGAATACTTTGTTCAAATGCAGAAATTATGAACCAATTGTACCATAACCCACTGAGATGAAACATGTACTGTATATATATAGTAGTTTCAGAACCAACAATTCTAAAACAAAGGCTACAGAGATGAATTTCTGAATCTTAAAATGCTCTAATGTTAATCTACCATAGGGCTCCAAATGATGAAATGTCTAATCTGCAAATTAAACCAAAAGTATGAGATGTATTCTGAAAATTCCTTCACTGATAAGTAAAGTACACACACTGTTGTTATCACATTAGAATAGTGAGCAGGAATAGTCTATAGCAGAGGAGTCACAAACAAAAATAAATTGCAAGGCCTCCCTATCCTTTACACCGTGGCGACTGTGAACCATACACTAGTCTACTCATCTCACAAGTAGTACTCACTAGTCGCTGCACTAATAACATTACATTTTATTGATATCCCTATATCTTGGCATATTGAAAAGGTTCATTCAAGGATCCAAGTCCTAAGATGTCAGTTTTTATCACAGATGCTGTAAAACCTTCTAAAAAAGGGGAACATTACTGATTGTAATCAATCAAACATGAATAACACCACTAATAAGATCAATCCTATGTGACAGCCCAGAGAAAGCTGCTCGTATCATGGATATATCTAGTCCATACGACATGATGTCAGAGACCAAGTCTTTAAAGCAAACCCCCCAGTGGGGCAAAGAGGCTGAAAAAATCATGTATAGACTTAACACCACTAAATTTGCTATACCTGAACTGAAGGAATACCTGATCTCAACTGGAAACCTCAACCTATATGAAGGAAATTTTCATCCAGTGTATGGTACAGGATATCATCTAGGCCAAGCAAACTTATGCCACATTGACAATCTGCAAGGTGAAAATGTACAGGGAAAGCTTCTGATGCGTATTAGACACTCCTTGACCAGTGCTCAACCTGCAACACCTACACGAGATATAGGACATGTCGCTGACCAGCATCCTAACGTCGACCCGCCACCTGTTCAACCTCAGCTATAAACTCCTCCACACAGAGACTGATAGAAACTGCACTAGAGGAATGTACATGTATATATCTCTACTGTATATCTAATTGTATAATTTTCAACAAAAGAACTGCCTTATAGCATTTACCCATACAAACTGATGTAAACAGAATAATTGTCACTTTAATTTGGAGTGCTCCAACCTAAATCTAGTAACTATATTCCCACCCTAGGGCGGCCACCAGAGCTGTATGCCCCATTGGGTTTTTTTCTTTTTTCTCTTTTCTCTATTATTATTTTTATTTTCTACTTCTCATCATATATGTTGCATATCAAACATGTATTCATTGTATCAACTGATACAGGTAAAAATTATTACAAACGTGTCGAACTACAATACCTAACATAAACCTGTATAATAATCCCAACTTTAAATCAGGTATTTCTGTAGTTCACCTTAATGCTAGATCCATTAGAAACAAACCAGCTGGTTTGAAAGACGAGCTAGATAATAAAAACATTGATGTATTATTATTCTCTGAAACTTTCCTGAATGATACTGATGAAGATGCATTATATAGACTGTCCAGGTATAACATGTATAGGCACGATAGAATAAGTGAATTTAGAGGAGGAGGCCTGATTGCACATATACTTGACACTGTTACATGTTCTTCCACTGCATACCAGCACCTTAATAGAGGAAACCCTAATATTGAAACCCAATGGCTTCTTATACAAAAAGGCATGGCAAAGAAAACTCTAGTTTGTAATGTATATAGACCACCCAATGGAAATCTAACTGCTTTCTGTGACACAATGCTTGCAACCTTACTACAGATTGAAAATTTCGATGAATTTGATATTATTTGTATAGGTGATTTCAATGTCGATATACTCACAGAAGATAATGATAAGACCATGCTATATGAAATGATGGAAAATTTCAACCTGACACAACTTATAAATTGTGTTACTACTACTGCAGGCTATAATACGTGCTTAGATTTAATTTTCACAAACTGTAACAATGTCTTATCTTATGGTCCACTAAATATTCATTTAAGCGACCATCTTCCTATATATATTATACGAAAAAATGCCATAATTAAAGCTGGTCATAGATATTTCACTGGAAGGTCCTATAAAAATTATAATAGTTTAGCTTTTCTTGATAAACTTGAGAACTTAGATTGGACTGACTTTGAAAATTCACAAACCTCTGAAGCCTGCTGGAATATCTTTGAAAAAAATCTATACGATACTTTAGACAGTATGTGTCCTATCAGAGAATTTAAAATCAAAGATAAAAGCTCGCCATGGATGACAAATTATTTATTAGAGCGGATTAATGATAAAAATGAAATGCTTACAAAAGCTAGGAAGTCTGGGTCTTCTCGACTGGCACAGAGCTAGAACTATTAGAAACCAAGTTAATATGGAGAAGGAGATCGCAATGCAAAATTTCTTTAAAAAAGAATGTGATGATAATATCAAAGAAACCAAAGCATTTTGGAGAAGTATAAAGAAAGTCATTCCATCAAAGCAATCGAATAATAGTATAATAAATTTGATTAATGAAAATAAGAATACAGTAGAGATACCTGATACTGCCTCATTTATTAATGAATTTTTTGTCAATATAGAACCGTATTTAGCCAGAAAACATACCGACCCATGGTCCTTCGATGGTACAACATGTATAATAGATATGCCTGACCTTGAAGTATCCAGAGATGAAATTATTAAATGTTTAAAAGATATCGATACATCAAAATCTTCTTGTCTAAATTATATACCTACATATATATTTAAAGAGGCAGCTCTGTGTATGATTGAAAAATTTGAGAAAATAATCAAATTATGTATCGAAACTAGTAAAATTCCTAACAGTTGGAAAATTGCTGTAGTCACCCCCCTACCAAAAGGCGGAGACAATACCAATGTATCTAACTATCGTCCAATCAGTGTTCTTCCTGTACCGGGAAAAACTTTTGAAAGATTAATACATAATGCAATCTCCCAGCATCTAACCACTAACTCAATATTAACAGAGCGCCAAGGAGGATACCAGAAAGACAAATCTACCACTGACTCCATAAGTTTCTTTGTAAATGATGTGTTAAGAAATCGAAATATTGGATATATAACCTTAGAAGCATTTATCGATATCAAAAAAGCTTTTGACTCTGTTAATTACTTGATATTACTAGAAAAACTCGAACGCTATGGTATAAGGAGAAAAAACTTGGAATTAATTAGAAATTACTTAACAAATAGAAAACAATGTACCATGGCAAACAATATTAAGTCAGCAGAATTACCCCTGACCTGTGGAGTACCCCAAGGCTCAATTTTGGGTCCTTTATTTTTCCTACTATATATTAATGACTGTATACAGGTGGATGATACACACAAAACAATGTTATATGCTGATGATAGTGTACTATATGTGTCTGGACCTAATATTGATATTTTAGAAACAACTTTGCAACATGCACTAAACAAATTCATAACTTGGGCAAATAAAAATAAATTAACTATCAATGAAGGCAAAACTAAAATTATGACCTTCTCCTCAGCCCAAACTCTCAAAAACCTACGTGGACCAAAAATAGAAATAAATGAGACAGCACTACTGTGTGTCAATTCTAATAAATATATAGGAGTACTGATAGACTAGGAAATGAATTTTAATCTACATGTAAAAACTTTAATGAAAAATGTACGCTACAAATCATTTCCATTATATAAGATATGTCATATGCTATCACATACAGTGCTCCTACGTGTATATAAAACCTATGTATTACCAATAATCGATTATGCCGATATTTTCTATGACACTGCCAATGGAATTTTACTTGATGAACTCCAACGACTGCAAAACAAATGTATTAAAACATGTCTTGGTTTGAATATTTTAACATCAACTGATAGAGTTCATCAAATGGCTAATCTCCCTAAACTTATATACAGAAGGCAATACCATTGTAAGATGTTTGCACACAAAATGGTTAGACAAGGACTTAATGTTAGAGTTGCAAATAGACAAACTCGCCTACACGATGCCCCTTTTCTATAGTAATATTAATTGTAAAGCCTACGAAAAAAGGTCCAGAAGTAAAATGTGCACAATTGTGGAATACCCCACCTACAAATACTAGAAACATAAAAGAAATAGGTACCTTCAAAAACCTGATGAAATTGGATTTAATGGATACTATCCCATAAAAAGAAATGTGTAGAATTCTTATCTATGTATGGTTAATTAAATTAATGCAACTTTATGACTGTGACTAGAAATAACAATTTCTTTTTTAAAAATACACTCATTTATTGTTTAAATACAATTATATATACCGCCATGTACCATATCTCAAAGTCAAACTATTTCTCATGAATCTATATATGTAACGTTACATACCATGGGAAGAGACATAATAATATCTTTTGATACGCCTCGGCCCAGGAACTTATTGGTCTCCATATACACGACAGATAATTCTGTACTACTTAACTCTGTATCATCTGCTCGTTAACTCATATGTCTATGACCAATAAAGTTCAAAGTTGTTAAAAAAAAAACACATGAATAACACCACTAATAAGACTCCTAGAAACACCAAATATTGTAGCCAGACTGGTACAATGTATGACTTTATGTATACCAAAAAGTTAAAGTGAGGCTCGAAACCTCTTGATGTTACACTTTGGCGGAAAAATTGGAAACTCTGAAAATTTGGGAATTTATTCTCCTATTTCTTAACTTTAGCCTAGCTCATTCAAAATCCGTCATACAATGACTATATTAACTGCCCGTTGCTTCTAGTAGAACTAACGTACAGAATAATTACAATTAGCCTGATATATAATACTTGTACTACATAGTCAGTACCTGCGTAGAGGCCAAATCGCATGTACCATCAGTAACGTTCCCTATTCATTAACTTCTCAAAGAATGGCCACAGCTCATCTATACATCATCATATTCCATTGGCATCACATAAACAATGATAAAAGAGTTTGTACTGCATATCTAGAGTCATTTAAACATGTATAAGGCCCATCTTTGGTGTCTAATATCACTTTGAAAATTAAAAAATCACAACTTTTTGTCCATTTGTCACTACTCGCACATCCCATATGTATCTTTCCATACACTAAATAGTCTTTTTTTCAATTGAATACAAATGATAGAAACACCATACAAGATAATAGGTTGGCACTATAAAAGTAGAACGCTAATCATCTCAAAAATGCTTGTAGCCATCAGTAACGTTCCCTATTCATATGTGGTGCTAAAATGTATCTTTACATACACCAAGTACTCTTTTCACATAAGCCAGATATGTCTACAATTGAGAAGAAATGCTACAAACACTATACAAGGTGGTAGGTTGATACTATGAAAATATAACTTTGACCATCCAGTAATATCTGTAACCATCAGTAACGTCCCTGGAACGTTACTGATCGTGGTGTGCATTGAAAATCACTTATATGTACCTGGAATGGGTAATTCCTGGAGTACATAAAAAATATTTTTATGGAAGACCCCCAAGGGTACCTCTTGATTGCATATAATAAGAAGACTGGTGATATTCCCTAACCAGGTTAGATGGACTCTATCAGTCACTTTGCACTCTTGAACATTCATAATTAAATGCATATAAAAAATAAATTATGCCCCAAGATTCACCTAAACCATATGGAAATCTTAGCTATGACCCCCCACTAAGGAATAAAAATATTATTGGTGGTGTAGAAGGGTTTCCCTTGCTATTATATGCCCAAGGAACCACATGTGCAGTAAATCTTGGAATGACCCATATATATATATATATATATATATATATATATATATATATAGAACTATATACACTCGTGTATATTTATATAATTATTCGCAACGGTTAGGGACTACTTGCAGCGCGCATTGGTATCTATGATGTCATAGTATGACGTCATGATCAACACCCCTCCAGTATATAAGAGGGGATTTTCAAGGTAACGGTCAATTGGCTCGTTTTCACCTGTGCAGGTAACACCACGCTGGGTGTTTCCTTGATTTTTAAATTTTTAAGCAGTTTTTTCTGGATTATTGCTTGGATATCGGCTCAAGCATGGGGAAAAGAACTACTACAGGTGCAAAGAAGAAAGGTTCGGCGAAAAAATCGGCTAAATCGGCTAAAACGAACCGAGAATCGGCCAATTTAGGATCTTCGAGCAGTTTAACGTCTCTATGTGGGGGTCTGGAGCCCTTACAGCCTAACACGCCACAGGCTAGAGAGAGTGAGATTGCTGACCAGACGAGGCTAGATTTGATGGAAGAAGACCTTTTGGATATAAAGAAAATGCTGCGGGACGTTATTGCTAGCCAAGGGGCCCGTAAAGACGAGATGAATCTTTTGAGTGGATCGGACAGCGGGGCGGCGGGAGCACGTGCATCTGTGTACAAACAAGATTCGAGAGACGCGAAACCAGGGCGACGGGGGCGTGGTCTGCAGCGGGACGTTGACAACGACAGCGTCCATAGCAACCAAGATGGCGGCGAGTGGACCAGAGCAGGACGTAGAGGTCGTCAAACGAGGTCGAAATCATCGTACACTACTCGTCACAGGAGTCCCAGCTCGTCAAGAGGGTCGTCAGTGGACTCGTCTATTCATCGTCATCACGCCAAGCAAAAAATTGGTGAGTTTGACCATGAACAATTCATTAAAAAACGTGAAAAGGTCGACAGCATTGAGAAACTTGTATTGGTCAATATTAAATTCATCATAGATTATTACAAGGACGGGGACGATGTGGAGGGCATGCTCAGGCACCTCCAGATGTTGGTTGAGAAGTCAGATACAAAGATTTTTACTGTAAAAGCTTTAGTAGCCTATGACAAGTCCGTTAGGGACAGGGCTAATACTGATGGTTTAGCTGCGTTTGCCATGATCGAAAATTCGGATATTCTCCGTCATTTGTCATACGACGGAACAGTACAGGCCCAGAAGGCTTATTCAACTAAGTCCAAAAGTTCTGGTAAATTTAAGGTATCAACAAACTCATGTTATGCCTTTAACAGGGCTGAGGGATGTACTAGGGATCCCTGTAAATATAGACATGTATGTAGTTCATGTACCAAAGCAGGCCACAGTAAAGTGGAATGTCAAGTAAACAAATCTGATTAGGATTTTGTGGGTGGGCCAGGTCCTATATGTGACGGTGTGTCGATGTCAAAGTCATGTATGGTAGGTTTGGTAGATCCTGGTTCGCCTCCTCCCGTCGCTCCAGCTCGGGATGTAGTGGTTGCTGGAGGGTTAGAATTTGTCTCCCTGAATGATATCAGTGTAGCAAATCTACGAGTAGATGTTGAAAATGATATTAATATTAATCCTAACTCTGTTGGTTTGGATGTATCATATAGTGGCCCAGTACAGGGCAAGGTTAAACCATTGTTTACTGTCGCTATGGATAATTTACCTAACATCGAAGTGTATGATAGCTGTATAAATGGTGTGTGCAATTGTGTTCACTATGTTCATGGGAAAAGGTCCCAAATTTTACCCTGCAGAATAGCCCCTTACTTATCTCAGAAAGGTGTAATAAATATAGATAATAAAGAGGCATTATTCTTATGGAAGGGTTTTGTGGAAGGGTTTAAGATAGTTGACCCTGCGTGCAATACATCTTACGATTGCAAAAATTATAAGTCCATTCTGGAAGGTAGTTTTTACGAGGAATTTTGTAACATACTGCGTGAGGAGGTAGAGGCTGGTCTCGTATCCAAAGTCAAAGACAAACCACAGTGCATTCACTCTCTTGGTGGTGTTGAAAAATCTAATGGCAGGCTAAGGCCTATAACTGATTGCAGTATGCCGGAAAAAATTTCCATTAATAACTATATGGACGAGACTAGTTCTACCTTCTCTTACAATAATATTGGTACGGTCACAGCTCAGTTGGACAAAAATGATTTTATGAGTGTAGTAGATTTGAAGTCAGCCTATAGAACCATTAATGTATATGGCCCCCACACTGGTATGCAAGGGTTTAGATGGGATTTTGGTCAAGGTGAAGGTTTCTATGTAAGTAACAGGTTAACTTTTGGACTCAAATGTGCTCCGTATATTTTCAATCGAATATCTGATTTTATTGGTGAGGTGGCCAGGAGCTATGGTGTAAAAAAGTTGGTCAATTATCTAGATGACTTTATCATAATTGCTGATACTTATGGTGAATGTTTACGCCAAAGGAATATCCTCATAGAGTGCATGCAGCATATGGGCTTTGTAGTATCCAAAGAAAAGGTGACCGACCCGTCTCAAGTTTGTAAATTCTTAGGCATTAACATAGATTCAGTTAAGTTGGAACTATCCTTGCCTATTGAAAAGGTCGAAAAAATGGAAAATCTCTTATTAGATAATGTTAATAAGAAATTTATTTCTAAAAAGAACTTAGAGAGAATAGGTGGTTTAATGTCTTTCTGCTCGCAGGTGGTTAAAGGTGGTAGAACCTTTAGTAGGCGAATTTTTGATCTCTGTGCCCGGGCCAGACCCGGAGGTTATATTAGGGTATCAGCTTGCACTCGCCAAGACTTTCAATGGTGGTTGGATTTTTGTAGAGTTTTTAACTGTAAAAGGTTAATTCTAAATGATGTTATTGATACGCCTATGTACTCTGATTCGTCTATTAAGGGCTTTGGAGCATGGATGGGGAAGGATTATTTATATGGTGACTGGACATCTCATGATAAATTCAACTTAGGTTCAGGCCATTTTTCCCCCCCTCCTATATTGGATGGTCTACAAAATCATCATCGAAATATTAATGTATACGAATTATATCCTGTTATGATGGGCCTGAAACGCTGGATTTCTAGTTATAAAAACAAAAGAATACATTGTATAACTGATAATATGCAGGTACTAGCTATGATTAATACAGGCAGGTCTAAAAACAAACTTTGTATGGAATGGCTAAGAGAGATTTTTTGGCTGTGTTTCCTCAACAATGTGGAAGTATTCGCTACATACATTAAGTCAGAGGACAATATCCTGGCTGACCAACTGTCGAGACTTGCATATAAGGGTATGCCTGGTAAATGTATAATTTCTCTCCATGAAAATGATATGTGTTGCTTTAATTCCAGAATGGAAAAGGTTACAAAAAAGAAAAGAGTGTCTTTTATCGAAGGGTGTGTCAGAGAGCACGAGGAGAGCAAGGAAACAACAACTTAACAGGTATAAAAAATTTTGTAATCAATTTAAATTAGCTAGTTTTCCTTGTTCTCCTTCACAGGCTGCTACATATGCAGTATATTTATCTGAATATATGAAACCTTCCTCTGTAAGGAATTATTTATCCTCTATTTGGTATTATCAAAAACTCAGAGGTGGTTTAGACCATAGCGGTAATTTCATGCTTAAAAAGGTGTTGGATGGTATTGATAGAAATTGTGCTGTTCCTTCTAGGGTTACTCACCCATTGAGTCCGAAGGAAATGTTATGTATTAGATCATATTTGGATCTCTCCAACAGGGCTGACTTGAAGTTCTGGTTAGCTATTCTCTTATGTTTTAGAGGTGTACTCAGGGTAGGACATGTTGTATCTTCTCCTCATACACTGAGGGTAGGTGATGTTAGGATTTTTAATAGTTATGCTAGCCTTCGCATTAAAACTTCAAAGACTGACCAGCTTGGTATCCATTCTTTTAACATATACTTATGTAGGGACGATACCTCATTGTTATGTCCATGTAAAGACTTAGGAAGATTGTGCGCAGGTAGGGGTGGAAGTGAGTTATTATTCAAAATTAATGGTGTTCCTCTACAGTACCAATATATTAATTCGAGGTTGAAATCTCTATCTATACGGGCTGGTATCAAAGGTTCAGTCTCCACTCATTCACTTAGGCATGGTGGTGCTACTATGTTAAAGGATGCAGGACTTAGTGTAGATTCTATTAAAAAGAAGGTAAATTGGAAATCTAATTCTGTTTTTACATATTTACATAATCATAAAAATGAACTTTTGGAATTAGATAAACTTTGCCAATCTCAATTGCATTGTTGATTGGTATGTGTTTTCACATGTGTTTGGCGTGTTTTTATGTGTTTTTGGCATGTATGGTGCTGATAGCCCCAAGGTCAGTAACCCACCAAACTCATGTGTCTGTGATATGATCATTTATTATACTACTTATCATATATTTTTATTACTGTATATATCAACATTATTATTATCGTTATTACCGGTATTTATTATTCCCTGTCAGCGAAATAACTTATAGAACTATATACACTCGTGTATATTTATATAATTATTCGCAACGGTTAGGGACTACTTGCAGCGCGCATTGGTATCTATGATGTCATAGTATGACGTCATGATCAACACCCCTCCAGTATATAAGAGGGGATTTTCAAGGTAACGGTCAATTGGCTCGTTTTCACCTGTGCAGGTAACACCACGCTGGGTGTTTCCTTGATTTTTAAATTTTTACTACTGTTATTACTATTGTTATTACTATTGTTATTACTATACTACTGTTATTATATTATGCATTTTACTGACTATGCTTTGTCAACTAATTGTTATAGTTGTTTTAATAAAGGCATGTATGGTGCTGATAGCCCCAAGGTCAGTAACCCACCAAACTCATGTGTCTGTGATATGATCATTTATTATACTACTTATCATATATTTTTATTACTGTATATATCAACATTATTATTATCGTTATTACCGGTATTTATTATTCCCTGTCAGCGAAATAACTTATATATATATATATATATATATGAGACAGGAAATATTGCTTTAAAAAAAATATCCCTATGAACTAAACGATACATCGACAGCGATCATGAGCAGTGTCATTACTTACTTGCATTGAAGTGGAAATGGGGCGCACCACAATGACACTCCACTTTGGCCATTCGTTTACCAGGATTTCTTCTTGGATCGTGCCAATTAGGACAGCACGCACCGAGCCATGTATCTAAAATCATAATGTTCTATTTGATTAATATGTCGTATACTTATTATAAATGTGCTGGGCTATTTCATAATATGTTTATAACAGTATGCGCTGTTTGGTAAGATAAAGTATTGACCCAGAGACTATTAATACTGTTTTCCGGTCACCAAACATCCAATCCATGTTGAAGTAAACCTGAGTACTGTTAACTGTTGGATTGTAAATTGACAATACTAAAAAAATATACCGGTAGATCCAATTTTAGTTTGAGCATCGTCAAGTTGCACAATGGTATATACCATATCGTCGTGTTCAAGTGTCCCGGCGGTTTTTGATTTGGCGGCCTCAATTACCAGGCGCTTATACAAGGCAGGCGCTTATACAAGGTCCAGTTTTAGTGCTTAAGAAATGTTTTAGCACCCCTTTACCCCCGGCGCTTATACAAGACAGGCGTTACTCAAATACCGGCGCTCAAACATGACGATACGGTAAAAGTTCTATTTCATATGGTGTATTTGGTGTTGATCACCTGCACAAAAGAGAAACTATTTCTTTAGATCCGACCCCATATCAAGTACACACCAAACCATTTCCACAGGCAAATATAAAATAATGGGCAAAATAAAACATTAAGTCTAGCGTACTTTGGTTAAACATTCAAATAGAGTTAGGCCTACATAATTTAACATGGCGCAACTTATTTTGTAAGCAACCCTCCTTTTATATCTACATAATTATTACATCATTAGCAACAAGGGACGTTGGCCAACATACAAGTGCCTCCTATCATCCTGAAATTTGGTGATTTTTAAAAACAAGGGCGGGGGTGGTGAAATTCCGACTTAATAAAGCAGGCATAGCCTACTCCGGAAGGCGGGGGGGGGCAGGGGTTATATCATGCCGTGCAGATACCCCCTCCCCCGACAGGGTACCTTTGGGCAGAAAATCACTATAGATAACGAGAAACCATTATAAATAAAGAAAAATAATTGGACAAAGAGCGGTCAGTATCATGCCTTGAAGAATCCTATCTTAGCACTCTCAGCGATCCTACCAGCAGTTCTAATGTCTGACCACCAACTGATAATAATAGCAAAGAGTATTGCCTTAGTGGGCTGCTGCCTTAAATGTTCAATGGATTATTCATTCCCAAGTCACAACCAAAGTATGCGCAAATTATCCCAAGGTCTCTGGTCCAGAACCAAGTATAGCTGTCCAGTAATGGCCCTCCCTGAGACCGAGAGGGTAGCAGGGGGAGGGGGAGGGTAAGCCATATAGTGTATCCTAATAACCATGGTGTCCAGCTAACGTATATCTTTCTTGGGGGCTATAAAGACAAACTGAATCCCTAAGGACATAGTTTGATAATGACTTCATCCTGAGACGGACACATACCATTTATGGGGGTATTCCACCAAAACCGATGATATTGCCGGGCCGATTAGGGTTTATCCTCCTCCGCGATGGTCATCGTGTATGAATCTGGGATGAAAATTGTCAGCCCGATTTGCCCACAGGGACAATCGGATGCCCTTTTCTGCCCACTTTCATAGCTCTTCCACCGAGGACAGGGTGACCACCAGATAACATCTGCGATTGAATTTTTATCTCACCTCGTGCCTTCCTTACGGCAGACACTCAAGGGTAAGAGGTCCCGCGGCTTGTATCCACACCGAAGTGAGATTACCCTTGTGGCGTTTTTGCCCGGACCCTAGTCTAATGGGGAGGGGGGATGATGGTGACCGAATCTATGGGAAGATAGAAAGCACGCCCCTACACATTTACCGAGGCAATGGTTCTTTAACATCCATCACTACATAGGCATAGTGAGAGATGGACAGGCCTGTTTTAAGTCATTTGTCTGCCATGACCGCCGAGAGACTTTCCAGCAAGCCTAGCCAGAGCAGGGAGGAACTCAAACGACACCTTACGGCGACGTTTGGAACCACCACTGTGCTCCGGCCGGGCCGGGAACCGAACCCACGACCTTACGGCCCTTGAGCGGACGCGCTACCGACTGCACCACGCCTCCCAGCTCACATCTGCGTTAAGGGTGTTTTACTATATAATTTCTGAAAGTCATAAAATGGGTGTCAGAGAACCAGCTGCTTCCTTGTAGTGCATAAGTATTAATGTCATAGGGTTTTCCTGTATAGCCCTTTATTGCTGACATTGTGTGTGTGTGTATTATTAAGTGAAAAAGTGATTTAGAACAACACTGTACTATTATATGCTCTAAGAATGATAGAAGATTATGAATAATAATTCCCTTTTGCAGTAATGCTGTCACCTGGTGAATACTACACATTACATACATAGGTCTTAGGAACCCATTAAGTTCCCTCTATAGGTCTTAGGTCTTAGGGTCTGAAAAAAAAACTGTTGGAGACCGTCGGCGATGGTTTCCGATGCATTTCCGATTATTTTTTTAGATCTTCCACTGAACCCAATTCTTGGCCGATATTGGCCCGATCGTCTCCGATTCTCAATTTCTGTCGCCAATGCATCAGAAATGCATCGGAGATGGACTATCGGCCGAGAATAGGTTTCGATGGAATACGGCCATCACAGATCGCGCATTTCTGCAAAAAAATCGCCGATTTTTGGCCGATTTTTAGCATTCCACATCTCCCTCAAAAATCATGAAACCTCACCATTTTCTCAGAACTTGTATAAAATGTGGTCTCTGCATAGCTCAAACCATTAGTTCCTCACATTATTTGCTGACATTTAGTGAGCCTCTAAACATGGCAGAGAATTAAGGAAGGTTTAGGCCGATTTTAATCAATATTTAAGGCAAAAATCATGAAAAATGCAAAATAATGATTTTTCAGTGAAAATCTACGTTAGGGAGTTTTTCATAATGAAAAAGAGGGTACCAATGATTTTAGTGCACTTTGGTGTGTTCTAAGCCAATATACTGGTTTCCATGGCAACAGACACGCTAAAACAGTGATTTTCCATAGTCATGGTTGCCATGGTTACCAAATGGAAGGTGTACAATGTGACCATTGAACTTGAAAATCTGAAAATATCAAAAAAATTCTACAATGTGTACTTTATATCATCTCAATTGATAAAGGGAATCCTGAAATATTACTGTTTGAAGTTAGAATAAATACCCGATTTTTGGAATATACATGCTGTGGTATCACTATCATATCTCCCTTATTTAAATAGATACAGGAAATCGGGGTTTTATGAATATTTATCCATATGCTTAGGTTATACTATCACTACTTGGCTTCTATTAGGGATATCAACATGATTCCAACAGTTTTTAAAAGATAATGATATCCCCTATAGGCAAAAAATCAGCTCAAAACTCCTTGGTAAAGGACGAGTTAAGTCAGACACTTTTGACTTGAACTTGTGAAGTGCTTGTTCAATATAGGGATAAAACAATATCAAACAATTAAAATCCAAGTGTTTTTCTTGATAACTGTGAAATGTGAAATGTTTCTCAGTATGGTAAATTCAGAGTGTATTTAATTATTTTTCGAATGAGATTTATATGCACCTAATGGAAGATACAGGAAAGGAGCAGTAAATGGCAACAGGAAGCACTTTTGGACTTAACGAGCAGGCAAGATCTTATCCTCACAAACACAAAATTTCCACCTTAAGCTACTGCATAGAACAACCTGGGAAGCTCCATATTGAAATTATACCATGCATAACGGCGAAGAAAGAAGAAATCCACAGTTAAAACAAAATGACTACATCCTAATTAAAATCCGAAATTTTAGACAAATAACAAACACCAGAACCTACCCCCACGGAAATATCACCAAGTCAGACCATCTACTAGTTATCATGACCCTCAACACCAACATAACCATATACAAAACCCCACGCCCAAGCAAAACCATCGATTATGGAAGATAAAGAGATAACACCATCCGGAAAGAATACGCTGACGAAGTAGACAACAACCTAAGAAAATCAGAAAACGCAGACAACACCCAAGGGAAATGGGACCAGATCATAAAAGCAAACGCAGAAGCAGTAGAAAAAATCCTAGGCTCCTGGAAAAGAAACAACAAGAGCAACAATGAAGAAGCAAAAAAGATGTCCGAAGAACAGAAACAACTAAACAACAAACTGAACAAAACGAAAGATCAAAAGAAACGGGATGACATCAGAAAGGAGAGAAATGGTATACTGAACAACATTCATAGAATACTCACGGCAGATGAACACGCCACCATCCTAGAACAAGTTGAAGAAATAGAGGCATCCAAAGAAGACTCATACAGGATGTTCAAGGCCATCAAAATCATCAAGAGTAGAGAAAAAACAACCCCTCCTAATCCAGGGCGAGAGCGGACTAACAACAAAAGAAGCGGAGCAAGCACAACTAGTAGCAAAGTGGTTCAAAGAGACATTCACAGAAGAAGCACTAGAGAAGATCCATAACATACCTCCATGCAAGAATGATCCACCATTCACCACTGAAGAAGTAAGAAAAGCAATAAAGACGCTGAAAAACAACAAGAGCGCAGGAATCGACAACATTAAAGCAGAACAGATGAAATACGGGGGAGATATAACACCAAAAAGAATAGCAGAAATCCTAAATGAAATCTCAGAGACCGGCAAACACCCCACGGAAATAAAAGACGGCATACTCTCACCCACTACAGAAACCAGGAAAACCCAATGGTCCACCATCAAACCTACGTCCAATTATCCTACTTTCCATCCTCAGGAAAATCCTGGCAGTATGCTTAATAAAAAAGAAAGATGGGAAGATCGATAACAAATTCCCATTGAACAAGCCGTATACCAGGCAGGCCGAGGAACAACAAAGCACACCTTCGCCTACAAGATCTTGGCAGAGAAGGCAGTAACATCTCAAAATTACCAGCTGAACATCACACTGATGGATATGTCAAAGGCGTTTGACAACGTAAGGCGAAAAACCCTTCTAGAAGATCTGGAATCAATTCTCAATCCAGCCGAACTACACCTAACAAAAATCCTAATTGAAGATGCGAGATTGATAGTGCACATAGGATCGCAAACATCAGAACCCTTCCCCACAAAGATGGGCATCCCCCAGGGGGATTGCCTTAGCCCGATAGTGTTCACACTATACCTGGCCAGGGCCCTGGAAGCAGAAAACACTGAAGACACAACCGGACCCAGTGAACACTCCTATGGAAAACCACCAAAAGTTGCCAAGATAGAGCTACAAGATCATAATGACAGCTGGCCACAAGAGATAGGATTTCTGATAAAGCCCAAATACGCTGATGACATCGGATGGGGGGCTGAAAACTGCAAACACGAACTGACAGCAGAGAAAGAAACAGTAGCACCAAAACTGATAGCCAGAGGTCTTCGAGTAAACCAAAACCGAAGGAAACGAAGTAAAGGCACAAGGTGGGAAAAAATGCAAAATTTTAGGAAGTCTACTAGATACACAAGAAGACATCAAAAGAAGGAAACAGCTTGCAAACAACGCGCTACTCGAACTACGCTTCGTGTTCGAAGATAAACCCCTCAAACAAGAAACAAAACTACGGGTTTTCAACGCCTGTGTGGGAAGCATATTCCTATATAATAACTCAGAGCTGCGGATGACAAACAAAACCACCAACAACAGAATCGACTCATACCACAGAAGACTACTGAGGAGAGCCATAAACATCAAATGGCCACAGGAAATTTCACGTGAGGAGCTATACCATAAAACAAAACAATGAAAATGGAGCGAAACCATCAGAACGAGAAGGCTACGCTGGTAGGGACATGCAGAAAGACTACATGAGCAAACACCAGCAAAACAAGCACTTAAAGAAGCAAGAAAAAAAACAAAGAAACTACGAGGTGGACAAGCATGAACATGGCTCAAAACCCTTGAAAAAAACCTACAGGAACTTAATCTGACACCGGAAGCAGCCAGAGAAAAGGCCCTAGGTAGAAAAGAGTGGAGAATGCTGGTAAACGAAAAACTAGGTGCCATGTGCTGACGCACTCTGTGCGTATTAGATGATGAATGCAAAATGATTTCCTCTAGTGTAGGTTTATTCCTCATGTACATGCTATATATACTGATGCCAGAGGAAAGCCCTATATCATGAGAAGGAAACTAGCACAAATAGATTTCTTAAGCCCTAGCAGATTATTATCTATAGAAAAACAAAGGGGCCATATAATTTCACCTAGAGTCGGTCACGAATTTCACCTGAATTCAGACACCCATTTGAGTGTTTTCTAATGTGTTAACACAATATATCAGCACACAGTAGCATGAGATAGTGATGTAATCATATTGAATCCTTAAGATCATTCAATGAGAGTTTACCTTGTCTGCACAATTGTCATAGAAACCATAGCAAATTATGAAGAACTGACATATTACAGTGTATATATTTAATTAATATTCATGTATTAGTTGTGATTGTGCCTTAAAATGTTTGTTTTGATCCTCGGTATCTCTACATTCAATTTTTCACATTCAAAAGAAACCATATGCATCTTGTGCACTGTTAAGCTTACTCTTGAATAACATGCCTTTTGAAGTTAAGCATTCCGAAGGTCATTAGTATATGATACCACATGGAAATTGTAAATATATGATAAGTTAAGCATTCCGAAGGTCATTAGTATATGATGCCACATAGAGAATTGTAAATATTCCACTCCCATTCAACCAGTGGGTTACATAGGATGCCTTATCAATTAAAAACTGCAAAATTATGTTATTATGATTATTGCACATGGGAAATCAAAGTGTACGACTCCAGGTGAAACTGATAGGCTGGGTGTCCGACTCAGGGTGGAAAAAGACTTTTCAAATCCCCTGGATTAGACCGTTAATCATTAATGAAGACTCTATCAGAAATCTCAAAATGACAATGCATCACCATGTCTTATTGACCCTCCACAAGGCTACTTTTAGAAAAATTCTATATGGAGTATACTCATATTCATTTTTAAAAGGAAAATAGTCATCTTTACCATATAAATCAACGTCCGGAACTGGTGAATCTACCCTATAGCAATATGGTAAGTTTATGGTGCGCCTTGTATGTGGGCTAATCTCAATTTCCAATCCTGTCAGGATGATGATTGAATTTAAACCTCACCTATGTGCTCTGAGGACACGTTGAGTCAGTGGCGGATACAAGATTTGGAAAAAGAGGATGTGCACCCCCTATTTTTGGACAAATTTTGGGGTCCAAATTATGTAGTTAAACTCTTAAAATGGGGGGGGTCCTCTAAATCTGCCACTGTCGGTGGTCGAATTTTATCTCACCTCGTGCCTTCCTTATGGATGACACTCAAGGGCGAGAGGTTCCGCAGGTTGTATCCACACCGAAGTGAGATTACCCTTGTGACGTTCTGCCCGGACCCTATAGTCTAATGGGGAGGGGGGTGATGGTGACCGAAGCTATGGGAAGGTAGAAAGCACGCCCCTACACATTTACCGAGGCAATGATTCTTTAACATCCGTCACTACATAGGCATAGTGACGGATGGACAGGCCTGTTTTAAGTCATTTGTCTGCCATGACCGCCAAGAGACTTTCCAGCACAGCCTAGCCAGGGCAGGGAGGAACTCAAATGACACCTTACGGCAATGTTTGGAGCCACCACTGTGCCCTGACTGGGCCGGGAACCGAACTCACGACCTTACGGCCCTTGAGCGGACGCGCTGCCGACTGCACCACACCTCCTGGCTCGCCACTGTCAAAGGTGATGCTAAGGATATATTTTTTTGCTAAGAATAATATATCTTTTTGCTAAGAATATATTTTTTAGAATGCCACAAATGAGGTGTGAGCAGAAGTAGATCTCAACTCTGACCGTAAATCATCACTATTTTTCTTTTTCTTTCCTGGGTTAGGGGTGCCCCCTTTTATGCGGTCTGCACCTTATACGCGGGAGATTACGATATTCTTTGTTTTGTCTGTGCCTTGTACACGGGAGATACGTTATTCTTTGAAGAGTCTGTATAGAGTGCCGTGATCTCCCGCCTAGAGGGCACAGTCCCCACAGAAGGCACACCCCAAAAAGGGGGAAGGCCTGTTTCACGTAGAAGGCGCGCCTACCACTTTTGAATTGATACAAGGCGCACCCCTGACTTCTGGGTACATTTAATAAAATGTTATGATGCTAGACATATTTTTTATGCCACAAGTGTGGTGTGAATAGAAGTAAAACTTGACTCTAACATTGTATCATCAGTTTTCTTCTCATTTTTGAGCATTCCATCAATGTTGTGGCATGTTAGGGAATGAACATAGAATATAGAGACACTGGAAGGGTAGCTCTGGGTGCCATGCACTACGGCCCACTCTTATCTTCATTATCTAGGTCAACCTTTCCCCAAGCTGCTACCTGACTTCCGGTTTTGATATTACTGGTAGAGTTCCCATAGGCCCAATTGTGAGAGTGCATAAAATGCAATTTTTCTATGGAAAATTTCTAATTTAAACAATTATGGAAATTCAGAGAATGTTCTAATGGCTAGTAGGGATGATGTGTGTAAATATGAATCGTTTAGGTATAGTAGATTCTTAGAATCTTTTAGTCTTTTAATGAAGGAACAACCCACACCCTCTCCCAACCATCCAAATCACCTGTAGATCCTAAGCCACTCACACAATTTGCCATCTAGGCTGTAACCTACCTTTAAATTCTGATCTATAAAAATGAAGGTACTCCATGTGAATAATATTCTGATTGGCACTTGAGAATATTCTCCCATACTCCATAATACAAATAGTTGCCTAAATCCTCCTGTGTTTGATAAAGCTGATAAATCCATGTAGAATATTGATCACACTGAGGTTCCTTTAACTAAAGACATTGAGAGTCATCAGTACCTCTCTCTCTCTAATAACTACAGCTACAATGGGTGCCCTTCATAGAATCTTTGCCTAATTTGGACAGACCTGTGAATGCCAAGCCATCCATACCTCACTTAGCTGTATGCCAGATTCCACACATGTATGTGTGACCACTCCACACCTTGAAGTTGAGGTGTGATGAGTGATGCCCCATGCTAATCCTCACCTTTGAAGTTGACATCTAAGTCCTACCTCTGTGAAGTAATGGTTGAGGGGGGAATGTGAAAAAAGCATTTTGATAGGGCATATAAATGGAAATAGGTCTAGGGCACATGTGATTGTAGATTTAAAGAAAAAAAAACGTTTCAATGTGATTTAAGGTACACGTTTCTGCATATATTGATAAAGTATCATAACCAAACATTCCAAACCTTCTAGGAATGTTTTTTTTTTCATCATTAAGATAACATGTCTGCTTTTTGTTTGTTTTATGTTCACTGGGATGTGGATTCAGGAGCTTGGGAGGGTCTCTGAATCAGTCTGTTTTCTTCCTCATTAAAACATTAACCTTTTTAATGTACTGGGAAAAATGGCTCCACATCTATAACTACATACAGTATACCTAAATAGCCTGAGAGCATTCGCTAAGAATTTTAAATCTTTTTAGCTAAACATTTCCATAGAAAACTGAAATTGTCTGTACCATCAATGTCAGCCCTATGGGGAATCCAATGGTAATACCAAAACCGGAAGTGAAGTAGCAGTTTGGGGCTGGGTTGACCTAGATAACGAACATATTGACCCAGATTCGGGGGCACGCACTCCAGTTATATCTATACTCTCTGGGAATGAACATAATTCATCACATGATCTAAACATCTTTTTTTAAGTTATCTAAGTTCATTAGCATTATGAAAATCTCCCAATTAGATAGGATTTGAATAGTGATGCGGTCTGGTGAGAAAGCACTTATGATCCTAAATAGGGTTGAATCTTCTGTATCTCAAAAACTGTTAATAAAATATAAAAAGTACAAACCATTATGGGACTGATGCGAATATGGCGAAAATCTAAATACTCTTAGTCTATCCCGCCAGCCACCTTAAGACGCGGCTTGCACGCAGGAAATTGCGTCTGAACAATTGTGCTAAATTCTTTAGATCTGGAATACACACACATTTTCCCACAACTTACTTATGTCGCAATTGATTAAAGGGGAAACAGTACCCCTAAATTCATAGTAGCGTATTCTGATGGGAATTATACCAAGTAAAAGATTCGGACATGGATAGTGAAATAGATATCATTATAGAGGAAGGCAGTTGGATTATCTAATGCATCGGATGACTTTATGATTGGGGAAAATACATCCCAGTTGTGCTTGGACAGCACTGCAAGACTACAATCAGATGGTATTATAGCTATTTTCTTCTAAGATTTGTTTATTTCCTTTAAAAAAATATTACTGAATATCCCAACAGAATGTTCCTATACAATATCATTATAGTGTATACTCCCTGTGTTTACTTCACATTTCGAATTAAAACACATTTTGCAACATCCTCCATGCATACAAAATGCATAAACAATGTAGCAACTAATGCATTTTTTTCCCAATTTTGACGTCATGCAATGCATCAGATAAGCTTGCTGCTTTCTTTTATAATGGTACATATGTAACTATTTATGTCATAGTCCTTCCATTTAATAGAAACTTCACAGGCATGGAATATCCTTTGAAATTAGCATTGTTGGGAAATGCTCTATAATAAATTATATAAGAGAAACGTCAGACGTCTTCGGTTATCAAATTGTTTGAGGATATGTATTTCCAACGACAACTTTGGTCTAATAGATGTTAATCTCCCCTGTATGTACAGTGGTATATGTTGCCGTTTTTGTCTCACTCTGAAAACGTTGGTTGAATATTTCATAGCTCTCCGTGTGCCATAAACAGGTCAATTTTTAAAAACCACTTCAAAGGCATGCATTAGTATTGAATTTTATTGATTTAGTCTGCACTATCGATTTGACTTTCAACATTATAGGTATAAAAGAGTGAGTGAGTGAGTAATAGATGTTTAACGCCATTTCGACAGCTGAGGTCATATTCATGGCGAGAACTGCATTACACAATTTCACAGTGCCCGCGCATATGTGCACCACACACATCCTGAGGGGATAGGAAAGAGGAGAAATAGACCCTTTTAAGTGGGCTAGGGAAGCCCGAGGTATAAAAGAGACCAGGCATAGAACGGTTAGTTCTAAATTCGTTTATTTGACTTATCAGCCATTCACTGCTAGATTAAGCTAAAGGTTCACCATACCAGGTGAGCTGTGTTTATCTATCCTAGATATCCGATATCAATGTCACCTGATAACAGACGCAAACAGAGTGCCCCGCCCCCACGGCAACCTACCCTGGTACATGTGTTATGTAGAAAACTACTGAATCAGCATGGGTGGACTTTTTGACAAATAAAGTATGGATACACGACGTTGTGTACATATTAAAGTGCATGTTGTACCAAAATTACTGACTTCAACTTTGTAATTATGTTTTTTTTGTCTGTTTTGCCATGTAGATTGATGCCCATCACCTATCGATTGCAAAACACTTTGAATGCACGATCTTTAATATCATGGACTGGTAATGTTATCTAGGGCATTCCCACCTTGATATGGCGCTTCCTCATTGGATATAAAACTGAATGTTTGCCAAGACCTGGGTCTGGTAACTGTAATGTGTGCCGAATGCTTACTGATGCGCAACCCCGGTTCCTCTATGGAGTTCATGTCTACACGGCGCGTCCCTATGTTACATGACATGTATATAACGGTAGATATAAAGAGCAGGAATATCAAATGTTCTGTAATAACAGGATGTCTGACACTAAAAGTAGTGTGTTGGGGATCATCCTTTGCCTAAATACCGGTAATTGTGGGTATCTACAGAGGTACAAAATATAGCAGCTTACCCTAAGGCAAGTTGGTGAAGGGTCTTTAGTCAGCTCCAGTTGGAGTTCCTGCTGGAGGTCCTCCAGTAGGTCCTGATCTTGAAGTCTGGTCCACATGACTACAGGATCCTCCTGCAAGTACGTCAGAGGCAGGAACAGCCAAGTGGGTGTTAGAGCAGCCTGATAGTGACTAGCTAAACGGAACTAACATCCAACAATCTGTCCCTAAATCTTAATGCGACTGTGGCCTAGTTGTCTGCTCTTAAGTCCAACGGTGAACTTGTTATCATTTGATCGTCTTATCGTGTGTTGGCACTGAGTTTGTTGAGAGTCGTAATTCGTTCTTATATGGGATGTAGCACAGAGGTGTGTAATTGTTAAGATATATGTATATATACACATGTCTGATTCAGGAGCAGTCAGTGCTGAAGCTTGACTTCATGATCTGTGACCTGTATGTAGATTTATACAGATGATATATGTTGTAGTCTATGCCATTCAATGCTAGACCAGACATGCCCCGGGAGAGGTGGCTCAAGTGGCATTAACATCAGAATACATATCAGATTACCGAAAATCAATCACCTACCTGTTCAGCAGCGTGACTGGCCACCACAAGATGTACAACCACTTAATAAAGATCCCGTTAGACTGCCTCCAGGGTCTGTTCACTCTGCCTCCTCTTCCTGTACCTCATTGTCAGCCTCACAACGTAACTATATAAGGGGAAGTTTGCCGTCTATCTGGTGACTGCCCCAGGTGAGCAGCCACAGGTAAAGATGTTAACGGGTGTCCATAGATAGCTGATGGTGTGTACGTCAGGGGTGGTGGTAGACTGCTCCTCTGTGTATGTTTTGGTATCAGGTGAATGCTGCTCTGGGTGTGGGTCTGCTTCCTTAGGGAGTGATCATTTTTTAACAACAGTGGGGGGCTGGTTTGCGCGGGGATGCGTGAAAAAAAATTCGACCCCCCGTCTTGAAGGGGTAAAATTTTTTTGACCCCCCCATTAGGGACAAAAATCGCGCGTAAACATCCCCTTTTAGCCTACAGTAACGCGCCGGGTTTTCCACTGAAAACAGGTGAAATTATTTTGACCCCCCCCCATCAAAGGTGTTAAAAACTTCTGACCCCCCCGGTCAAGGGGTTGAAAAAATTCTGACCCCACCTCAAACCCACCAGTCCCCCCCCCTGTTAAAAAATGATCACTCCCTTAATGGGACAGGTACCCCGGGGTACAGGTACACCCGGCGTGCCCTACAAACTCTGTGGTAGTACTATAGACTGCTGCAGCCACTTCAGCATGCCCTGCTGCACAGGTAAACATGGATCAACTTCTGCCCTGCACCACCCCATGCATGGGTGACGGGATGGGGGGGGGGAGGAGGATTGATGCTTGATCCGGCACCAAGTAGGCTTAATGTAGATCGGGGACATAGTCCGGACCACGGCCCCGCCTCACTGACTACATGATCAATGGCGTCCGGTCACCATGCCAACATGCTGCGTGCAACCTGCTGCACACCACGTGTGTACGGTTATAGGGCTTAGTACTGAGGCCTAGTGTGTCCGCCATTGCTTTATCTGGGAGCTGGCGAGATAAGGACTGATAACAACCAGCATGGTGGGTACCAGGTGTTACATAATGTACCCAAAAGATTATGCAGTTAATGGAGGGAAGCATCTCATTGGTTGATAATGTATCCCGGGTCAGCCCTATATGGAGGCAGTGGCTAGATGCCAGCTGGACGTAAGGTTCAAAGGGGAGCAATGGTGCACCTTGCATAGAAATTCATCATGTGTAATTACGCGCAGCAGTATATGTAACTTGGTATGATATCTCTGGCATTTTCCCTTCGTAGGGCCTACACTAAATAATTCATAGCGCCCTACGAATGTAATATATAATGGATAGACTTGCACGAGTTGGCTTCTGGGGGTGATAGAAGCATGAGCCGTAGGCGAATGCTTCTATTAAACCCCATGAAGCCAACGAGTGCAAGTCTATTCATTATATATTGCATTTATAACACGGTTTCCACCATTAATTCTAAGTATTTACCTTAAAAAATGATATAATCCATTCATTTTTTTATGCGAGTCGACAAGACGGCCCTCCGCCATCTTGGTTTCATGTTGTCGTATGCTTAGGCTGGCGAACTCCTCAAACTCCAACTCTCATAGACCTACTACTGCGAACACGTCGAGACAGGGCTGCGCCAGTCTAAACTATAATCCATTCTGTACACACCAGGCGGCGGCACCTGTAGTGTTTACAGAACGGGGAAGACGCACGGCAAGTCGCTCGATTTGAAAGTTTAATAATTTTTTATATCAAATACAGCCATAATATCAAGAAATCTAGTCGACAGAGAGCTAGAATATGGTTTCAACTATGTTATGTCCAAAGGATTTCGCTATATTTGGTCTATAAGCTTCAAAAATGGAGAATTTACTTTCGTCTTGCGGTAGGTTTCAACATGTCCGCCCCGCTGTCCGCTCGCCGTGAATTTTGGGTGCTCTATCGCCAGATATAGGAATCGAAATTATTCATTTTTGGCACTGAAAACTCTCTAACCGTGTTATAACTGCATCTATTGACACAGGATCCCAGTCTCTACCGCAGTCTGTTGATAAGACACGAATATTGACTTGTGTGTTTTCTTCTGATGTGGTTTGTAGACTATGTAGACAAAAGATTATGTGGCTAAGACGATGTGGCCAAAGCTGTGGACGATATGGCCAAATTGTGTGGACGGTGTGGCCAATATTTTTAAAGCCAATAGTCACTAGAATATGGGTTCCCACGAGGATAATAACGAACTCAATTTATCTACCCTCACGTGATTTTACCCTGGGATATAGCCATGTATTATTTTTCACTACATTCTACCAGAATGTACCCCTAGTCGATGCACACAAATCTCTGGACGATATGGCCAAAGGACGACTAGGACAATGTACGATGTGGCCAAAACAAAACAGATGTTTTTATGGTGCTAATATGCGTGTGGAATGGCCACATCGTCCATCTTCTTTGATTGTCCAGATCATCCATTCTTGGCCACATCGTCTAGATATTTGGCCACATCGTCCTCATTTTGGCCACATTGTCCATTTGCCACATAGTCCATTAGCGACATCGTCCATTTACACTGATGATTACCAAGGCTTTGTCAAAGTGTGTGTAGGGATGGAGACCAGTTTTGGATCAAACTATATATTGTGGGTCTCATTGCAAAAAAATGTGGGTTCCAGGAACACACTCAGCTCAGCCTTAAGTGGCATTATCTAACAGATTAATTCCCCCCCTCCCTATCCGACCAAAGGTAAGTTTTAACAGTCAGCTTGAATCTAAACCTGCTGGAGAGAGGAGTGTCTTCACTTATGTGCTGCATTTCTGGTAAGTAATGTATTCCTTTATCTTTAAAATTACTGTTACACTATAGCTGTAGTACATTGTAGTAAGTTGGCTTACCTTAGGTTAACATTCGTGTTAAGAAATTTTCTGTGAAAGGCTCTATATATATATAGTATCTTACAGTCTGTAGAGAATGATTTATCATACAAATGTAGTACATCCTGATTGTTTTTTTCTCTATTTCAGAAAACTACAAATGGTTTACTCAGGCCCCTGTCAGGGACCCATATTGATTTGTGGAGAGTAGGCTATCAGGGACAAGCAAGTGGCAGGTTCTGCTTTTTGATATTATTAAATTATGATGGTAGAGGCATAAAGACCCTTTACCTACTCTAGTAACTAGAATATGTATGATTTTATAAATGTAGTAGTAAAATCAATATTTATATTATGGTTTTTGTTTTACAAAACATATCATTATTCCTTTCCAGATTAAGTGTGTGTGCCTGCCAGTGTCATCTGTACCTTTATTATACCTAGTGTGCATATTCTAGGGAGCAGCAGTGACGTCATAGCAACCACCACGGCCCTTATCAGGCTTATCTTCCTACTGATAAGGATCCTCATGAAGGGTTAAATTAGATAGGAAATATAGCTCACATAGCCATTATCAGCTGGGGGCCGCCATTAGACCCCGACGGCACTATGACTAACACCTTCAGCCCCCGACTCCGCAGTATATGCCAGGGATGCCTCCCATTGGTCAATAATACAATAGCCATGTGCCGTATACTAGGAAAAGGTGTTAAAATCCTTATCAGAAAAGATCCAGGCATTGTACAGCAAAATGCATTCCAAAATCAGAAAGATATTCAAAATTTGCATCACATACTTGAAGCACTATTTTCTAATCCCAATATTTGAAAAGAAAACAGCAAAAAAGCTACTTTTTCTAGTACATTGCCTATATTTTGAGTTAGCAGGTCGTCCCATGGGCGCCGCCATTACTGGAGCTTGTTACCAGCGAGTTCTACTGATAAGACCTATCAGATGGGTACCAGTCAGCCCCAGAGAGGACCACAGTGAATTGTAGGGATTACCTCATTGGCTAATAAATAATCCTGCTAAGTCCGTATAATTTGACCCTTTGCCTGGTCCCTAGCAACCAGGGTACTGCTCCCGAGAATGGATTTTTGGGAGTAATGGGCTCTTCTATTGATGTTTTAATGATGGGAACAGGTAGAAAAGATATGATAGCGTGCACACAAAACTTAACAGCATGTAAATCGTACCAGAAAAAAGTTTTTTGCAGCAAAATCTACCGTGAATAATTCGCGAGGCACCTAGCGGACATATTTTAAACTACAAAAAGAAAACGATCGGTGATCGGCGATTATAGCCGCGATTTTTGTAAATAATTTGCAATACTCTGGTGCTCTCATGGCGGGGATGGATAGTGACCTAATACCGGCATCCATTTACAATTTTAGAGCAAAATCATCTGAGGAAAAATCGGAGACACCTATATATATATATATATAAATATATATATATATATATATATATATATATATATATATATATATATATATATATATACCGGGGGTATATATATATATACACACACACACACATATATATATATATATATATATATATATATATATATATATATATATATATATATAGCGGGCATAAGGAGAAGGAAATATACGAAACTATTTGCCTGCACCTTTTTATCAAAATCTTAATGTTTAAGTGATATAAATGGGAAGAAATCGTACTAAATTGTTACTTTGGTGGGCTAGGTATAACAAAACAAAAAGACAACGTGTGATCATACAAGGACCCATATGCCCATGAGTGGCCCATCATATGGCCATAATGGGCCATGAATGGTTAGTATCATCAAGGAGGTAAAGATCCGTCCTTGGTATCATGTCATCTGTACCTGTATCCTTCCCCCGGATCCTGCCATATGTACCTATATCAAGGTATCTGTACCTGTACCACGTTACTGGTGGATAATGTCCAAGGAGAGCAACTAAATGATGGAGAATGGCTGAATAATGATGAAATACTTGAGATCCACGCTGTCCATGTGATTTACTTTTTCTTAAGAGTGAACCTTCTTGCATGTCAACTCGTTGAAAACACCAACTAGGCAGGTGACAATGGAGGTTCTAGCAATCATAACATACGGAAGGCAATATAAAATAAAGAAATAACACAGAACCTCTTTTGCGACACTTAGGGAGTGATCATTTTTTAATAAGGGGGGGGGGGGGGTCGGTTGGTTTGCCCACGGATGCGCGAAAAAGATTTTGACCTCCCCCACTTTTGAGGGTAAAAAATTTTTTCCCATAGGGGACGAAAATAGCAGATGTGCCCTTTAACCTTTAACCCTAGGAGCCGACCAAAATTCTCTTTACCTGAACCGTTAACGGTACACACGTGAAACATCATCTGTACTGAGAGAAAGCTGCACGTAGGAACATGAATCATCACCCTGATCATGCACAAACAGTCTAGTGTAAGTATGATCCACCAGGTGGCATATCTTGGATAGTTTCATGTAGAGTCTGTAACATACGGAGCAAGCAGCCCCAGGACAACTGAAAACAATTACTGCCCACATTACATTACATGTGTAATTTCACTCTTAGGGGTCTCAGCTTTCGCTGCTTATGTTACACTAGTCTAGAAAAAATCCCATGTCTAATTGAATGAATTGGAAGTCACAAGTGTATAGCATACACGAAGATCGAAAAGTGTTTTTTTTTATTAACAAATTCGGATGATTTTAAGTGGTTTTACCCCTAAATTATCATGAGAATTGAGACTTTTTCACAATGTCACACACCATTTTGTTTCCAGCATAATCTAATATTGCCCATATTAAAGTTTAAAGCGCAACTGCATCGGCCAGGAACAATCTCCACACAAGTCATGCGACCCATGGGTGGGTACTTTTTAGATACGTTTTAGGGGACAGGGGCATGTTTTAGGACTCCAACGATTGCATTCTAAGTGAGAGAAGTTCCTGGGCTTCAGTTAGTTTCCAGTTTCCCACAATTATATATATGCCTCAAAGATCCCGATATATTTCAAACGCTCCATTGCAATTTCTGACAGGCAATAACTTAATCACACTGTTTCTTTTTCTCGAACTTCTTTTTCTCGAACTTCTCTTGAAAAGAGAACAGGATTTTTTTTTCTCCTTCTAAGGATATCAAATTTAGAGACATGCTTGCCCATATGGAAATATAGCTAGGGTTGCCCCCTCGCCAAACTGTTCGACCCTGTAATAGACCCATTTAACCGATCCTTAATTAAGGTATACTACTCATCTCATCCATACCCAAACAACCAGCCAGGAACCCTCCAGCACCCAGATTGCAGTGTGTCTACTCATACAGCCTATCACTTTAGTGGCGGATCCACGATCTGGAAAAGGATGGGGTGCGGCCCAAAACGAGGTAACCCCTATTTTTGCTCCCGTGGTCCCCTCTAAATCCACCACTGCCACTTTGTACATGTACCAGAGCCTTTCCAAACGCTACATAGCTACTTCTACTCCACCGCAATTGTTTGCAATTGGTTGTTAGTAGTCATTTGTCACATGTTGGCTGTTACCAGTTGCTGCACTGAAAACAGGAGGTTGGTGGGTTTGAGGGGGTGGGGAGGTAAAATTTTTAGACCCCTCCTGAGGGGAGCTTAAAACATTTTGATCCCTCTTGAGGGGGGGGGGCATAAAAAATTTACACTCTTTTAACTGTAGATCAAAGCGGGGCGCGAAAATTCTTCGCATCTCCCACGCAGGGGGGGGGGGGCACAAAAAAATTGACTGCTGCCGAGGGGGCGTTAAAAAACCAAGCACCCCTCCCCCACCCATAAATCAGCATGAAGATTATGTAATACTGTGTGAGTACACTGATCTACTATATGCCAGGCACATTCAATAAAGAAGGAGTTGTATTCCAGCACTAGCCATAAAAGTCACTTCTACTTTGTGTCATTACCCAAATAATCTATCTCCTTTTCTACATTTCTACTAAAACATTCCCATCCTTTTACAAGTATGTTGTACCAAGTGACACTTATCTTTCCCTTTTCATAATACGACATACAACAAGTACAATGTGTATATTTGAGCCTGTGTACACCCAAGGGATCATCAAATATATTACAGAAATACAAAGTGGGGCCCTCTTAGGATATGTAGACAAACAAATGTATGGTAAAACCAAGGAGGTCTGCATGACGACTTAGGGTAGTCATAGAGGTCTGATGGCCCTTTGACGACCCCAAACGCGTCATATATGATGACTCTCCAATACTGCAAAAGCGGCGGGTTTTAGTGTGGTTGAGATTAAAGGGTTCAGTCTTGACGGTTGCCCGGGAGGGCACTCAACTTTTTTGACACGTGTGTGCAGCTTGGGGTCACGTAATCCTTACCCTTACTTTATGGGTTTTTTGGTGAAAATATAGACGCTTGCTTAGGGGGACTTCACACCAAAAGAAAATCTAATTTTAATGACATTAAAGAAAGTGCACCCTTGCCTAGGGAGATTTTGTTGGAAGTGGAACAATGTTTAGGAAAATTAACCCCCTCATTGAGCAATTTGGTGAAAAGATTACATGACAAATTGAGCAAAAAGGACCCTTCCTTATGATGATTTTCCCAAAACTGACCCTTGCTTACGGAGATTACAATTAAAAAAGTACCCTTGCCAGCCACACTTTGCTAGTTGTCATGTGTGTTGCCAGATGACAGTTGAAATTTGCTATTGACAGTTACAACTTATGTATGAAAACCTTGTAAAGGCACCTCTCTCAGACGCTACTGGACAAGCTAGGGGACTTCATACATATTGGTACTCACACCCCCAAAGGAAGTTTTATTATTAGGCCCATAACATATGAGTAACTCAACAGTAAATATTTCTTCTTCAAGGGATCAAATCGTACCTGGAGGGGGGGGGGCAGCAGGGGCCCCACCTTGACCACCTTGAATTGTCGGCTTAAGCGTAATAGTGCCTATTCATACCTATGTAGAATTTGTAAAGAAAAGTACTTTTGGATGAATTTTAGATCTGAATTTTTCCCTATCCCATTGCTATATCAATCTAATTTGAGATGCAAAGTTTTAGCTTCTTGTTCAATTCAAATTTTGGAGGGCCCAGGCATACTCAGGCCCCACCTCCTTTATGATTGGGGGGCAGGCCCCCCTGGCCCCCTTTTCCTACGCCCCTGAAGTCAGCTGCTATCATTGCTATAGGCATTATGGATTGATTAACCTGACATCATTAACATTGTCCTTCCTTTGAGTTATTTTCATGTATCATTATCACTAATTGGACAAGCCTTAGAAATCCAAGAGTAGAGCGGTAAAAGCTCCACTCGGTGATGCATCATGCACCACTAGCTCCAGCCTCACCCACCTGGTTCATCCTCCCCTGTCTATCTACCACACCAGCACCAGGCACCACACAGCACACACAACACGCCAACGGCCGCCGCGCCACGCATGGACGCAGATCTACTGTTTGCATGTCTCTGACTGGACTGCTTTATTTGTCATAAATTCAAAGGTGAAGGGGAGTATAGCCTAGTAAGTGATGCTCCGCTCCCTCTGTCAGACGTACAGCAGCTGATGAGCGACACCTTGGACTGCTACACTGGAGTAGCAGGAGGGTGGATATCTGCTCATTGCCTACCAAGACGTGCAGCACGGCAGAAGCGTATACAGTGCCAGGTCCCCAAGAGGTATAGAGACCACAAACGGCAGCAAAAGACACCCAGGAGGAAGCAGCAGATGTATGCTGGTGCCCTGTGCATCTTCCTGCTGCTGCTGTACATAAGACGCACCTACAGCGGCCACTCAGTGCCTCCCATGTCACTGTTACATTCCACCTGGTGAAACCCTCACTGATGAAGCTACCATCTTCTGCATCCAATCACCATTACCTACAGCCTAAACCTACTGATATCACCTGAGGAGTATCGGCCTCCAATATATAGAAAGGTAATTAACTACGTAATTTATTTTGCATTTAGGTTAAGGCCTGCTAGGAGGCTATGTCACTTTAGAAACCCAATACAGTCTCTAATACCATGGTCTAAGAGCAGATAGATAGCATACCTGTAAATCTATTGTAACCGTAATGGATGTGTTACTTCATTATGATATATATCGTATACAATATTGTGTAGGACTATTGTTATGTATACACTATATTGTTCATCGGGTGGAGCAGCGAGTTATATTCATGTACCAGGATGCATGTACCTGCCCGGTCAGGTAGCATACTTCGGATCATATTAATTGTGACAGGTGTTCTATCTGAGTCAGTCTGGCTAGACAGGTAGCAGACAGGGATTACCAGGCTTCTCAGCAACAACAAAATACAGACAATTGATATCTACCTATTTTCTCTCCTAAATACACATTTCTTAGTTCTCAATTTACTAGTTAACCAGAACAATGCTAAAGAATAAAAGCATGAGCCTAATTCTGAGTAGTACATGTATCATGAACGTAAATAGCACAGAGCTGCAGAACCAATATTAGATATGGGAAGCTTACATGGATCTGCAATTCACGTTTTGTACATCGGCCCGAAGACAGATTCCGAATGTATTATATCGATATGCTGGACATACCATCCATGTAAAGATAATATGTTTACATAGACATTTATGGCACTATACCTTATCAGTCGCCTGATCGATATGTTGGGGATATGGACGTATACGTTAGTAGAACTTTCAATAGGTCAATGGGAATCGTTAAGACATCATCATGATGATAAATAATGTCTCACTATTACATGATGACTTTATGTGAGATAAATAGCTAGTCATAGGTATACATAAATGCATTGCTGTTTATCTGACTTAAAAGAAATCATGGAAGGATTGGAATTATTGAAAGTTATACCACGGTTATCACTTTTCAGAACGATTTGGGGTGCCCAAACTGGATAATCTGAGTGCCTATATCACAGGATAGAGGCACTGAGAGTTGACACTTGAATATTGACAGTGTTCTTTTTCTATGCTGTTCTTATATGTGACAGCAGCTATGACATAGCTTTGACAGTGGTTCATACTGAAAAAGCTCAGCATTGCCTGGGATCGTTCCAGGGACCTTCTGATATAAAGTCCTGCATCTTCTCCATTAGGCCATGGGGCTGGACAATAGTGTTGGGTTAGATGAGTCATATGTCTGGGACCCTGTGGATACCATATTATATATTTGTATGTCAGTGAATGCAGAATGCATTCTGATGCATTCTAATGCATCCTAAAAGTGCAGACCATGGTATAAAAGCAATGTGTGATGATTATGCTTGCACGCGTGCCTTTTAGGTTCTTGATAGAGGCACTCTGCCTCTATCAGTACCTAAAAGGCACTAGTGCAAGCATAATCATCATATATTACATTCTGAACGCATGAAATGCATCCTCGGGTTCTGTATCAGGTCCGCAGTCTCATGCGGTTATTTCAGTTGGAGGGGTTGGGGCATTGTCAATAGATCATATTAAGTGGCGTATTTTGGGCGAATGTTTGCCAATACATAGGAGTTTATTTGCATATTTTGGGCCAAAGAATTGCTAGAACCAAGGAACTGCGCCCCCTCCTTCGGGGCCCCGACCGACGGCAGTGGAGATCAAGTGTCGCCTTATTTAGTACCAGTAACGTACATTGTTAGCATTGTAGTAAGTGACCTATATGTGCTGGACATGAACCTTCACCCGTACATCTTGATGTCCACTACATTGTTACCATTGTAGTAAGTGACCTATATGTGCTGTACATGAACCTTCACCCGTACATCTTGATGTCCACTACATTGTTAGCATTGAAGTAAGTGACCTATATGTGCTGGACATGAACCTTCACCCGTACATCTTGATGTCCACTACATTGTTACCATTGTAGTAAGTGACCTATATGTGCTGGACATGAACCTTCACCCGTACATCTTGATGTCCACTACATTGTTACCATTGTAGTAAGTGACCTATATGTGCTGTACATGAACCTTCACCCGTACATCTTGATGTCCACTACATTGTTACCATTGTAGTAAGTGACCTATATGTGCTGTACATGAACCTTCACCCATACATCTTTATGTCCACTAATCTTGCTACTGCCTTCCATAGTCATTTTATTAGTGAGGTGATTATTCCCACCTTAGATACCGGTAATTCTGATGTAGGCCTCATCGAGCGTAACGAAATAAAGTTTGTCTACAGAACAGCTGAACTAGAATAAACTAGACTGTCGATGCCGTTACTAAAAGACAAAGTCTAATATTGTATGCAGGTAACCAAGAAGTGTTGAGTCTAGATAACGATACATAAGGTCAAATCCCACGATGCAATTTTGGCTGAAAGGTTTCTGCAATTTAGTCATCTGTTACAATTTGGGGCTCTCTCCTTAAATTGCAAGACATATAACGGCCAGGGGGGCTTTAATGGCAAGGAATCCCTTGTAGATTTGCACTGAAGTTAAGATCTTTATAGTTTGATATTTCCCCTTAAGTAAAAAGTTTCTGCAATTTACAGAAATCGCTTGCAATTTACAGAAATATGGATAAGGTCATTGATAAATAGGGATGTGTGTTCACTTCAACTTGCAACCCAACTCCCATGATGCAATCTAAACTTGCCCCATACCCTGCGATTCGTATGAAAAATGTCTGTATAAATTACACATAGAGTTCAATTTCTGTCTCATTCTGCACTGTGCTTACTTATAGCAGCTTGCAAATTCAATATAAAGGAGAATGGCATTGCAATTTAACGCAGCTTACAGATCTACTTTGCAAGGGTGAGGGGTCAGTTTAATTGCAACCGTCAGATCTGTAAAGGCAAGTCCCCCTATCTGCAAGAGTTCCCAAATTGCAAGAACTTTCCAGGGTTAGATTGCATCGTGGGATTCGACCTATACAACATGCTATTTAGCCTGCACAGAAAGTGTCTCTAGTTTCATGGTAATTTTAGTGGTCCTGACTACTTGTCTTAACTTTGTGAATTTAGTAAACAGAGTGTTTATGACTGCCTCTGTGTTCAACACGCAGAGTATGTGGTGCTTCATCTGGCCAGTTACCTGACCATCTGGACGTGATGAGTATTCGTGTTTACACACAGCAAACAGTCGCATGTACAGGTGGGATGGGGGATGTATTGAATATCCGTCACAACTTACCACGACACTCAACATAGACTGCCAAATTTCTACTAGAAAAACTGATTCCAGTTCTTGTTGGAAGTCGAAGTCACCCCAGACAAAAAAATATTGGTCAAGCCTACTGCCTCCTGTGCTCCAATAAATGTAGAAACAATTAGGAATGTCCAATAAAGACTATTGCATACAAAACATATAAACTATGTCAACTAAGAAGATATCTTGATGTAAAACTAGCCTTAAGAATATACAAAGCTACTATCCTCCCGTATATTGAATATGCTGATATCTGTTTTGCCACCACATTTGATAAATATCTGGATCCTCTTCAATATGCACAGAACCGTTGTATAAAAATATGTTTGGGTGTACCCCATCTGACCAACACTAACTACATACATAATGTAACAAAAATTAACAAGATTGGTGATAGAAGACATATTCACATATTAAATTACATGTATAATAGAGCACAAGATGATAATTATAAAGACAATAGGAGAATTGTTACTCGATTACATGATGCACCCACCTTGAAGATTATAACCCCAAATGGTATGGCATATGCTAGGAGCGTAGAATACTACGGAGCCTTAATCTGGAATGCTTTACCTACTGAGAGGAGACTTGCTGTAAACTTAAAACAATTCAAAAATGAATCCAAAAAATCATTAAAGTCTCTTATCCCGTATGTAAATGCATAGTATATCTTGAAAATCTAAAACAATAATACTAATCTTGTTGTTGATTTCTATCCTTTATTCTCAACCAGTTTCCAATGTGTGACATGGATTACTGAATTATCTCTATGACTCCATCGATGTATATTATATGACTACTTTATTAAAATACGTGCCAAAGTTTTCGTACATATTTTGGGAAGATAGGTAGGACCAGAATTATCAACCTAACACTGTTATAGTGGGGATGAGGTCCTCTACCTTCTGTTTGACTTATGCTATCGTCCGTAATACATGGAAAATATATGCATTTACTCAAGAAAACAATTGTATATCCATGTCAAACCAGGATGTTTCAAACATATATGACATATCATCTTGTATATCTCGATCTCTGTACTGTTATTAAAAATATGCTCGATATGTATTAAGTCAATAAAGTAAATTCAAACCAAAAAAAAAATTTGAGTGGGTCGTTATGGAAATGAATAGCGCCTAGGATATAGGATATTGCGGTTATTATAAGGACTAGCATGCAGCTAACTAAGCTAACTATCATGCTTAATTGCACGATTTTAACGAATTATCTAATTTGAGTCAACCAGACCTCTGGTCATATTCATTTCCATAACGACCCTATAAGGTAGGGAATAGAGGATATTACCCTATGGGAACAAACGCATGTCATTGTTAGAACCAGCTGGTTTACCAGGTACGTGTGTAATGTTATCATGGGGCTGCTATAGGTGTATACAGAGATGATTCACGTTCAAGTTTTCCCCGCTCATTCATTATGTACATGACATTGATTCAATCAGGGGAAGAAGACAAAACACTGGACACACCTGACGGAATGTGGTAAATGCATGTAACTAAACCATCTGGCTATAAAGAGGTGGATACTATATGCAATCATTCTGTCTCACTGTCAACTTCCAGGAACACTAGTACCGTAGTTAGGTCTTAATTTTTTTACATTGCATTGTGTTTTGGTAATCCTGCTTTTCTGGATGTCATATTTGAAGCTATTTGAGCGTGCCTGATGAAACCCGGCATCAGTACAAAAACATTGTTTCACATCAAACCGTGTGTATATTGTCATAGAATTCGTAGTTTACAATGCGCCGTGTTATTGGGATTAGTCCCATGTTGTTTTCTCAGTGAAAGGTTCCATGGTTAAAGTGGCCACAATAGGGCTATATTGTGTTCCTGTCACGACTTTAGACATCAAAAGATGATTCACGGTGCCAGTGTAAGTCTCTGTGAGACCTCACATGAACCCTGCCTAAGTACATGTAGGTACTAAGGCATTGTATTTCCTTCACGCTTAGGAGACTTAGATTTTCCTTACTGCGGGTGCAGATATACATGTATGGTAGTTACATGTACCTTCATCTTAGGCAGAAATTAGTCATAAGGCCCCCTGCAGCAGTGTATATAGGGTTCATAGATACAAATAAATATTTGAATTTTTAAACTTTATTGATTATGTCCTTACAATTTTTTCTAGGAAATTGATTATCCCCATGTGCGTCGTACACAGAGGGTACTACCATGTACCTTAGGACAATCAATACGTAAAACTATGAAGAACTGTTGGTGGCCTCAGACATGATACATTCCGCTCCTCCAACACGCACGCCCCATCGTGCTTCAGCGTTTTAGTCGCGGTCGCCTTCGTCCAACATTTATTTTCTTTATCAACATTCAAAACAAGGGTATCAGCTTGGCCCAATGATACACAATATAATCCGGGGTAGAAATAACGCTGGTTTTCCGCAGCGAATGGGGTTGATAAAGAGGACATAAAAAAAAGTCCACGAGAATGCACAATTCCGTGCCGGGTTGCTAGGATGAGGCCAAACGCTGAATTTTTAAAAGGGTCAAGGGGTTGAGTCTGAATTGAAGAGGCGATGGGAAATCGATCTTCTTTGAATTGTATCGACCCTACTCATCAGCTGCTTGTATTGCCTGTATATAGTTAATCATGCCGGGTGGTGACGCAAATACAAGAATTCTCACATGCTAACGAAAATTGTACCTAATAGATCGGCCAAGGCAAATCAGATATGAATAGAAAATGATACAGGTGCAAAATGACCTTACATCCATTCATATCAAATGATCTACGATCATCATGGATGAATCAGAATATGGGGTGGATAGCTACCAGCAACTCCACAGATTGATGATTATCATTGCAAGTTATAGCACTAATTCATGGCATTGAAGCATGATATCCTGCATGGGATGGTATGAGTTAACACACAGATGTGCTGTTGGGCTGCAGCGTTGGTCTCTTTGACACGTGTTGGCCGTGTAGCAGGGGATGGCCTCGGCTCAATATTGACCACCTGATATTGCCTTCATTGCCAGGTGAGTGACCACCAACTTCGTTACCTTGGTAACCGACCTAGCAAACGCTTACCAATTAAAGCCGATGGGGGCGGGTAGGCAAGTGGTGGTCTGGAGCCATGAAGGGGAGGGGGGGGGGCTGGAGGGAGGGAGTTTATTGGCAATGAGAACAGCAAGGAACAGGTGGGATAAGCAGGTATTGATTCAGCATTGTCCCAATCCCGCACTGCTGTGATTTCCTAGTAGTCAAGGTGAGGAGAATACAGCAGCAGTATACTGCTGGCCAACACCCAATTCCCCCGTCTCTGCACTATATGACGCATGCTCCACAAACTCACTTCAAAAGGGTATACTGAAATACCCTCAGAGTGCACCCCTCCCCCCCCGCCATGGTGTTAATCAGTACAATGGCGTATATACTACTTTGGCCTCATAGATTGCAATCTTTGTATTCTACAGATAATTTTTTTTGACACACAGTCACAGTGTTTACTGCTACTCTATCAGATATGTGCCCTGAGTTAAGGGGATATTACAAATACGATTATCCATAGGGCATAAATAGGCATGGATGGCAGTGGCAGATTTAGAGCGGGGGGCGCGGGGGCATGCGCCCCCCCTTTTTTTCCAGTACTTAAGAGTTTAACTACATATTTTGGATCCCAAAAATAGGGGGTGCGCCCCCTCCTTTTGGGCCATGCCCCTCCTTTTCCAAATCCTGGATCCGCCACTGGATGACCAACATAATAGGGATTTTAATCTGGTATGTCGGTCGGCTTACCTGTGAGTATGTTAATAAGCTATTAATGTATTGATATTGGAGGACGAGGTGAGGTTTGTTCGAAATATTCGCGCCACTGCGCAGTGGGAGGGTGAATATTTCAAGCAAACCTCACCGAGTCCTCCAATATCAATGCATTAATGCATTTATCACACTTATTCATTCATTATGTATGAATTTCTTACCTTATAACCCCAGAATTAATCCAGAAGACATTTTCTAAGTGCATGCGATCCGCTTGCTTTGCCAACCCGCCGTGGCCATGTTGTGACTCTGCCAGACAGACCTCCACAATTACACACATTTTTTGGGTATAATCCAAGCATGTCAAGTCCTGCACTTCTAGCACTTCTTATAAATAAATAAGAATACAATGATTTTACATAGTGATATTTTTCGCCACCCGCCTCCACCATGATCGGCTTCATGTTGACAGTGTGGGAAGGTCCCGTAGGTCAGCCGGTCAGCCTGCCGCAGGATGACGGGGCGGGTGCAGACCCATATCGCTATGGAAAATCAATGGATTCTTATTTATTTTGAAGAAAATGGAGAAATTAAGCATGGCATGTTCATCTAGGATATCTAAGGATGTTTCCCTGTTAATAACTCCACCTGGCTCCATTGGATTCTATGCTAAAGAGGTGTGTAAACTTCAGGTATGTCGGAAATTTTTTTCAAATCCTTCCTGTACATTGGTTTCTACCACCGGTCGGCTTGGTATAGTGGACAGCGAGCTTGTCTCCTGCCACAGCGGCCGGGGATCGATTCCCCATTGAAACCTGAATGGTTGTAACTGGAAATGCATGGTGAGGGTGACTTTGTATCCTTCTCCAATTTATTAACATGTCTAGGTTGAAAATAGCACCTTCTTGAAGACAAACAAAAGGTCTCAGAGTGCGGTTATACCCTGATAAGAGTTCCGAACCCATGACCCTGGGGTCGTTAGTCCAGCGCTCTACCGCTGAGCTAATCCCCCACCTTTTTTTTCCTTACTCTAAAACCCCTATTAATTACATCTTCATTTAAACAAAAGAAAAGGTGTAGCTGGGACCATGGTGCTCTATTATACCCATACATTACTGAATGAAGCATACCATTCTGCTGACCATAAAGCTTTTATAAACATGTAAATCCCCACACAGTGACAGTTTTATTAATTATACTAAATTCACCTTTTAATCAGAGATTTGAATGCCAGGGTATGCAGCATTGTAAAGGGAACTGCTGTCACAGTATACCACACCTTGGGGTTAGGCTGTGTCTCTGTTCGTCCCCAGGCCCCCCATGCTTCGGCCACATAACAGCGGGTGGCCACCACCATAGAAATGCTACTGCATGGGGGGGGGCAAACAACTCTCCCTCTTCTGGGTGTGTCTGAACTACAAGTTCCTCTGCAGGCCACCTAGTCAGAAGTGGGGGAGCTACGGTAACGCCAAGGTGTGGTATAGTGCTGTCATCTGGTGTAATGTCCTGTATGTCCTTGAATTATTCCTAAATTTAACACTAGGTACCACCACTAGTCATTTGATATAAAAAGTGCAATATACTGCAATGATTTATGTTCTTTCCCTAACATGACAAAACATTGAAGGATTGCTCAAATGGAGAAAATGAAACTGACGATACAATGGTAGAGACAAGTTCTACTTCTGTTCACACCTCACCTGTGGCATTCTAAAAAAACATCACTTCAATGCTACATCATAGTTAAGAGTAATAGATCTTTTACTGCAAGGGTGGCCTTTTACTTTTAGCCCTGCTATGGACAATAGTTTGCAGTCATATGATGTACATGTTCAAGATGTCAAGGATAGATCATATTTTATAGTCATTTTATGCACATCTGGCAAGATATCAGGGAAGAACTATGGTTTGCAGCCCTTAAAGGGTTAATGAACGTGGTCCAGGCGGCACAGTGGTTCAATCAAGAGTGTATGAGCTAAGAAATGACTGCCCCCCCCTGTGCCCCCCTCCACACACACACACACCCTTTGCCCTACTGCCTGCCAATCACGTTATGGTTAGGCGAACACAGACAGTATGGCACCAAGACACTGCTCTGGGCAGTTGCAGTATGGGGTCATTCCACATCATTTCAACAAGTGGTCCCTGCATTACCCCCTCAGATCTGGCTAATTTCTCTTCTATATAGAGATGTATATTAGCATCATGCCCTACTAACCCTGTGGGAGAGAATGAGTCCACTATTATATATGTATATATATATATATATATATATATATATATATATATATATATATATATATATATATAAAGTGAGACAAGACATATATCTAAGTTTGGCATAAAAGGTTAAGTGGCTGGGCTAGCGCCCTATTTATTAACACTTAACCTGAAAAAAAGAAATTATACACCTTGAGGACACAACCATGTTGTGTGCCGGTAGGTAGGTGGAGGAGTAACTATCAAATATACAGTTGCTAAGGGGGTATGACATTCATACACAAGAGGGCGGCACCAGTATTATAGGTGATGGAGGAGTGTTAACCGGTACCTCTACTAATACACATATAACCAGTTATATTAACCATACTTATATGGTTATTTCCACATGCAAAATTTTAGCTCCCAACTCCCACTAGTTCCTGAGATTGTGGCCCTTATATTATGAGAGGAGTTCGACCTTCAGTGTCAAAAATCTCAATTTTGTGTTAACTTCAGTGTGTAATATTTTCAAAGCACAATGAGCTAGAGGTCTGGCATTGCTTGGGCTAGCGAAGACATCCTTCCTCACCAGTGTATTCGCCAGAATGGTGTGGGTAACATGTTTTTGGCATAGGTTCAACGGTTACTAGTTTGTTCTTCTCTGAAAGCCATTTTGGAAAAAAGTTATAGATTCAAAACCAGTGGCCGATTTAGAGGGGGGCGCAGGGGCACGCCCCCCCCTTTTTAACCAGTATTTAAGAGTTTAATTACATATTTTGTATGCCAAATTTCACCCAAAAATAGAGGGTGCACCCCCTCCTTTGGGCCCTGCCTCCTCCTTTTCTATATCCTGGACCCGCCACTGAAAAATGAATTTGGAAAATGAACTTGGAAAATGTAGATAGAGTACCTACACCACAGTGGGGATCCATTATTGCTGCTTCAAAATGGTAAAAAAAACCCTGATTTTTGCTACTGTTGGACAGCAATTTCAGGTCAGAGGGATCATAGCTATCACTAAAAAGTACTGTTGTTACCCTAGAGGTTGGTGGTGGTTTGGTGTTGGTTTAATGCATCCTTCTTGTAGAAAATAGGTAACGAAATATGGCAAAAACCCTGTTTTCGTTATCATAGCTCTGGCTCTTTGCAATCATACAGCTATTATATAATCGCTTCAGTGATGCCTTATAAATATGATAAAGCTGTTATGGTCCTATGGCTCCTTTTCTATGGCATTAGATGGTGGAATGTATGGCGAGAGTATTTTTCAAAAATGGCTCTCCGAGAAGAAAAACTAGCGACCATTGAACATATGCTACAAGACTAAGACTTTATGTTACCCTCACTATTTTAGCATTTCCCTGGAGTTTAAGGACGTGTCTGATGACCCAAGTAATGCCAGACCTGACAGTAATTCATTGTGCTTTCACACTGACACAAAATTGAGATTTTTGACACTGAAGGTCAAATCCTCTAATATATAAGGGCCAAAATATCAGGAACTAAAGGAGTTTTGAGCTATGATTTTACTTGTGGTCATAAACTATAAACATCTCACTATAGACAAGAAATTATCCAGATCTGAGGGGGCCATGCAAGGAAAGTTCTCAAAATCTGTCCATTTATAATGGAATGACCCTACTGTCAATGGACTATTCTATGTATTATAATTATGAACGACATACTCAAACCAAACTGGCCAAGCTACCCCCTAGTTCAAACCAAGGTCAACCTATTTTTAGCTTGGCAGGGTGAAGAGTTCACACCTGCCCTCCTCCAGTGGGAAATCCCCAGGCTCCCTCCTGTGGATCCCCCACTGGAGAACTCAACTATTTTTAGATTCACCTAGCCAATAGGAGCAGCTCACCCCTCCTACCACAGATTGGGACTGAGCAGAACCACCGACTCAGCATATTTGAGTCGCTCCCTATACTAAAAATAGAAAGTACAGAAATAGACACGACGTCATCTGGGCTTGCTCCTGACTATATAACCTAGTCAGGATCAAGCCTCAGCATCTTATTCTTCTCCAACCTAGACCCTACGACACTCAGGTGCCTTGGCTTAGGATATAGCTTGGTCAGACTGGCGAGTACTATATTGTACACTGTATCAGTTACTCATCATGCCAATCTTACAATAAAGCTGGATCATCAACTGAATTGTCTGGACTCCTGTTACCTCACTTCATGACATGTAACGAGACATTGACAATGGTGGAGAACCCTATTTGTAACGTCCCATTGTTTTCACCTCTCATGAGCCATGAATCAAAGTGAGACAACAACCAAAGAGCCATTTACAGAAGATGCCGTTACATCCCCAGGGCTAGACGCGCCCCCACCAGCAGCAGCAGCAGCAGCAGCACCAGCAGCAGCCCCAGACCAGCAGCAGACTGTTCCGTCATCTGACTTGTCACCTGACGCCTTTCTGTTGGATCCAATCCTACCACCATCATTTCTAACACCCAAGCCAACACCTGTGAGTAGGAACAAAACTTTCTCATCAACAATTGATGACAATAATACCGGTACACAGACCAGCACCCCACTCACATCACAGGCACCAGGACTTAATCTGACTTTACCTGGTTTTTCAAGTGCTGAATCCCCAGTCCTAAGACTTGCTGGTCTACCAGGTGAAACATCATCTACACCTGTAGCTTCACCAAGCCACTTAGACCTGGACTCACACCTAGAGCCCAGGTCACCACGATTACAGGCCGCCTTAGAAAGCATACCTACATTACCTCGGCAGCCTGCTACCGGTACAGACACCACCTCACCCCCAGCTGGTTTTACACACCCCAACCCTTCTGAACTCACCTGGGACAGTTATATTCCCCCTGACCCTACATTACCACCTGAATCTGATCTCTGGAGACAAAGGATAAGATCAGCTATCAATAGGTGGAGATCAGTAAGGACAAATAGAGCTCAGGAGGCACCAGCCCCCAACACTCACAATACACAGTGTGGTGAAAGTCCCTCAGCATTTTTAGGTCGCATTAATAGAATACTAGAGGAGCAGTGGCCTGACGCCACCACATCTAGTGACCCCTTCAGGTCATATCTAAATACCCCGACCCCTGAGGCTACCCCAACACCACCAAACACTCTCAATACCCCAAACCTGGACACAGGGGCCACCTCTTCAGACTATACACCCCTACCTAGCCCCAGGAGAAGGAGGGCACAGTCTACCTCACCTCTTAGAAGGCAGACACCCCCCTACTATAGGGTATTGAGGAGCATAGACTCAGCAGTAGCAGGTGCTATAGGAGCCACCTCCCAGATCTTCAGGAGAAGAGCCACCCCATACTGCACCTCAGAAGACAGCCTAACCTCTGAGGACGATCCTGAAATCACCTTCCCTCACCTACGCAGAGGCAGGATGGACAGCAGGACACCCACTACACATCCTCCCAGGTATGATCAGGACGACCTGGCCAGGAATCTGGTAAGAGAATGTACACAGGCAGTCAGTGATTCCTTAAGCAATTTACTGACTGGCCAGATTAATCTCCTATCAGCTGAAATCCAAAGGGTAGGCCAGGAGCACACCAGCCATCTAAACAGAGTCAACGACAGGTTAGACAACATGGACACCTGGAGGGCTCAGATGGAGCGCGACTTGATACAATCACACAGGAGAGCTGCAGAAGATAATGCAGATGTCCTGAGGAGATCTGAAATGATGGCAGCAGATATCTCTGAGCGCATCAACAGGAACATGGATGATGTTAGGAGAGAGATTTGCTCAGTTTATGGCCACAGGCCCCCACTCCAGCCCCCTCCTGCCCACTCCTCACCGGCAAACTTGGGTATACCTCATGCCTCACAGACCCCCAGTGCACCTACCATGCCAGGTTTCCAACATGCTGGCAATGACATAAGGTTAAGCCCACCCAGCGCCTTCCAGAACAACACTCCAGCTGGTTTATTGGGTGCCACGCCCACCTCACACAGGTCGACCCGAGACGATATTCCTAGTGTCTCCGCTACTCACCAGATGGCAGCTCCAGCCACCACCCCAGTGCAGGCCAATGCTAACACATTAGGTACAGTGGCAGGTAGTATCTATATCCCTGCTCATGCTCGTACACCCAGCAACATGCCTATACCCATGCAAACCCTGTATTCCCAAAGCACAGGTGCACATCCAACAGGACACCGCCAGGCATACGACCACTCCACCCCTATGATACCAATGATAGGCCAATCTCACATCGCCAGCGGTTTGGGTCAAATGACTTTGAGTGATGACAAACTCTCCTCAGCCCAACTCAGCTCTTTTAATAAGCCTGAGACATTTGACAAACCAACTGAGTACAGGTCTGCCGCCAAATTCATCACAGAATTTAAGTTCTGGATCAGGAATGTATACCCCCGCCACCAACACCTGCACGCCTCCTGCCTATACACCTTCCTAAAGGGCAGGGCAGCTCAATGGTTCTTCGCCAATATTTTTGAGAAGCCCATCATGTATGACAATGAGGCAGTATATGCAGCCTTCCTGAAGCGTTTTGGCACCCCGGACCCTGCAACCATCAGCAAAGGTTATAGAAACAGGACACAACAGCCAGATGAGACAGTGGAACAGTACTTAGAAGACATGACCCTGCTCTTGGCAAACAGCAACCTGGAGGAGTCAGTTCAAGTGGATTACCTGATTAATGGGCTTAAGCCTCAAATTAAATCAGTAATCCTCCCTGACATGCCCAAAACCATAGCTGATGCAGAAAAAATGGCCCTTACACAGGAATTGCGCATAGAAGCACATAAAATGGCCATGGCTGGGACCCAACAAGCAGACCTCTGTGCCATGAACAGTAACAAAAACAATAGTGGCACACCCAGAAAGGAAAACCAATACTCCAACAATAAAAAGTATGACAGGTACCCCAGTGGCAACTACAACAGGCAGTATGAGACCAGGACCCAAAACGGCTCCAGCAACCAATCTGACCCCAATTACAGAAGGTTCAGAAGGTCAAGGTCTCAGGATGCTTCTGGAGGAAGAAATAAACCACCTCAGCAAAGAGCTAGATCACAAAGCGCCTCCAGAAATCCTACCTCCAGGGATGACAACAAAATAGTCATCACAGTGGCCACAGCCCCAGCAAACAATAAACAGGTTTCCTTTAAAAAGGTCACACATGAGGCTGATATCATAAACAGCAATAGTCCCCCTTACCAGAATAGGAGGACCAGAGACCCCACACCCAGCAGATTCCCCAGGAATAACAATGAAAGTGATCCGACGGAACCTGAGGGCAACGCTGACCTACATAACATTGATGAAGACAATCATGATCACAACGATGGTGATGAAGACTTCATTGATGAAGACACAGACTATGATGACGAAGAATAGGTTTCAGGGGAAGGATGCAAAGCACCAAACCACCCCGCCCCCACCACAGTGGATATGAAATCTGGAACGCCCCCCGCCAGCCACCACCCAACTGATATTCAAAGTGATGCAGAAATCAACTCCCTACAGCGGCCAAAAATGGATTTTTCCAAGGACAACAACCTGGATTTTGGTGACAGCTCCTCTTCAGACAGCGAAGACTGTTACGAGGACAGCAGTAGCAGAGTGGCACGGCTTCAACTGAGAATCAAGTCAGATAAGTATGGGCAGCAAGGTAAGGTCTCTCGCATTAATACCGAGTTAACTAAAGGTGCAGTCTTTGTCGACATAAATGACCACCCCTATAGAGCTTTGGTAGACTCTGGAGCATCCTTATCTTTTATCAGTCAAAAAATGGCAGATAAGGTAATACACACCCCAAACTTTAAACATGGAAGACGCTCACGTATGAATGTCCTCCTAGCAGACAGATCCACAGTACAGGTAAACCATGCCATTACACTCAGCTTCCTAATTGAAGGCAAAGAATTTGTTACAAGATTACATGTTGTACCAAAATTAAATCACCCCATCATTCTTGGAGTAAACTTCATGACCAAGTACAAAGCTAAGCTTAGTTTTGGCCCCAAGCTTCCCTCCATAAACACAATCAGGCCCGCTGAAAATATCACAATACCACCAAACTCTGAAACTACTCTCAATGCTATTGTCAACGGTTCAGAAAATTTAAATAAATTGACAGGCATCACTGAAAATATCAAACCAGCCCTACCTTTCTTGATTAAGCACGCCTTGGTTAAACCCAAGACTAGTGCAAAATTAATACCGGTAACTGTGGCAAATCCAAATGATTTTCCTTTGCATTTAAAAAAGAAACACACACCTCTAGGTATTTTCAAACCTTTCAACATGAAAAAGGCTATACCAATAGGCCCCCTGGACACTCATCATTCACTGAACCATGTCTCACCTGCCAGCGAGCTTTTTCCAATAAATTGTGGTGAAGACCCCCTGGAGCAATTTCCCAAGGGTAATGAACCCCTACAATACAAAATTTGTGAGCAGCTCACTGAGACTCAAAAAACGCAGGTACGTAAAATTGTTGAACAGAATAGGCAGGCTTTTGTGATTGATGACAGCGCCATTGGCTCCAACACTGAGAATGAGGTCAAGCTGGAATTAATTCCAGATTTCAAGCCCTGCAACAGGCCCTCATACAGAATGTCCCCTCATAAAGAAATTTTCCAAAGAGAGCTCCTAAATAAACATTTAAAACAGGGAATCATTGAGGAATGTACCAAGCCCTGTGAATGGAATTCACCAGCTTTCTTAGTACCCAAACCTCAGGGAGACAGATCCGTAGCCTCAGGCTGGAGAGTGGTAGTGGATTACAGATGGGTTAATCAAAACCTCAAATCTTTTTCCTACCAATTCCCCAGAGCAGACGACCTCATGCAACAAGTTGGCAGAACAGGTGCAAAATATTTCTCAAAGTTAGATGTATATAGTGCCTACCATCAAATTCCCCTGGCGGAAGAATCTAGGCCTATTACCACCTTTTCAGCCAATGGAACCAGATACATGGCCAAAGTTCTCCCAATGGGACTCAAAACCTCAGGTTTGTCTTTCATGAATGTCATGGAGCAATTGCTCATGAAATGCAAGTACAGAAATGCAGTAGCATATGTTGACGATGTGGCTATTTATAGCCCCACCTGGGAAAGACACCTGCAGGACCTAGATGAGGTACTCAAACTTTTCATCAAGGGAAATATCAAACTGAAATCAGAAAAATGTGAATTTGGCACAACCAAGATGGATTTCTTGGGATTTTCTCTAGATCAACACGGTGTGTCACCTTCCCCAGACAAAATCTGGCCAGTCAAAACCTTCCCTCCACCTAAAAACATCCACGACCTTAGATGTTTCAATGGCATGGCACAATTCTACAAAAGGTTTATTAAAGGTTTTGCCCACATAATGGCACCTCTATATGAAGCCACCAAAGGGACCTTTAAATGGACCACTAGTTGCCAGCGCGCCTTTGAGAAAATCAAAGCTTCAATTTGCACTGAAGCTGTCCTCAAATTCCCTGACTACAGCAAGCCATTTGTCATATTTACAGACTCAAGCAACTATAGCTTGGGAGCTGTGATCACACAGGTAGATGAAAATGGTTTCTATAGACCAATTGAATTTGCAGGTAGAGGTTTGACACCACAGGAGACGAGATATGGAATAACAGACAAAGAACTTCTAGGCATCGTCTTTGCAGTTAAAAAGTTCCACCATTATGTGGATGGAGCCCACTTCAAAGTGTACTCAGACCACACTGCCCTGGTCTCCCTTTTTAATAAAAAAGAGAACATTACTAATGGGAGACTAGCCAGGTGGGTAGACACAGTCATGTCTTACGACTTTGAGGTGAAGTATCTGCAAGGCAGAGCAAATTTTGTGGCAGATTTCCTATCCAGGAGATCCTACCCACCCAGCTCTGATGACCCAGTGCCAATTAGATCCCAGGGGAAAATTATTCTCCCCCCCAAGAAATTAACTTTCTCTGATATCTCCATGACCAAAGTCTTTAGGTCCAACGAGCCAGTACCCAAGAACCCAATCCAGATGGGACCCCCTAGATCAATTCTAAAAGGAGGTAAAATCTGGGGAAGCACAGGCAAACCACCCAAAGGTGTAATTGCAAAGAAAAATAGCTCTGAAAGAAACCACTTAGCTTCACTAGCAGCGCCAACGGAGCTGTGCGTCTTGACCAGGGCACAGTCACAGAACTCCCAGGAAGACACACCCCCAGCCCCCAGCCAATCACGGTCCAGAACCGCTGTAAACAAACAAGGCCGACCCACAAAGGTCAAGCCAGCTGGTTCAAGGCCAAGAGGTCGACCTCCCAAGTCTAGGTCACCCAGGGTATCAGTTAAGGCAGCCAATGCCAGATGCGCCAAGCTGTCACACAAAGTGTTACCTTTGGCTGAGAGGGCTATCACCAAAATTTGCAAGCACCCCTCACTCACACCCTCTAGAGAAGTATTGATTAAAGCACAAAAAGAAGATCTTTTTGCTTCATCAATGCTAAATTACATTCACGATGGAAAGTTGCCACCAGATCAAGGCTTGACAAATCAGATTTTAGCCAATCATGATCAGTTCATCATACTAGATGAGGTACTTTTCAGAATCACTGACACAGTCATGGGTAAATCCCTAGACCCCTCCCTTCAAATTGTGATTCCAGAAAAGTGGGCAGAATCATTAATTGAATCCACACACTGCTCCCCATTAGGAGGGCACTTGGGTTCAATGAAAACATATGCAGCTATCAGGTCACGGTACTATTGGCGCTCAATGTTCAAACAGGTGTTTGATTACTGTGGCACATGTCACACATGCCTTACCACCAAAAAGAGGCCGAAAAACCTAAAATCACCAATGACACTCCGTGAACCTGTACTCACAGCCTACTCTCATGTCACCATGGATACAATAGGACCATTTAACAAGGCTGTTAATGGATCCCACCACATACATGTGGTCACAGATCATGCCACTAGACATGTAACAGCATGGTGCACAGAAGACAACACAAGCGCTGAGGTAGCCCTTGGTTTCTTTCAGAGAGTAATCTGCATCCATGGCACTCCCTCAGTTTTAAACACTGACAATGCTAAACAATACACTTCAAAATTCTTTGCCCTCTTCTGCAATAAATTTGGTATTAAGCATGTCACAGGGAGCGCACACTGGTCCAGATCTCAAGGTCTATGTGAACGCCAACACCAGACAATAGAATCATCCCTCAGAGCCTTTGTGTCTAAATCACAAAAACATTGGTCAACCTTCCTCCAAGCTGTGATTTTTAGCATGAATAACACAGTCTCCAGTGCCTTGGGTTACTCACCCAATCTCCTGGTATTTGGAAAACAAACCCATCTACCCACAGAGGCTGCATTAGCACTGATCACAGCAACAGAAGATGTTGACCCGGCACAAAAAGAAAATGTAGCCACTCATTTATTAAATCTCAGGGATGAAATTCAAATGAAGGCAGCAGAAAACATGATAAAGGCCCACAAAAAGATGAAGGCCAAGCATGACGCCTCTGCAGAGGTAGCCACCTTCAATACTGGTCAGTTGGTGTACTTACATATACCCAACCTCCTGGTGAAACACACCACCAAAAAGCTGCAACCCACATACTCTGGCCCTTACATCATAGTTAAGATGACCTCATCAGTGACTGCAATTTTAAAAAGGTTGCAGGATGGACATGTCTTTAAAAAGGCAGTACATGTATCCAGGCTGAGAAGACCAATTACAAGGGCCAGCGCCAAAGCCATCATAAAAAGGCTCCAGACTGGTCCGGTACAAACTCTCTTTGACCCTGATTCAAGCATAATTGCTGATACCAAAACACCAGCCCCTCCCCTCAAGAAAAAGAGAGGAAGGCCGGCAAAGAAAGGTATCATCACCTTTGCCCCATCACCCAAGAAAAGGGCAAAGAAAAGGAAGCAATGAAATTTCGTTGAAGTCACATATAGAGAAAGCACAAATACCCCCCCCCCCACACACAGAAACACCTCTCAACCCCGACCCCCCCCCCCATACACACACACATACCAACACTCACCACGGCTGTTGGCCCACACTCAGGCCACGTGCCACACCCCTGCTATCTACAGGGACACCCGCACTCACACACACCTAGGCCAATTACCCACCCTACACATGTGACCACCGACCTCAAAGCCCCGACCTGATGATAACAAATTCCCTCAGCGGCACCCCATATCATCAGGTACCCCCTTTTTCTCTTCTTTGAAGATTTACTAACACTCACCTCTTAACTTATCACCTCGCACGCCTTTTGTTTTTATATTTATCCTTTTATTATATATATCTCGTTTTTCTCAAACCAATTTTATTTTTCCTTTAAATTATTTATCAAAGGCCCAATGAGCCCAATTATACACTGTTTGACCCCAGGATCAAACCCTTCAACCAGCCGCACTGTCAACCACTCAAGGGCAGCATATGCACACAATTTTGTCCAGCTATGGTTAGGTAGCCACATAAATTGCCCACGGCAGCAGTGTATCCTCTGGTACATGTTTTTCATTTAAAGAAAAATCATGCATACACCGGCTAGATAGCTTTTCAGGGCTCCTATTTACCAGTTGACACGCCTATTGTAGGTGCTCGTATTCCCCCATGCCCACCCATGTTTGTACCTCTGTTTAGCACGAGGGCGCTGATACAGGTAGAACCCCATATTTATGAGCTGTCAATTAAGAGCAGCTCGGTACCCCAGGCATGATGTTTCTCACACACATGTATTCATGGTCAGCAAATTTTTAGACATGTGAACTGACCTCTCCACTCCCGCCTTATCTCAAACCTGACCCCAGGAATTCCAATTATAAGCTTATTACCGGGGTATAGGTTCCAAATTTGCATAAGGGACATATGCCCAAACTGCAGCCATCCAATAGAATCAGGCCCAGCCTTTTTAGGGCAAGACATACCACTATAGGGATATCCAAAAGTGAGAAATAGCCACCCTCACGGATGGGTTTATAAGCCTTAGCCCACCCCCACCTTAGCCACTCCACAATATCACCCAGATCACACCATATCAGCGTTCCAAGTGAACAAGTGCCTGGACCAGGGATCACCATGGCGTTTACGACGTGCAATAAGCCCAGGTCGGCCTGTCCTATGTGCCCATTAACCAGTACTAGTTTTATCAGTCGTTCTTATATGGTCAATGACATAATCTGATGTCATGCTACCCAGGTACCTCTATTAACCAATGGCAGTGTGAGTACTAGAATACCTGTAAAAAGTTTGATTGTTCACTTCGCGCCCCATACCTGACTCAATTGTTTGTGCCCCTATACTCACCCCTCTGTATGGTTTACAGCTTATTCAAAAAAAAGTAGCTTACTCAAATTAAAACTTCTCTTCAGTGAAAATTGGACAATCTACGACCTCCTGGGACCGGTTGGATTATTGAAAGAAGGAAGAGACATTTTTGAGTTTAGGCAGCTCATTGTACACCACCAAAATTTGGTCTTCAACATGACTTCTAGACATTTAGCATATTACCTGAATGACCCCGCAGTCCACAAGGAACTGCCGCTATCAAACCCGTTGGTCTCTACCCTCGTCAAGAGGATGTTACTTTATGTCTGTTGTGACATGCCAACTTCTCCAGATTGGAGCACCTTCAAACCTAAAACAGCCGCTTATATAGCCTTGCTGTGCGCGCGCACACTTCTGGTCTCTGACCAGCCTTTAAAAGACCTTCCCAGATACTTTAGTGGGACGGGCAGAGCTTTGGTCATCAGGGACGCCATAGAATTAGTAGTTCAGAAAGCCATTCTTGAGACCCACATGTGGTCCAATAACCTGTCTAAACTCCCACCTACAGCCCATTGCTGAAATAAATCTGACAGGGTAAGCTACAAAATTTTTACTCTCACAACCCCCCCATTTAGTCTTAGCCTACTAATACCCAAGGTCCAGTCACATCTCCCTCATACCCCCCTCACAACCTCGCCAAGCAACCACCCCCCACTGTTTAAACAAACCACACTACACCCACCTAGGTGTGCCTACAGTCCCCTTTCACAGGAGGACACCTCCCACACAATCGACCATAAAATCCCCCACCACATAACCCAATTGCTGATATGACTCACAAACTCAATCCCCCCATCACATCTCTTTTACAGAGCCGCAGTACCTCTAATAGTGCTGTGTATCCTCTTCAACCTCACCAATGGATCACAGGACAAGGAGTTACCACAAAGGATCGTATTCAGACCAAATTATGGAACACTGTTTACCCAGTTACCACAGCCCCTAATCTCAAATTTCATGGACTACCCCCTAGTTTTCAGTCTGAACATCTCCCTGTCCCCCAACCTCCAAAGACCTGATAAAGTGTCACCCCTACTTAAGCCCGGCACCCCACCATACATTACCCAAACAGCCAACAATCTGGACACATTGATTAGCACCCTATTTGACAAAACCCAAAATTCATTAGACCTTTTGATTAATTTAATTTCCAACCCCAGGAACCGTCAGGCCAGAAATGCCCCAGGACAAATCATTGGCGATATTCTCAGAGCAACCCTAGGCCTGGGAACCCAACCTGAAATTGACCTTCTAAACGCTGACATTTCTGACATTGACAGAAGATTGGCCACTAAAATGCATGTGGTTGAATTAGCCACCCATTTTCTATTAAATATCTCAGAATACAATTACAATTCCCTAAACATCCTATCTGAATTCCAAAATGATACTGACGACGCACTGTCCCTGCTGGCCCAAAATCTAAAAACATTAGATTCCAACTTTTCAAACATTATTTTAAATTTAGAATCCCAAGCCAGACAGGACACCTTTTATTCCATGTTATTTTCTGCAGCAAACTCACAAATTGAGTCACTAATCGACCTTCAGGAGGATCTAGACATTTTATTAAGTGCCATAAACAGCTTAATGGAGGGCGAGCTCCCTCCCAACTTAATTTCCCATGACACCCTCAGGTCAGGCCTAAACAACCTCTCCAGCGCCTTGAGTAGCGCCCACCAAGGCATATCAATCCTTGACATACCCATAGGTCATTACTATAAAAGACGAGTAAGTGCCCAGTGGAGTGACCCCTCCACCCTCTTCATCTCACTACCCATACCCATAGGACTAGGGGATAATGTTTACACCCTATTCAGAACTGAAACCTTTCCAGTCCCCTTTGACACATCAGATGTTAACTCTACAGGTTACACCCTGGTACAGCCCCTACCCCCCTACATAGCCATGTCTCCCAGCCACGCCCATTTCATGGAGCTTCAGCAGGCAGACTTAGACCTATGTACACAAGACACCTTCATCAGCTGTAACCTACCCCTCCCCCTGCTATCACCTCTACACCCCACCTGCACTCTGTCCCTACTCCTGGACCTACCTGATGCAGTGCACCACACCTGCAGTTTCACTGCACACATGGCTGCACCCATACCCAACCTAATCAAACCCATTTCTAGGTCAACATATCTCATGATCACTAGTAAATCGCCATCTTACTTACAGTGTCACAATGCGGGACAAATCCCAATGATCAATGCAGCATACTCAGTCATGTCAGTACCATGCCTATGCTCTATTAAGAATGCAGGCATGGTTATGATCAATTCAAATATAACCTGCGTACAAAATATAACACTGGAACCCATGGCCATGAGCCCCATAAACTTACCACTATGGCGACATTTTGGTTCACCTCCAGCTAACATATCAGGCGTTACCATGACAACCGTGCCACGGTCCCTGGAACTACCTAACTTCCAGCGTCTCAAATCCTTACACAACCAAAAAATAGTACCCTTAATTAAAAGCGTACTCACCCTCAGACGAGCAGCCAAAGGTCTGTCAGATGAGTCTTCTCTCCTGTCAGCAAGTTCACTAACACACCTTGGTTACCATTTGGAATATTCGATCTGGTTCCACTTAGTGACCCCTCTGATTGCCATCCTCTGTTGTGCAATGACATGCCAAATCCAGATGCGCGTGTCACGCCTGGCTCAGTTGGTGACAGTCCATCTAGCACTCAACACACCCAGAATGGCGGATGCAGCGACTTGGCAGAATCTCAAGGATCTGATCAACAAGGCCAACAACAACTGGCCCTCGACACCCACACAACAGCCCGTGGAGCAAAGCCTGGAATTTATCCAGACTCCTGGACGCTACGATGTGATGTGGGCAATCGGCTCCGTCCTGATCATCTTGTACCTGGCCCGCCTCTTCATCTCCAGATGCTGCAGACACTGGCCACACTGTAGGCAAGACGAATCCGATGGCTTGCCCCAGTTTGTCCTCCGCATCCACTCCCAGGGCAGAACATACGAGTTTGTTGTGGGAACCATGATTTTCGGCTCCAACCTATGGCCACCCTTCATTAAGGCCCCTAAAATTGGAAAGCCCCGCCTCACTATGCCCTTTGGCCGCCACCTGGATCTCAACTGGAAGGCCAAGGTCAGCTTCATAATTGGCGCTCAATTAAGAGTGGTGCAGCTCGAGAGATACCCTCGCTGCCCCCTTTTCTGGAGACTACCCCTCTACAGGATCCTAAATGGGAAGCCACATGTTATGACCCTGGTCATCAAATCCAAGACCCAGCCAGATTTCCAGCTGACCCCAGGATATGAGACAATCGAAGACACCAACATCCCAGAAATCCCCAGGATCCAGGTCCCCAGCAGCCCCAGCCCCAGGCCCAGGGGCACCCAAAATCCCAGCGGCCAGGTGGAGCTAACTAAATTCACACCAAAGGACTACCAACCCCCTAAGGACATGTACGTGTTCGACCCCACCCTGGAGGATATATCTACCAAATTCCCACCAGAAATCGGTATGTTTATTTTTCCGTTCAAAATCCTTAAGGTCCGTGTCTTGATTTATGTGGGGATACCCACATGTCTTCGTAGCCAAAATTGCTCTACGGCCACCGGCCACCCCTATTTTCTCATATAATGGAACCGACCAACCTTACCACAGCACAAGACCGGATAGCCACACACAGGATAACACATCCTATGTGGGGATACCACCTCCCCCCCCCCTACCCCACAGATAACCCAGCCCGGCGATGCCGAGCCAAGCCTCATCTAATCCCAGACTCCCATCCCATACCCCGTCAGTCTTATCAGCATAACAAACATAGCCCCATTAAAACAAACATACCGCCACATACCTATACAATAGCAGCCCTACTGACCCAATTTTGAATTTATATAGCTGATCACAGACGTCAAGTGCTGACGCTGCGTCTGGGCATTTTCGCGCCAAGCGCAGCGTCATGACGTCGCCGAGCGTCCCCAGTACCGAAACCAGTCACCAAATGCAAATTTTTCGCACGTGATCACGCTCACATGACAATATGCATAACCAAATAAACGTCCACACGTGGTGTGCACGCCAATACAATAACATATGCACGTGTTTATATTACAAGTAGACTTGCAACATACCCCGACTTACCACTCCCCGATCACTATACCAATCTAATTCAGACAACACCGGCACCCAATTTACAAGCCCCAAAATTTATAACAAAACTCAGTACTGGTGATCACAGACGCTATATTATAAGTAATCAGTGACAATCAGAAGGCTCCTCAGGCCACGGGTATAATAAGATCACAGTCTCTAATCACAGTCAAAATCACAGGGTAATCACAGATCTCTGATTCAGCGTCTGTCACGATCTTCCGGCCTCAGGCACATTTCCAACTCACGGACCCATCTCAGCCTGGAAAATAAAATTCGCCCCGTTAGATCAAAAACATCCACCACCCCAGTTGGACAAACTGAATTCAGAAATTCAAAATTACACGAGACTGACCTCAACTCAGCAAGTACCAGACAGGCACTCTCCGGTGTCCCCGCCGCCTCGGCCATCGCCTCCCTTGAAGGCCCGACACCGGTAAGGCCCGTTAAAAACGTGGACCCACACATAGACAAAGCTGAAACAAACACGGAGACCTCACTTTACTAACCTTCCTCCCCAAAAATCGAAGCCAAAAATTCCTCTAGAAAAGTCCCCACGTACTCACCCCAGCGGCCACATGTAGACAGCCAGGCAGAACAGAGCCCCAGAGGGCATAACCACCCAGCTCACGCTCAGCAACATGTCTCCTTTTTCTGCGTTTCTTTTCGAGCTCCAAATCTCTCAAATCTTAACCACGATCTGCCCGCTTCAAAATTTCTACAGCCTATGACATCATAATGCAATTCATCGCCTTTTATACTAGGCCTAGCCGCAGAAAAATCAAGTCGTTTTTCAAACCTAACTTTCGAACCCAAAACCCAGGCAAATCCTTCAAGATTTCATCGTCACACCACCCAGCCATGAAAATTTTCGAGACCCCCCCCCCAGACCCATCTCAACCCTGAAGGGTTGGTGCAAGTCTACATCCCTCATTTACCGTAAACTCATAGGCCTCAACGTAAATCCCATACATTAACCAAACGCTGTACAAACGCTGGCGCAGTGGCGCCTCTCGGTGTTATTTTTCCGAACTAAAATCCGAGACGGAGCAGCGTACGGCCCAGCGACCGTCCGCTGGCGCCGCCAGGTGTGTAGCATTGAAATTAACATAGAGTCCTTGGATACGGCCTCCCGCCTAGCTCCAAACCAAAACCTTTGCTTCTGTATGGTACTCTAGTGTCGACTTGACTAAAATTTAGCACCATGGGTTAATCTTAGTATTATTGCGGACCTGATTGTGAACCATACAACCCTGACACGGTCTCTAACGCCTTGTTTTCTCGGCTCTATGTTGTTTTCTGAACAGGTCAACGCGAGATGACTGGGACCAGTCCAACACCGACGAAGCCGGCCCTGAAAGACCAGAAACCTCCTCAGCCGAAAAATACCCAGGTCAGGAAACCAGTTACCCTCAATACTCAGGAGGAACGAACCCTAATGGCAGAAATACACGCAGCAGAAGGGCCGACACCCCCATCCCAGAGGCCCGCTACAACTGGAGGAGCAACCCCCGCACCCCAGCAAGGCCAAAATGCCTAATAGCAGGGTGCAGACTGTGCTCCAGCACCCCTGAGGGTTTTGTCTGCCCCTGCTCCTACACAGGCATCAAGTTCAGACCCCTAGTATCCCAGAGACACTACACCACCACCACCTTCACCAATAGCACCTCAAACCTAGATCAACAGGACAACAAAAATGACAATAGCTCCGAGTCTGAAGACTCTGATTCTTCAACCTCTACTTCCGCCGAACCAGGGAACCTGGCCTCGGTGGAAGAAGATTTTAGAGACATAGATTTAGACCCCAGCACTCCCATAAAAAGAGCGGCGCTCAGAAGGAAGTGGGCAAGAGGCAGATTCTACATAAGAACCCCCAGACCCCACCCTAACCTACCCCCCTCCAGTGTCAGTGCTGGAGACAGTAAACCATGGAAACATTAATATTCAGAAAGTCATGTAAACCCCTCCGAATTCAATTACAAATCAGTGTTATTCTTACCTTCCCTTCCATATTTATCGATTGTAGGGACACAATTTAAAACGCCCCCCCCCCAAGAACCACAGTACCGCTTTCATTTGTATGTGACCTTTAATTCGATCTGCAAGGTTCACACGATTTCTCCACGATTGTAAAAATAAAACCAAACTCATATTGTACCATCTTAACCAATAAACCACCATACATTTACTTGTAAAAACTCTGTGTAAGCTTAGAGTTGACCTGGCTGGCAGATCAACCCTAGCTTTCAGGTGCCACAGAGCCCCCATCCCTCTTTTCAAGCCCAACCATGTCATTGTATTTATGGGTTTTAGCCTCAGTAGAAAACCATGTGTGAAAAATGTTTTGAAATATTTATTGTCTCAAGAAGTTGAACATCCAGAGCCTGTAATTTCCACTACTAAAATTCTACAGAATGCCACCTCGGCAAGCCTTTCAACCCCAAAAGTAACAAGTGACAACTACCTCGGGCCAAATGCCCCCTTTTCCAAAAATCCAAAAATTTTTTTTTAGAAATTTCACATTTTCACCAACCTCTCGGCTCTGGGTGAACAGTTTCTCCTTGCATGCAAGTTTGTGTTTTCAATTATTTTATGTACAAGCTAGTCCAAAAGAGATCTTCGGTCACATCTTACTGTATGTCACTGATGATCGTCACCTCGCCCATATATGTAGCTTAGCAGTGATACCACTACTGCCCAGCTCAATCATTAACTTATTTGTTAAAACCTTGTATGTAAGGACAGCATGTACATATTTTCACCTTATTTAAAACCTCTTTTAAACAATCTGTGCTTTTATACCGCTGATGTATTTGTAATTTTATACCGTATATTTTTATACTGGATATAGAAAATGTATTTTGACAATGTATGATGAACAAGACAGACCTAGTCATGCCCCTACTACCCTGCTCAGCCAGAGCAGTCTTAGTACCCTTAGCATCTATTTTTGTAGTGTTCAAGCCAGATTATTTTGAATTAGTTCATAGAGTTTGCCTCAATTGAGAGGATGCAAGTTCAAGTAGTTTTAGCTAAGAAAAATATCAGTTGTTATCCAAGCTCCTATGTTTTGTACCAACTACTACCGGTAGAACCAAATATTGTACCCCCTTTTCACAAGAAACTTGGTAATATCAATCTTTACCCAGCGCTGAACATCTTTTCAGCCCCCTATTTCACATCTTATACTTGAGCATGTCAATGGACTTGATATAGACTCTCATTCCTTATAATTATACTCCCTTTAACCTCATGCAGAGATGAGTGGGAATGTGGGGATATGTCAATGGACTATTCTATGTATTATAATTATGAACGACATACTCAAACCAAACTGGCCAAGCTACCCCCTAGTTCAAACCAAGGTCAACCTATTTTTAGCTTGGCAGGGTGAAGAGTTCACACCTGCCCTCCTCCAGTGGGAAATCCCCAGGCTCCCTCCTGTGGATCCCCCACTGGAGAACTCAACTATTTTTAGATTCACCTAGCCAATAGGAGCAGCTCACCCCTCCTACCACAGATTGGGACTGAGCAGAACCACCGACTCAGCATATTTGAGTCGCTCCCTATACTAAAAATAGAAAGTACAGAAATAGACACGACGTCATCTGGGCTTGCTCCTGACTATATAACCTAGTCAGGATCAAGCCTCAGCATCTTATTCTTCTCCAACCTAGACCCTACGACACTCAGGTGCCTTGGCTTAGGATATAGCTTGGTCAGACTGGCGAGTACTATATTGTACACTGTATCAGTTACTCATCATGCCAATCTTACAATAAAGCTGGATCATCAACTGAATTGTCTGGACTCCTGTTACCTCACTTCATGACATGTAACGAGACATTGACACTACAGTGAAGGCCCTGCAGAGAGCTGTACATAGAATTAACTTAGTCTTTGATTTTAACCTTCCTTAAAACACCTTTTGTAGTAATATTTTGAAAAAAATGGAAACAGAATAGGAAGGAGATATATGTGATGCATCCTAACCAAATCAGGCAGATCTCGCCCATCATAGACCAGAGATAATGAGGTCAAAAGGTGGAAAATGCTAATTATAGTCATTTGGAGCTTTTTGGGTATTTGCTTCCATTATTATCTTCCCTTTCATGCGATGAAAGAATAAATACAAAAAATTAGTAGAAATGATGAAAATTGGCCAAATTGATAATTGTCGCTGATTTTTATCACGACAATTTTCATCGATATATCTACAAAATAATCTTAATGAATCTTTTGAAAGAAAGGTATCAAATAAAGAAAGACAACAGATATTAATATCCACATGTAGCTTAAGATTTTCTCTTTAAATTGATACCAGCTTTACTTGGCATATATTCGGTACATACAGACTAGACACTGATACAGTGGGGCCTCCCTATTTTCAGTATGAGTATACAGTGATAAAAAGACCTTTGTTTAGAGCTCTATTTCTCGGAACGAATGATGGCCAATTTATAATTTTGAAAATTCAGCAAAAATTGACAAATAAAGATATTTTAATGAAACAAAAAGTGTTCTGAAGCTCTTGATCTAGTCTCTGTGAAACCAGTATAATCATGAAATCCATTTTCCTGACATGTGCCTGGTTAGGTAAGGATGCATCACATATGTCAAGAATTAGATAACAGAAAGAATGGAGAGATAATTCAACTCTACATAGCTTTTTCTGAGCAGAAGTGATCTTCAAATTTCAGTCACTTCTACCCACGCCAACACCATGAAGGGTGTGCCTTCTCTATTTATAGATATATCTATATATAGAACAGGCACACCCTAAAAATATATCCCCTGTAGTGAACGCTGTAATGTCATTTACTTCGCATATACTTTATACATGTAGATAAATATATATGATTCCTGTAACAACTGTCTCTTTTCATTACATATGAATTGTGTCTCCTCTTCCTGGATTTGTCTTGTGGAGAACACCAATGGTTGTACGGATAAACCATACCCGATAAAGGGGGAAATGCTTAATCAAAATTCCCGGGTAGCTGGGAGACTGTATATCCGTGATTCACTGGGAAGCATACCAGAAATAAACAGTATATAGCAGGGGATTATCGGCCATTGATCCTGACGGTTATTAGGCCAACACAGGCAAATCTGACCATGTCTGAAGGCCACAATCAGTACATACAAGAATAGTGTTGTGATGTAATCCCACCCTATACCACATTTTACAGTTACAGGAATATAAATGGCCAAATTGCCAAAATATATCAAGGGGCTACTTATTTTATAAAGTTTAATGTGTAGCCGTGATACATGATCATGCATGCATAATGATGCATGTCTGGATTGGATGAATGAAAAACTGATCCTGGTGGAATCATCCCCGTTATATACATGGCAATGGGGAGGGGGTTAGCTAAATAAGTGAATCTCTTGTCCCACTTGTTGGATCTGCACTTTCCAACAGCCACATGTTACTGATGTTAACCACATTGTTGGTCTTACTCTGGATCAGACCGTTATGGTTCGGCATGGTGAACTGGTCATTTCTTAATATCGACACACATTGCATGATATAAGAAGACATCCTAATAATTATCAAAATGGGCCTAGACAATGCTTAAAAACAACAGAGGATATGGTGGGTCTCCCACTGAGATGGGGCCTCTACTTTCCATCAAGACGACTAGACTGCAACATGGATCCAAATCCACATGGAACTAACCCCTAAAAGCCGACTATCATGTTGTGAAAGAAACATTGCCGCATTGTTCCATCGTTTCGTGAGAAATCTCCGTACTCTTGTCAAAAAGAAGGGCAATTCCATAGAAGGAATTTACTCACAATATCTTTTGTTAGACATCCGTTGGTATATTGAAAATTGCGGTATCTTATGGGAAAAAATCCACATCCTCTGTGAATAGCTCTGTGTCTGTAGGAACCACTTGATGCCTACTACAACTCCCACACCCTGCTCCAACGGCACTCTGCGCACACAACTTGGTAGACTCCCAGTCTTTTCCAAAATACAAGTGTCTTAAGAACTTTGTTCTCAGACGCATTGCCTAAACACATGCACACTGTACTAAGCCACACTTGGTAGGAATGGTGCTATTCCCGGGAGCAGAACCCTGGTTGCCAGGGACCTTGCAAAGGGTCAAATCATTTATTTTTGGAAGGCTTTGAACCGTTTATTGGTCAACAGATATACAAGACGCTCAGTACCCGATCTAACTGATAACCGGTATTTCAACTACTATGATTGTACAATGATTTCCATTATAATAAAAGTATGCAATTGAATTCCAAACTAATTGATAAATACTTGTAATATTGTCACCAACAAGGGTAGGAGGGCACCCCATTGAATACGGCATGGCCAGTACTGTTCTATAGTAACCATCTTATCTACCATGACATAACATGCATTACTACATTTTCCCTGTTCATAACAACAATGCTGTACCCTGGGTGAAGCTTCGGAGTAGTCTTTAATTTTCTCGTCCAAAAGCTTTTTGATTGCCGTCTTGAAATTTCCTGTAATATCAATACTGGTATTTTTACACAAATAAAGCATTCCTATTCTGGCCTACAAACACCTCTGTACATTGCTCATATGATTTGCATTTAATGATATCGTATTCAATAATGGGGCTTGGTTTGCTCGCGTTGGGCGATTCACCTCAGTTAAGAACTCATGGTTATTTGGTTCTTGGGCATGGTAGATTGAGATTCGTCTATCACAAAGTTTTGGCAATCCAGTCTCACGATGTATGTCAATGTCTATTTTGGGTTCTCTGTAGCGAGTCTAAATGGCCCTCATTTGCATCATTGTGAGAAATATCCGCATAATCAAACAACGGTAATGCAAAAGATTTATACACCAATAACAGTAAATCAGAAGGAACAAAACGCGTCAAGTGAGCTAAGAGATATGACTTAAATGCCATTCGTTTTGCAAACTCCTTAACATGTTGATTAAAGTTTAACTCGTAATCTAAAATCACACTCGTCGAGGTTACAAAGTTCATTCAGTGCTGGTTTATAGTAATGTTGATGTGATTGAGATTTATCTTTTTATGCTTTTGATGTGAGACAAATAACATCAATTTGGTTTCGGGCTCATTTACAGTTAACTTATTTTCAGTTCATATAAATTGTTAATGCAGTTTGCAGGCTAGCTACAGTGGCATTTAACTCACTACCTGAGGCATATATATTACAGTGCCATAAGCATAGAGCTTTTTTTATATTTGGTATGCGAAATTTTAGATCATTTACATATAATAAAAAGAGCAAAGCACCTGAAATACTACCCCGGGGGCACCACATGATATGCCATTTCTACTATATTTGAGCGCATCTTCTTATATATAGTTACTCGAGATCTGTCTCTAAAATAATGTGTAATCCAGTCCGTTTTTCCCTCGAATTTCATCTTTTTCTAATTTGTTATGTAAAATTGTATAATTCATGTAATCGAAAGCTTTCTTTATAATGATAAAAGCACCTATAGTTATACCCCCTGAATTTCTATTGTTTAGAATATCATTTTGTACTGATGGTATCACTGGTAACTCTGCCTGTCCTGTATCTACCTGTATTGTTCAGGGACTAAAATGTTATTACGATCCAAGTTTGTGAAGATGTTTGTATGAATAATTCTTTCTAAAGCCTTACCAGGAACAGTCAGTTAGTTTATAGGTCTGTGACATCACTCCATCGCCTTAGTGCAAGACGGTTGTAACTGGCATTTCGTCAAAAATGAGTTTCAATTAATAGTTTTAGCATGTATGGACCTCTATCTACCTACTATAAAATTACTGAAGCTCTGTCTAAGATAGTCCCCAGTGCAATGAGGTTGCATCTACATTGGTCTGAACTGTTAGTGCAAAACGGTTGTATCTACTGTAACCGCCAGTTTAAGTGCTAATTAATTACAACCTCACATTATCCTCTGCGCTTAGGGAGTGGTCATTATTTATCAACAGGGGGGGTGGTGGGTTTTCGCGCGGACGCGCAAAAATTTTTTACGCCCCCCCCTCGACAGCAGTCAAAATTTTTTGCGCCCCCCCCGCGCCGGAGGCGCGGAGAGTTTTTCGCGCCCCTCTTTGATCTATACTAACGCGCGGGCTTTTTTGCTAAAAAGAGGGTGAATTTTTTTAGCCCCCCCCTCAAGAGGGGTCAAAATTTTTTTAGCCCCCCCCTCGGGAGGGGTCTGAAAATTTTACGCCCCCCCCCCTCAAACCCACCACCCCCCCCCTGTTGATAAATAATGACCACTCCCTTATTTGAGGGCAGGTGCTTATGACTCTAGACCCCTAAATGCAAAAATTGAGGAGAAATTGTGTGAAAAGTCATTCCAAGGGCCCGTACCAGAAGTATAGAGGAAGCCAGTGCATAACAAACCATTTAGCACCTAAGGGAATATAATCAAGAATACCCTGTGTATTATATGCACACACGATTTGAAATATGACCCATAGGTAATTACTCCTGTTGACTGTTGTCCTAATGTCCCAATGTCTATAGCAGAGACTACTGTTTCCATAAAATTCTCTTTACGGTGATATACAGCATGCATATGTATCTTCAATGCCTTTGGTGATTTTCAGGCAATTTGTGTCCAATTTCGGGAAAGAAGGAATTAATATGATCAGCAGCTTTGTCACTATTTTTTCTAAATAATTTGTTTACTTTTTTTTCCTGGTATCATATTCTTTTGAGTCACCCAAAATCTCTTGGCATCATATTTTCTTTTCTTCGGCTTTTGACAAAAGATGTAATCTATACACTTCTTTACAGGCAGTGGAAGCCTGGTTCTTTAGTTCATAGGCAATAAACCAGTCATATACTGAATTGGTTTTTCTTGCAATTTGTACCTTAAGTTCCGCAGTCATCCACTCGGGGTCAGAGTTTTTTTGCATCAAAAGTTTTTATGGGACAATGGATGTCTAATACATTCATTAACATTGCATAACACAATTCCTCCCTTTAAAACTATATATATATATATATATATATATATATATATATATATATATATATATATATATATATATATATATATATATATATATATATATATATACATACGTGCTGGACTAGATATCATTTAGCGTAGAGTAAAATCACCTAAGGTGGCGTATAAATTCTCTTTATGTACATTGTACATCATCAGTGTTGTCGAAAACGTTTTCTCAACGCAGGCCAAAGTGGCCAAAAGTGTACATGTAGTACTATTTCGGGTACTATTTTCAACTTCCCTATAGTAGTACATTCCGAAATCAATTGTCGTAAACCATAGGATTTCAGTTTGTCCAACAAGTAATTTGCTTGTGCCTTTTTATCCTTTGATTTCAAGTCAATATTCATATCACCCAATAAAACACATCCCCTTTGGCACATCTAGGAATGTTATCGAACATGTTAGTTGTATGCGAAACCAAGTTATTCACATTCCCATCCGGAGGTCGGTATACATTACAATATAGTTACAATTGTCTTCTTACCTTTACCCTTAACTACCTCAACACACTGGACTTCAATATCATTAGAACAGCAGTTGAACTTTGCATGAGTAAATGCATCATGTTCAATATTCTTCTTAATATAAATACAAACGCCACCTCCCTTTTTGGGGATAACGTCATCAGGTTCATCAAACCAGGTACGATCAAATCTATATCTTACATATCCTGGGAAGCTACATTTGTCCTGCGCATCCAATTCAGTAAACCTAGTTTCTGAAAAGCTCATAATATCCAGATTTGTCCTTACAAATTCGGCATAAATCCTTTCATAGTTCCCCTTTGGGCTCCTAGCGTTCAAATGGGATATATGGAAGCATATAACCCCATTAAATCTATTTGGCAATTTAGCCATTCGGGTTAATAAAGATCCAGGTTGATCCACCTTAAGTGGCCAATAAAGGACACCCATAAAACCCAGCCATCATGTCACTATCACTACCATTACTAAAAAGGAGAACAGAGCCATATCCATCGACCATCTACTACATCAAAGGTTCCATCTATGATATAGCCTATAACGTCACAAGAGACCAAATGCATCATGTGCTGCATTGTTTAAGCAAAGAGGTTGTAGCAAAACATGTTTGTAGTTATATAGGTAATGTATCTTACGGGATTATATCATTCAGGATATCTCAGTGGGACTCTCAAGTCCTTACAATAATAGATGTACTGGTTAGTATGCCAGAAAACTTTTACTTAATATCAGTCTCGCCCGGTCGGGATTCTAGGGAATACCTCTCTCGTGTATGGGGATGATGGTCCCCAATTTCTGGGGAAGATTACTATGCGAGGTACCTGCCTACAAATAAGCACTACAGCAACTAGCGGAAAAAAACTTCTTTTACCCACAAACGCTAGGTGCCAGAGACGACTCACACTAGTGGTCGAGCTGGGGCCAGATTGACTCAATATAAAGACTACCAAAATAAATAATCTTGAAAAGAGGGCTGCCTTTTCCTAGCTGTGGGGTTCTACGGTGTCTGGTTCAGTAAATAGATAACCCATGTGACATGGGGACCATACTGGGGATCATATAAGAAACAAAAGACCTACTTGGCTTGTAATATAATAAATGCTCAACTTACCTTGTGCAGTCATCTTTTGTGGTTTACATTCTTCATCATATAAATGGACCTGTTCGATAGAAGTACACGGAACGGACTTAAAGTTTCCCACTGATTTCGTGACTGACGAGTGCCGAGGGTGAGGTGATCATGGAAGAGCCGACACACATCGGCACCAAGGGTGTTCAGCAGTCTTACCTGGTCGGGATTCTAGGGAATACCTCTCTCGTGTATGGGGATGATGGTCCCCATTTTCTGGGGAAGATTACTATGCGAGGTACCTGCCTACAAATAAGCACTACAGCAACTAGCGGGAAAAACTTCTTTTACCCACAAACGCTAGGTGCCAGAGACGACTCACGCTAGTGTTTGAGCTGGGGACAGATTGGGGTGTTCAGTCCAAATGTTGGTGCTCTCAGAGAGTGAGAAATGTCCCTATCGGTGCAGAATAGCGTGGTAGTGGCTCATTGTGTAGAAATGAGTCTACAAAATATTAAAACATTCGAAGATCAGGGGTATTTCCCAGATGTTATCCGGGGTGTTACAGTATACTTTATAGAAGACAACTGGCCTCCATCGCCTGGATCCCTCCAAGATGCCAGTTTCTGATTGGTCAATGGCCTTGCACCTATTTAGGGAATTGGGCAGCGGACATGAACCTGATTGTGCTCTAGACTGCCGAAAGACGTCAAGGGGCACCAAATGACCCATGAGCAAGTACCTTCTCCACGTTATGACACCCCTTTGTCTCTAAAAGTGGTCGGTATCAAATCAGGATATTGCCCAGACGACGTCCTTCAAAACATGATGAGACGTATCACTACCAGTTATCAATGGTTAACTACTCAATTAAAGGCATACCGTGAATATTCAAAGCAGTAAACAAGCCGCTCAACATGCTGACGTACAGTACTGTCACCTTTTCTTTTCTTTGGATTACCTCTCGCTAAAACGATCGGGCAATTAATCTGTAGATAATTGCTTTGATTGGCCATTGTATGGTATGGCAGACGACTTTCATCCAAGACATGATGACGTGTACCAGTACCACTACCAGTCGTCCTTGGCTAAGTATCCTATCAAAGGCAGAAACTACATATCCAAAGCCGTCAACTACCCAATCCACATGGCGATATATAGATGGACACATTTTTAATAGCGGTAATAGCAGCTTAGGGGTGCTGTAATGACCTTACCGTAGCTTTGAATTACCTCTATAACTGTGGCCGACCCAATATCTCGCTAGACTAATGGGGCAATTAAGCTGTACTTAATTGATTTGATTGGCAACTGTGTCGTATGGCGGACGACTGCTTTTCAAAAACAACCAGTCATCCGTTCATAACTACCCTATTCAAGGTAGACAGAGCATGATCAACGAAGTCAAGTACCCAATCAAACACGGGCGCTTGTTTAATGAGGGTGACAGAAGGTTTAGTTTCCTGTAATGACCTTATCATAACTTTGAATTAGTTGTATACCTGTGGCCGACAGAATGTCTCGGTAGAATGATTGGGCAACTGAGATGAAGTGAATTGCTTTGATTGGCCCCAGTGTCTACCCGTCTTCAGGGGTTAACTAGCCAATCAAAACGCAGACAGTGTGTAATTAAAGCAATCAACATGGCGACAGGTAAGAGGGCATTTCTTGAATGAGGGTAAAGGCACCTTAAGGGTCCAGTAATGACCTTATCATAAGTTTGAATTAGCTGTATACTTGTGGGCGACCGATTGTCTCGTTCTAGTAATTGTCTTAATTGGCCAGTGTCTCCGATTGATAGGGCATTAAAATCTGTTTTTCTGGTGATATAGTATTTCATGTTGTTTTAACTGGAACGGTTGTGGGCTATTTGGCCGTGTGTTTACAAGGTCGATCAGTGCAAAGAAAAACAGCATCGTATTTTCCACAGGTGTTCCTCTACTCAAAGGCGGCAACAAATTACATGTACAAGGCCTACAGCCTGACGTCACAATGGGATATACATGTACCAATATTATAGGGACATCAACAAAAGTGATGAGTGGTTGGGTGGTGCTGTCAAATATCGTCAGCCGCCATCAGTAACAAGACCTCAATGAGCTTAATCTAGATCTCTCGGGTAATTCTATGATGCCTAGAGTAGAGATTTGGCTGGCCAGTTGGTTGGGCACCTCAAAAACCCGCAGCGAAGCAGTGGACGTCTACTCCGTAGACCTCTCTCGGCCTATGTACGTAGAGACTGGGCCCCAATGATGATCGATTGCAAGTAAGATTATTCTACACAAACACAAAGTCACTGCAGTGTATCGATTTCTTCTTTCGCCAACGACCGCTTTTCACAGAAAGCATCATTCAAATACGTCTCCCCAGTTGAACACCCATTCACGGACATATACATTTCGCCCCAGGTGTATGAATTTTCTTATCTTATTTCTATCATTACCTCGTATTTGTAATCAACTTCATAGTTATTTCGAAAGGGCATTCATTCTCATGGGGGCGAGCCGATCAAGTCAAAATATGGGTGGTGTTGAAAATACGCAACATCCCTTCATACATGGATGTTGAGTATTCTCAACATTATCCCTTAATGGGTGTACTGGGCTGTATGGTTGTGTATTGTATGTATATTGATGTAATATTGTAGTCTACATATTAGGTAGCTCTCACCAGTTTATCACATGTTTGGGAAGACTAACTCTAGTGGTATGATGTTGGCTTAGCCCATTCTTAGAACCAACACCAAGACGCCAGTACAAGTCACTGTTTATTGTTTACATGTATTAAACCACAGTTACAATTATAGTCCAATGTCCAACTCATGCCTACAGTGGCTCCAATGACATCAATCTACCCTGCTTACAGTGCTCATGTCCAAACAATCCCAATCCTGTATAGAGATAGGTGTCCTTATTGAAATCCTGCTTAGTCCATTCTTACAGTGGCTAGATGTAATACTAGTTACTAAACAGCTTCATCCAAATGCAACTCCAAGAGTATGTGTGCCTTCCACGCCCGCTCCCACAATACTGACTCCTCACCTGCTTCACACTAACCCATTACACCTTCTGCTGGCCTATATGCGGCTTACACATATCTCTTTTATTACAGAGTTACCTGCTGCGGTCTTGCCCGACTCCACCAGCGCCTACTGCATTCCAGAGCTGTTACTCATCTACTCCCACAAACCCACCAATGTACTCATACATCGTCTTCTTGTCCACACACAATAAATACACACATAACTACATCCTATTGTACCCGTCTTTTATAATTATTACTTATTGCTGACAAGACAATACTAAGTTAGTCAGTGGCGGATTTAGATGGGGGGTGCGTGCCCCCTCCTTTTATAGTACTTAACAGTTTATTTACTTCTTTTTACCATCGAATTTGGACAAAATTAGGGGCTAAATACGGGGTGCGCCCCCTCCTTTTCAAAATCCTGGATCCGACCCTGTTAGTAACTTAGCAATCTACCTTGCTACGATGGATTTTCTTGATATGTAGCCCTTGCTTAGAGGGATTTTTTTGTGATAAAGTCCCTACACTGAAAAGTGTATGAAGGTGATTAGTGTTGATGACTTAAGGTCCTCTTTCCTTGTTGATGACAACAAAGACATGAGCGCGTTTGAAGATAGAGACCTCTTTTATCACAGAAACAGTAGACATCACCATGGGGCATATGTTATTTGTTGAGCAGCGTAAGAGGGTAATTATGTAATTGTTTGAAAATGATAAGGCCAAAAAAAATAATTGTATGTTTCCGGTAACATAGCCAAAAAAGTTGAGGTAGGTAGGTCGGATTTTTTTTTTTCTTAATTTTTTTTTTAACCTCAGACCTTATCAAGGTATACATTTGTATTGAATTGAGGATATCATAAGTAAGATTTTTCCTGTTATCATGGTAAATAAAGGATTTCTTCGGAAATACCATAACAAACAGTAAATAAGGGCATATATCTTTGATCACTTATTAAACTGATATAAAAATTTCAAAATTAATCAAGAATTTTGATAAAATGCTAAAAATTTACCAAAAATTATCAAAAATTTACCAAAAAAATCTGAGGTCGGCCCTGTTTGGCTGAGGTAGGTCGGCTGACCGGAAACAAACTTTTTTTTTTTGGCCTAATAAGAAATATCAATTAAGGACAGAATGACCATGTACCTGCTTCTCTTTGATCTGGAGACAGGTACTCTGTAGTGATCACCAGGGGTGATCATCTGATTACTTAAAAGATAACGGGATACTCCTTCCATGGATCATCAATAGATGAAAAAACGTTATGAATACAGAGCACCCTTTTAAGCCCTATCTTTTTAGTGCTATTTGGAGAAAATTTGATGAGAAATTACTTGCGTAAATTTCTTTTCTCAAAAACTGATCCATGGTTAGAGCGAGTTGGATCAAAAGGTGTCCTTTTTGGAGCGAATTGGTAATAAATTGACTCAAAGATGACTTTTGTCAAAAAGTGACCCTTGCTTAGAGGGATGTTTTTGCTCAAAAGTATCCTTTCCTTAGAGGGATTGGCTCAAAAAGTACCCTTGCTAGATTTTCACAGGTCTATCTCCAGCATATAAAGTGCCCCCCGGCCCATTCATCTGACAGCTAAATAGATTTCAATCACTTCTATCTGTTCTTGCTGCAGGTGGCGTGATGAGGACGACAGGAGACTGTGCAGCATAGGTACATGAGGCTCTCACCATGTCATCCTACTCGTCGTCCAACTTGGACGACCCCAGCCCCGACTACACCGCCTACAATCCTAAGAGGGGTGTGGCATGGGCACCACGTGGGGTCCATGTGTACCATGACGACCCTGAGGACCACCAGCGCCCCGTGGGACGACCTTTAAGGCGGCGTTCCAGTGCGTTGAGCCTGTCGGGCAGCCTGAGCTCCGTGTTCGGGTCACTCACTAATTTGCTCCTAACTCCAAAACTGGGCAGGAAGAGCAGCTCAGCCGCTGTCGCCCCAGCCGCCATAGACAACAATGCTGGCGGCACTGTTAGGCCCGTCATCAAAAGTAAACAATGGAATCCCAGATTAAGGTCTGTTGGTTCATTGAATGATTTAACCCTCATATACCAACATCAACAACAACGGCAACAACAACAACCACAGAAGAAACAGCAAACACAACACCAGCAGCTTCAAATAAAACAAACACAATCAGGCCAACAACAGCAACATACACCTCGACAAAGACGATGTTTCATTCAAAGCCCGAATTTCCGGCGGGACGAGAACTGTGATGGCAATTTAGATACTTGTGGTATGTATATAGGCTCAGCGTCGACGAGGTTGGGCGGGTCTCAAGAGAGTCTACCAAGTGACAATTCTGATGGTGGTAAGTCAATGGCCGACTCACCAGACGGTGGTAGCAGTAACAGTTACATGGAGGTGTATGAGGAGGACCTGTCCCCATGTAGTCGTATAAACGTGGAGGCACCATCTTTCACCGACCAGGAGCACGACCGGACAGCAGCCACCCTCCAGACGCTGGTAGCTGAGGATGTGTCGCATTTGGCCATAGACCGGCGGTACTTGCGTACAGGTCGTCTTATCCTCAATGGTACTGAACTTGAAAAGTCCTAATTCTTATCTACGGGTCAAAATGTATATACTATCATACTGGTATATTCTGGCTATAATCTTAGGTGTGATATACTACTTAATCCATATGATAATGTACTATTGACATGAGCAACTTACGTGTTGTATGAACCTAAACTGGGCACATCGTGTATATCGGTTGTGCTATACTACATGCATCATATGATGCCACTTATAGTATATAAGACTTACTGCATAAGTAAGACCAATTATGCAGAGGCGTAGGAAGCAAATCTTCATTGGGGGGGGCCCGGCGAGGGCACCATCGCGACCACCTTGAATTGTCGGCTGATGCGTAATGGCGTCTATATAATGCGTATATAGAATTCATATAGAAAAGTAATTTTTGGTAAATTTTGGATCTGACTTTAGGCTCAAACCCCCATTTTCCTTATGACATAACCATAATAATCTAATTTGAGATCTAAAGTTTTAGCTTCTTTTCCATTGTGTTTATGAGTTCTTGGAAAATATTGGGGGGGCCCAGACCCCCCTGGCCCCCCCTTTTCCTACGCCCCTGATTATGGTAGGTCCTATCGTAGACTTTATTGCTTGCATCATGCCAACATGTATGCTGCGACATATTACAGCATCTATAATCCTGTGGTATACTACTAATCTTTCATTACAATGCTATAATGGTCTATAATACTGTGGTATACTACTAATCTTTCATTACAATGCTATAATGGTGCGTTCAGCCCCTATACTCTTTATGTATTAGAAACTTGGTCTATTTGCAGAACAAAACAGGGATGTTTGCTGTGGGAGCTTGAGAACAAAGAGTCGTTCATATCCATCTCGTATCCGGGCGGTTACAATACACATCCACAAAGGTAAAAGTACATGTAGACGCCACTTAACTTAAGCCTAATGCATTCACTTGGTAATGCTATAGATAATACCACTGGACAGATAAGCTATACATAATTATGTCAAGGTGAATATCGTAGTTCCATAGAGAAAGCACTGAGACCGCGTATTGCATCCCTGCGTTAAATAACGAGCGCCAAATCTGCACGATGATGTCATAGGTCTATCGCGCATGCGCAGCCTTTTTGAAACGTAAACATTCAAGATGGCGGCGGTCAGCATTTCGCAATGACGATGGGTAAATAAGGGTTTAATTTCAATCTTATTGATGAAATAGCGATTGATTTTCCACTCAAACACCTTGACATAAATGCGAAGATGAACTCTGATTAGTTTGAGCCTCCTGTTTCTTCACTCGCGTGTCCTGCCCGCTCCGCACTCGGCCTACCAGCCTCGTGCGGAACGGGCAGGACACGCTCGTGAAGAAACGGTCGGCTCAAACTAATCATCGTTCACCTTTACCATTGTACCACACCCTAGAGGGTACAGAAGCTATTTCAATGTTGAATCAACTTTGATAAGTGGTTTATCGACATTTTTTTCAATGTGGATTTGAAGTTTATTTTAAGTCTCATTCCGGGGTCTCATTACTTGGAAGTTCGGAGATGGTAGGTCGCATAAGGGCCTGTGGGTTATTGCCATTTTAATATACTACTTACACGACTGCTGTAGCCTATAAAAGATCGATAAGAGCCGTCCTCTCCTCGCATGACACGCATATTCCGATATAATACAAAGCTAGTATAGTAGAATATAATAAGTAACTTCTATGTGCAAACCCCTACTACTTGTGCAGTGAAAGGTCCCTAATAGTACTGATGGGCTGATGTGGTCGGTCACCCAGAAGGTCATTTCCTCACACCCACACCCCTCTGAGCCTCTCCTATCTAACATACCGGTCCATGGCTATTTCCTTCCGACTGTGAACTCAAAACCTTTCTCCACTCCAGGTATGGACCAGAAAGACGCCCAGGTTAAGCTCGTTCGGAATGTGGCATCTCTCCGCCGCCTACGCCATCGTCACGTCGCCGACGTACTTGGGTTGTGTATAGAAGGGTCGCCGCACACTCCAGGGGGCACTGAGGTGCTTGTCATGACGGAGAGGACACATTTCCATCTCACCCTGAGACGCCTGGTGCTGTGGTCTGAGGAGAATAACCCACAGGTAAGCATGTACTTCAGAGGTCTTGTGGAAACCGTTATACATATATACTAGTCACCTACTGTTAGGATGATAACAATTGACTTCATAGTCCTTAGATAATACATAAAGATTGAACGTGTGCAATGCACGACTGGCCCAGGTCTTCCACTACTTACCGTAGGGGACTATCAATATAGTGACAGTCTGTCTGAGCCGTCAATGGTTAAGGCTATGGACAATGCACCCATTATCGCTCGTATGTTTCAATGGCGAATAACTCCTCTCTTGGCGAGTTCAGCATTCCAATGTACCAGCAAGTCTTGAATAAGGATCTATATTTTCGATAGAATAGTCTGAGAGAGTGTAATTATCCTCCATTTTGTTGTAATCGAGCATTTTCGATAGGACCGTAAACCGATCGTCTCCCAGTCCGCCATTTTCGATTTCGCTTTTCTGTGCGCATGCCCGAACCCCTCCTCCTGGAAGTAGCATTTTTGATGGAGAATTTAACTTGAAATTAATGGGTTTTTGAATATAATCCATTCATTTCGGGCAATATTAATCAATTTAAATCTAATACACCCTATCCATTTACTGTTATAAAATAAAATCTGACAACCGGTCACTCTGCACGCATGCGTAAAGTCTCTAGACCGGAAGTGAGGCGGTCGACATAACAAAATTATGGTGGTCCGATTTACACACTCATATACCATCGGTCTTACCCCTCCTGTACAGAAAATTCCACCTTACCTGCTGAAAAAAGCATTTTAATTGCCCAATACCCATAGGAGTCAATGTGTTATTTTGACCCCCTGTCGACTGCCGAAATGGACCGCGCAATGCTATCCTATGGAGTCTCGTTTTCATGAGAAAGTAAGTCAAACATGTCAGGTTTTTTCTTCGGCTTTTTTCATAGCTAAAGAAATTTTTTTCCAGGAATTGTGCATGTGCAATGAAAGACTACATCCTAAAGAATATGTTTCCATGATTTTTTGTTTAATTATCCCCCAATTTCGATGAGCAATTCCCATCTAAAGTTTCAATTCATGACAACCAGTTTTTGACCGAAAAAGCGCCGCCAATGACCCAGGAGGACCTGGGCCAATTATTTGAAGTGCAAAGTACATGTACTTGCAGTTAACTCCCGGGGGCACTTCATATGTTTAGTATACACATGTATGTATGTATGTATGTATGTATGCAGGGTTCTCCACACATAGGGAGTACACGGGCGGGGCTCCCGTGTGCTTTTCAGTGCCGCCCGTGTGCTTTAGCTGAAAAGCACCGCCTGTGTGCTTTTCAGGAGACTATAAGCTTTCTATACTTTTTTGAATTTTGCAAATCGGCCAATTAGAACAGAAGTTAGGCATGAAAAAGTAAAATTTTATCTAAAAATTCCAAAAAGAATCCAAGCTTTTGTCCATTTACAATATAATTTTTCAAAATTCTCCCATGAGACAAGCCCATGTTCTGCCGCTATGATCCACACAGCGCTTGTGTTCGAAAGTTACCTGTATGCTTTTTCATCCTGTGGAGAACCCTGTGTATGTATGTATGTATATATATATATATATATATATATATATATATATATATATATATATATATGTATATATATATATATATATATATATATATATATATATATATATATATATATGTTTGAGGCTGGCAAAGGTACATTTTGACCTTAAATACCCCTGGGCAAGGGTCTACTTGGGGAACATTCAACAATTATGTCACCGTTATTTAGGCATTTTTCAGGACCCACCCACCCCCCTGTCACTGTTTTTGTATGGAACATATAGAGAAACCCTGAGACCCCCCCCCCCCACCCCCTAAGCAGTGATGTAATTGTTGAACGTTCCCTAATAAGTAATGTAGTCATTTTGACTAAAAACAAATAATCGCGAATGAGCTCAAAGAGGGGGTTTATTTTCAAAATTGTTCCAGGCCCTGTTCACTTTACTCCAAATGGTGATTACTACAGAGTACCTGTCTGACCTGACTAGAGAGGAGTTAATGAATGATAACTTCGTCATTAATTAAGATTTTTACATAATTCTTTTTTGATATTGAAAAGAATTGTATGGATATATATGCCAGATTATTTGCTTTTATGGTATAAATTATGAAAAGCATATGAGAAATGACACGAGACCCAGAGAAAATGGATGAAATATGAAAAATAATTACGAAAAATAACTAAAAGTTAATGGAAAATATCGTAAAAATTCTCAAAATTAAAAAAACCAAAGAGTTAAGGGTCGGTCCTGTTTTGCTAGGTTCGGTCGGGTTACTAGAAACACACCTTTTTTTTAGACCTATTACTTTTTACTTGTGGTCTGTCCACTTTACACGGATTGCAGACATTATTCAGGGATGAAAGTCTTCAGGGAATTCCCTGATTTCAGGGATTTTGAGGTTCCAGGGCCCTATACATTCATATAGAAACCCAGGTGTTTGGGGCCAATATTGGACCATTTCAGGGATTTTTGTGTTCTCTGACTTTCATCCCTGATTATTGCACTCCTGTTTGCAGTTACTGACCGCTCACATTATATCAACATTTGGCATTCAAATATGTTATGGACTTCGCTACCTTGAGAAGCACAAGATCCTGCACACCAATCTGACTACCGCTTCAGTATTGTAAGTACCATAAATCCTTGCGTATAAGACGCGGTTCATGCACGAGGATTACATTATGTGCGTCCTATGGGGTTTAGGCCGCATGTTCAAACCTATATGATCACCAATTGACTATTTCCTTGATTACTGTTATCCTAGGGAAACCTTATATCAAAGTCCAGGCATCGGAACCGATTGGGTACATGCGGTTGTCAATGACAGTATATGTCAGTCTAATTTGAGTTAACCTACAGATTAATACATTGAAGTACAATCATCAGTAGGCCCTCAGAATCATAATATTTTGACCCATGTCCCCTCAGTATGCAATTCAATGAAGTGTATAGATTTATCTCCTCATACATGTGTAATTTATTCTTGTTACTCTACAGACTTGACAGCAGGTGCGTTTGTAAGCTGTATGATATAGACTTCCAATCGGTGGAGAACCGCAGTCTTAACACAAGGTGGCTTCCATTGGAGACATTCCTCCAGTCTCTCTTCACATTCAAGTCTGTGGTGGTATGTGGCTCATCTTTGTCTCATTACCCTATGTTTCAATATGAACATGAGTGTCCCTTGTGGTGGTCCCTATAGCCTAGGGTCCTCTCCCTTTCAAAGTGCTTTATTCCTGATTCTCACGCCGTTTCCACACTGATAGCTTCCAAACTCATTGCTTTCTTTGCTCCTTTTTGCGCTTCACATCCCAGATTTATACAACATTGAAGGTAAAGAATCCTGCAAAACTCATCATTTTGCTGCAAATTATGTGCCATTCTAATAAGCTATCACCAACTTCCAACGTCTCCCGACCTAGTTAATCACACCAATTACCTTATTAGGATAACAACAATATACCATGTTGCTATAAAGTCTTTTTTGTGTCCTTGTATGCAAAGGACCTGGAGAGTAGGCCTGTTTTACTCTAATGCCGGTACTGTTGATGTGTTAGTTACAGTCCTCTCTTGTTCTAGTGGTGCTTTGGCGTGGTGCTGTGGGAGATGGCCTCCCTGTGTTGTGAACAACCATACCCACACCTGACAACGTTAAACGATATCATCCTCTATCTAGCACATGGCAAGAGGCTCATCCGGCCACAGACATGCCCCAAAAAACTGTGAGTATGTGTTCTACACTATCGACCTGCTTTCTAGGGAACACGAAAATAATTGTTCAAGCTGATATTGCACCGAAGTACCTCCAATGAAATGCTCTGTATTCCAAAAACAAAAAAGACCCTTTCAGAGAAATATTCCCTTTGTCATAAAAACGCTCTTGCCATGGTAACTGCTGAAGGTCGTACCTCCATGTTTTAAGTTGATGATTACGTCATACTAGGCTATGTGACTTGACTCCGGGTTAAACGCGACCGTGATATTTTGGCAGGTATCGCCTCATGTGCATGTGTTGGAATGAGAAACCCCGGAGTCGGCCCTCGTGGGACGACCTTATCGTAACGTTAACGTCGTACAGACAGACCCTTCAACCCAGCAGACCCCCAGAGGAGGTGTTCCCCGATAGAGACGACTTCTGGGAGGATAACTCGTGGATGGATGAGTTGGACGGTGTCTACGATATCACGCTGATGTAACATGAGGTGCTCTACTATATATAAAAGTAGGGCCAATCTGTAAGTACACACTTGGCATAAAAACGTGTTTTTTTTTACGTTAAAAAAAAAACCACCTTTTTATTGGTTTTCCTATTGGTTATTTGGTTGAAAATTGTTTGCCAAGTGGGTAAGCTTAGTGAGTGATGGTTGTGCAAAGTCATCAGCGTTGGTGCCATGGTGTGGACTTTGCTACTCCACACACAAACATGATACAGCGCCATCCTCCTTGGAGATGTATACGTATCCAATATCTTGTTACAAATGAGGAACGGGATGACTTAAGTTAACTGAATTAAACGCATGTCGTATACACTAGGGCTTTCATTGTTTGGTGTGTATATATAAGATAATGCAGCCCCGGTACATTATTCAACAACAATACATAATAATATAGAGTCAATACAAGCAATGTATGTAAAACAGATTGAATCTACTCCTGTATAAGTAACATATAATTAAGAGGATCGTGTATAAAACCGCGGGGTTAGAAGGTCTGATAGATAGTGGTGTCATTTTTCGAAGAATTCTTTTTGTTTTAAAGACGCCAAAAGAGATGGAGTCTTATAGGCATCCGCCCCGTTAAAATCTAATGACAGAGGTAGAATAGAAAATAGAAAACTGCGGATATGATAGAAATGATAATCTAATTGCGGAAGAATTATGTAAAACAATATTAGTTTTGTCTGTGTAGGGTAAATACGGTTTGCTGTGCATATTAAAAGACACAACCAACGGTTCTTGTTACAATTGTATATAGGTGTACAATCATATGCAATGGTGAAGTGGGCTAAGTTTGTTTATATCAAACATTAACACACCTACTGTGCATTTGTTTATATATCATTTGTGATACGTTTAAATGGAAGCAAACCAACACTTATTTCCATGCATGGTAACTCTGTACAAGAAAAAAACAAAAACAAAACGAGTCCTTAGAACTGAAGATTTATTTTTCATGTAGAGGCAATCTGACAATGAAAATAGGGGGTATGGGGGTACTGCTCTTAGGTACATTTTGATTATCTAAATGCAAAAGGGTGCATTCTGGTGCTTTTTGATGATAGCGGATACCATGATGTCAAAATTATACCTCCCCGCATAAGTGATCCTATCAGAGATCTCACAAGATTGACTCTGACAGGTCTTTTAGTTGCAAAACTGAGGCTTTTGCATGTTTGTAGCTTCAGAGATGGAAGTCGTTAAGCACAAAAATTCCTGAAATACCCAATATGAACCCCTATAAGGCAGAATCTGTATAGAAAAGTATAGGTCTTTGGAACTTCAAAATCACTGAAATCAGGGAAATCCCTGAAGACTTCCATCCCTGTAGCTTGTATTGCCGGGTGCTTCAGCTTTCCGACAAAGGGATTAGATATAGACTTCCAGTTTTGTTGTTGTATTCCTTTGAACAGTATATCATTGTATACACTGCCTGCTGTTAAATTTATTTGTTTTCAGCGAACTTCATGGTTTATCTATTGTATGTAAGCAGATTGTCCTTTAGATGCATATATATTAACACAAAATGATAGTACAGATGTACACGTCTAGCATTGAGCAGTTACCTTTTAAAACACCTCCGCTGACTGTTTAAGAGGGAATATGCTGTTTATGGACGAATAAAATCTAATAAATCCTATACACAGAGTACTTTCTATTGGGTTCTTCGGGTTAAAGATTCCACCATCGGAATACCTGTGCACTAGGTGAAAAGAAAGAAAAAACGTGTAGCGATTAAAGTTAAGTAGCATGCCTCAGGAAGAATTAAAACAAACCAGACTTCAATCTTTAAGCAAGTTTGTATTCAGCTTAATAGGTGTGTCCCTGTTTAATAATTATTATCTTCCCTAGTCTCCTTTCACTCATAATAGTGTCCGTGTCGAACTCACGGCTGGATTGAATGCAGCATACATCTATCTATATGAACCGAATTAGCTAAATGCTAGAAATATAACATAACCAATCTAATTTACTATGTCTACTATAATATTTTCAAGGAATGTACATACAGGATAGTCCTAGCACCATTAGGAAACCTCAGCGAATGGTGGTTTTGAACATGTGATAACACACATACCGGTCGTCTTAAATGTATCCTTGTACTCATACACATAGCCAATGCCTGAGTATTACCATTCCAGGATAACATTGTTTAATCAGACCGATGCTCATTCTTCTGATACATAAATATGTAAGCAGAAAGGATCATGCAATCAAACTTTCAAGAATGTTACTTTCTGTGTGCTTCTATCAAAAAATGGTCAGATGAGCGTCAGTTATTCAGAATATATATATGAAGTTCTGTTCTAAACAGAATGTTAACAGCTCAAAAATCGCTGAACTCAATTTACATTTTAAATCCAGTGTCGGATCCAGGATCTGGAAAGGGAGGGGGGGCGGTCCAAAAGAACGGGGTACACCCCTTATTTTTGAGCAAATTTTGGGGTCCAAAATATGTAACTAAACTCTTAAGTACTGGGAAAAGGAGGGGGACGCACACCCATTTTTTTTCCAGTACGTAAGAGTACTCTAAATCCGCCACTGAAATCTTAATTTTGTAAACATTATAAAATATTATAAATGCCTGCTGTACATTCTGTACATTTTTTTTTTTGTGTCAAATGCTGTTTTCAATTAAAAATCAAAATCCTATAACAGGTTCTAACTGTACATTCAGTGAGTAAAAATACGTTGAACCACAAAATGTATGAAGGTTATAATCAGAGACTCTTCAACACCTGAATGAAAATCAAATTTACACGTCTATGAGCTTAATTCTTAATACCGGTCTTCGATCCCTTCATATAGTTCAGGAGACGCTATAAAATGCCATCTATCTGAATTCTCAATAAGCCTTACAAAGTTTAGATAAAGTCAGTGTGACATTGTTGCCTGCTTGCTGCATTATTTTTCATTCTGGAGGCTTATGTGTGTATCTCGTATGGTTAGCGTATGGTGCGTATACAGAGAAGGCAGGCGAGACCTGAGGTGTCCGGGTCCATATTGATGTGTCGTACTATACCATCTTCTACTAACATTGAGTACCTGTAAAGGACACCATACATAAGGTTACACTGACCAGATTACACATAAATATGACAACGAGAAGCCATTTAATTTTCAATAACGGAATATTGATCATCCATCATCATTACATTGTAGGCAACTTGACTACAGAGCACTTTTTGCACCCATTCGACTTAATTAGCGCACAGTGAACTAAAACATTTTTCAAATGTATGTCCAGGAGGTAAGAGTTTAATTGGGCTTCAAAACCGGAAAATTTTCGGTCATTCATAGTCTAAAATATGAGCAAAAACAGGGGGTTATCACTCGTTCATAACTGGGAATATGACATAATATGGAGTGTAGCATACGATTGGAAAGCTTTTAAAATGACAAAATCAGACATATCTATCAATGAAATAAGCTTGTGTCAACTGTGTGCTATAGTAATTGCAACACATCTTTTGCCTCTACTGCGAAATATGCAGATACAACCTTGTTGCACTGAGGCAATGATACATAGTCTGTCTTATGTTACGGCTGATACAAACGTCACTATAGATTAGTACTAGAACCGCCATATTCAATGGGGGGGGGGGGGGCCTTGAATACAATGTGTCCGTATGTAACGGGTGTCCGCCATCTTGGATTTTGAACAGATCTGAGCTTTTTTTCTTTATTTAAAAGCAAAATAACCCCTTAGACCATGACATAAATGCAAATGTCCACTTTCATGGGATTTTTTTACACTGTATTCCCTGTGGTGGGACTGGCGTATCCCACCCAGCCATTATATGTCTAAAATTGCATGGAATATATAAGCAAATGTCCACGACCATGGGATATTTTTACATTGTATTCCTCAAGGTGGGACTGGCGTATCCCACAAAGCCATTGCCATGGTCGTGGACATTTGCTTATATATTCCATGCAATTTTAGACCTACCAACTGCTGTAAATTATGATAAGTGGAATGAAACTCTCCCTTGTAATGAGTCGTATGCTGAAATGTACTTGAAGACAAATTCATATTTGTCCATTAAAATATCTGGCTAACTGATTCCATATCTGGCTACTCAAAACTGATACAAATTCGTTAACCAACAAGAAAAATGTGGCAAGGACCACGGAAAGGAGTTGGCACTCCTATCTGTGGTCCAAGCACATTTTTATTGAACTCTGGGGGGGGGGAGGGAGATCTCCCCTGCAGTTACGGCTGTTATGCAACCAGCCACAGGTCACGGTGACGTCATGGCACTCACGGTGACGTCACGACACTCACAGTGACGTTACCTGTGACGTCATGGCACCGCTGCGTAGCAAACCGAAATCATAATAGGAGTTGCCCAGCGATGTTGCGTAAGCAACATCGCTGGGCAACTCCTATTATGATCTAACGGGTTTAATGTTCACCAAGACATTCCTTTTTTTAAATACCCTAATTACGTTTTGATGTAGTTCAGAATGCCTGGTATGTGAGCTCTGCCATGGTGCTTGGGAGTACAACATGTATATTGCCTATTGATCAAAACTAGGTCTAATATTAAGATATTTGGATGATATCGCATGGGATGATTAAACTGATGTAAGAATTTCGGGATGTTTTTGTTGTTCAGCAGTTTAATACAGTGCTAAAGTATGTAAACTTATATGACCTGTAGCTAATTAAATTACTGGTGAAAGTATGTGTAAGTACCAGCCTATATATACCAAATACAGCTGGACAGATTCCACTTCTGACATTTCATGTATATATCAGGTGTGAGTAGGCAGGGTTGTGTGTGTCTAGAGCTCACTGACCACACTTGCTACAGTGCAGGAAATGGCAGAATTAGGGGTTAGCTAAAATCAATGAAAAAGATTTTAATATTTCTTCCAGCAATATCAATATCTGCATAGTTATGCTTCATTGAAATAGTGTCGTTTTAAATTATTAGAAATAGGCATTTTCTGACGAACTCGCTAGTTTAACGCTCCAATCTTACACACTTGAGATATTTATGTTAGGTTATAACTAGTGCAGAGCCTCTATACAATGTGTCTTATATATTTCTGACCAGCCCCAGCACACAACTGGCTTTAAAACATCAGATATGTCCCAGTATATAAGAACCTGTGTGTCATCTCCATATTTAGCGATAAACTGTAAGGTACACACTGAGGTGCTCTCTGTAGGAAATATGATTTATTTGGATAACATTAGCTTATCACAAGAACTGAATAATGAACCGCAGACTAGCAAATTTCATAGAAGAAAGATAGAATCGTACCCACCTCCTAGCACTGCCCAACATGAAACACCTTACAATCATGTGTATAATGTCAGATAAATGAGCCTACTACTACTTCTCTATGATGGCAGTTATACTACTGACACCCTGACACCGGGCCCTGTACTACTGACATCCTGACACTGGGCCCCGTCCCCTGTACTACTCACACCCTGACACAGGGCCCCATCCTATGGACTACTCACAAACTGACGCACAGTCCCATCCCCCTTTATTTCATGGTGGATACGACAGCCTCATAGCTTTAACCAAGGAGTTCCGTAATTTCCTTGTTTTAAGATCGTAAAACCATGAAATAAATGCAAATGCCCACTTTTTACTCAGCCATATAATGGCTTTGGGGGATACTCCAGTCCCATCTCAGGGAATACGATATAAAATATTCCATGGTCGTGGACATTTGCTTATGTACTACTGACACCCTGACACAGGGCCCCATCCCCCTGTACTACTGACACCCTGACACTGGGCCCCATCCCCCTGTACTACTGACACCCTGACACAGGGCCCCATCCCCCTGTACTACTGACACCCTGACACTGGGCCCCATACCCCTGTACTACTGACACCCTGACACTGGGCCCCATCCCCTACGACTGACACCCTGACACAGGGCCCCACCCCCCCCCCCCCCCTGTACTACTCACACCCTGACACTGGGGCCCACACCACTGTACTACTCACACCTTGACACAGGGCCCCATCCCCCTGTACTACTCACATTCTGACACAGGGCCCCATCCCTCTGTACTACTGACACCCTGACACAGGGCCCCATCGCCCTGTACTACTGACACCCTGACACAGGGCCCCAACCCCCTGTACTACTCACACCCTGGCACAGGGTCCCACACCTCTGTACTACTCACATCCTGACACATAGCCCCATATCCCCCTGTACTGGGCTTCCCTATCCCACTAAAAAGGGTCTATATCTCCTCTTTCCTATCCCCTCGGATGTGTGTGGTGCACATATGCGCGGGCACCGACACATTCCTTTGTGAAATTGTGTAATGTCGTTCTCGCCATGAATATGACAGCTGTCAAAATGGCGTTAAACATCTATTACTCACTCACTCCCCCTGTACTACTCACACCCTGGCACAGGGCCCCACCCCCCTGTACTACTGAAACCCTGACACTGGGCCCCATCCCCTGTACTACTCACACCCTGGCACAGGGCATCTCACCATTGTACTACTCACACCCTGACACAGGGCCCCATCCCCCTGTACTACTCATACTCTTCACTCAGGGCCCCACACCTCTGTACTACTCACACCCTGACACAGGGCCCCATACTCGTGTACTGCACTTCTCCCAAAGCTTAGGCTGTTTTTTAATAACTTGGATTACGGATTATCTGAGTCAAGAATCTGGCCGGCCAGAGGAAAGAAAAACAAAAGTGTCCAACTTGGGGGGGGGGACGGCCATGTAAAGTCATGTTTTGGGGCAATAAATATACCTTTTAGCCAACAAAGGGTAGAATTTTGACAGTTATATGTTGGATAAAATGGTGCATGCTTGATATTTGTTGCTTTTCTTGGACATTTTTTTTTGTTATTTTACCCCTAAATGTTGAAAAATCACGTCGGCCAGAGGTAAAAAAATAAATAAACATTTTTGATTTTGTCAAAATATCGCCGGCGGATCCATAATCCAAGTTATTAAAAAAAAATCGGCCTTATCCATATCTTCCTCAACCTACCTTTTTGAGCGTTTATTTCCTAACATTGAAGATGTGTCAAGTTCCATGTCAAGTTGGTTTGTGAACTCACAGTTTGGATCAGCGAGGAGACGTATCTAAATAGAAATACAATAATATACATTTAGAGTAACCTCTAAAATATTACATGTGTATCACGGTAAGAAATGTCTTCAGGCACCAATTATGGACAAAGCTGTTACAACTTTAGGGTTGGAAAGTAGAATGCTATATGCTGGCCTTTTTGTCTGAGTTTAACAGTCAAAAATCGGTAGAAAAACAGGTCATTAAGGGGTCAATCGATTATTATCCCATCAAATCTCATTTTTTTTTTTTTTTTTTTTGCTGCGTATGCAATATTTTTTTTTATTTGTTGATCACCAAATAATAACATGCAGATTTCTAAAATGGGCCTTGTGGGACCCGGAGGCTATGGAAGATGCTATGATAAGGCCGAAAAAAAAGGGTTGTGTTCAGTTGACCATACCTACCCTAATTTTTAGGCCCTACCCTTACTTGTTTATGGGCGTTTGGGGAAACATTTTGATGTTTTTGGCACTTATGCCATTTTATTCTAATAACTTGGATATTGGATCTGCCAATGAGATTTTCGGCAATTTAGAAAAAAAATTCTTTTGCCTCTGGCCGATGGGATTTTTGGGCAATCTTTTTACCGACGGCTGACCTAAATGTAAGGTGGAAAATTCCGTAATCCAAGTTATTAGAATTGAATGGCCTTATCAAACATGGAAGATTCTTTACAACCCACACATCAAATTTGCATCGCTGAGGCATGAAAATTTACAACTGGCCTTTGAAAAATTCTCTAAAAAAGAGAAATTCCCTACCTACTGTAATCTCTCGCGTATAAGGTGCAGCTTGCCTATAAGGCGCACCCCCAACTCAGAGAGGTCTGTTTCATGTATAAGGCGCACCTCTGAGGGCAGATTTTTGTCAATTCAGTACTGTTCTATAGTAAAAATACCCCCCCCCCCTATAAGGCGCACCCCAAACTCAAGGCAATGTCCCTCCTGCGTATAAGACCCAGCAGCATTTTGTTTGGCATAGAAGACGCGCCTTCTACGCGAGAGATTACGGTACCTACGGTAGTTTTTTTTCAACCCGAACACATTTTTTAGGCCTAAAACACAGCCCCTACGATTTCAAGAAAACCAGATTACAGTCAACTCCCTACGACACGTTCATAGGTAATCATAGGGTTTGAATGTAGGTTTGCTATGAGGGTGACTTTAGAAGATGCAGTTATAGCACGCTGTAAAATATTCTCCCGTGAAGCTGACATTTTTCAGACATTTTCTAAACTTTTAATTACAGCCAGGCTTTTCCAAACTATTGACAGTAGACCACATATAGAAACGTACATGTAGTTGAATATCTCTGTGATATGTAAACTTCAGATCTACTTGTGTTCCGTACCTCAGTAAACAAGCAGGGACATCCTACTACAGGGCCTCTGGTTGTCTATTCCAGTCAATAATTCAATTGCTCTTAAAATTACCCCCTTTGATCTGAAAAAGAATCTGATTGAAGTAGGATGGGTATTGAGATGCTCAAGTCATAGCACCGCCTCTTCCTTCTCCTGCCCCTCCAATGAATAGGGAACCACACCTGACCCTATACCTGTGTGAATAGTGGAGATACGGAACACGCACAGGTCTACAGTATACCTAATATACATGAATCAGGCCTTGCTTTATCGTTGAATGATTGGATCAAACAAAACTCTCAATGTGTTGGTCAGTCATCGGTTCTTCGCTTTTCTTGCACAAGCAGTGAACACAAGAGAACTGACAATTAGAGCTACTCACCTTGCCTTCTGCATTGACATCTTTTCCCCACGCAGTCATCACAAACGGGTCATTCACGGACACACACGCTATCACGTCATACCCTTCCTTCTGAAAAGGCAAAACAGGTAAGATAAGCATGGGTTAACTGGACTTCTACTTTCACAATAAATACTGGTGCTACCGTAGGTTAGGAATTAAAAGGTTGTAAATGAATATTTATTGTCGATACAGATAAGGCCAACTAAAACCCGTAATTCGGAAGAATACAAAAACATTTGCCTTTCTCCCTCTTTTTTCCATCCCCTTTACCTTTTATTTGAGGGCGGTCGGTGGGAGGGACTGATAATATGAACTTTAAAAGGAATAATGTGCCATGATTTATATCACCTGTGATAAATAAAAGAAATAAACTTACTTTGAAATTTTCGTAATTATTCAGGTACTCCGGAATGTGCGCCTACAAAAAAATGAAATAGTCTTAATTACTCAATCGTTAAACACTCAATGTCGCCGTTGTGAAAATATTCCCTTGGCATTGATATGTTTTGAAAGTGGTGAAGTTATGTTATTTATTTGAACACAGAGGGAACAACACCCACACGTAGTTTGTAACGGTATCTCTTACCACTTTAAATAATTCCATATTGTGACATGCATGATGTTTTAACAGTACATAATTCATCAAGTCTGCAATAGGCTCACGTCAATTGGTGATATAATCAGTATGATATGCTGATACCAAGAAGAAAGACGATATGGTACATGCAAAGATACATACCTGTGAACAACCGGGAGTGAAAGCACCAAGAACCGAGAAAAGAATTCCCTTTTTCCCTTTGAAGAGTTCATGGATATTGACCTTCTCTGGGGGTGTATTTTCATACAATGTGACATCTGGAAGACGGTGTCCAACCTGAAATTATTTAACAACTACAATGAGGCAGTGATATTACAAATAAAAATTAAGGCAGCAAGCCTTCCTCAGGGGTTAACATTGATATTTGATTCATTTCAGTGAATGCCAGTCACTGTACCCAATAAAACTGTTGGCAACTCCAGAACTCACCCTGAAGTCGCAAAAGAAAAAGAAAGGGAAAGTTCAAAAAGAGATGCCTATCGGTATTCATTTACCCCCTCCCCCCCCCCTTAGAAAAAAAAAAGATGATTCTGTTTGCATCATCATTCAAATGGGTTACGGTATTGACCACGTAAGTCTGCATCTTAATCAAAAAGGAATTGTCAAGCCAGGGAGGAGGGTACTGGAATTCTAATTGTCACAGGTGTGCGGTTGGGGGTGGGATGCAATCCTTACAGTATCGTAGTTTATATTAGGGTCAACAACATTTCGAACATCCTCAGCACCATCTGTGATAGAGAAAATCAACCCTCGCTTAGAGAAATTTTGACGAGAATACACCAATGTGATTATCATTCAATCATCATTCAATGTCTCAAAGTTTTGAAGAAAACATAATTTCAGATTAAGTGATTTAAGGGAAGTGGTCGTTATTCATCAACATAGTGGGTGGGGTTGAAGAGGGGCGTAAAAACTTTTGACCAATCTTGACGGGAGAGGGCATAAAAAATTAGCCTCAGCAAAGAAAAGGCCTGTGCACTACTATACAACCATTTCATTAGCTATGCTACAGCAGATGGCGCTAGTGGCGGACATGTCCCTTTCCTCCCAATATGTACAGGGGCATGGCTGGTATGAACTCCAGAACCTGTAACAGGCCCATTATTTGCATTGGTCTGTCTAATTTTTGGCTCATTATTTTCTCTTAATATCGATAGTGGGTATAACCACACCATTTCCCTCTGTGCTGTTTTGATTTCTAAAACCTGGAGCATCATTTTACATTACAAATGGGCATTTTGGTAAAGGGTGTCTGTGCATTAAGGGTAACCCTATGGGGCCCTGTGAGTGGATGCTGGACATGCCCATGTAAGCAGCAGGGCTACTAGAGCGCCATCTAGTGTATCAGCCTGGTAAAACTAATGTTATCAAACATACCGTAATCTCCCGCGTATAAGACGCGTCCTCTACGCCAAACAAAATGCTTTAGATACACATGTACATATAGACATAGTTAGTATAGGATTTTTTCAAGTTGGGTGTGCGTCTTATACGAGGGGTAATTTTACTATAGAAATGTACTAATCTTACAAATTTCAGCCTTAAAATGTGTGTCTTATACGCGAAAATGCATGTGCTAAGTTTGGGGTGTGTCTTATACGCGCAGCGCGTCTTCTACGCGGGAGATTACGGTACTATAAGGCCCCGGTCAGAAGCCAACCTTCGTCATAAGCCGGGGGCAGGTTTCTGGGACCAATTTTTCAGCACTTTCTCTTTAATCTATTGTAATAAAACCCTGGTCCTAAGCTGGGGTGGACTTAAGAAAGAATTTAGAAGCCGATTTTGATAAAAAAAAATTGCAAAACAAAAATCGGCTTGTGAACGGGATTATTGTAGTTCCAAAAATATCTTGAATCAAAATTCCCTCTTTTCCCTGGCAAAATGATCATTTTCCCTGACTAAATTTGGATACACTCGGTCGGCCATGTCAAAGCTATCAACTGGCCGGTTCCCGAATCAGACGGTTCTCTGAAATGTCATAGAGAATGGGGGTGGGGGGTGGGGGTAGGTATTTACATTGATGAAAGTCTATATGTACATGTATTTGATTTTTTTGCAGGACTTTTAGATACACATGTACATATAGACATAGTTAGTAATACAGTCCATGTATCACCAATCATTCCAATCACTGATTTGCGCTTATAAAGACAAGTCTGCCTTTTCTTAACAGGGTCAAGTTCATGTCTGGCACGCTTTGCAGGGGATTGGGACTTGCCCGGTATAATTTAATCTTTCAACCCCACACGTCTGTTGTCCTATACTGAAATCCATAATGTTAATGACACGGCACAAAGCTAGATGTGGGATGGAGGGGGACAAAAGCTGCTAACAACGTAGTACCTGCGTACAGTACAGGGTTCCCCCAGTCTTTCATTTCATCTTTATTTTCTGATCATAACTAAATCTTCCAAATAATGGAAAAATAAGTATCTTAGGCCACACCAAATTAAATAGTTGGTCTATGGATTTCCCGCATCATATTTTCAGAAATACAATTTTTTTTTAAAATAATTATGTCTATGGATTGGGCCGGCACCATTTTCTGCAAAAATCTGATTTTTTTTTTCTTTGGGCCATAATTTTTGAACAAACAATCACAATGGCAGATAGATCTACTAGCTTTAAAAAACTGGCCAACTCCTCTCAACTTCTTTCCTGGGAAATCTTTGGTTATATAAAAAAAAAATTAAAAAAAAAATGCCCTCTCCACATCTGTGATGTGCAGAATCCATTGACAAAAAAAAAATTCGCCCTCCCTCTCCATTTTTTCAAAATGAAAATCCATAGACCAACTTTTTAATTTGGTGTGGCCTTAGTTATTCTTAATCATGATTATGATATTAGAAATTATTGTAATACTGATAAAACATTGGCATTCTGGTGTTTTACGGGTTGACTAATGAACCAGTGGAGAATCCTGCACTACAGTGACACATGGCAGGAAATTATGACACCCTGAATTGAAACCCCCATAGGTTTAGCAGTGCAATGCCAGAAGCGTCTTCACGAAATTTTGAGGCCCTATTTTTTTTAATTTCTATATCTCTTAGATAATATGATTCCCACTAAAAAAGATTGGTCAAGCATGTGTTACGAAATGTAATCTATCATATAAAGTTTGATTTATGAACATTAACCTGAAGAGAGTTATGAATTTTTGAAAAATAAAATGTTGGCCGTTTTTGGCTCAATTTTATGCATCTCTTTTTTAATCATGTTTATTTCGTAAATCTGGTAATGTAGTCAAACACTTCTGCTCAGCCCTAACACAACCAGCCGGCAGGTAAAGCATGAACCTTCCATAATTCTCTTGTAAATAATAAGACACTTGCAAATTTACAGTTTTGCTTCTAAATTAGGTAACATGAATTATATATACCGTAATCTCCCGCGTATAAGGCGCAGCCCGCGTATAAGGCGCACCTAGAGTTTTGGAAAATTCTCAAAAAAATGAAAAATTCATAACTTTGGTTCTACTGAATGAACTTTCAAAATTCAAAAACCTATGAGTAGCTTGGGCCACCTTGGGCCCTCCTGGGCCCCATTTTGTCCTATTTTGACCAAGGGGGCATGTGAGATATCAAAAGAAAGGTCTTGGTGTCCCCTTTGTGGATCCAATGAGAACTAAAACCCCCCGTATAAGACGCGCCTTATACGCGGGAGATTACGGTATATAATGTAAACATATCACGAGAATAAAAAACCAAGGTACATTTATAATAACATGGATAAAAATTAAAACATAGATAAAAAATGTACATATAACATATATTTACAGATCAGACTGAGACACCACGATGACAGTTTATCCCAACATGGATCGTTCATTGACGCGGGGATTAATCCCTCAAGTTCAAGGGTAACCCAAGAAAAAGATGAAAGTTGAATCTCATGCAATAATATTTTATAGCTCAATCATACCCACATAGGGGAGTAATAGGCCTTTATGGACAGATATGGACAGTCCTCATCACTTAAGCTGCATGATCCCTCAGTGTATTTCCTGAATCAAAATAAACTTTTCGATTATAACCTGCGTTTGTCCATTGAGTTCATACAACTTTACTTGTTATCCAGGGCTAGAGTCACATCGAGCTCTCACCCAAGATTGCTTATAAACTTGTATAGATTAATTCAAATGTAGATTTTCTAGACTGGCCCCCCCAAGATATCAGTTCCTTCAAAGTGAAGGTAGGGGTCATTGTGATCCCATCTATTTATAAATACCCTCCCAAGCCTTCTTTTTACTTGAACGGAGAAAGCTCCCTTATCAGTCAACCACCTAAATTCAGCTCGTAGAGCATTCCACCTGGAGGCTGCTTGATATGGTCCCCCATAAATATGGGATACAAGCTTATGTCTAGGCAATTAATTTATGGGCGCATCTGTGGCTCTAGTACCGGTAGATGGTAACACTGCTGCCTTCCCAGAGTAGACAATTCTATAGCAAAGTGTAAGTTGAAAATATATACGTCTGAGATCCAGCGGCAATATACCTGCCCATTTGTACAACTCTTTGACATGACAATCTAATGGGCTCTTTATTTTAAAACAAGCAGCGTTACAATAAACTTGCAGCTTTTGGTAACATGCAGCAGGCAACCCCGTAATAAAGGTACAACCATAATCAAAGTATGGCAATATCATAGTTTTAAAAACTATAAGAGCTGAGTGATTATCCATTGACCCTCTAGTCCGTCTATAGGTCCATAGTTTAGTCCTTAGTTTCCGGCACATCTCATCAAAATGTGACCTGAAGGTAAGGTTATCATCTATAATGACACCCAGATATTTATACACTTTTGTTCTTTCAATGGCTGTGTTACCAATCTTTAACCCAGCAAGTAAGGGGTCAGACTCTTTTGTGAGTACTATATTTTTGGACTTGCAGGGGTTAATGGTTAACCCATTTATATTACACCATTTAGTTACCACATCTAGATCATCTTGCATAACATAACTCATAACTTCAGCATCTTGGTACTTGGTATACATCAACATATCATCAGCGTACAGCTTGATTACACTATTAGTTCTTACTCTGGGTAGTGATTTTACATACAAGATAAACAGCAGGGGCCCCAAAATTGACCCTTGTGGGACACCATGTGACAGTGCTTTCCAGCCTGATAAAGCATTGTTACATATAGTTTTTTGCTCTCTGCCTTCGAGATAGCCAGTGAACCACTTAATAACACCATCAGAGAGGTAGAACTCGTTTAGCTTATTTAGCAGTTTGAGGTGATCCAAGGAATCAAAAGCCTTGGAGAAATCGAGATATATTATGCCTAGGCTTTGACCTTCAGATAGTGTGTTGTGAGCTGCTTCTATTACCTGGAATACTGTATCTTGGGTTCCATTGTTTCTCCTAAACCCACTCTGGCTATGTGATAAAAGACCATTTCCTTCTAAAAAGGGGTAAAGTTGACGGTGTACTAGTCTCTCCAAGATTTTCCCCGGGACTGCTAGTAATGATATGGGTCTGAGTTCATTTGGGGAAGATGGGTTGTTAACCGTTGGGACGGGTACAACTAGTGCTTTTTTCCAGTCTCGTGGAAAAACAGAGTTTTTTATGGATAAATTTAGTAACTTAGTAAACGGCATGATGAGTATGGTAAGGCAATCCTTCAGTAATTTTGCAGAAATATCAGTCATGCCTGAGGACTTGTACATGTCTATGTCCCTTACTTCTTTCAATACCTCAGCTTCTCGAATCTTTCTGAATTCAAATCTATGCAGGGGGGGGGATCACTGCTAAAATCCTCCTCCTCCTTAACACGAACATCCGTATCACAATGCTGGATGTTTTAGCAAGTCTGGGGCCTACATCTGCAAAGAAGTTGTTAATACGCTGGGCAGCTTCTTTAGGGGGAACTGGGGAGTTGTTTTCATCCAATAAATTAATGGGAGCCTCCTAAATTTACTTGGTATAAGGTCCGCAACAGATTTCCAAAACTTCTTGGGATCTTTTTTGTACTTTTCTAACAGCGTTTTAACAAATACTGCCTGAGCATTATTAACCGCAACATTAGTCATGGTTCTCATATTTCTTGCATATAAAACATTGGCCTCAGTCCTCTGTTTCTGCATTATTCTCAAAGCTTTATCCCTCTCTCTCATCATGTTCAGAAGGTCGTTAGTGAGCCAGGGTGGTTTATCTCTAGAGAAATTAAAATCTGTAATGGGATACAATCCATCCGCTACCGCCGTAATCGTCCCTAAAATTTCAGACCAAAGCTGCTCCACCCCAATATCCTGCTTTAAATTATATAGCCGCGCGAGATTTACCGTGTCTCTTATCCTGTCAACACTCTGACCCACCATAAGTGTCAGTAATGACGTAAGCATAATACGTCAGTAATGACAAGCATCAAATAATAATGAGCCATGGGTTGTCCCCGATAGCAGTTTTGGAAGTACAATCCATTATTTAGAGGTACAAAACCCCATGGCAATCTTGGCCATGGAACTGGACCTCAAGTTTGCGCACCGATAAATCCGACTTTATCACCACGGAGGTACGGAGGGTAGTGTGTAAAGTCTTAACCAGGACTAATGCTTTGCAGCTGTCCATGGGTAAAAAAAATCTTACAAGAAAACTTAAGAAGAATGAAAATTCTCAAATAACGATTTTTCTGATGAGAGCAGTGATGAGAAAAAAGTTGTGTGTTTGTATGTTTTTGTTGTTATTCTTTTAGTGCCCTTAATAGTAGATCGATATTCTAGCTGATTTTCTCTCACTTTCCTTGACTCAGGCTCAAAATCAAATACTGCTATATGGTATTTGAAGATTCCTTGACTTTCGTTCTTCCTTGAATTTCCCTTAAGCCAACTGGGTCAGCCGATCCTGACACAAGGGGGTGTCTGCAGGGGACGTCCGATACAGTCATACTATACTATACTCCGTGCATGTGCCCTGGGTTACCAGGGTGTCCCCTTTGGGTAGGGCGGCTATGCCTTTTCCCAGTTGTTGAGTTGTCTTTCTATTATTTCTAGTTTGGATGCTGCCGTTTTAAGTCGGGTTAGGTCCAAGAAGATGTCCTTCAGTTTGATTTGGGTTGTGGGGTCTTGGTTGTCATGTATGGTTGGGCATATTTCTAGTAGGTGTTGTTGGGTTTCTGGGATATGGCCACACCCCCTACATTCCAGCGTGCTGTGCATTTTCCTGAAGTTGTCCTTTGCTTTTATCATTCTGGTGCTGGTCATGAAGATTCTTCTTGCTTGCGCTTTAGTTAGTTTGGTCAGGTAGTCATGGGATTCACAGTTGTGTTTCCTTTTGTTTTCAGTCAGGAATTTGTACTTGTTTTTTTCCACGCCAGTAGTGTTCATGTTAAGCGATTGTTTTGTTTTCACTGCTTTCTTTATGGTCACTTTGCACTTGGTGGTTGGTAGTATTGTTAATATATTGATCAGGGTTTGTAGTTCTTCAGATGCCTTTTAGATTTTCTATAATCTATGAGGTTGGTCTTGTTCTCGTGTTTGCTATTGTGATCTTGTCACCCTGGGATTTAGTTATTTTTGGTAAGGTAGTTGATTTGTAATTCTAGGATTCTGTGTTCTATGTCGAGAATTCCAAGCTTGTCATATATGCATTCCCTTGGATTCTTTTTAGTTGGTTGTCCAGGATTTGGTTGAGGGCATCAGTGTCTTTTTTTCTGTTATACCACGATTCTGGCACTTCCGGTGGTTTTATATGCAGTTTAGCCGTGCATTATTCTGCATATACCACCCATGTGCATTTTTGAAATTTTTGGTATATACTTTTTCGGGGTCAAGTTGGACTTAGAATAATTTGGGAAATGCTGGCGGACATACAAAGTCAGTCTAGCCATTGTTTCAATGTGAAAAATCGTCCCAACTCGTAGGAGAATTGAACCCCGGCCGCAGTGGAGGTAGGCGAAGGCCTTAGCCATAGCGCCACACTGTACGGTGATGAAATCCAATGCGAAAGTAAATAAGTTCTAACCTGAGGTCCTAGTCCTATGTTTCCACTCAGTTTTTGTCTTGATTCCAAATTTCGGACCGGTTTGAAAAATCAATGGATTCTTATTTATTTTGAATATATCAGACATATCAAGCATGGAGTGATCATCTAGAATGTCTAAGGATATGTATGTTTTAATATCTGGACTTGTCATGGTTGGATTCCATACGAAAAGTGTGTGTAAACACAGCGGTACCTCTCCCGGCAAGGAACCAAAACAATGGCTTCGCACAGAGCGGAGCCCGGGCCGTATCGCTTGCAATTACAAAATTTCTTCTCCTGGCTATATTCTGTGGATATCAGGTAAGAAATTAATACAAAATGGAGGAAATGGTGGTATAAACCTAATAGAAGATGGATATCGGGGCCCACGGGCTGTACATTCTGTATATACCCTCGCCGCTGCGTGGCTCGGGTATATACAGAATGTACAGCCCGTGGGCCCCGATATCCATCATCTATTAGCTTTTTTGTTTGTTTGTTTGTTTGTTTAGTTTTACGTCCGGGGGCCATCGAGGAACTCAGACATTCAAGGTTTCTTGGACATTAAGTCCTTTCTTTTCTTTTTGGACAGGTATTTATATGCTGCCCGCCCGACACAGCAGTGACCGAATCTATGAATGACCGAATCTATGAGATGAATGACCGAATCTATGAGGAGGGTCGAGGGGGAAAACCGCTACCGGGGCTTCATTCCCCTACTCTTTTCGAAGGATAGCAAGTGTTCTTTTATTTGCCTGGTCCCATAGGCAGGGCCAGACAAACCACGGCCTTTGATAACTCAGACGTGGTTCACTGAGGGGGAATCCCATGGCAAAAGACAAGCATGTAAGCCCAGGCCCGCGCATATGGACACCAGCTGCCCACATGCTCACCCCAAGACACAAGAAACCCCAAGTTTGTCGCCTTTTACGAATCTGGTATGCCCACTGTTAGTATGGAAGGAGATTTCTCCTTGTGGACTCCCAATGAAGTTATTCTGCTCCTTCATGCCCTCACATGAAGGTCCCCACTCCACAGGGGGATCTATTAGCTTAATATTCCTTGTTTCATATTCCAAAAGTCAGGAAATATCAAACATGTTTGATGTTCCTGATCGATCTAGGCCAGACAGGGACAGCCTACTGCTACCGCTAACGGCTGACAGCAAAGTTGTCTTTCCTCATAGAGAACAAAAAAATCATGCGAAAATGCACTTTCCCCTTGCTGTCCTTCTTTAAACTTCTCAAATACATCATTTAACACTTGATTCTGCCCTTGCAATACTCAATCTTTAATTTTATAGACTAGATTTTTCATATTTTAGTAAAATTCAGAAATTTTAGGCAGTGCCCTTGGCACAGAGCCAAGCCCAAGGCAAGGGTTTTGATGTAGCCAGCAAATATAAAATAGAGTATTTTGAGCCAATCAAAGCCTCTATCTTTCCATCCAAGCTCATGTGGCAAGTAAAGTATCTGATATTTGTATGACTGAAATTTCTAAAGCAAACATTAAGTGGAAGGTTGTTTAAAATGATTCGGTACCATTGGCAATGGAACCGAATTTTAAACTACATCAAAGGGCTTTGTGCTCTGCTGCTCCCGTGAGGTAGAGTCGGTGTCGCATGCAGAATGTCGCCACCATGCAAAATGTTTCCAGTGTTCTCCTAAGGGAGTGGTCATTATTTATCAACAGGGGGGGTGGTGGGTTTTCGCACGGAAATTTGTTACGCCCCCCACGACGGCAGTCAAAATTTTTTGCGGCCCCCCCGCGCCAGAGGCGCGGAGAGTTTTCGCGCCCCTCTTTGATCTAGAGTAGCGCGCGGCCTTTTTTGCTAAAAAGAGGGTGAATTTTTTTAGCCCCCCCCTCAAGAGGGGTCAAAATCTTTTTAGCCCCCTCCTCGGGAGGGGTCTGAAAATGTTACGCCCCCCCCCCTGTTGATAAATAATGACCACTCCCTAACAGACTTTGCAACCTCTAAATTGTATGGCACTAGGATTAAAAGATCTGCTTGGAGAGTGATAAAGGTTGCTTAATCTCGAAACAAATAGTTTTTGTTTCGAAAGGAAGAAACCATGATAATATCCCTTTCCTCTATAGAAATTGAAAAAACAACAACCCTAATGATACTGCCCCTACGCCATAGAAGTATGATTAATGCAAAGTGTAACTTGATTTTACCCGGAAACATTTCTCACGGAGCGACATTTTGCATATTACATCGGCAGGTAGCTTGGCCTAGATCGATCAGGAGTGAATTCCTTAATTACCGATTAAATTTGACTCATATGTAGTCGACTTTTCACCTGTGGAACTCTGATCAGAGTGGGATGTGAAACATTTCTGTGCTTCTGGCGGGAGTGCAAACAATTATGACAGCCCACCAAAGGGGGGGGGGACCTCTCTAGCGAGACTGGTGCCCGAGTCTAGGAATCCCCCGACTGAGCTACTAGTAGACAGTGCCAGTGGGGTCAGTGGGGTCGGCGCGAGCGGCGAGGTCGGCGCACACCCCAATCACTACTCACAGTCACAGTATTACAAATTGCAAAGGGAACTTACTTTGACAGGGGAATCCAATCTGAGGGACGTACTCAATGCAGCAGGTTGACCCCATTTATGCCTGGCTACTTGTTGACACGTTCTGGATATTACTGTAAACATTATGAAAAGAAGGCCCACGGCCCCAAAATTGTACCAAATTGACTGTACCCTGTTTTTTTCTGCACTTGAAGTAGAGTTACTTCTCATTCTTTGACATGTTTGCGGATATAAAAAAAAATGCACGTGTGTGCATGCATAAAATGGATTGCGTAAATCGGCATGTTTATTACGTATGATTCCATACTATGTGTGATCTATAAAGTCATTCTCCTCGCGACTATTTGTACCATGGTATTATTACTAAAACATTCTATATCGTCCATATTCTATAGTTATCTATTTTGACACAAGGGAGAAGCACCTGTTTTCTGGTACTGGTACCGCTACCGCTACGGAATCGGTGCGGACATGCCCAAATAAGATCACTCTCGGATCACTCTCCTACACCAAGGCTCTGTGGTTTGCCAATGCTTGAAGAGTGATATGCAAATCATAATGTCTGATAATGACATTTTGATCACGAGTTAGCTCAAGTTCAGCTAGTGTCCACCTGCCCCTGATCGAGAATGGGAAGCGGGCAGCGGTGGTTCACCAGCCTAACACCTGCTTTATCTGGTACTGGGTATGCTGCACTATAGACAAGGATTTTTAAGACCACATAAAGTATCAGCGAAAAGATCAATTGATGGCAGACTACAAATCCGAAAGGAGGATATTTTGCGTACCTTTTGTAGGTCGGTATATTGAAGAATAGCACGCCAACATAGGCCTTTAGTCGAAGTAGATTCGATTTGATGTAGATTATATTTCATGAAGCCTCGGAGGAACGTCGCACAGTGTAGGCACCCCCCCGGGGGGGGGGGGGGTCACTCACTATAATGTCTCAATACTCTCATAGCTTAGCCTTAGAATACTAAACTCCCACCTCTGCTCTGTAGTCTGTACCGCGGCGTATTCTAAGCTGACAAGGGTCTGCAGCTGGCAAGGCCACTTTTTGCAAGGGTCAAGTTTAAGGCAAAATCCCTCTCAGCAAGAGTTACTTTTAGGCCATGGGAACTCAGGTTACAGTTTACCGTCCGAGCCATTTTGAAAATAGATGAGGCATTTTTTCATTATTCATTATTCATTATATAGGTAGCACTGCCTTGAAATCTCCAGGTTGTACATGTGTATATGCCACCATGTTATTGACATTCCTTGCACTGTAAGTTTTAATTTGATACCAAATATGCCCCCCTTTGCTCATTCCTACCATCATATCATACATGCCAACACTCCCGGATTGGGCGGGAGACTCCCGGATTTTGACAATTTTTTATGGTTTCTCCCGGATTGAAGTTCTCCCCTTAAATCTCCCGGTTTTTCACACTTCTCCCGGATTTTGACAGGTTTATGCACCTTAAACATATAAAGTCTCCCGGATTTTGATATGTCTTGGCCTTTTCAGGCTGAAAAAATTGTGAAAATACTTGATTTTGTATCTAAATTTAACCAACTAAAGCACTGCTTGATAAAGTCTGTATAGGGCATTTGGGAAAAATCCGGGGTCTCCCGGTTTTGTCCCCTGAAATGTTGGCATGTATGTCATATAACCATGTCCAAATACATTTTTGAGAAATTCTACAATTTTTTAAGATAATGAATAATGAAATTTTCTCATGCGGCCCTTTAAATGCATGCGGGCGGTGGACGGTAAACTGTTATATGAGTTCTATTGGCCTTAACCAAAATCCCTCTCAGCAAGGGTCACTTTTCCCAAAGTTCAATGGTGCATGTCAAAATGAGCAATTTTCGGAATTTTCACCAAAGTTTTTGCAAAATATAGTCACTTTTGACAATATTTCTTCACATTAAGGATTTCAAGAAAATGAATCTAAACGAGCATATTCTTGACCAAAATCCCTCTCACAAAGCCAAAGGGTTAACTTTTGCCTGAAATCCCTCTCATCAAGGGTAAGGGGTGTCAGAGGCCAAGCCGCACACCCCTGTCAGAAAATAATTAAGTGCACCCCCCAAGATTCCAAGATTTCTGTATCAAATTATGTTAAATTCCTGGGAAAATGTGTCTTAAATTCCGGTTTTCCTGGCTTTTATTGGCCAGTGAGTGGCATCTCTGAGCGTTGTAGCCTGTTGTCTTGTAGATAGTGTAGCTATAGGTAGATCTAGTCAGTCACTAGAGAGTCACTCACTGACCATACCTACCTCAGTACCTACCCATACCAACCCATACCTACCTCAATACCTATCCATACCAACCCGTACATACCTCAGTACCTACCCATACCAACCGTACCTACCTCAGTACCAACCCATACAGGGTTCTCCACAGGATGAAAAATCACACAGGTCATTTATTGTCTGACATGTGCCGGGCCAACCGAAGTGCAGCATTTCAAGCATAACGTGTTATCACAAGCGAAATAAAGTCAACAAAATAATTTAGATGCAAGATGATGCATTTTAAGGGGTTCTATTGAACTTTGCATGAACTTTTAGATAACTTTTGATCTAATGGACCGATTTACAAAATTAAAAAAAAAAAACATAGAAAGCTTACAGAGCTGGAAGCACATGGGTAGCCCATTTGCAGGTGAACCACATGGGCGGCAGGAAAAAGCACACGACGGTCGCGTGTGCTTCCTATGTCTGGAGAACCCTGCTAAACCAACCCATACCTACCATGTACCGTAATCTCCCGCGTATAAGGCGTGTCTTATACTGGAGGTTTTAGTTCTTCCTGGATCCGCAAGGGGGAGATCAAGGCCTTCATTTTGATATCTTACACTCCCATATAATCTCATCAGCTGAATATGGGGTCCAGGGGGGTCTGGGGGTCCATGCAACACATAGGTTTTTGAATTTTCAAAATCCTTTCAGTACAACAAAAGTTGTATCTCTAAACTCTACGTGCGCCTTATAGGCGGGGTGCACCCTATACGCGGGAGATTACGGTACTTACCAGTACCTACCTCAGTACCTACCCATACCAACCTGTACCTACCTCAGTACCTACCCATACCAACCCGTACCTACCTCAGTACCTACCAATACCTCACAGTACCTACCAGGGCTATGTTTTTGGGGGCCATGGGTCAGGGGGCCAAATGGATTAGGGGCTCACGGACGTGTGAAAGTTTTTAGGCCCCACCCCTCGACAGCAGTTAAAATGGTTATGGTACATGGATATTAATTACTGCCGATAGGGGTAATATTGTGTATTTTGTTTGAATGACTCCACAAATAAGGCAAATAATCATAGTACTAAAGCTGGTGGAAGTTTGTGACTGGCTCTAAGGACCGAGTCATGTATTGCCAGCTGGGGGCCTGTGTGTTACTATAGGACTAAAAGGGGGACGAAAGTTTCGGACCCCTCAGTCTCAGATGTAAACTTCAAAGAAGAGGATTAGTGTAGTGCATCACTCATCACACCTCAAGGTGTGAAGTGTTCACACCTACAGGTGTACAGACCTACAAGTATACATAGGCCTACAGTAACTAATATACAGTAAAATTCCTTTCCTACAACGAACTGCTTGGTTAGGCCAAAAAAGAAAAGAAAAAAAAAGCTGTGTTTCCAGTAGCATGGTCCAAAAAGTTGAGGTAGGTATGTCGGATTTTTTAATTTTTTTTAATTTATTTTTTGTCCAATGTCTCATATATAGTCATTCTTTGCTGGGTTTTCACTGGTGGGTGTTAGAAAAGTTCATTTCGTACATGGAATATCAGAAAACCATTGGAAAATATGTCCTACATGTCAAATAACGATTTTGGAAGAGAATATTCGAAATTTCTGAAAAAAAATTCTTCAAAAAGTCTAAAAAATCAGGAAAAATCTTCAAAAAAAATCTGAGGTCGGCCCTATACCACAGTTGCAAGTCTTCCCGTGGCTGCTAGTCCCATACAGGCTGGGCATGGAGGTGTGTCTGCACTGCAGCCACCAGCTCAGCCCTAATTAACATGCATTCTCGTGAGACTTGGAGCTTCCAGGGGTCAGAATACACTCTATACATGGGTGAGACTCCATGGCTCTAGGTGTGAAAACTTCACATCTGGAGGTGTGAGTAGTGATAGCGTATATTAAACATACATTTGAAGGTTTAATTAGATATTCTTAAGCCACCATGAGCTTCTTAAATGAGTCCTTACAGTAATGTTGAGTGTAAGGTGGGAGAGAGTGGATTCCCACCAGTAACTCAAGGTATTACATAACTGACCCCTACAACCAGTCAGTGTAAGGTACATGCTGATAACCAGCTTCAGCTAGACACAACGGCACCACCTCCAACCCGCCAAGTCGTTTTTTAGCTGAGGTCGGTCGGGTGACCGGAAACAAACTTTTTTGGCCTTACTGGCCCGTCACGATACCATCCCTACCTCAGTGATGCCACTTTTCCTGGTTTACCAGGAATTCCTGGTTTTCATTCTAAGATTCCTGTATTAAATTATATTAAATTCCTGGGAAAATGTGTCCAAAAGTCCAGTTTTCCTGGTTTTTGTCGGCCAATGAGTGGCATCTCTGCTACCTATAAAAAATATAGACAGGGGGCCATGTAGGTGCGAGATGAAGTCCTGACACTCGCCCTGATGCCCCTTTGATACAATCCCTACCTACAAAAAATATAGACAGGGGGCCATATAGGTGCGAGGTGAAGTCCTGACACACGCCCTTTGATGTCCGCCATCATGGTCAATGTCATTACAGCACATAAACCTTTTCTTTTTAGTTTTCTATGTGTGAGAGTATTTGGTCACCTTATTTGCCATACAAATGTATGAAATCGAATTGGTTTTGATGAATCTGTTTGTTATAACCAAATATTTGTCATAACAGAATCCGTTATGGTCTACCAATGGTAGGGAAGGGATTCCGCTAGGACGTGAATTCTATTAGTCAGTTTGGCGAATTTTGAAAATTTTGATAAGCCAAAATCACTTCCAGTTAGCCAAAATTTTCCCCTAGAATTAGGCCTACCTTTTTATTGTGAAATTCAAATAGTGGACAAGTTAAATGGAAACCGTACTCATTTTCACGATAGCGTATTTGAGAGTTTTTATAGAAAACAAACATATTTGTACATCAGAGATGCCACTCTTCCTAACTTTTCAGGAATTCCGAATTTATATATTTCATACCTTTAGATATTTCTTATTGGAAATTGAGAAAAGTAGGAGGATTTCCTCATTTTTGTTGATCAATGAGTGGCATCCCTGGTACATAGTTATTGAAAGAATAATCATTATAGTGCAATACAGCAGGCTCATCTGATGATGTCACGATTGGGCAAAATGTACCCCAATAATGCTTGCAAAGAACTGATAGAATACAACCAGGTGCTGTCTATAGCTTATCTTCTTCTATTATTTCGTTATTCCTTTGGCAAGTAGTACCGAATAACCCACAGAAGTTTCCTATACAGTATCATTAATGATTAATTTTCCAATAGGAAATACCCAGAAGAATGGGTTATATATAGGTATATGTGTAAATATTTATGCATGTATAAACTTCTAAAGTTTCAAGTTAGCTAATTAGGCCAGATGATGAAACCCAGGAAGTTAGATAGAGAGTGGAGAGTATAGCGTAGAGGTGTCGGGTGGGGGGTCAGAGCCTGCTGTAAGTATACCTGTCAGTTCTATTGACGGCTATGACAGGTATACTTACAGTGGCTCACAGCAGACAGGCGTCTAAAAGTGCCACGACCTTAACTATATCATTACACCCTTAGGCCAAAAAAAGATAATTGTAAGTTTCCGGTAACATGGTACAAAAAGTTGAGGAAGGTAGGTCGGATTTTTTTTTTTTTTTTTAATTTTTTTTTTTTTGCTGACAAATATGTTGGCCGAAATATTGAGTTTTTATGATTGATAACGATCAATATTAGCTATCATACCTGCCAAAATGTATAAAGCTTCAGTATACACTGGTATAAATCTAAGGTTCCTTGCTTGGATGGAAGGGAAATCTTAAGATACTAGAAATATGCAATGAATGTGAAAAATTATGAATAATATTGAAAAAATTATGAAAAATATTGAAAAAAATTATGAAAATTTCTTCAAAAATTCTGAGGTCGGCCATATTTGGCTGAGGTAGGTCGGGTTACCGGAAACCAACCTTCTTTTTTTTTTGGCCTTACAAGACCATGTACACATCTACTAGTACTCAGTCTTTGCCCATGAGTAGCGGGCAGGCTTTTCTTGCAAAAAGATGGGTACATTTTTTACGCACTCTCAAGATAGGTCAAAAGTCCCCCCACCCCCTCAGCCTCAGGAGGGGCCTGAAATTTTTACACCCCCCTCCCCCGTTGATAAATGATGACCACTCCCTAAAGTAAAAGCGAGAATATCCATTACTGATAGGCAGATGCATTCGCCTGAACCATAAGCTTTCATTTGATACCAAACTTGGCTACTTATTGTTCATTTTTTGGTACCGGTATGTTTTAATCAGAAAATTTTAAAAGAAAAAATGACAATTAACCTGATGAGGGCGGTGATGAGAAACAAGGTTGTTTTATTTTTATTATTTTGAGTGGCCTTATGAAAGAGCAGAAAGCTGTTTACCCAAAAGGTCAAAATTTGTTTTTTCATCCCACAACCCATTTGATTCAGGTGCTGATGTATGAGGCCAGTATTTGTTACATTTGTACTACGGTATTTGGACTTTTTATAAGGGATTAGCGGGAACCATTTTAAACTAATGAAATTACTTAATTCTCTCCGTGTAGTTGAGAATGCGTTGGGTACTGGTGCCTATCATAATAGCTGAACATTATTAGTGTCCATTTCGCCAGTAACAGATCAAGTAATGGTCACTCCCAATGGGGTACAGACTTAACTGCTGTATCACAAAAGCACATTCAATCAAATGTAACTCAGCTCATACCAGGCAGACTGAAATGTGTGCATGGTACGTATATAAGGGATCGTCCACAGCAGTCATTCTGTCAGACTTTTGTGTGTCTGAAAATGTTTGAGTCTTATAATATGTACACTCTTTTATTCCCAATAAACTATGTCCTTGAAGTACGTAGTGTATCTGTTAAATGGACCAATTCTTGCATTGCAGAAACCTGACGTGAGACTGATACAGGGAGTCACATCTTTATCACCAATCATTCAGAGATCAATATGAAGCCGGAACAGACACGCGTGAAAGACTTGATCACAGACACCGTTCTACTCCTGTGTAAGAACGGTTTGTCATTCTGTGATGAACTTAAAATAGAGGGTGTCATTGGTGTTACATTGGACAATAAAGATCTTTTCCTGGTCCATGTCAACGAACGCCTTCGGCATGATGGTGAAGTGTTAACTGAGTCATGTCCTCAAGAAGAAGGCGAACCAAAAGAAACAACTGACCAGACACTCAGTGAAAATAATTGCCCTTCAAACGGTAACATCGCAAACAAATCCCACACCTATTTCTATGACGTTGGCGAGAGTGCTTCTGAAGAAACCTCATCTGCAGTAGTTAAGATTGAACAAGAAGACGGAGGTGCTAATAGACCTCTTAATCAAATATTCCCTACACCCCCTAGACGTATATCACAAAAGAGGCCATATCAGCAACTTAATCCCTCCATTGGGCGGCAAGGTACTGGGAACCCAGCCGACATGTATGAGCCAGATGCCAAGAGGTTTACTCAGGACCAGAGCAGCTCGAGAATTGAATTGACGAGCAGCTCGCTAGAACCTCAGTCGTGGTCACAACTTGATGAGTTTGCGAGTCAGGCTATGGTGGTAGCTGCTGCTGCTATGGATGCACCTGCAGATGAACGACTCCAGGCCCCACCCGGCTGCTCCTCCTGGGGGGCAGGAACCTCACGGAATGCCCTAGCTGACGCAGTAAGCAATGTACGTAGTGAGCCCATTCTTAACTATTCTTTAATGAACTTATACTTAGTTGTAATATACACAAATGTACAAGAGTCAGACAACTTTTGTATTGGGGGCGTAAATATGTTTTGCATTTCATGAAAGAAACGCCATATAACTAGGCAAACTTTCATCTAACAATTAGTAAGATTGGAATTTATGCATGAATTAAATTAATTTTCAAGGACATATTTACAAGTTAGATGTTTGCTGTTCATTTTTGAAAAATGATGTAATGACTTAAAACACTTCAGATATCTGGAACCACACCAACAGAGGCCAAATATCCGAGTCATGCTCTTCAGAGTCACAACATCAAAGAAGCATTAGCGTTTGGGGTAGTTGACCCGTTACTTGAAGCCAACCCGACTGCCAAAATAATGACGTTCCGTCTGAGCTGGTTTGGCTCTGACTCAGCCCACCTAGACAAGGTATGGCAGAATATAGTTACACTCCAGGAACAAATGGACCAGTTTGTGGCAGCAACTGCTGGTGCGAAGGTGATCATATCTGCCTACACAGGGACGCTGTCTGGGCGGACCACTAAGACAGACACTCCTGGTGTGCGGATGTCGTACCCAGGTTTAGCATACTGGGTGTTGTCAGATAGGGAACAGGTAGATGAGAGACTCTTTATGCGGCAGCTTCATGAACAGGCTTTTGGTGCACGCATCAAGAGTTTATTATATGAATATGAACAAAACAAGGATAAGATAACCAATGCTCTGTTTGTGGTGCTTAAAGACTGTACCGGTGGCTTTGTCAGACGGAAGGTTGATGAGAGCGTAACCGTGTGCGCAGAACGGCGACAGGGCATGGACCATCCTGCACTGGTTCGACTATGGGTTAAAGACGCTACATATTGGGATCAGATGCTGGCTGCCCAAGGCAGACTAAAGACTGCCTGCTGTGACGTGTCTCTCCACCAATTGTAACTTAGTGTGAGCAACAACACGCTTTGTAGCTAGTAGAGAAGAAACAAATGCGATGCACTGTAATAAGTAGTGGACATTGGTCTTTTCTGTTTTAAGCTGCTTGCGGCAATGTGCCATTGAAGTAATATATTTGTAAGTCTGTGTACTCATAAAAACAGTGACGCCACATCTATAGGGCTATTTGCCGGTAATCGGTGATCCCTCATTTGGCCTACCAAGGTGATCAAGAAAAGGAGAGGGATTTGGTGCTTAGTAGTAGTGCATTTCTTTCGTTCTGTCCACTTGTGTTAGCTGCCAAAGCGTCAGGAATATAGACAGCCTTTTGGCTACAAGCGGGTCTGGAGCCGGTTCTGGCGACATATGCTGATAGGAACTGACATGTCCCTGGAAGTGGGTGTTAACCAGGGACAAGGTACCCCATCATGGTATGTCTTATCAGTGTGTTTTACCTCAACCAGCGAAATTCAAAATGGTGGATCTACTAGGCATCCATACTGAGTCCAAGGACTATTTACTATTTCACATTTGCTAATGCACTATAATACTTTTTATTTTCTGTGGGTAGAAATGTGGATCGATGATTAACACCTCATTTGAATGCTTTGCTCATGGAATTGAAGAAATACCGGTATTTTATGTAGATTACTCCCTTTTATTGATGATCAAATCCATTGCACCATTGGCCGAGAATGAAGGGGCACGGTCCAAAAGGAGGGAGCGCCCCCGTCTAAATCCACCACTGTGCACTCTTCTGACTGTGTATCAAACTATGATTCAAAATCTGTTTCTGAAAATTATTATATGTCCCCGGCGCCCTTTACTAACTGTAGCAAATGCAATGTGGTTAAATGACACATACGTCTAATATATGCCCCTTTGATGATATAGCGCTGTCATCTGTAGCTTATAGAAATAAATTCATGACTTTTGTTTGCATTTTCACCAAATAGTCATAGATGTATCCACTTATGAATATATGTAATATATGCTTAGTTTGCTATGTATCCAAATCGGCATTATTTTAACGAAGCAGTGTACAGTTGAATTAGAGTTCAGTATTAGAGTACATTGAACCGTACAGAGACTGTATACGGTTATACATGAACCGGGACTAAGTCAGAGAGGTCATTCCGAGTCTTGTGTTAATACTAAAGTATGCCCTCAGATAGCGATTATGGGCAAGGTTACTCATAGGATAGAGTGTGTATATATAGTAGATAATTTATTGGTCCCGGCTGTTATAAATATTTAAATGATAACTTTCACCAGGTGCTATATCAAGCGGTCCTTCATTACTAAATTATCAAAATGTTTTGAGATTCAGCTGTCCTTGCATGCCTATGCGCATTCCTTTTTTTTATTTCGGGGATATACTAGACATGACATGTGCCATGGTCACGTTGACATGTGGTGCATCAAGGTGTTACACATTCTTTGATAAAATAATGGGCATGCCGCATATACATACAACTTCATCGAGACCCCAGTGGTAATTTCAGTCAAAAATAATACCTCACACCTTCTATCTAATCGAGATATAGCATTCCCAATCGTATGCAGATTATTCAACCCGAAAAGAGTTATAGGTGACGAATATAAGCAGGGGAATTAAGATGCAGAGAAGGAGACATTGCAGGTAGTTTAAGGTATTCATTATAGAAGTAAAGGGATAAAGTGATGAAAGTTGTTTCTGTATGTATGATAGCAGATGTAGTATGATAGAGTGATATGTCAAGATCATTGAGAAACAAGAATAAAATCATTGACGGTTATTTCTATGTGTAAAGAGGTGTATTTCAGTTGAGTTAAGGCTCCTTTATGTCCATTGGTGAGGGGGTGGGAATGTTATTTTGTGGATCAACATTCCTCCTCTCACTGATGTAGTATGTGTAAACAGACTCAATCAGGTGGTGCACTTTCTCGTGCACCACCTGATTTAGTCCGTTTAAGTGAAGCATTGATGTAGTCTAGTCCCGCCCCATGCTACTCAGGCAGCTCAGGTTTGCTACTGGTAGTGTAGGTCTAGTTAACAGCAGCACCATGATGGTTGGTATGACATCACTTCCGGTGGGAAACTCTTGAGGAAGTGGAATTTTGCTGGTCCTTGCTAACTATAGTTAGAGGAAGACCAGCCAGTACCAGCTAAATAGGTCATGAACTAGGTCATGACCTACAGCTGCAGCCAATGAGAATATTCTGAGGTGGTATTTATAGCCAGCCAACTGCAGCTCACAGACAGTTGCTGTTACCATGACCCATACCCCTTGTGGTAAATAAATGGTCATGTTACAAGACTAGCAATGTTGGTGCAGACATAGAAGTTCTGATGGTATGTGGCATTGTTTCATTATTCCTTTAATCATCTTCAATGGCTCTTTTCGAGTTTTCAGCGATGTGTATCGCTCTACCTGATGTTTCTGTATGGTTCTTGGTAATCACTTTGGTAACTCGTGGAGTTTTTTCGTGTTATCATCGTAGTGTGTTATTAGTGGTAAGGTTTGGGGTAGACCCTAATGCTGGCCTGGGAGCTTATGGCCCACGATTTTGGGTGTGGGCATACATTTTTATTGTGGGCCCAGGTGGCCCAGATAAGTCGATAAAAGATATTCTACAGTAAGAATTTCTTTTTTATGATTAGCATTATTAGATATTTGTAAGTCTAGCCTATTCAGGAATATTTCAGGTTTTATCTTAAGGACTCTCAGCAGCCCAAATTCCTCAAAAATCGTTCTTGGCTGGCAAGGTCCATGGCTTTGTTTTTTGAAGCTGTGGGTCTATGAGCCCATGCCAGAAGGAGGTACCGTAGTGTCTATCCCTGTAACCATGTATGTCTATTTGTCGGTCATGTAATAGCCGCAACTACAAGATAATTTGGCATGTGCAACGTCAGATAAAATGGTTTATAATAAGAACTAAGTTCGCCATACCTTCAGAAATATTACTATATAAAATGTATGTATTGATAGAAATGCATGTGGCATTTCCAAAAACAGAGATGTCAGTTGGGTATGGGCTCAACCTCTGAAATTTTTGGGTGTTAGCAAAGCAACCATTTCCCTCACTTTATCATACTACAACTAAAAGCACCCCATCTCATGTTTATTTCAACCTGTTCCCCTCATTCAAAACCATCTCTAGATTGGATGGTCATAGAAAAACAATTAAAAGACTGCATCAGAATTTCAGCCAATCAGAAGCCAACTTAGATTCATGTCCTCTGACATGAGATTTCAGATATCCTCTGATCTCTGAAGGGTGGTTTGTCTAGAAAAGGCTAGAGGGCAGCACAAGGCATGCTTAATTTCCCCTGCTGAAGCCTTAACTATGCTCAGCCTTATGCTCCCTAGAAGTAAAAAGGGCATGTTGTAAGGGTATCTATGATTAATATAATTCCCTCTATCTATATTATGACCACCAGATGGAAGAAGCCTCTGAGATGTCTGACTTTTGGGAATGTTTGAACATCTGAAAATAGACGGACCTCTGAAGGTCTGACATCTCTGCAAAAACAAAATGTCGCGGGTGGTTGATTTATGGCAAATATGTATAAATACAACACTATTGATACGGTCATATGTTATTTCCATTTATTCCTAATTTTCAGGAGTGCAAAACTACAATTTTACTGCGACACAGACTGTACAAAGCAGCATGGCACTCCTTACATAAGTGGTATCTCAGTTGAGTTCTACACCTTTTAGTGTAATATATACTATATCTGTACTTAAATATTTAGAGGCACGCATTGCATATATTCATGCGTAAAACTGTGGAATTATATGGATTTTTTTTTTCAATGTATTAGTTTACCGAGCTATCTATGTCATATAGGGTAGGCTGATTTAACGTGTTGCTGTTGTATCAGTCAATGCTTTATACATATGCAGAATAGACCTAGCAGGACCACTGTACCATGAGCTAGCTTGAAACAGAATACCTGAATTACATAACACTACAGATTACCATGTAACCGTTTTCTCTGAATAAATATATCACGTTCCAGAATGAAAGACAGAAAATATGATAGACAATAAAGAATTATATATTTACAAAACAAGATTAGTTTCCATCATTCATTCAGCACCCAAGAACATGATACCTCCAACAGAATCACTGCTAACTGGATGGTATAAAGCACACAAATCGAAAACAATGAAAATGGATACAAGTAAGAAATGTATAAAACAGCCAAGGCGGTACCAGAGCCGTAGCAGGAAGTTACATACGTTCTATGACCAATGAGCTCACAATAGTTAACGACTAGAAAAAAAACATGGTTTCTCATCACGCATATATAATAAGAATATCTTAAAATAAAATGTGGTGAAATATACCATATTAGATATGGGAGCAGCGAAGGATATAAATGATATAAGTATGAGGGAGACTGGAATCAAAAGCTTCCCTCTCACTAAGGAATCTAGATGGAAGTAACTAAATTTTTAGTTTATATGGATCAATTAGATGTCAAAACCATACCCGGTAATATTAATTTTGTTGCAAAGAACTGAAATTTTCAAGTGTTTCTAGCTCAAGCTTTTAAAAGGTGCTAATATTTTCATACATCGCTGATAAGAAAATCAGTCTCCTTTCCAATACATAATTACAGAACACCAAATTTACAAAAGTGGTTAACATTATATCATAATACTCTGCATAGACTGCATACCATATTCTGTACAAATTTAAATGGAGTTTGGAAATCATTGCACCTTTTCCATGAGGTTAAGCATTTTATCGTAATACAAATATTGAAGATCTATGCATACATATTCATTACCGTAATCTCTCACATAGAAGGCGCATCATCTACACAGGAAGGCCTGGTTCAAGCCGCACTCCTGTATGTGGGGCAGCTTCAAAAAGTAGGAATGATGCAGAAGATATGATTTTTGAATGTCACAAATGAGGTGTTAACAGAAGTAAAACTATAACAATGTATCATCAGTTTTCCCTTCTCCATTTCAGCATCATTGTGGTGTCATGTTAGGGAATGAACATAAATCATCATATAATTTAAACATAGTTTGATTATCTTTATTGAGTTAGCTCAGGTCATCAGCATTACAAAAATGTCGAGCCAGAGTAGTGCTGCCATCTGGTGTTATGTTCTGTATGTCCTTAAATGGTTCCTAAAATTGACACTAGACTCCAACACAATTGTGTTTAGCTTATGTGATGATTTATGTTCATTCCCTAACATGACACCAAAATTATGGAATGCTGAAATGGAGAAAAATGATGATACAATGTTAGAGTCAAGTTCTACTTCTGTTCACACCTCAATTGTGATATAAAAAAAATATGCTAACAGAACCATAAAATTACGGTAGTATGTGTTCACCATGGAATATATTAATACAATGAGATGCTAAACAAAAACTAAACTAAATAAATCATAACATCAAAAGAAGTTTCCTGTAAATAATTTCAGGCACCTGAGATCAGAACGGCAATATCGTTGGAGCCATATGGGAGCGTCGGGTTGAGTATGGGTGCTGCTACGGTGTACTCCCAGCCATGTGTTGAGAAACAATACAACAAACATACATAGTTACCTCCTTGTCAATATGACAAAAGGTTATGAATATTACATCTAGATCTGTTATATCTACGGTAATAACTATTTGGGCCAACCCTTGTAATATATCTCAATGAAAGTCGGCAAAGACAGTTGTACGTGCATTTATACATTTCGATGTATCAGAGCATCAGCGTGGATACAATGCATACAAATTGTTACTACCCCGGTACTTAATAAGTTCTCATTTTGCGTACCAACACATAGAAAGCCCCTTTTATATAGATCTGATGAGACATAGATTTGTGACGTAGACGTATAAATGTACGAATGCCTTCCCTCCCCTGTATCTCTAGCAGTTGGAACAACAGAAGCCCTATCTATACTGTATAATAAAAACATGTAACTTCATTTGGCAAATATGACGAAATGGGTACATGTGACATCACTATAGTATCATAGATCAATAAACCTTGTTGTGTCAGGGATGCCACTCACTGCTTCTCAAAAATTCGGAAATCCTCCTAATTTTCTCAATTTACAATAGGAAATACCTATAAGAAAGGAAATAAAAAATTCGGAATTCCTAGAAAGTTAGGAAAAGTGGCATCTCTGTTGTGTTCATTTCAGTAATCAGTTATACAGATACAAGGCGCTTTAAACTGGTCAGATCTTGCCCGTAAAACATTTAGATGTCAACTGGAACTGAATCATATCGGAATTGGTACATGGATACAGGTTATTATAGTTTACAAACATTCGGTGGAACAGATATTATTATCAAGATCCAGCTAATGTATAAACGTAGAAAGAAGTATCGATGGGATTAATCGTGTAGAATAAGTAGATATATCATTAGGTGTGACTTTTAATGCATAGAACTGTACAGATGTGACAAGGACCAACCAAACATGAGTATACCCGTCATACATTAATCCAAAAATTCCCCCGATCCATTGGTCTACTAGTCAGTGTCCATGTTTACCCTCCTCTCTGTACGACTATTAACCTACGCCCACAATACGCAGCATTTAAGGCAAGGGCTGAATTACATTTTCGATATCTGAGGTGCTGGTTCTCACTACAGTCACTATCAGTAGTTATATCACAAAGAACCACGTCAGCATGTGTCCATGTAGCCAATCCATACTCTCATGCTGAAGGTGCAGCTAGTACAAAGCTGATTTATCAAACAGCAGATACAGCCAAGGTAGTTCTTAATTGGCAACAAGATACAATGTACAGCTCATATGTGATAGTCGATCAGTTGAAAATCAGAATCTGAAGCTGGTCTGGTTGGTTTTAAGTTGTGAGGGTCGATCAGCCAGGTGACACTGGTAGTCTGAAGCTGCTTAAATCAGAAGATTCAACCACAGGTAGACATAGGTTACCATACCGGTAATACCCTGTCTACTTAACACTGCTGCTTAGGTGACCACAGATAACACCAGGCCTGCCGTGTTTCCAGCTTGTATACTAGTGCAAGCTGGGCATGATTTCTGATTAAATCATCCCAAAGCCTTGGTTACCCTCCGTGATGGCTATTAGTAGGCCTTGGTGGAGGTCATCCAACGAATCGTAGTCAGGTAGTGAGAGTTGATTGAAACTGAAAATCGAAGTTGATAACACAAATCATAAATCAATTCAACTCACGGTAGTTCATTTGAAGGAATACTTAGACTTAAAATAATCATAGGGTATTTGCTATGTTGAATCGAACAACGAGTACTGGTACTAGAGCTTGATTGTTATACTGGTACAGGCCATGTATATGATAAGACAACTGTCACCGGACTTCACTTAATTATTATCTTGTTATAGTACCGGTAATACTTATGACTTCAAGATACTATAGCACAAAATAAAAGTATATATGTGATTAGCATGCAATATACAGGGTCGGATCCAGGATTTTGAAAAGGGAGGGGGGCCTCTCATTTAACCCCTAATTTTGGCTAAATTCTAGGGTAAAAAGAGTTAGGTAAACTCTTTAGTACAGAGAAAAAAAGGGGGGCGCCCCCGAGCCCCCCCCCCCTAAATCCGCCACTGGCGTGTTATTTAAGGTTGATCTTATGATGTTCAGTATAGGTAAACAGATAGCAGTGGCGGATCCAGAGGACAATCTTAAAGGAGAGTACATCCCCTGAATTCATAATTTGGTAATTGGAATCAAAATTAAGCCTATACAGTAAACAATCAATTACAGGGATTAAGAAAGCCGTGGGGTGCCCGCCCGCCATCCCCGTTTAACTCAGCCCATGAGATACAACTGTTACATACCAGGTATGGGCGGTGGGCAGAGTGCCAAACATCGGAGCAGCAGTGATCTGGAATTTAGGATTGAGCTCGGCAAATCCACCAGGTGGCAGTTGTGAGCAGCCGGTCGTGAACTGGAGCAGGCGTGCCATCTGCTCCCTGGTGTAGCCTGACACGATGGTCCAGAACCATTCTAATACCTGATAATGGAATCAGAATAAACAGTTTTTAGATTGAATTAACTAGTAAAAAATCACATTAACCAGAGAATGAAATCATCAGTTGAGGTGTGGACTGTTCATTCATATCAATTGTTACATTATACTTTTTTTAATATCCTCTCAGGGGCATACACTAAGATTTTGGGGTTGGACCGCCCGGCCTGTGTATTTGAGAAAATTAACGGGCCAAAGGGACATTTTCACTATGGTAATTTTTTTTTAGAAAAATCGCGGGGCTGGGCCTAAAATCACGGTCCAATGCCCTCCCCCCACACCGGCCAAGCGTTAGTGTTTACCCCTTTTTTTTCTGACATGTTTTTGGACTACACAACTTTGCCTGACGACGACGACGTATTTCCATAACATATGAGAATATTGTAACATGTAGTACCAAAACACCCCACGTATAAGGCAGAACCGAGTTCAGGGACGTCCTACTGGGTACCTAGGGCTTGATTTAGTACTAGAACTATTCTATTGCACTCATCCTCACCTCTGAGGAACACCCCAACTTTTGTTGTTTCTATAAGACGCACCATGATCTATCCGCCCAAATAGGCTGTGCCTTATATGCAAGGTATTACAGTACCATTACTACCGTAATCTCCCGCGTGTCAGTTTAGTACTACTCCATAGTAAAATTACTCCCCTTTAAGGCGCACCCCCAACTTAAGGCAATTTACCTCCCGTGTATAAGGCGCATCCCCCGATCTGATTCGCGTATAAGACGCACCTTATACGCAGGAGATTACGGTATATAGCATTGCGAAATGGCGCCCGGGCCCTCTTTAATTTGCTGGCAGCTGTAGACGGGCACTTACACAAGACAGGTACTTATATACCTAATCTCCCATGTATAAGGCGCGTCTTAAACGCGGTTAAGGTCTGGGTGCGCCTTTTAAGGCTCTCCCTGAGTTAGGGGTGTGTCTTGTACGCAGACTACCGTAATCTCCCGCGTAGAAGACGCGGTGCACGTATAGGACGCACCCCCTTCTTGGGGGAAGCATTTTCGCGTATAAGACGCACATTTTAAGGATGGAATTTGCAATATTAGTACATTTGTATAGAAAAATTACCCCTCGTATAAGACGCACCCCCAACTTGAGAATAAGTTATAAGACTCACAAGCATTTTGTTTGGCGTAGAGGACGCGTCTTATACGCGAGAGATTACGGTACCTTTTATGCTATATTCTGTATGCCCTGAAATGATTCCTAGAATTGACACCAGATGGCAGCACTAAATTAAGAGTTTTACAGAATGCTGATTAACTTAGATAACTCAAAAAGGATATTCAAACTTTGTTTAGAGAGTGTTCTGATTGATGTCCATTCCCTAACATGACACTACATTTATAGAATGCTCAAATGGAGAAAGAATAAAAACTGATAATAAAATGTTACCGTTAAGTTCTACTTCTTGTCACACCTCATTTGTGACATCCTAAATATTATATCAACAAAATTATTCCATCTTTATTAAGGTGCCCCACGTAGAAGGTGCGCCTCTATGTGAACCATACCTCATTTGGGGTGCGCCTTGCACGTGAGGTTATTTAAAATATCAATCCAGAAGCAGTAGGTGTGTCTTCTACATAAACGAGCCTTCTCTTCTATGCAGGCTGCACCTTCTATATGGGAGATTACGGTAGTTAACTTTATGGACGTGCAGAGCACACATGGCTCTATTGGTGGACTTCCTACTGACAGGCGCGACTTGCATCACTTGCCACTGCTGGTGGCTGATCCATCCGCATAAAGCACCCTATACCGGTAGATGATGTAAATTTGGACATGCAGCGCCCTCCCCTACCCCACCGCCCTGCTATTCATTTTCGATTGGTCGATAGACCGTAGAATGGTAGGCCTAACAGCTGATAGAGCAGGCAAATTGAGTGGTGGAAAGTGAGCTTCAGGTGTCAACTTATACTCAGAGGCTTTATGGGGGGGGGTGCATCCCGAAGAAGCTTACATTTTACAGTGTAAGCCTCCCCCGGACATGCTCCCCTCTCCCATCCTAAACACAGATAGCCACTCTATCCGGTGCTTATCCAAGACCAGGCACTTATTTCAAACATCCCCTTACCCCTGGCGTTCTTACAAGACCAGCGTTTTTTTACCCCAGCACTATTTCGCAACAGCACAGTAATTCCCATTAGACTTAAAGGCCCGGAAATCATCATCGCACACAGCACTACTAAAATGTTAAACAGAAGCTTACAGGCCTGGCAGCATATAAGAGCATATAAGATGTCCGCTCACCTTGTGGAACTCTGGGGTTGAGCCAGCTATGATGTGATGCTCCTTGAAGTCGGTGATACTGAAGTTGCCTGTGCCGCACATGAGCAGCTCTAGTTCATTCTCGTCAAAGATACTCAGAAGGTTATCTGGGATGAGCTCGTTCAGGCCCTTCAGGAAACTGTCAATTTCGTCTCGCACGCTGTTGGACAACCGGAATTGTGCCAGTGCATCCAGATAGCGCAACTTGTTTCTATTGGTCACTGGTATCTTGGCCCCATTTGGAATCAGCTCAGTTACCTATAACATAGATTTATTTACATTGTATTACAATATGGATCAGTTATATAGCTCTATGTGATCTAACCAGAAGCTTTTTTCTCACCATCCCCATGCCAATGAATATTACTTCTGAAACTAGAACTACCACATTAGTTGATGCTTACATACACCATTTGAAAAAAGTTTTACCCTCTTGATGTACACGGGGAATCGTAAGAGAAATGGAATACATGTACCTTTTAGTGATGGGAAATAGCTTAACGGACGTTATGACTTGTTGTTAGTGCCTGCCGAGCCTTACCTTGTCAAGCTTACCATCCTTGTATTCATCCTCTCCAAACACTAGATCCATGTCTTCTACATCATTCTGCTCGATGTACTGGATCTTGGTGACAAACAGCTCTGGGTCGTCCTGCTCAAAATACTGAAACCGCACATCGCAGTCAAGGCATTTTTTAGACCACATACTGCATTTGTACATGTTTCTGGACATGGTAATCCCTGGGAAAGGATGGGAATATCTATAAAAGTGTTATCTCTTCATCGGGTACTGATACATATATCGGCTACTTGTGCACATTTGAGTCTTATAATCCTCTGACTTTTATGTTGGCTGAAAGGATCTGTGCACAAATACATATAACATTCAGTTGATAGTAGAGACAAATCGTATTATTCACCTTATAGTTGACCCTAAGGCCAATAAGCTGTGCTAAGAAGGAACGGGTGAACTTGGCTTTGACGAGTTGTCGGTAACTGCCGCCAAGTGCTGACTCGTACAGACACTTGCCTACAATCTTACCAGCAAACTCATACAACTTGGTTTTTAAGTGGTTGGGTCGATTTGGGTTGGGGTGAGCCTGAGGAGCAACAAACAATTATATTAGAATTGTGTATCTAGGGGCTAAATGGATGTCAAGCATGGATTTAATATTTAGATTAGACAATACAAATTTGATGAAAAAAAAGAGAAAATAACAGTACCGTAAAACCCTGGACAATACAAATTTGAATTTGATGAAAAATAAAGAAGAAAATAACAGCACCGTAAAAACCTGGTTATAATCCGACCTCAGTCATAGGCCTGGGGCCAAAAAAAAAAGAAAAAGAAGTGTTTCCAGTTACCCGGCTGACCCTAGCAAAACAGGACCGACCCTAATTTCTTTTCTTAAATTTTGAAAATTTTGGCGAAGAAAAATACATAATTTTCATCCATTTTTCAGTAAGACAATCTATTTGTACTCCTTTAATAGCTTTGTTATTCAAATCTTTTACATAATCTTCACAATTCTTTAAAAAGGTGTTATAAGCCGATTTTGGGGCCTTATTTACAGTATTTTTTCTTAAACCTTGGCAATGAATTAGAAGCCGAAATTGACAAAATATAAGAGAAAAAAAAGTTTGGCTTATGACCAGGGCTTTAGGTTATATACGCCGCTGGTGAGCCCACCGCAAAACTTAAGACTTTGGAAGTAGCTTAAACTATGAAAAATCCAATAAACGATTTTACTTGCTAATAGTTTATTTCCTTGATATTCTTATTTATGTCTTTACCTAAAAAATCTTAGCTGGATAATCCCTAACATCGACACAATCAACACAATTCATCATGTGCGACTGTAAACTCACCAATGACTGGTTGTCAACCTTGAACCACCGGAAGAGGCCTGAGCCGTTAGGATCAAACAACTCTGTACTTAGCACCTCGAACCACTCCCGCCGTACGCCGCCCCAGTCTAACCCTGAAACCAAACAGACTCATTAAGGCGAACTATCAATAATTCACGATTTGAAAGTATAGTACTGAATATGAATGCCTGTATAGGGGTTCAATATACATGTACAAATATCATGATGACCAGGATTCCTGAATGGAGCTGACAGGAAATCCACAATCTGGAATGTGGAATAATTTATGAGCTACAGAGTAATTCATACAGCTTCTTATAACAAACTTCCGAAATGTCTTTGGCAAATACAGGGTAACGGAAGTACAAACCTTCTTCCCCTTGAAAGACAATTTCGAAGTTCTTGCACCAATCTGAGGTAGAGAAATTCTTGGTTGCTTTGACGCTCTGTAAGAAGATAAACATTGAACTTAAACCATGGATAAAATGCCAGAAGGGAGCTGTACAATTGGTGATGTCCGATATTGTATCTTATTATTAACAGGTGTTTTTTTTTTCTTTTTTTTTGGTTATAAAACTCATAACATTTATTGCTATGCTTTTCCGTTACACAGTTGATGACTGACCTGTATATAAGGGAATCATGATAGGCATTTTATAATCTTGAAGTGATAACAGTAACAGTTAGCTTGTGATATAGTAAATAGTGGAGCTACATCAAGATATTTGATTGGGAATAGATTTTAACTGACATTACAGTCACAATTTTTGAACATCAAACATTGACCACTAAAACCTTTAATAATATTCAGTCTATTTGTTTTTCTTACACGAAGTACCAAAAAGGCGTTCTTATGTAGGAAATACCGGGTAGGCTTGATCAGAAAATATTTCTTACCGATTCAAGCAGACTTGCACGATTTATCTTGATGACGATTTTGTCGTGTATCCGTTTGGAATGCACTTGCCTGATCTCATGATAAAAGAAATCTTGTTTATCTTTAAAGGTCTCTGATCCCCCTGGAAAGAAAGACATGTGAATCAATACACATTTGCTTCATGTCTAAAGCTGCGCAATCGTGTCCTACCATCCATCCATACTTGACACCGTACTTAACCCCAGTCATAAGGAGTGGGATGGTCACACAAACATCTTGAATATCGCCCTGTCTAATATCGTCTACTCCTCTATGAGGAACTGTTTATGTGATATGCGCCTATTACCAGGCATACAACTGCTGGGTACCATGCTTGGTTAGGTACAGAAACCATATTCTTCAACAATTACCATGAGGTTGATTTTACATGTGGAATGAACTAAACATAAACACAACGAAAGGAGAAAATGCTGGCAAAGATTACATCTATATTAAGTCAGTGTTCAGGATTACACCGTACTATTATCTATTGCTCATGGTTGTAGGTGACCTTTAACAGACGTTTACCCGACCTTTATTGACTTTCATCTGACCAAAAGGTAGATCTTAAAATATCTCTGGCGAGTGGGATCCTTGAATGTGATATGACTACACTTTACCAAGCAATCTTCTCACTGTTGATCTTATACTAGTGTCCTGCTTACCAATATTTTTAAGAAGGAAGTTGGTAAATGTGGCTGCTATGATATTTCTGTCTTTTGCTGCTAGTTCCACCGGAGGCTGACTTCCATCCTCCACTACAAATACTGGGGCCTCATATTGGTTGTTCATTCCAAGGAACTGGAACTGTTTAAATAGAAATAAGTGTACGCCATTAAGGTGTAAGTGTGCGCTTCGTAAAGTAGCGCATATATATACAAAAGGCTACATCAACAGTGGTATTACATAAAGTCTTTCTTAAACTGTTAGTTTAAACTTTTTCGCAAACAGGAAACTCGCAATCAAAAGGTACAAAGAGCTGAACGGGTATAATGTTTATATTCTTGGCCACATTAAGTTTGTCTTTGTCCAATCGTAACAAAGGGTCCAAGTTAAGCTGAACGCTTTTTTGTTTCCTTTTATTCAGAAGCCTTTTCGCCTTTTCGAAAGTGCTAAAGCCAAAATACATCTTGGCTAGAATTCATTTGCGTGTCATACCTTTGTAGATGGGCATACTCTAAACGTGAAGAGCCGTTTCGGAATAACTTTCAAATAGAATTCCTTCACTGTTAGTTGCTGAAAAAAATGACTGGGATTTAATAAAGCATATAACTTAAACAATAAACTACGAGGGGTCCATGGTTAGGAGATTATGTTAAGGATTCAATTGAAAATTTAGAATCTAAGATCTATGATCAAGAGGCCCGTGTTAAGGATGCAATTGAGAGGATTCAATTTAGGATCTGTCATCTATGATCAAGATATTAGGGTTTCATATTTAAATTTGACGATCAATTCTGAGTTTAATATCAATTCTAAAAGCAGTTAAATTGCAGTGCGTTTCCCGGATTAGAAATTTATCCCATATTTTCGGCAAAGTAAACACAGCAAAGCTGTAATGCCGTGCATATTCATATCATGTTCTAAGAAGTATAGAATTGATTTACAACATTTTTAATATGATAGTAGATCAAAATTTTCAGAACAAATATTATTTTAATACGGAATCTAAAAGCCCTTCATATGTTGTGTGTTTTGCAATTTATTAATCTATAACATACTTTCAGGAAAGTAAACACAGCAATGCTGTAATGCCGTGCATATTCCTATGATGATCCAAGGAAAAAAGATCATTATATATGAACTCTATGGCCTTTGGAATGGACCTATACTTAAATATATGCTCTGATTGTGGTGCTTCCTCGCTCTCCATGTAAAATCCTGCCCCATTGCTATAGTATGGAGTAAACCTATGCCTGGATTAAAATATGCAAATAAGGAATGTGTGTGAGGGTTGGGAGTAGTGTGGTGGTGGTATTGGTGGTGGTGGTGTCACAATGGTCACTAACATCCATCTGATAACTTTTGAAGATCAAAATTGACCATATATGCCCTGGATCCCTGTGTTTCCTAAAACAAAGATGGCCGACATATATGGAGAACAATAAAATTAGGTACTTGAGGTGTCCCAATGGTCACTAACATCCATCTGATAACTTTTGAAGATCGAAGTTGACCATATATGGCCTGGATCCCTGTGTTTCCTAAAACAAAAATGGCCGACATATATGGAGAACAATAAAATTAGCTAGTTGAGGTGTCCCAATGGTCACTAACATCCATCTGATAACTTTTGAAGATTAAAATTGACAATATATGAGCTGGATCCCTGTGTTTCCTAAAACCAAGATGGCCGACACACATGGAAAACAATAAAATTGGGTAGTTGAGGTGTCCAAATGGTCACTAACCATAACTTTTGAAGATCAAAATTGACCATATATGACCTGGATCCCTGTGTTTCCTAAAACAAAGATGGCCGACACACATGGAAAACAACAAAATTGGGTAGTTGAGGTCCCCGAATGGTCACTAACATCCATCTCATAAGTTTTGAAGATCAAAATTGACCATATATGACCTGGATCCCTGTGATTCCTGAAACCAAGATGGCCAACACATATTGAAAAAAAAAAGAAAAAAGAATAAAACCATAGTGTTGTAGATTTTAATACAATAGTAGAGAATAGTCCTGTGAGACATGGCGCGGCGACTTGTAATCTTGTGTCTAGTTTGAGTTGGTGAGACAGATAGGGCATACTATCATCTGGGCTTTTGGTAGTATATAGCACAAATTCAACCTAAACTACCCACTGCAGCTAAGTACTAATAGTCTGTAGACTGTCCATTCTGCATGCACCTCACTCAGCTGCCACAGGGACCTGTCTTATTCAATGTTCAATGCCATAGTCAACAGGTGTGTCATTATGAGTGTACACTGTCTCAGATTGCCAGGAGCCTGCTCTGCCCCCCCTGCCCCCCCCCACACACACACACACATCCAACTGCCAATCACTTGTAATAGTCTGTACCTCGTCACGGGCCAGTGGTCAGCAAGCCGGATCACTCCACCTCTCTTTAGAGGGGGAGCACAGTGAAAGTACCCTGGTGTACATACATGTTTTCAGTGTTCCACAAAATCGTTTATATAATGAAAGGAGTAATCAAACTAATCTTTCATCACCAATAGTAGATGCATATTCTAAGATAGCATTATTTCAATGTAAACTAAAAATTTTACACAGAAAAGAATGTAGCAGTTCCACAAGGTGGCCTTACACTTCAACCTCCTCTGATTTACAAACATGCACATATGGCAACACACTTTAGCACTGATTTCTCCATAGAGATCTTTGACAGTGAATACTTTGTTCAAATACAGAAAATATGATCCAATTGTACCATAACCCACTGAGATAAAACCTGTACTACATATATATAGTAGTTTCAAAACGAACAATTCTAAAACAAAGGCTACAGGGATGCATTTCTGAATCTTAAAATGCTCTAATGCTAATCTGCCATAGGGCTCCAAATGATGAAATGTCTTATCTGCGAATAAAATCAAAAGTATGAGATATATTCTGAAAATTCCTTCACTGATAAGTAAAGTACACACACTGTTGTTATTACATTAGAATAGTGAGCAGGAATAGTCCATAGCAGAGGAGCCACAAACAAAAATAGATTGCAAAGCCTCCCTATCCCTTACACCGTGGCGACTGTGAACCATACACTAGTCTACTCATCTCACGAGTAGTACTCACTAGTCGCCGCGCTAATTAGGTAGTTGAGGTCTTTCAATGGTCACTAACATCCATCTTATAACTTTTGAAGATCGAAGTTGACCATATATATGACCTGGATCCCTGTGTTTCCTAAAACAAAGATGGCTGACACACATGGAAAACAATAAAATAGGCTAGTTTAGGTCTCCCAATGGTCACTAACATCCATCTGATAATTTTTGAAGATCAAAGTTGACCATATATGGCCTGGATCCCTGTGTTTTCTAAAACAAAGATGGCCAACACATATTGAAAAAAATAGAATTAGGTAGTTGAGGTCTTTCAATGGTCACTAACATCCATCTTATAACTTTTGAAGATCAAAATTGACCATATATGAGCTGGATCCCTGTGTTTCCTAAAACAAAGATGGCCGACACACATGGAAAACAATAAAATAGGCTAGTTGAGGTCTCCCAATGGTCACTAACATCCATCTGATAACTTTTGAAGATCAAAATTGACCACATATGACCTGGATCCCTGTGTTTCCTAAAACAAAGATGGCCGACATATATGGAGAACAATAAAATTAGCTAGTTGAGGTGTCCCAATGGTCACTAACATCCATCTGATAACTTTTGAAGATTAAAATTGACAATATATGAGCTGGATCCCTGTGTTTCCTAAAACAAAGATGGCCGACACACATGGAAAACAATAAAATAGGCTAGTTGAGGTCTCCCAATGGTCACTAACATCCATCTGATAACTTTTGAAAATCAAAGTTGACCATATATGGCCTGGATCCCTGTGTTTTCTAAAACAAAGATGGCCGACACATATTGAAAAAAAAATAGAATTAGGTAGTTGAGGTCTTTCAATGGTCACTAACATCCATCTCATAACTTTTGAAGATCAAAATTGACCATATATGAGCTGGATCCCTGTGTTTCCTAAAACAAAGATGGCCGACACACATGGAAAACAATAAAATAGGCTAGTTGAGGTCTCCCAATGGTCACTAACATCCATCTGATAACTTTTGAAAATCAAAGTTGACCATATATGGCCTGGATCCCTGTGTTTTCTAAAACAAAGATGGCCGACACATATTGAAAAAAATAGAATTAGGTAGTTGAGGTCTTTCAATGGTCACTAACATCCATCTCATAACTTTTGAAGATCAAAATTGACCATATATGAGCTGGATCCCTGTGTTTCCTAAAACAAAGATGGCCGACACACATGGAAAACAACAAAATTGGGTAGTTGAGGTCCCCCAATGGTCACTAACATCCATCTGATAACTTTTGAAGATCAAAATTGACCATATATGACCTGGATCCCTGTGATTCCTGAAACCAAGATGGCCAACACATATTGAAAAAAAAAAAAAAAAAAGAATTAGGTAGTTGAGGTCTTTCAATGGTCACTAACATCCATCTCATAACTTTTGAAGATCGAAGTTGACCATATATATGACCTGGATCCCTGTGTTTCCTAAAACAAAGATGGCTGACACACATGGAAAACAACAAAATTGGGTAGTTGAGGTCCCCCAATGGTCACTAACATCCATCTGATAACTTTTGAAGATCGAAGTTGACCATATAGGGCCTGGACCCCTGTGTTTCCTAAAACAAAGATGGCCGACATATATGGAGAACAATAAAATTAGCTAGTTGAGGTGTCCAAATGGTCACTAACATCCATCTGATAACTTTTGAAGATTAAAATTGACAATATATGAGCTGGATCCCTGTGTTTCCTAAAACAAAATGGCCGACACACATGGAAAACAATAAAATAGGCTAGTTGAGGTCTCCCAATAGTCACTAACACCCATCTGATAATTTTTGAAGATCAAAATTGACCATGTATGGCCTGGATCCCTGTGTATCCTAAAACAAAGATGGCCGACACATATGGAAAACAATAGAATTAGGTAGTTGAGGTCTTTCAATGGTCACTAATATCCATCTGATAACATTTGAAGATCAAAATTGACCACAAATGACCTGGATCCCTGTGTTTCCTAAAACCAAGATGGCTGACACACATGGCAAACAATAAAATTGGGTAGTTGAGGTGTCCCAATGGTCACTAACATCCATCTGATAACTTTTTAAGATCAAAATTGACCATATATGGCTTGGATCCCTGTGTTTCCGCAAACCAAGATGGCCGACACACATGGAAAACGGTCCCAAGACTCCAAATAATCCAATGCCACGCCACTTAAAACTCCTAAAAAAGTGCATCATACTTATGTGTACATGTATACATAAATATACATGTAGGTGGCCTTTAGTGGGTTAATAGTCAGTGGTGCTGAGAAATGCATCACCAGCAGAAGAGAACCACATGGTGCTGGGAGAGGTGGTGCCAGGCAGGTATGGGGCCACCACAGGAGCACAGCCACCACCACTATTCAGAGGTGGGTCGGGGGGGGGGGCTATATATGCTATATACCATGGCTCTGCCTGAGGTGTCCAGGGGTACCACCACTCTGTCCCCAGGGTCTACAATAACAGGTCCACCAACACCACCACTGCCACCACTTCTATGCTTGACTGATTTGCAGATTTTAATCCAGGTATAGGCATACTCAATACTGTACCTATGACAGGATTATACATGGAGAGTGAGGAAGCACCACTATGAGAGCTTGTATTTAAGAATGGGTCCCCTCCTATAGCCGTTCATTCTTAGGAATGAACGGCAACAAGGACACAGGGTGGCGATAAACCCAACCATCGAATATCAAATCGCCACAAGGTACCATTGCTTTCAGTGTCATAATTATTGACTTGACTGAGTCCCATTGCCTGGAAGTCCATGTACATGTATACAATAATACATGGCTAGAGATGTGAAACCAAAATATGATAACTTCATTTGAGTGCTTACTATACTTAAAAGCAAATTCTGACCAATGATATCAAATAGATATAATCTACTTACTTTGGGTGATATGTAGCAGTAGACCTTCTTTGCCTTTTGGCCTTTGTCGTAGTTGTAACTGAGAAGCCGGGCCTCATAATAGACATTAGTGCTTTTCTTGGCAACAGACTTTTTAACTCGCGCTGAGTCCTTATCTGTATAGAGAAATCTACATGTCTATACACAATGACCTACTAGAACTGCTTCTGGCATTGTTTAACAAGGCATCTAATACGTGCACAATAATGTACCACATACTAGTAAAGAATGCGCTTAGATATTGTATCATTTTCTTTTAATGTAGGTACACAGAGTAAGATGTACAGTTTAATCTCAAGACAAAAGTTTAAACCGTCTGCACGTCGGCACAACCTGCCGCAGTTGTTATACTCGCCTCACATATGTACAGTTGAACACATATTACAAGCAAACATGCTGATATTTGTCAGAAAAAAAAACACCAACAAAAAACAAAAAATCACATAATTGTTACTTTTGTAAGTTTTTTTTATGCTCTCTTATCTTGTGAACGACAATCATAATACTTTTTACCCTGTGACATTACCGTGACTGAACACTTACCGGCAGTGTTAGTGCAATAACGTTGTGAATCTGCATCTGAGTCACCAAGAAAATGTCTGAGTTTATGCCAGAGCTACAAGTTCTGATTGAAGTCCATGTACCATGGTCATAACTTATACAGTCTTACTGTGTATATGATCATGTTCTTAATTAAGGGTTAAATTCCAGTGCTGTATTCGTGCATCATAACGGCAACATTCAGAGTGTGTATATGATCCTTTATGTCAAGGTGAATATCGTAGTTCCATAGAGAAAGCACTGAACCCCCGTATTGCACCCCTGTGTTAAATAACCAGCGCCAAATCCGCACGATGACGTCATAGCTCCACCGCGCATGCGCAGCATTTTTGAAACGTAAACATCCAAAATGGCGGCGGTCAGGATTTAGCGATGACGATGGGTAAATAAGGGTTTAATTTCAATCTTGTTGATGAAATATCGATTAATTATCAACCCAAACACCTTGACATAAATGTAAAGATGAACTCTGATGAGATTTTGCCTCCTGTTTCTCCATTCGGGGGTTTGGGACCGCTCCGCACGAGGCCGTTAGGCCGAGTGCGGAACGGTCCCAAACCCCCTCATGGAGAAACTGTCGTCAAAAACTCATCATCGTTCACCTTTACCATTGTACTTAAAGGGTTAAAAGTGAGTGCTAATCTGTGTGTTTGTTTCAAGGTGAGAAGTCACTAACCCTTTAAAGAACACAAAGTAAATCGATACATCATACCAACCTTATGGTAACTATTGATACGGCCTATGTATAGTTGTACATAAATCTAGGTGGCCTGTTATATGATTAAGGATTACTGGGGGGCTTGACAACATCAATACTTTATTCCCATGGCTAAATATCCTGTTGTTAGCCCTCCTAATATAGACTGTCTGCATTATAGATTTAGATAGGGCACTGTCCTATAATGTACCACCTATGCAATGTTCATGGAGACATTGTATCAGCAAAATATTGTATGGTTTAAATAGACTCAAGTGTTGATGTCTAGTCGATCATATAATAAAGTGTAGGGGTATGGTATTTGCACTTTATGTTCATGTACCCGTGAGACTCAGACCTAGGTCCTTCGGGTGTAGTGGGGGAATCCGGATGGGAGGTGGCAGCACCTGCCTCTGGGTTCGTATCCATTACACCAGGGGGCCTACCACTCGTCCGCCACACGTCACGTGGCCGGTCTGAGTTTCGCGGGCTTTCCCCTATATAAGGCTGGTCCTAACCCATGTTCTTCAGTAGTGGTTTACCCACTGCTCAACCAGGTCGTTACCCGAAAGGGTAACCGAATGCCCTAGTAGCATGTAGTCCTCTGAGGCTGTGATCGTATGTAACATAAGCTATGAAATAAAAGCTCGGTTGCCTACCTGGAAACGTTTCTCTCTCTTCGTTATGATTTAATCTAACTTAACGAGACGAACCACCTCACTGAAGGGCCCTATGTACTAATACCTTGCAGACCCAGATGCAGTTACAATCGTATTGCACTAAGGTGACGACATATACAACCTAACAGTGGGACATGAACCTACCACTTAGCACTAGAATAGTGAACTGTCCATTGTTGATGGCTACCCCACGGTAGCTGGCAGTGGCTGCATAGCACCCTTCATGGTCCAGGCGGAGGTGGAGCCCAATACGCCGTGATGCCTTCTCATACGTCACCTTCACCTCCGGTACCAGCTGTTTATCACTTCCTGTCTGGAACACCAAGACACCCGTAAGTCGGTGTGTGCACTACTCAGATACCTGCATCACCAATGCACATTTAATGATATCAAATCATCTCAATATTTAATTTTCTATTACCCCATTTCCCAATCTTCATATCATCGATATCAATGAATCAACTCATAAGCCTATAGTCACTTTTCTGTATCTGGTCCCAATTAAATGAAATTTGTTATTCGGACCAACTTTCTTTCTGTGCTATGGGCCAAAGTTAGATCCACAGCCACCAACAAAACTCCTAATAATCATACACTGTCGTTTCTTCACATTAAAGACACCCAAATTCCTTGTTGGGGGTGTATAAAATGAATTAACGTCCAGTAATTGCCCATGTATAATATACATTTTATATGCAGGGATTATGGTTCTCATTGGATCCACAAAAATATCCGATTAGTACACCAAAAAAATAAGTTGGTCTACGGATTTCCCTCTCCATGTTTTCGGAAATACAAATTTTTTTTCATTGAAAAAAATCTCGTCTACGGATTTCGCTCACTTTACTTTCTACAAGTTTTCTCTTTGTGATGTTTGGCAAATTTTTTTTTAAATAAAATTATTTTGCTCGCCTCAGTTTTCCAGCAAGGAATCCATTGGATGTCAAAAAATTCTTAAAAAAAAAAAAAAAATGTTTGCTTGCTCGCACTATTTTTTTCAAAACCAAAATTCGTAGACCAACTTATTTTTTTGGTGTGGCCTTATGACATATATATATTTTTTTTTACCAAATCCTAAAACTCTAGGTACGCCTTATACGCAGGGTGCACCTTATACGCGGGAGAAACGGTAGTAATTATTAAAATAATGAATGAAATACAGATATGACATATAAAAGGTAAATTGCCAACAGTTATTCCATTGCTCTTTTGAATTGAAGAGGAGTAATTGTTTTCTCTTATAGGAATGAAATGATATGGCCACAAAAAAAAGATATAAGAACAAGATCACCAAACTTAATCTTTAGTAGTCCCACACCCTATAATATAGCCAATCCACAGTGCCTTAAATATAGATACATACCCTTTTCCGTCAGTTGTCATTTTACCTCCTTAAATGACAATTAGTTGTTACCATTGGTTATTTGGAATTACTAAGTAGACTAAGAATTGAAGTTCAGCACTGACGAATCATCATTAGTACTGATGAGCAGCGGTCGCACTTCCTTGGCTTGTATAGCTTTACCTTGATCTCTATATCTTTCAGCTCCTTGTGATCTTATAAATACATTTATCTGCCCAGACAGCTGAGAGCTATGGTAGGCACTTACCTAGTTTTCAAGACTTTGTCCCATGTATTTTATCTTTTAAGCAATGGATAGATCTCATCAAAAGAAATTGATTTGCTCTTTAAATGAAGTCTTTATGCCAAGTATAAGGGAAGTTATGAATGATCAAAGACCCCAAATCAAACCGAAAATTCTGCCACTGTTAGGAGTTTAAATAGGTCCCAGATTTGTGATCAAGCACATCTGATACAGGAGTGGCTACATCTCTTAAATCATTATTTTGGACTATTTTCTTTTCATGTATGGAAGAGTTCCCCATTTTATCTTTACCTAATATCATCTGCAGTTTAGCGATCTCACAGAATTGGCGCAAAATTATGGAGTTGATATGAGATCTTTAATTGGTCAGAATTTCCCTTTAAATTGATGTAAAGACTTCATTTAAAAAGGAAATCCACTTATTTTCATCAGCTCTATCCATTGCTATATAACTGATATACATAGGATTGGATTCTAGCAAACAGACAAGGACCTAACATGGAGAAGCTGGTGGAAGGGTGATAGCGAATGGCACGCTAAAATTTTTGTGGGGTCTGGCAAACATCCTGTTCCCCTATGAAATGAAAAACCCTAGACAGTTTCTAAACCATTTTTTTCTGTAGAAAGTGTGGGAACTATTCTCTTTTATGTGAGATTTGGCCTATACCAAAAAATGATTTTAAAGTTATGGGGTAACTTCACTTAGGGAGAATTGGATGTTTATCTGAATCAATTATTTCTCAAATAGATTCTTATTAAACCCCTCATCAATCCCTTTAAAATGAGCCCATGTTTGTTAAGATCCTCCAATAAATAGTTACACAATGAGCTTGCAAAAAAAAGAGAGTTTAGCACTCCCCAGTTTCAGCTTTATCACAGTTTCACACCTCCACTGCAGCAGAACCATGCATACTAGCGGCCAACTCGGGTTGGCTAAAATCTTTCACTAGTGTGGTGGGATTGTGGGTATATCTGACAAGATTTTTATTCCTACGCAGCAGTGCTGGGGGAATGGTGAAAGTAGCCCCAGCCAGCTATCCCAGTATCCCACCATGTCAGAGAAGGATTCGTCTGACAATACGAGCTGAGGTTAGATTGCAGAACCATGCACTGGAGGTAGGTAAGTGCCTAGCTATGGTAAATCACAAAGCCATTGTCTTATCGTTTTGTTTCTCTCCTACCCGAACCTCTTAGTCCATGGGTATCAGCACAGAGCTCATTAACAGATATACTTTGTAATACCTAAGACATAGTTGTGAATTTGCTCACCTCTATGAGTGTGATTTTGTAGTTGTTCTTGTGGTCAGCTTCAGGTGTGTAGGTACAGAGGTTGCTGTACTCGTCACGCGGCTCCAGCTGCAACGGTTGGCTCGTACCTGCCGTAGCCACCACTACTGACGTCTGACCCACGAACCGTGTGTGTGCCGGGTCCAGGGGCCCTGATAGATGTATACCAAGTTGTAGTCATACACACATGTACAAATACCATCTGTATGGTCAAAAACGTTGCTACATTAAGCCAACAACATCTCAATGTAGATTATCTGATAGAAATAAATTTGGATAATTTTTATAACGTTTGAGATACGTCCGATACCATCAAAATAGAGTTATGATTAAAAGATTTAATGGTATCTGAATACGTAAAATAAATATCTGTATCATAATATACCATATTCATTCTAATAAGGGCACATGTTCTAATAAGCGCTCTACCCTCTGTTTGTGCTATGAGCGCACACCCCTGATGTTAATTTACACAAAAGATGTGTAAAAATACACAAAAGATGTGTAAAAATAAAGAGTTTTTAGGGCAGAAACAACGATCTTATGGCTTCAGGGGGTGCGCTTATTGGAATTATTTTTTTTATTAAAGGAATTAGGCATATAACAATTTTCCGCACATGTGCGCTTATTAGAATGAATACTGTAGGTATATTACCACTCTGTTTGAGCTGCAAACTTCATTCTGCAGAGATGCCACTCACTGACCAACAAAAACCAGGAAAACTGGACTTTGGGACACATTTTCCCAGGAATTTAACATGACTTAATACAGAAATCTTAGAATAAAAAACCAGGAATTCCTGGTAAACCAGGAAAAGCGGCATCTCTGATTCTGATACCTTAAATAGATTTTATATAATGATCATGGACGTAATGCTCTATCTCTCAACATAGGGATTATTTCTTTTATCATTGTGTCATTTCTTAAATAATTATTTCAAAACTGTCCCCTTTTGGAATACCGTAACTTATGTACAAATATGTTCAAGAGTAAAAAGCATACATTTTCAACTTTTATTTTTGAGGACTTCTCCTGGCCAATTGGCACAGATCTCAGATTTTCGCCTGCATACTCTAGTCCAAAAACAACCCGAAAGGATTATTTGAACTGAGATATATCTCAAGCTGACATAGTGCATCAAAGAAAGTTTGACTGAGGCTAAATGAGGCACATAGTTATCTTGGTGCAGCCACTGACCTGACTGGAACTTTTTGATGTAGGGACTTCCCCTGATGTGTTTGGCGCCAACTAGGATGGACACCTTGTACTCCCCAGACCGGTGCACGGTGAACACCACCTTGGCCAGGTTAACGTCCCCAGGGTCAGATCCACCTAACTGGATGGTGGGCGGGATCTTGGAGCTGCCATGCATCACCTCTATTAGTACGTTGTCACGGCTAGAGATCGGGTAGGGACGGCCATTACGCTGATAAAACTGCAATATGCAATAAAACATGGTTTCATATGGAATCCTCGCCTAGATCTCGACAAAAGAAACTGACTGCAGTCACTGCAATAAAGCTATAGTTGAAAAGTATAACGCTGCCTATTTCATTTTTCTTTTGTTAAAATGGGAATAATGATGTGAATACCTGCGAACAGTAACATGTTACCTTGACTTTGAAGGTCATTGTCTTGCCGACCACCTGCGGCTCATCCCACTCCCAGTGGACCTTGCAGAGCTGGATGGCCAGGTACTTGCCGGTGACATACTCGAGGATCGAGTGTTTGGACGTGAGATGTGCCGCCGCTCGTACACTTGCATAGTTCATATTCACTAAGACGACCAGCAAGCCAATAAACATGCTGAAGAGGACCAAACCTCCTGTAATACAAGAGGTTACTATTAATATATCAGAACATGCATTGTCTTGGTATGTCTTTACACAAAAGTACATGTGTATTCACTGGTACATGATACATGTAAGATGTGAATGTTAAGGACAAGGGCTCCAGGTGAACCAAAAACTAGAGGAAAGCGTAAAGTGCTGTGAACTCGGAAAGACCCTTTCCTTTTAGGTACCGGGACCAATGGCCCTAGAGACCGATGGCCCCGGAGACCGATGGCCCCAAGTGGGACCGATGGCCCTAGAAAATAAGACTGATGGCCGCAACTTTTAAACCAGGGTCCATCCCACATCTATCACCTATCTTCATTAATCATGCATATCTATGACACTTTCCATGTTACACTTGATTGAAAATTATATGAAAAAAAGATAATTATTAAGAAAAAATGGTGAAAAAAATCAAAACAAAAAAATTTTCAGATGTGCTTTCTATATTGAATCCATACATAAACACAATTAAATCACATGTCTTACATATGTTTTAACCATATATTCTATGACGGAGAATGCTTCAGAGGGTACCACATCTGATGACATCAGCATCTCTGGCTAACACACACCTCTATGGTTAACACAGCACCCAAAAAGGGCGCCTCTCTGCTATTCCTGGACAATATTTTTTAATCTATCCAGTGTAGTATGTGTAACATCAGTCACTCATTCAAGCAACAAAGTACATAATTTATGATCACAACATCTTTTTCTAGCGATATATGGACATATTTTGTATAATTTCACTTCTTTAATGGCATATTTCCACAAACTTTATCCATTTTTGCCTGAATCACGAACCCCCAAAAACGTCTTAATCCATGGTGGTGCCTATAACTCTTTCCGAGTTAATTAATTGACAAAGGATTTCCTTGTAACTTAGAATATTTTGTAGGATGCTTTAACATGGAGCCCAATGGGCCATTACCTAGTGAGGTGCGATTTTGGAGGGATAATGGTGAATAGTTCCGAAACTTGACAAACATTTTTTTTCAAAATCCACATTTATGTTTATTGGCATGAGCTGAGTGAGTGAGTAATAGATGTTTAACGCCATTTCGACAGGTAAGGTCATATTCATGGAGAGAACTAGATTACAAAATTTCACAGAGGAATGTGTCAGTGCCAGCGTATATATGTGAACCACAAACATCCTGAGGGGATAGGAAAGATGAGAAGTAGACCCTTTTAAGTGGGCTAGGCCTAGGCTAGGGAAGCCCGATTGGCATAAGCAAATCAAGATAGAAATGTAAAAGCATAGGGTTCCAATGCTACTTTTTACACAAAGTGAGTGTATGTGAAAGGGTTTTAGGCACCCCAATGCATAAGCCTATGCCTATGGAGTAAAGTCAGAAGGGGGTAGAGCGGGGTCTAACAATCTCTTTTAAAAGTATCTCCGAGCTTAATAAAAATGCTCATTTATATTAAAAGGCATAACTTTTGAATAAATAATGATAGAAACTTGCTTTAAAAAATGACAGATACCTCTAAGGCCACACCAAATTAAATAGTTGGTCTATGATGCCCCGCATCATATTTTCAGAAATACAAATTTTTATTTTCTTTTGAAAATTATTTTCTCTATGGATTGCGCCCGCACCTTTTTCTGCAAAAATCTGATTTTTTTCCCATAATTTTTGAACCATAGAATACAGAGAGACTGGAAGGGTAGCTCTGGGCGCTGCCCACTACGGGCCTGTCTTATCTTCGTTATCTGGGTCAACCTCCCCCCAAACTGCTTCCTGACTTCTGGTTTTGACATTACTGGTAGAGTTCCCATAAGGCTGATTGTGAGGGCAAATAGAATTACGTTTTTGCCTGGAAATACTTAATCAAACAATGGTAAACTTTCAGTGTGTGTTATATAGGTATATAGATAAACTGTGCTTTAACATGGAGGCATTTTGTCTCCAGAGCATTTTCTTCTAGAGATGTCATGTATGTGACTTACCTTACTTACAATTACAGGCTTACCTGAAGAAACCTGTGTGAATAATTACATAGATGTATGTAAATATGGCACTATTTCGTGATCATGTGAATGATATTAGGCCTACACTGGCACAGGTAAATAGTCTCCTCTGGTCCATATACATTTTCTTGGCGAAAACCTCCTTTATGATTTATCCTGTAATCCATGTACAATATTAAAAAGTACCATTCATTGGACTCTCTCTCTCCCCAGCTTATAACTATTGCATGTACAAATACAAACTGAGGTCCAATGAGTAACAGTACATAGATAAATACATGTACATGTATGTACTTGTAACTCAGCCTCCACACCTGTAAGTGTGAACACTCCACACCTTGAGGTGTGATGAGTGATAGCCCATGCTAATCAGCACCTTTGAAGTTCACATCAAAGTCCCACCTCTGAGGCTCTGTGAAGTAATTGTTGGGGGAGGGGTGGTCAATAATAAGTACATGTATTTTACTATGGCAGATGAGTGGAAATAGGTCTAGGCCTATGTAATGAGTGCATATATGGCTAAAAATCCCAGCAGTGGATCTTTAATCCAATTAATTATGATTATAAGGCCTAAGCCGCACAAAATATCTGATTTTGCTATTTTACCCTATAGCATGTATTTTGCAATAGATTCATATTCTACAAGCTCCCTCATAAAAGAAATTGATACTAAGAAGAATCACTGGGCTGTGGGTTCAGAATTTCCATAATGGTGGCAGGGTCTCCTACTTGAAAATTTATTTCTTGCAAAGTACTGGGCAAATTAGATATATATTCACATAGAGTATTCTTTCATACCCTTAGAAGACTCGCTATAAGTTCGAAATCTTTTGGCTAAATATTTCCAATTGAAAATCTACGTTTTCTTGTATCCTGCCAATTGGTCTCATGGGATATCTACTGGCTATGGCAAAACCGGAAGTGAAGTAGCAGTTTGGAGCTAGGTTGACCTACATAACGAACATAATGACCCAGATTCGGCACCACGCACTCCAGATATTCTACTCTCTCTGTCCGTAAGAAAGAACTGGCATAAGATACGAGTGACATGGGCATTCCAACAGACTCAGAGACTATTTTCACATCATATTCTCGGTTTCTCATAGATTCAGCCTTTCAACTTTTGTCCGAAGTGAATTTTTTTTTGTCATGCATGTGGAATTAGCTGTCGCAATCGCATTAACTAAGCAATACTCACACAGTCTGGTACAATATGTTATTCGTATTACTATTAAAGCTTGATCCGATTTAGACCCTATTACCCAGAACTGTATCTAAGAACTAGACTTTTGAGACCACATATTATTTCAAAAGATGTTGGCTAGCTGCTCCAGGCTACGTTATTTTAAATTCCCAGGGATTCCGTTGATGGCTGTTGCCGTCAGAGACACTAGAACATCCAGGTTTTGGCTAAAAGCTATATGGTAAATGACGGGGGACCACCCTCGAAAGTAGGTCATGAGGGGTGTGTTAGGTTGCTAACTTTTATCTCTTACGTCTGCCCACATGCCAGGTTATTTGAAGATTCAGAGAAAAGGTGACTTAATGTTACAATGTTAGGGAGCATATTTAAAGATTTATTTTGGGGGGATTGTAGATGCAAAAATTTGATTAGGGGTTCGGGGGCAGAGCCCCTGAAAAAGGTTAGTTCTTAACTCTATGTCCGTTTTTCAGTGGTACCGAACACACCGTTCATGACCTGCTTTTGGGACTGGTCCCCCGTCATTTACCTAAAAAGCGCGGCCAGGTTTTGGGCTGTGGGTCAGTTAAACCACGGCTGAGCAACGTGCTTTAACCGAGGTTCTGTATTTTGATGGGCGTATGGCCCTACATCTCTACACTACCGTTAGCAGTGGCAGATTTAGACCGGGGGGGGGCACAGAGTTTATTCACCTCTTTTTAGCTTAGAATTTAGCCAGAATTACGGGTCAAACAAGGGGTGCGCCCCATCTTTTTCAAAACCCTGGACCCAACAGTGTATAGGGGGAATATAACACGCTGAGGACCTGTCTATTTACTACATGTACAAGTTCACAGTTGATGGGAGCATCGATGAATTTATTAAGAGGGCCAGACGTGTCTGTCTTCATTGATTGGGTGCTCAACAATGTCTGATTGGTAGTGGTACATTTCATGTTTCGAGTTCAGGAATAGGGCAAGGCGAATGGCCGTGGGCCAGTGGCGGATCCAGGATTTGGAAACGGAGGGGGTGCGGCCCAAAAGGAGGGGGCGCACCCCATGTTTTGGGGTAAATTTTGGGATCCAAAATATGTAGTTAAACTCTTAAGTACTGGGGAAAATGGGGGGGGGGGTGAGCCCCGGCCCCCTCCCCCTCTACCGTAATCTCCCGCGTATAAGGCGCAGCCAGCGTATAAGGCGCACCTAGAGTTTTAGAAAATTCTCAAAAAAATGAAAAATTCATAACTTTGGTTCTACTGAATGAATTTTCAAAATTCAAAAACCTATGGGTAGCTTGGGCCACCTTGGGACCTCCTGGGCCCCATTTTGTCCTATTTTGACCAAGGGGGCATGTAAGATATCAAAAGAAAGGTCTTGGTGTCCCTCTTGTGGATCCAATGAGAACTAACCCCCCCGTATAAGACGCGCCTTATATGCGGGAGATTATGGTAGATCCGCCACTGCAGTGGGTGTGCTTTACAATCATGGGGCAAGCATATGCCCAGTCTCGGGGGGAGTCTTATAGGATGTACTTAAATTGGGGGTGCATCTTATACGAGGGGTAACTTTACTATAGAAATGTACTGAATTTACAAAATTGGTACCTAAGAGGTGCGTCTTATACGCGAAAATGCATGTGCTGAGTTTGGGGTGCATCTTATACGCGCAGCGCGTCTTCTGCGTGGGAGATTACGGTACATACATTTAGCCTAAGCCTATGTTTTGTAATTGCATTGAGTCTGCTGGTTCTAGTAATGAAGTTGAAACAGGTACAGTCACGAGGGAACGTGCCATTCATAAATATTCATTAGCACATGGGGGAATGCACCAATTAGTGAGGTCACTACCTTATCAGAAAATGATCCAGGATCATTTTAAAGGAGGCATTGCAGTGATTCAATAAGAAATCTTCCAGTCCCACTATAAGGACTGGATGATCGAGGCTGGCATATGCCCCGAGAATTTTGAATACACTATACAGTCCCAACCAGGGCCATGGCCAAGTACCCTTTTCCATTATTACACAAAATAACTTGCAAATTGGGCAACAATAACATCTATCCCATTTTAAGTTAAAAACCAGAAAGATTACCTTACAGACGACATCCATTTAAAACATGAAATCTACAACAAGCTTTCAAAATTCAAAGGTCGTTCTGTAGCCAATTAATAGACAACAGCCAATCAATGTACTACTAATGTACGCAGGCATAACTGATTAAGAGAACTAAGGGTTCTCTGAATCAGGAAATGTATTTATCAAGTAACATTCTATTGCACTTTATACGGATGGCATGCAGAACACAAAGGCAGGATTATAGGAAGTACATGTGCCATTTCTGGAACTGTCAGTCAGGACCCCTCTATGAATTCATTTATATATAGAGGTAGTCTGTGCAAGTGTAAAGAAAGACAATCACGGGAGTTGATTATGTGTGCCAAATGAGTGATAAAAAAAAAATAAAAAAATCTGCAACCAATTTTTTTTTTGCTATTTTCTTTTCTAATATTAGGATTAGATAATAGTGCATCAAGTATGAGATGCAAAATTTTAATATCTTTCGCTTTTGTGATGCATTTTGCTGTGGGACGTTTGAATCTTTTCTGATAAGGGTTTTTGCCCTTGTACATTTCCTATATAAAATAATCCTTCATGAGGATTCTTAGGCCATCACTGCATCCGTGTCCCACCATTGCTGCATCCATCTACCACCATCACTGCACGTATCTACAACTGACGTAACACGTTGTATCCAGGGCATCGACCGACATAACAAGTTGCATCCTCCATGGGTATTCTCGTCGAACTCCCGGCGAGAGCTGACGAGAGCGTCAGCTGATCTCCAAATCAGAAAATGTTAATGCAGGGATGGAAGTTCCCAGGCTTTAGCCTGATTCCCAGGACTTTTGAAAAATTCAGAAAAGTCTAAAATCATGATCTCCAGAAATCATTATTACTATGCCCCAACTATGCCACACCCCTCTCCTAGACGAGGCCTCACACTAGAGGCCTGGCTGTGGTTAACACCCACCCCTCACCACCACTTCTCCGGTGACCTAGTTTGGTGGGCAAACTAAGCCTTCTCCCCTAGGTTACCATTTTGAACAAAAATCGCCGTATTCATACGTCGCTGGTGTTGGACCTACTTTGACCCAATACTGGGTGCTTGTGGGAACCAGCATTTGCTGGTATTCATCTGCCAGGTTGAGTCACCAGGAACCAGCTAAGAAAAATAGTACCTCCCAGCATGCCTGTTTACCAGTGACGTAATCGGTAGACTACGAACTGGGGCCAGTGTGCCCCCCACCACACTCCACCTACCCTAGTAACCATGGTGACCTGGACTTGACCTGCCCTAGTTCTTGAGTCCCTACCCCAGCCACCCACCTAGACCTCCTTGTGGGGCTGTGTGACAGCGACCTCTGGTCAGCCTGCCCATAGAGGTTACGTGGAACTAATTCCATTTCCTCTATGTTTCTATATAGCATAACACACCAAAACAGCCCCCCGTAATGTTCCTTGGTAATATTTTCGACCGTAGCAAGATTAAATCATCTCTCACACACAATGTGTTAGAATAAAGGATAGGCTTAACCCTGAAAATCTTAACTATGGGAGCGATACATACAGCAAGTGCCATTCTACCCTATTTTGGGCCTCAAAACCTCCATTGGCCAGATGAACATTTGCAGACCTGATAAAATCTCCAAACCTTGGCATAATATAAAAACTCATCTACCGTTCCATTTAGGAACTATTTGGGGTCACTTGTGATTTTTTTTCATAATTTTACCAATATTTCTTGCATATGATTTCTAAGCCAATCAGCACCCAGATCACCTTCAGTGCAGGCCTGAACACCATATGACTCATGAGAGGGCAGCATTTATGTCCATGTAACCTAGAGTTCGGCCTGGCTGACAGCTTGACAGTGGTTTACAGCTGCTGGCCTGGCTGCATATAGCTTAAGTACTAAGAATCCCTTACTGTCAGCACTTGTCCTGGGAGGCCTGAGTATTGAGTAGATGGTGACCTACTACTCCAAACATAATATGCCTCTAGGTGCATCTATCCTACTTAGGTGACTGTGGTTGAAGAGTGCAAGGGGAACGAGATGGGCTGGGGGTGTAAGTATACATACATATATGTGCATGGTGCCACTGTAACAGTGTGTACTGGGGTGGCACATGTCTGCTGGAGGGAGAAGACACTGGAGGAGGCTCATGGATAGGAGTCTTACTTCTGACTTCTTGTCTGCTGGATACCTATGTCATGTACAATCACCGGACCCAGCCAATGCGGTGCCAAAGTGTTCCTCAGAGTCAACAAAGCCACTGTGTCAGGCCATTTTATTCTAATAACTTGGATTATGGATCCAGCGGTGAGATTTTTTGGCAAATTAATTTTTTTTTATCGATTTCCGCTGGGAATCTTGGAGTATTTGACCAAGGAAAAAGTTGTTTTGGAGGAAAAATGTATACCATTAGCTATCAAACAACCTTCGGTGTACTGCCTTCCAATGGTCAAAAATTCTCTATAAATTCTCTATATTCTGATGTTTGATGGCCAAAGGTGTGTTTCCATACCACTTTTTTTTTGCCTCCTGGTGATGGGAAAATTTTTTTTTTTACCGATGCCCGACCTTACAACCATAATCCAAGTTATCAGAGTTAAATGGCCTCAGGCTGGTAACCATCCATGAGAACAGTGCCGTCATGGCCGCACACACTGAATCAATATGAGTCCTCGCTATAGGTGACACCTGGGTACTAAATGGTGCTGAGTGGTGTAATTTTGATCTGATCACTGTAGTGAAAGGTAGATCTAAAGAGAAGTAGGAGCGCTACCCGATAATGGATTTTTTTCAGAAGCAAATCTTTAACTAGACAGCAATTTTAAGTGAGAGCAGTTCAAATGGTAACCAGTTACCAGTATGGGTGACTGTGGAACAAGAGAGCAGAGAAAGTGGGGGGGGGGGGGGGGAAACAGGATTGCATCAGTCCTACCCTATGGAGTTATAAATACAGCCTTACTGATATCTTAACATCAATCTACTCCTGTTTGTTTAGTTTTACATCCAGGGGCCCATCAAGGAACTCAGACATTCAAATCTAATCCTGTAGCATACTAAAGGTGTACTGCATCATCTATTCCTGTAGCATGATGCAATACACCCTTAGTGAGGTCTGAAAGTGGTGCTGGATGGGACCCTGATCCCCCCCCCCCCCCCCACCACCCACCACTGGTACTCTTAATTGCCCCTTTGGGCAGCTACTAAACCACTGGCCCTACTTCTGCCCACCCCGGATTATTGAGGCATGACTGAGTACACCTCCCCCACACCCACCCAGGACTGATGAGTGTCCCCCACCGCCTACACCCAGTGGTGTGCCTGTCTACCTACAACCACCTACCCACCCTCCCCCTGCCTACGACACCCACTGGTGATTGATGGTATCGCCACCTACTCACCCTCCCCCATCCTTCCTTCACACCCAATTGGTTTAATGTGTTTGGTGACAAGTAGGTAATTATAGTTGTGTCTAGACCAATCAAACATCAGTCATAGCTTTCCCTGGTGTTCCAAGGCCAAACCAGCCAGTATTACTTCACAGAAAATAGTTCTCTCAACTGTTATCTTCTGCTTTGATCACAAACACTTTAAATGTAAGTTCCTTCATTTCTATCAAAACCATACATATTTCTAATATTCTCTCACATTCACTATCATATATATTGTACATGACTTTTTGCTGTATCAAAAAGTAGACATGAAAGATTCTTTCAGACCACCATCAATGCATATGAATCTATTACCAACCTAATATATGACCATATCGGATCGCCCTCTCCACATTTTCGGAAATACAAATTTTTTTTTCTTTGAAAAAAATCTTGTCTACGGATTTCGCTCGCTTCAGTTTCTACAAGTTTTCTCTTTGTAATGTTTGGCAAAATTTAAAATTTGTTCGCTCGCCTCAATTTCCCAGCAAGGAATTCATTGGACGCCAAAAAATTCTTAAAAAAAAAAAAAAAAATTCGCTCGCTCGCACCATTTTTTCAAAACCAAAATCCGTAGACCAACTTATTTTTTTGGTGTGGCCTTAATCATCAAATTTTAACAATTCCTGAAAATTTATCATTTAAAAAATTGTGTAACTTTCTCACAGTACTTTCAGATTAGACGCATTCCAATTACTGCCTTTGCTATTCAGCTGAAACTTCTGCTTAATTTTTCGCCAAAACCCCAATACATGTACAAAGAATGTGGGGCCGTTCTCTATGACAACATAGCTCCACAGCAGGGCACAGCCCCCCCATATTGATTTTATACATAGAGGACCGTTCCATTATTGTTAGGGGGTGGACAAGGCCCCTTTACCTACGCCATTGAGTTTGTGTTGGATATGCAGATAAGATACACATAACCGTAAAATCTTCTGTATAACCCGCGGCTAGTACCAGAACCCAAATAAAAATCGGGCTTATAGAAGTCATCCAAAGTCATGGTGCGTCTTATACGAGGGTATTTCACAATATAGAAGAGTACTGAATTCCCAATTTTCAAGCCCTAGGTGAGGCTTAAACCTTTAAGTTAAAGGTTATCCACAAGATCAGGATATGGCTTATATGAGGGTGAGGCTTATACCTGAGAATTTACGATGAGTAAATCTGAGGGCATAACAAGTTAGGGGATAACACATGCATGTTCTTTCGAAAGCGGCTTTAACCTATAAATACATTTATATAGTGGAATTTAGGAAAGGAGTGCGTTAGACCTGACACATCCTGTATTAAATCGACGTTCCTTGTGACATATACAAAAAAAAGACAGTAAATTGCAAATTGGGAATGGATGTTTTTCACAATATCCCAGGGTGGTTGGTATTTATGCCCAATCTCTGCCCAGCATGTTATAATGCCGTGCCTAGTGTGACTTACCTCATCTTAGTGCCCACTGGGATATACTGGGACTGTATGGACGACCAGCTGACAGGACGGGGTGATAGGGCAGCAGGGGGTGATGGGGCAGCAGTTGGGGAGCAGCATGGGCAGCACGATGTTGGATCATAGAATACTCAGAGTTGCCACTCACTGGCCAACAAAAACCAGGAAAATTAAACTTTAGGACACATTTTCCCCGGAATTTGACATGATTTAATACAGGTATCTTGAAACTAAAACCAGGAATTCCTGGTAACCCAGGAAAAGTGGCATCTCTGTATACTAGTAGTGCAGTACCACAGATAGATTAGTGAGTCTACAGGTGTAGTGGTGGTGGTCACGTGTGTGGTGGTCGTCTATTAAACTGCGTCATGACGGAACAACTCGTCCCTCCGGCACGTAGCTATGCCAAATCCAACAGCCAACACTGGCACTGACACTATTTAGAGAGCATTTGACTCTCTTCAGTCAGTCTCCATTTCTGTGCTGCCGGATATCAGATATATGTATAAAACACTCGTTAACATAGCACTGGGAGCACCTGTGTATGTGGCAGATGGGGTGCCAGGGTGGGTGGGTCTTTGGTGCCTAGGATGGGAGACGGGGGGGGGGGGTCACTGGTTATCTGCCAGGTGTATGGTAGACCTGCCAGACCAGATTTGCAGAAGGAGGGAAGGGAAGGGTAAATTTCCCAGGTGCGGGTCAGACCACCCCGCACGCCATCTCCTAGAAGTCTTTAAATTCTCCGGCTGGTGCAATAGTTGTATCGAGGATCAGCATTCTCCTATATTCATGGCTAGTACACATAGTTGTAGTCTATGCTTATTGCTACCCCACTCCCCAGCACCATACATATCAAGCACGCAGTGGTAGATAGCTCCTGTGTTGGTACTGCTGCAGTCAGCATCCCGTCACCTCATCCGTCCATGTTTACATCACTGCTCCTCCTTCCACGTCCACAGATGGTCAGGGGTGGTGGAACTGGTACAGGGTGCAACCTGGGGGTGCAACACAGCAGTATGACATGTCAATACACAGGCTGGTGTGGGGGTTGTGCTGAGTGGTACAATCTGTATGTGACCTGTCATATAGACCAGCAGTGTTAGACTAGTGCTGGTGCTACCCAGTAGATGACTGCTACTGATGTAGTAGGGCAGCAGCAGTGTCCTCCCCCTGGGGGTCCTCCCACCGGCTCCCACCCCGCCTCCTCCCTCCCTTCTCTGATGGTCCAGCTGACGTCGACGCCCCGAGGACGCTGATCATGACACCAGTACCCGATAGTAGTAGTAGTAGTGGTTGGGTCTGAAGTGTTCGTCTCCCTCCTGCTGCTTCTATTATTGTTATTGTTTAAGTGCACGTCTCCGTCTCTAGGCTGCCTACACTACATATCCAACTAACTGATGAACCTGTTTGTGCCCAATCGATGCTGGTGGTAACTTGTGTAGTAGAAAGTTCACCTGATACATCCGGTGATACATTAAGGGAGTGATAACAACAGGGGGGGGGGGCTGGTGTGTTTGAGAGGGGCGTCAGAATTCTTTCAACCGCTTGACCGGGGGGGGGGGTCAGAATTTTTTCAACACCTTGACTAGGGGGGTCAAAATAATTTCACCTGTATTCAGCCAAAAAGCCTGCGCGTTACTATAGGTTAAAAGGGCGCGTTCGCATGTAATTTTCGCCGCATGAGGGGGGGGGGTTTGAAAATTTTTTGACCTGTTGAGAGGGGAGGGCGAAATATTTTTCGCGTGCCCGCACACAAACCCACCAGCCCCCCCCCCCATATTGTTAAAAAATGATCACTCCCTAACAATCAACCCTGTGTATAAGCCGTGTAAGGTTTCTCTAGGCCATGTTAAAGGGTCTATAGCTCATCGTTCCTATCCCCTTGGATGTGTGCAGTGCACATATGTGTGGGTACCGACACATTCCTCCATGAATTAGGGTAATGTAGTTCTTGCCATAAATATGACATTAGCTGTCGAAATGGGGTTAAACATCTAATACTCACTCAATATAAGCCACGGCTTACAGACAATCAAAGCCCCAATGCCGGTGTAGATTACATGTACTGCGTATTCTAGAGTAGCGGGGCCCTTGCTATGTGTTGAAAAGGAGCCACCATGACCTGACTGACACTATATCACCAGGTGTCACTTTATTTATTTATTTTTTTTTGGTATTGATATTGTTGGTATTTAAATAAATATACACATACATACATACATTACATACATGTATGTATAAATACATTACATACATACATTACATACATAACCGTAATCTCCCGCGTATAAGGCGCGTCTTATACGCGAATCAGACCATGGATGGGTCTTATACGCAGGAGGCAAGCTGCCTTGAGTTGGGGGTGTGCCTTATACGTGGGTTTTTCTGATATCTCAATTGAGAACTTCTAGGAACCATTCCCAGTGAATACATGATTATAAATGATCATGATTAAGGTACAGTTTGAGGTAAATTTCAATTGTATACTATCTTCTAACACAGTTTTGACAAATCAACCACATCATGAGGACCTATTGACATGATAACATGAAATGTATCATGTAAAACAGTGAGGAGGTGGGCAGTTGGCAACGACGCCATTTGAATCAAGGTAGTGTTGAGGCACGGATGGGCTCTATCTTTTGTCCCATGTAGTAAAACAGTGATCTAAGCATGGATAATCCATTTACAACTACAGAACTGGGAATACAATCTAACACATAATAATAATGCAAACTATATCTTGACCATGATCACTTATAATCCTGTATTCAATAGGAATGATTCATAGAAGTGCCACCAGATGGAGCCAGTATACCATGTATATACACATTTGCTATGTGTTTGACTTAAGAATAGATGTTCAAACTATGTTTAGATAATGTTTTGATTTAAATTCATTCCCTAACATGCTACAACATTAATTGAGTGCATGAATGTAGGAAGAGAAATCAAAAGAACTGATGATAAAATGTTAGAGATAAGTTCTACTTCCGGTCACACCTCATTTGTGGCATTAAAAAAAATATATGTTCAGCATCATACCCAACCTACTGTCAACCTTAACTAAGGCTATCCCCAACTACAAGGAGACCCTTGTAGGCAGGCCATGTACAAGGTGCGCCTTGTACGCGGACCAGACCTCCTTGAGTTGGGGGTGTGCCTTATGCGCGGGTTTTTTTAAAATACCAATTCAGGGGAGATAGGTGCGCCTTCTACGTGAACCAACCTTTCCTGAGTAGGGGGTGCGCCTTCTACACGGGCTGCGCCTTCTACGCGAGAGATTACGGTACATACATACATTACATACATACATTATATACACACATTATATACACACATACATACACACACACACACACACACACACACACACACACACACACACACACACACACATACATGGGGTGTATAGTGGCGTTGGGAGGAGAGCTCAGGGACTGCAGCCAGTCTACTGCTGCTGCTGCTGCAGGCAGCAGAGATTGTCTCCTGTAGCAGCCTGCCAGCACGGAGCACCACCACCTCAAGCCCCCTCCTCGCACCCAAACCCCATGTCCACCACCACTGCCATCTGCTAAGATCATATTGTGTGCCAGGCTATGCCTGCTTTTAATACCGTCCGCTAGGCTGACCAGCTGCCTGCGTCTACCGACTATACAGGCAGATCTGAGCAAAGCAGCCAGCCGCCGACAATGACCGGCTGACCTGAGCACCCAATCTCAATACACATCCAATTACACAGAACCTCATATCTGCATCAAAGAGTAATTCCTTAATTGGTTCCAATACACATTTAAGTACAGAGAAGCTCTTATCTATATCAAAGAGTAATCCCTTCATGACCTTGACACACACTAACCTACAAACTACATGTTATCTGGGGAATGCTTAGGTCGACCGCAGATTCTCAGGGTAATCGTCCGCAGGCACAGGCAGACCCTCTTGGTCATTTACTGCCTTGGTGTCCAAGAGCAAACTACATCTAATGATCAAAGTACCAGCTGCATCTCCATTAACTGTCATTTCTCATAGATATGTCAGGGACTTCTCGTGCACTCATTGAATCAATGGATACTAGGGTGCAAAATGTCTTAAAATTACCGTAATCTCCCGCGTATAAGACGCGTCCTCTAGGCCAAACAAATGCCTTGTGCGTCTTATAGGATTTTTTCAAGTTCGGGGTGCGTCTTATACGAGGGGTAATTTTACTATAGAACAGTACTGGATTTACAAAATTGAGCCCTAAGAGGTGCGTCTTATACGCGAAAATGCTTCTGCTGAGTTTGGTGTTCGTCCTATACACGCAACGGGTCTTCTACGCGGGAGATTACGGTAGATGCTATACAGTGGTGAAAGTGTGGTTATATTAAGATAAAGAGAAAAGTCTTTCACTGAGAAGTCCCGTTTGTAGTGGAGCCTATGGTGAAGTCTCTCTGAGCAAAATAGTAAGTTTCAAGCATCATAACCTAAAGATTACAGTGTGGTATTTGTTTAACACATACTGCAATGAACTTTACCTGTTAGATGTGAAGTACTAGTAACAGGTCTTGTGCATGTGTCTGTATACCATTTTTGATGAACAATTTGGTATTTATAGCTTAAAATTGAAAAAAAAAAAAAAAAAAAAAAAATAGAGTTCAACTTGTTGGAAAACGATCTCACCAACACGGCGGTATTGACCCAGGGGATTTCCTGAAAGGCTGAATGAACAACAGCCTTTCCACAACAGCCTTTCCCATACCCCAAAAGGTCCTGAAAACACAAAAAAGGACCCTGATCCTGGCACACTTGGTATAAGGTTTTCCACAGCCTCAGCCTAGAGTCAACGAGTGTTTAAGCGATTGATATCGCAGGTAACTTGGAAAGCTTTGGTCTGGCCATTTTGACACTACAGTGACAGCAATGCGAAAGACTATCAGGTCTATTGTTCCACGCCATGTTGGATTTTGCCGTCAACCAGCTATGTCGAATTAATTGTTATATTTTTAATGTGTATACAGAGAGAAATGTCCAACCTTTTTGACACTATAGTGACAGCAAAGAAAAAATGTACTCCATATGTATTGCACGCTCTACTCGCACCTGCCATTTTGTTTTCTTTGTCGTCATTCGGCGGGCTATGTTGTACTACTGTGGCAAACTTTCTCAAATAATTTCAAATCATATTTATTATGTCTCTTTTGCATGGATCCATCTTCTTCTCCCTATACTCTAACATATTATCAAATTTAATTCAATAACCGCTATGTTTGTATCGAAGTGAGATGTAATCAGAATGTCGTAAAAGTTCAGCCGCTTGGACAATTTTTGGCAAAAACTTTCCGAGACGAACACGAATCGTATAACCGAGGATTATAGCACCAGATTGAATTATTTTTAATGTGTATACAGAGAGAAATGTCCAAAAGAACCATAGAAACAAAATTAACATGCAATATATCATTTTCCATTATATTCTCATCACGTACGTGACACCCAACCCGCCCAGACCTGACACCCAAAATGACACCTCTATAGAAAAGCATTGAGTGCACCAAGTGTCTAAGTTGGATTTCAGGTGACCAACTTTTTTTTCAAACCTATATTTTACAAAGATTAGAATCTTATAAGAAGTAAATGTTACACCTCCATGATCCTGAATATGTACTGTATCATATGACAGGTTTCATTTCATCTCTCGGGCTTCCCTAGCCCACTTAAAAGGGTCTATATCTCCTATTTACTATCCCCTCAGGATGTGTGTGGTGCACATATGTGCGGGCACTGACACATTCCTCTGTGAAATTGTGTAATGTAGTTCTCGCCATGAATATGACCTTAGCTGTCGAAATAGCGTTAAACATCTATTACTCACTCACTTACTCATTTCATCTCATATTTAATGGTTTTCATTTAATTTGAGCTCAAAGTCAACAACCTCTTCTAAAAAAATGCTCACTTCCGGTCTTAAAAGTTTCGCCTGCCCCTACCCGTCTCTTAAAACTTGGCGTTCCGAGTTAATAATTATACTGTATAAGGCGTGTTTGTTTGGTACACAACTGGACGGGGCATCTTCAAGCTGTATGTGCTATCTGGTACAACAGCCTTATCGACAAACCTCATGTCCTTGTCTGCGTTCTCACTCAGGCCACCCTTAAAAATATTTTCGTTTCCTGTCCAGAGGGTGGGATTTTTTAGACCCATGAGGGAGGGAGGGAAATTTTCTTTTTTTTTGGAAAATATTTTTATTTGTCATGAGCATTGTAAGCGGGGACGGCATGAATTTGCCATCACGTTCTAAGATTTAGTGATTGGAAACCTAGATTCTTGTGCTGATGGACGAAAAAAAAAAATTGTTTTTCAGAACTCAGGAAAAATTTTTCCCATTCTCACAAAAAAATCCACCAGGCCTCTGGACAGGAAACGAAAATATTTTTAAGGGTGGCCTCAGCCTTCACAGTCTAAACCACACAGCCGGCCACTGCCCTGCCGCAAGAATCATCATACAGGCAGCAGACTCCTGCTGTATCTAACTTCTACAAAAACATATTTGGATTCACCCCCACCCCATGAAGTACTCATTTTTAAAAGGGACTTGGGGGGGGGGGGGGGTCAGTGACCTGAGGGGGGGGGGGTAGCCCCAATGCGTACATGGTGCAACAGGGGGGTGGGGGTGGGGGTGAGGTCAAATCTTGGCCAAAAAGTGCGTACATAATTAATGGATCGTCCCGTATCAAACTGTAGGTCAGGAACCACCTATTGTTTGAAAATTAAACTATGTATGGTACCTGTACACGGTGAATTTCTTAATTTCTTTCATAGGCGGAGTGGTGGATAAAGTATTATATAAGCCACCTCCACGACTTTGGAGGGATCTATTAGCCACAACTGGGGCTTGAAAACTGTGGGTTTTACAATCCGCTACCTCGGAATACAACCCTTTCATGAGCTATATAACACAGCAGACTAGTGGCGATCATGCCTCTTCACTCGTTCTACAGGGGCATGACTGCAGGTTTGGACTCCAGTATCTGTGATAGGCCTACACGTTTATAATGGTCTAGCGTATGTTTGGATCACCATTTTCTTTGAATATTGACAGTACCCGGTATGTATAACCACCCTTATTTCCATGTGAAGCTTCGATTTCTGACACTTAGCTCTATTTCACATTGCAGTGTCATTTTCATGAGGGGTATCTGTGCACTAAGAGTAAACCCATGAAGCCCTGCGTGTGGGTACTGGACATGCCCATGTAAGCAGTGGACCTAATGGAGCGCCAACTTCTAATAAGCATACCTCTGTGGAAAATTATTCTTGAGATGCCCAAAACCTAAATAAAAAAATAATCAGAACTAATAAGGGCACCCCATGAAGCCTAAAACGCATTGTTTTTTTCCCCTTAAAATCTTTATTTATGCACTTTATGTGCATGATTTGACAGCATGGGGTTGTGCTTATGGTCCAAAAAGGGCAGGGTGCGCTTATATTAGAGCAGGTGACCTGATTAGCCCTTCTATGGGCCAATGCTATAAGCCTCTGATTTTTATGGCATGGCAGATACAACCGTTACTATAGAACAGTACTGGACATGTATTCAATGGGGGGATGGAATACAATGTGGCAATATTCAATGGGTGTCCGCCATCTTGGATTTTGAACAGATCTGAGCCGTTTTTCTCTACCTAAAAGCAAAATAACCCCCTAAGCCATGACATAAATGCAAATGTCCATGGGATTTTTTTACATCGTATTCCTCTCTGTGGGAATATCCCATGGTCGTGGACATTTACTTATCAGTCTTATGTGTATAAGGCTAGGCGTCGGCTTATAAGCGGGAATTTTAATATGGTACATGTCCTACCAGTATAAATTATTGATCGTGGTCAAGGTTGCTCTGAGTGTAGCAGCCACAATGAGACGAAATCAATCTCTTACTATCGTCCCGGTCAATAGACTGCCCCCCCCCCCCGGGCTGCCTCCCTGGGGTGGTGGGGGTGGCAGGGGATGGGTTGGGGTGGCAGGGGTTAAGTGGGCGAAGCAGAGAACAAATAACCATGAATGAAACGCATTTGAAATACTAGTGCAAAACGATATGCTCAACCTAGGTCTAGAAAACTAAATCTAACACAGACTGGGTAGACGAGTCCCCTGATTCTGGGCCCCGGGAGCTGGTCCCTGGTCTGGGTGTAATGTTATTATCACACAAACAAAATAGAATAATCAACAGCGAGAGAGGATCATTCCAACAGCTAGTCGAGATTGCCAGCATCCTGCTGTACAATCTAGTGAGTGAAGACCCTTTCATGCTCTTCAAGAAACAAACTCAGAAACAGTCATTTCGAGCCTATGGGTATGAGTTGCAATCCCTACTACAAAGAGCTTGTCCGGGCACCAATCCCTTTGATAAATACTTCCTGAACGGCTTGTTGCCCCAATTTTTGCATGGACTCCGGGATGAGGACCAGCAGCAAGCGGCATTGGACGCTTGGAAAGGTAGAAATCCTACATTAATGGTCCTATTCGAGGGGATCGAGTGCTGGACAGTGAAGAAGACCCTCATGGCAGGGAAAGTAGAGATGAAGACCTCAACCACGAAGGTCTGTGCGAGTACGAGTACTGCCCCCATGTCAGGGATACATCAACTGACTCACCCTGAGGTCATGGACAATGATTCCGAATCATTGAAGCATCGACATTGAAGAAGAGGATGGAAGCATTTCTGCCGTGCAAGTGAAAAAGGATGTAAAACGAAAGTATATCCCTCAAAGAATATATAACCAGAATGGCAATGGACCTCGAGGGGAGGCACTACCTGTCTCTGACACTCGAAGTACAGAGACGGCCTTAAGCCGCACTCCGAGGCAACCTGTAGCAAGGGCCCCCACCCCCGCCTGAACCTTTGGACATGAAGAAGATAATGGAAGATTTAATGAAGACGTTCGCGGAAACGATGTATACTCGACCAGAACAACGAAGAATAGATAGAAACAGACTGCGTTGCTACCGCTGCCAGGAAATGGGGCATAATGCCCATGAGTACACAGCCCGAAACCTGTGCTTACCAGAGTTAATACTGTGGAGGAGACCGTAGAAGAGGAAAACTGAAAAGGGTCACATCTGTGGCAAAAGATGTGATCTGTGACACGAAAATCTGCCAAAATGCCACCACTGGTGAGTCAGAGTTAGTTCAAGAATCAGTACCTTCTGGGGGACTGGTAAGTGGGAAGGATCCTCCCACCCCAGGCCGAGCCGGGGGCTTCGACGGGGTAGGGACAGGAGAGAGTCGGAACCTATGGGAGAGATCCTGCGTCAAAGAAGAGGGAGGTTGGGTTGAAGAGTTGACGCGTGTGAGTGCGGCAGACCTCCCCCCGAACCATCCGTGTGTAACTTTTCTGAAGGGTTTCGGATGGGAGATCGGTGATTCTAAAAAACAACTCCGATTCGCACAGAACTCCTCTCCTTTGGGGGGGAAACGTTGGTACTTTACTGTATTGGTGAAGGGGCGGACTGGGGAATTTTTGATTGACACAGGTGCCAGCCATTTGTGTCTCGAGAAAATTCTTCAGCCTGGTGTCCGGCAACCATGAAGCACTACCTGTTGGTGTTAATGCTTGCACGGCTGACGGAGATGCAGACTTCTGGTAAGACGTTCATTCAGATCGGGATGGGGGGGCTACGAATATGTCATGAGCCCCACCATTGCCAATAAAAGTGACGATGGAATCATCGGATTGGATTTCGCAACTTTGTATGGCACTGTCTTGGATCCCCGATTTGGGATGTTGAAGATTCGGCAACCATACAATTGCGAGATCCCGTGCATATTGAGACATGTGTCTTCGGTAGCCACCATGGTACAGACTGTGAAAATTTCAGCCGGAATGGCCTGTGATGTTTTGTGTCCATCGAATAATGCTTTCTGAGGCTCGAATGCTGTATTTGAACCTCACCCTGAGGTGCTGACTAGTCTACATTTGGAGTCTGTAGAAACTTTAGTGGGAAACGGATCATGGACAGTAGTCCCGCTAATAAATAGAGGTCAAACCCCTATCTATTTGAAGAGAAATGAGAAAATCGGAGAAATGTTCCTGACTGAACACATTTCAGAGGCCCAGTTCCGAACCGAACTGCCTGAGGATACAGTTCGAGGATTACCCGATGACATGAAAAAATTAGTAGAGGATTCTTCTTTGACGAGAAAGTAAGAGAAGGAACAACTTTGAACATTGCTCATTGTTCAGTGGGTAGGACTAGCAAGGTATTGCACACAATTGACATTGGCGATGCTAAGCCATTCAAGATACCTTATCAGAGATTACCTCTGAAGAAGAAGTTAGAGGCCGAGAGGCAAATCTTGGACCAGCTGGAGAAGGGAGTTATTGTGCCTAGCACAAGCCCTTGGTCCAGCCCCGTATGTATGACTACGAAGAAGGACGGAACCATCCGGTTTTGCATAGACTATCGGAAGTTAAATGGCTTAACTAAAAAGAATTCTTATCCTCTACCTAGGATAGACAAGACATTAGACTCGCTTGGGGGGAATAAATACTTTTGTACTTTAGATCTCCAATCCGGGTATTGGCAAATCAGGATGGACCCGAAAGATATGGAGAAGACAGCCTTTTCGAGCCATGTGGGCTTATTTCAATATAATGGTATAATGGTATAATGGTATCCTAGCTACAGACACTATGACATCATAGAGAACTTCTCCCTTTGAAGTTCATTCAAGCGGTAGCTGTCAGCAGAGCAAGAAGGAGGATTGATATTTCGTTCTATATACATTATTTCAATATAATGTTCTACCTTTTGGGCTGTGTAATGCACCAGCCACTTTTGAGGCTATGATGGGGGAAATGCTAAGTGACCTTCTCTGGAAGAGTTGCTTGGTATATCTTGACGACGTCATAGTATTTGGAAAGACTTTCAAGGATTGTGCCTATAACTAGTCTTAAAAAGGATACTAGCTAACGGTTTGAAGCTAAAGGCTAAGAAATGTAATCTGTTTAAAACATCTATTACTTATCTTGGTCGTATAATAACTCCCGACGGTGTAAAAGCCGACCCTGAAAAACTTCAGACAGTATCCGAATGGCAGAAACCTATAAATGCGAAGGAAATTAGATCCTTCCTAGGGTTCTGCTCATACTATTGAGATTTCATCTCGAATTATTCTAAAGTGAGCTATCCCCTGCAGATATTAGCACATTGGACCCCGGGTAGAGCAAAGGAACGCTTTCCCTGGGGTGATGAACAAGACTTAGCCTTTGAGCAAATAAAACACCTATTTGCTAACATGCCAGTATTGAAATATCCCACAGTGGATGATCATTTCATATTGGACACGGACGCCAGCAATGATAGTGTAGTGTTCTACCCCTCGAGGTTAATCGAATCCTTCGATAAACAACGAAGAACAACTATTCAGGTTCCAGTTAAAACTTTATTGTCAATAACGCATAGGCATCAGCCATTCTCGATAACAGTTACAGGTAGTAGAGTTTGAACTCTAAAGCACTCTCGACACTAGACGACTAGCACAGCCTTCTACTGTCTATAGTTATCAACCCACATTTACCTTCTCTGTGCAACAGCACAGAGAAGTATCACAACATGGTAGTCGGGCAGCCGCCAACCATCGCTCACGATGGTTCGTCACGACTGGACTGACCCTGAGGAAGGCCGTACAACGGCCTTATATACACCAGAGTCGAGGGCCACGTGACCATGTGGTGACGTGGCGCTGGACTCCAGCGCCCCCAGGCGTCGGGTAAGAGAGGTGCTCTCGATGTCGCCCACGAGGACCATGAAGGTACCTCGAGGATGACTCGGGACCACCACAATAGCATTATTGCGGCTCTATCGCAGGTCCAGGGTGGAGTCGAAGTACCTATTGCTTTTGCTAGTAACACATTGAACAGGGCACAACGAAACTATTGTACCACTAAACGAGAGTTACTGGCTGTAGTGGTGTATACTAAAAAGTTTCGGCATTTCCTGTGGGGCACTGATTTTACACTACGAACGGACCATTCCTCCTTAAGGTGGCTCCTTAATTTTAAGGATGCAGAAGGAATGATTGGTCGTTGGCTGGCACATCTGTCAGAATTTGGGTTGGAGCATAGCCAGATCCAACATCGAGCAGGTTTGAAGCATATTAATGCGGATGCCCTGTCCCGAAGGCCTATCAGAAAGTGCCAAAAGTTTGATTGTGATGATTGTGGAGCTCACAATGCAGTAGTTGCTGGAGTTTGAGGCAGACAGTTCAAACCCCTATTGTATGCTTGCATGGAAAAGTGGCCAGTAGAGACCATCCAACAGTTTCAACAAACTGTTCCTGCAATCAAAAGGGTGATTTTACTCTTGACCAGAAATGCTTGTCCCTCGAAGACAGAGAAACCCGTAAGTTCTTGGCTCAATGGACCGAGCTGGAAGTTCCTGACAGGTTACTGTGTCAATGGAAAACCTGTCCAACTAAGGATAAGGTTCTACAGATTGTGATACCTATGGCACTCAGACACGGTATTATGTTCCATTGTCATGGGCATAAGACCAGTGGACACTTCGGGAAGTGATATTACTGGCCGGGCATGCACAGCGACATCACAATGACTTGCCCGGAATGCGGGAAAAATAAACCTGGTCCTGGAATGGGAAAAATACCCCTGATGCAGGAACTATTTGGTGTTGGATTTGCTCGGGTAGCAATTGATATCATTAGTGGGATCGAACCTACTCCACGTGGAAACACTTGTATGATGGTAGTGACCGATTATTACACTAAGTACACCCGAGTATACCCCTTACCTGATCACAAGGCTGCCAACTGTGCAAGTGCTTTCGTGAGAGGATGGGTCCTACACTTAGGGGCTCCATTGATGATGCACAGTGATCAAGGGAGAGAGTTCGAATCTAACTTGTGGCAAGAAATGTGCCATTATTTAGCCATCTGTAAAATTCAAACTAACCCATACAGACCCCAGTCTGATGGACAAGTAGAGAGGTTTAATAGAACATTGATACAAGTCCTGAAACCCTTGGTAAATTCCTGCCAGGATGATTGGGATGAACAATGTGACTTCGTGGTACATGCTTATAATAGCACTGTACATTCCGCAACGAACTGCTCTCCAAATTTATTAGTATATGGGGAGGATATCATAATGCCTGTGGATTTAGTATATGGAGTTATAGGGATAAGCCCTGAAGCCCCATGTACAGTAATGTTTGTGGAATCTCTTAGAGACCAGTTCAAGAGAGCATACGAGATAGTTCGAAATGAGTTACTAAAGAATGCTCAATGGCAAAAAGTTGGATATGATACTAATCTGAAGATGCGACATTTCAGTGTTGGCGATAGAGTTCTCAGAATACATGAACTTCAAAATACATGAACCTTTAAGGTGTAAGAAACTAATTTCGAGCTGGGATGGCCCACATGTGGTCACTCGGATTATATCAGAAAATACTGTAATGCTGATGAGTTTGGCAACTGGCCGAATGAATAAGTCCAATATGTGCAGATTGAGGAGATGAAGAGGGCGTGACGCCGCTAATATCGAATGTGAAGAGATTTAAAAAAGATTGAATGAAGAGAAAGACGAGATCCTAGTCAAGACTAATGAATTGTCAAGGAAATTGAAGGCAAATGCCCCAAAACGTAAGAGGGGTCAACCCTGTAAGAAGATTAGTGATGCGAAGCCTAGAAGGGGACAACCTAAGAAGGTCGACACTGACACGAATTTAAGATCTAATCGTGATAAAAATGTCTCGGCGGAACGGAGAATCCGAGGTAGGGGGAAGAAGTTGGCATCTTCCACTGAACCTTCTCGTGATACTCAGTTGAAGAACCAAAGTAGAGAAGTGAGGCGCAGTCCCAGAATTGCTCGGCGGACTGCTGTTACTTAATGTTCCGAAATCACAACGAGTGTAGAGTCCTGTTTACATGTATAGTTATGTGTTTGGAGGTTGAGATACCTCGTTACTTAATGTTCCGAAATCACAACGAGTGTAGAGTCCAGTTTACATGTATAGTTATGTGTTTGGAGGTTTAGATACCTCGTGTGCGATTCGAAACACGGCTACAACGCGTATCACCACCCTGTTTTTGGTCCCTGTGGCTGGCAGACAGCTAGCCTGGTGTGTATGTTTGATGCAACATGTTCTTCTGCCAAACTCCCGTCGATATAAACAGAGAAGTAGGTAGTCCCACCAACGGCCTATAGAGAAAACAAAACCTTCGAACCCTGGTTATCCGGGGTAGTACGAATGCCTGCCGCGAGCGGGAAGGGTGGCGATAGTTAACCGGGAACCCGGAGTGGCGGAGTGCTGCCGCACAAGCGTGTTGGACCCGCTTCGCTTGTTGTAACCCCAATATTGCTCACAGCACGCGAAGCGTCTTACAGGGGTAAGACATGCCGCTGTTTCTCTCCGCTCTTATAAGCCAAGGAATCTTGATACCCACGAATATCTTGCACCTCCTTAGTTCTCAAACAAGGGAGGGCAAGCCCTGAGCCGTCTGAGCCCGAAACATGGCTCAGTCGGAGGTGGTGGCGACCGTAACGGCCTATCCTGAGGGGCACCCCACCCCACTCCGAGCTCAAGATGAAGCACCTCTAAGTCCTGCTGTGGAGCTGATGGACACCTATGAGATGGAACAGACGCTTCCCGAGACGGTTTCGAGCACTTTGAGCATCCCTGTAGGTGCAGAACTGACCGCCCCTGCGACCCCAAAATCGAATGCGCCTGAGGGAACAACGCATTCGGTAAATTATCGAAGTCCCTGTGACTCTGCCCGACCAACCCGCAGCAGGGTTTATCCGGACGGCCACAGGTAAAAATAGATACTGCCCACCGCATTATCTAGGACTCAAGGGTGAGCCACCTCGATTGATTCCCTATGACCTGCAGACAAGAATCTGTCGAGGGTGCACCGATCTAGCAGTCTCTGATATAACTGACATCTGGTTAGAGAACTATTTCGGACTAGCTAAAGCAATGTGCATCAGTGACCGGCTAGTCGCCGTCGTAGATGCTATCTGTGAGTACGATCGAATGAGATCGCAAACTGCTTACCCGATACTGTATGGTCTGGTAGGGTTCGAGGAGCGCTTGCCAAGCGTCCACTCGCCCGAGGTCCTGCTACCCCAAGGAGTGACAAAGGAACGAACCTACGCGTTCATGTCCGAGTCACAAAAGAACTCGCCAGTGAGAGATGAGGAGGATGCTCTACTGGCAGACCCCGAGCAGAGAATGAGGAGCGAGACAGCTCGTGATGGGGATGCTGCTAGCAAGGTCCCTGACGCTGCCTGAGTATGGAAGGTGGAGCTTTCTACTCCACCAAAGTTACCACCACACAAACTTCGAAAGAGATGACCCTGGAGGAGTTAGATGCTCGACAGGAGGATTGATTGATTTGTGTTTTACAGCACTTTAGCGGCACTAAGTGGCTATCCCGTGCTTCACAGATTGATAATTTAACAGAGGAATGTGTCAGTGCCCGTGCATATGTGCACCACACACATCCTGAGGGGATAGGAAAGAGGAGATATAGACCCTTTTAAGTGGGCTAGGGAAGCCCGACTCGACAGGAGGAGATAGACAAGGAAAGAAAAAGAGCTCATGAAGCGAAAGACAAAGATTCGAAAGGAGATCGAGAAGGCTGTAAAGGAATCTAAAGATAAGACTGAGACTATGGTAAAGACAAGTTGCTGGAAAAAGAATGTGGTCGAAGAGAAGGCAGAAGACAGCAACGACTCCGTAGCCTCGACTTTATCTCAAAGCTCTCGGAGTCGAACCCGAGGTGGCAATACCACCAGGAGAGATGTTTCCCCATCTCCGGCCCGAACTACCTGAAGACCACCTGTAAGAGTACTTCCCTCGCTCCTGAACCTGTCAGCAGCACAGCAGCCAAGGAGGAGGAACTACAGGAGGAGACCAAAGACAACAACTGAGATAGAGACCAGCAGTTGGCGGCAACTGCTGGAGAACATTGACTCTCTGGAGGAACCACTGAAGGATGCTTCTGACGAGTCCAGCCTGAACAAATGGGTAAATGCTCGGACTGGCTTTCCCGATTACACCCTGAAGTGCTTCATGGACTTTCAGAAATACACTGACAGTTATTTGATCCCTCTCACTACCAAAACCATGAGACGAGGTTGTATGGCTGAGCATTTGGCTTAAGTCCATGGTCTTAAGGCCAGTGACGCCAGATTGAAGACTCTGAAACTCGAGCACCTAATGACCAAATGGGAGGAGATGAGCACGGAAGAGAGGCATAAGATCACTCTAACAACCGATCACTTTTGCCATGCCATCGAGGGGAAGCAGGATGCCTACTTCCTCAAAAATGCACTGGCGTGTCAAAGTCCAAAGAAAAGATCCCGATGCCCTCGACCGTAATGGCAAACCGCGTCCCCATCCTGGTAATCACGCTCGATCTATGGATGCTAAACGACCGAGGTCTGAGTCTCAGTCACCAGTTCCCACACCTGACTACAAACGGAAATCTCCCGACCCAAGCAAGATCTTGGGAACAGTAGTTCAAGATCCAGCTAGTGTGGAGCGAGTCTCCCCTCTGGACTCGAGCGCCTATCGACCCAAGGGGCAACCACTGACAGGCAACTTACAGACTTGGTTCAAGGGGCGGACCACATTGTCTCATTCCGATTGGATGGGAGGCGATGTGGATACTACTCCACGGTATCGAGCTACCCCTGAGGAGGATGCTTTGCTCCAGAAGCTCAAGCAGACTCCAAACCCGGATGATTTCCCAATTCTGACTGCCTTTCAGAAGCCAGGTCCCGAGTCCCAGACCTTGCTGCCTTCAGGAAAACCGAAACCTACTGAGTGAATGAGTAATAGAGGTTTAACGCCATTTCGACAACTAAGGTCATATTCATGGCGAGAACTACATTACACAATTTCACAAGAGGAATGTGTCAGTGCCCACGCATATATGTGCACCACACACATCCGAGGGGATAGGAAAGAGGAGAAATAGACCCTTTTAAGTGGGCTAGGGAAGCCCAACCCCCCCCCCCCCCCCCCGCTAGTCCGGCCACCACCACTGGTCCCAGACTCGGCCGGTGGACCCAAAGAGGCCAAGGAGAGAGATGGTGATGAAGGACCCCAGCTAGCCACTACCCGAGGCTGGCAGGGGGCGTGGCATCACCATAGATGAGAGAGGGGCAGTGGTAGGATCATCTCGACGAGCAGACACTGAGAGTCCATCACCGAATGCTACTGCCACTTCAAGCTCAGCTTATGAGAGCGGCTCTGATTCGAACCTGATAAGTCAGACCCCACCTCCAGCCAGGAACATGAGGACCACCAATGTACTGCAGTTGGTGAAATCCAACCTCGAGCTGGAGGATCCCGATGACTACATCAGACAACGAACCCAGGAATCCTGCGATATCCAGGCCAATGTTTTTAAAGCATGGCAAGATAGACACATTAGCCAGGCAACTGGATATTTGCGCGGTGTGACCGAAGGGGTTTTTGAATGCCTGCATGAGATCCAGAGACGTATCTCTCAGGACATGCAAGGGCAAGCCAGAGATCAGCTCAGAGCTTCCCTCCAACGTGAGAGTGAAGCGAAAGCCATGAAACTCAAATATGAAAACGAACTCCAAGAACTGAGGGGACAATACGACCATTAGGACGTTAGATTCATGGCGGCATTTGGATGCTTCATGAAGAATTGGGATGGCACCCCCGAAAGAGCATTTGAGAAGCTCCAGACCAAACTCCAGGAAGCTAAACAGCTAGAGGAAGACATAAAATCCTTTAGTTTTATGAGTGTGTCCACCCCAAAGCATTCCACCACTGAGCCTGGAGAACTAGTAGAACCTCGAAAGGATATCGAAGCTACTGTTGCTGCCCCGACCACCACTACAGACAGCTCAGATGGCGTCTCGAGTTCTAACCTCGGAACAGCCCCTACGGCTGCTACCCCCGATCCAGTCCCCGTGGCTCACAATCTGATAAATTTAGACCCTGCTCCAGAAGCCACTACTGGTGAAACGGTGATAGAGACTGCTGTTTGATATATGAAAGATTGATTTATATGGGTGACCCCATTTTTTTTAGGGAATTATTGAACATAATACGTTATGTATACCTGAACTGTGCTCGACTGAGGAACCCCGGACGGATGCAGACCCAATGGATGAATCTACATCTTCCCATCTTCTTAAGGGCACACCACAACCACAAAGTCCTTCAATGGATCTGCAGACAAGCAGCTAACCCCGAAGACATCCTGAAGTTTATTATCATTGTACAGTAGACCTGCTACACTGGTGGGCTGCTATAGTTTAACATATTGTCTAATAACTGTTACCACTATTATATACCTATGTATAAAAGTTACTTCATATACATATCGAACCTAATATACCTTACTAAGTTCGATCTCCAAAGATATTTATTACTATAAAAATGTTAGTCGGTGCTATAAAGCTACGAGATCTGTAACGCGAAATGCATTTCGAGAAGTATATTTTTCTAGTACACTCCATATTATATAGCACTCAGGTACAAATCAAATGTGTTCATTAATTAGTAAAGTTTTTTTTTTATGATATGGTATTATAAACAAAAAGCAACTCGGTATGTTATTAATCATACATATCAATACTTTTATTGTATGTATGGATCTGAACTTGTTCTTTCGAACTTGTTTTGACCATTTTCCTAATTGTATTCGAACTATGTCTTTATACAATTAATTCACCTTATAATTTATGTGGTCGACTTATATTAATAAGACGTCACACAATTAACATATCACGTTCTTGTATAATACTTCGAGCCCTATTCTAACTGTAGAATAATGAATTTGTTCTACCAAAATAATTTTCTATACACCCCTTTCCTTATTCTGGTGGGGGTAGTGTAGGGGCTCGTAGAGCATGATATTGTGTGAGCGTCTTCCTCGAGAGGGCGGTTCAAGCAGTGCGCCCATCACCGGTAGCCACTAGAGGTCATAACGACCACTGGTCGCTGCAGGGTGGTGGCAGCACTGTTTGCGCTGCTCCAGCTCCTACCTGGGGCCGGGGAAGGCGTTAGTCTGGCTCTGCCCACGATCGGAGTCGGACCACATTTCTCTAAGCTAGTTACTTTACTTAGCACTTAACCTCGAGGTGGATGTGAACCTTTACTGAAATAAATACGTGCCTGTTGCACTAACCCGAGATACCTTGTCTGGTTTTACTTCGAACCATACGAGTTTAATAATCCAAACCATTACACATGCTTCCAGAGACAAGCTGCTTTCCATCTTATCTGCTCATCAGCTCATGTCGCCAGAACCAGCTCCACTCCTGCTTACACCCAATAGGTGTATGTGTATTAGGCAAAAGAAAATTGTTTCAGGTAATCCGACCCTACCTAGCCAAACAGGGCCGACCCTAGAATTTTTTTCCTCCATATCAAGGAAATTATTAATTTTTTAGGCAGTTCTTTTATCCAATTTTGTCATCCCCTTATCACCGTGAATCACTCACTACAAGTCACTGTACCAGTTAAAAAAAACAGAGATGGCACACATCTTAGTTTATATTGGGTAGAGTTCACTGGGGCAGACAGCCCACTAATGCTCTTGGACTTGATTAGGCGCACCCCTAACTTTGGTCAATCCTATAAGCACCAGGGGTCCATCCTGGTGTATAAGATGCACCTTATATGCAGGGTATCATGGTATATAACATAAACTTGCCATGATAGAATAATCACCCACCTAGACTCCATTTGTGTGTGTTGACTTTGTCTAAGAGTTTCTTCCACTGCCGCGCCTTAATGTGATTGTAGTCTCTGGGTGCGCCCCGAAGGTCAGCTATGTGTCCCTTAAGTAAGCTATAGTCACGAAGAGAGCGGTCAGGGGCCGAAACCCTCTGTAACTGTAGTTCTGTGAGAGACGCCAGCTGCTCCAGGGAACCTATTTCCTCCTGGTGTAGCCTGCAAAACGACAAGACCACTTACCAGTACTGTAACAAGTTCGAGGATGTAGAGCAAGCTCTAAACTTGAGGGATGTGATTTGAAAATCGCCCAAGTATATGAAGATTTTTTAAGTCCCAATACAGGGTACTCAATGCCACAAAATGGATTGCACAGGGTCTCAGTATAAGGTTTATTTTATAGTTATGTGGTGTTAGATATCAAAAACAGGTAAAATGTAAGTTGCATATGTAGCACCACAATCCATGGCCATGAAGGCGGCTCTTGGGCATGCCCCGCCCCCTCCTCAGGAACATTTTGACAATCTAGAACAGACATGGTGCATTCTGGCACATTTTAGCAGGCTATATATTGCTCTTTATGCATCCCCAGACAGACCAAAAAGAGGCAGCAGAGAACTTATTTGAACATTATCAAAATATAGGGAAAATTCCCAATACATGCATTAGGATTTTTTTCTGGCACAAAATTGTCTACAGATGCAACATCTGTAAAATAATTTAGGGGTCTAGAGGCATTTGAGTGTAGATTTGTAGCTCTGCACAGCTTAGAAATAAGTTATGTCCACAGAAATGATTTTGTGTCCCAGGCAGTGGACACAGGGATTTGTCGAGCACTGGTATATAACAACGTCTCAATGACCTACCCATTACAAAAGCTGCATTAGCTGAACATTATCAATTATCAGAAAAATCTTAACAAACTTAAGTTGCGTATCAATAATGAAATGCCTACGATACCTATGATAATATTTGTCCAGGTTTAACTCTTGCAGCCATGACAGGAGAATGAGGGAATCCTTCAGTGCTGCTACTGCCATCCGAAGGGAGGTGCGGGTATCCTCATTAAGATGATTGAAGCCAAAGTGTTCCTCAACATTTACAGTGGCACAGTCCTCCAGCGTGATGAGACCTTCAAGTACAAACATTGTGGAGTAAAATTAGATGGGATTTTAAGAAATGTCACGACAGTTGCGGATTTAGATTTTTTCACTAAAAGGAGGTAATATTTCTTACAGCCCATTAAGGGAGTGGACATTTGTTAACAACAGGGGGTGGGGGTTGGTGAAATTATTCTGCTGCCTCCCCTCGGATGGGTCTGAAAAATTCCTGTCCCCCCCCCTTTTTTATTTTTTAGTAGAGCCTATTTTCTTCGCTCAAAAGGGTGACTTTTTCCTCCCAAAACACCAGCCCCCTGTTCAGAAATGACCACTCCCCAAAACAGTAAAAGAGGGTAAAAGTTTTTTAACCCCCCAACCCTCAGGAAGTGTCCAAAATGATTAGGCCCTCCCCTAAAACCCACCCCCGTCCCGTTGATGAAAATTAACCACTATTTAGAACAGCAAGCAATATGTAGGGCCTACCCAAAGAAGGCCTAACATTGAGATGAACTCGTCCATCTACTCAAATCTCGTGCGGGGGGGGGGTACTACCTATATGATCCATAGTAACCATGAAATGTGTGAAAGGGGGTACTTGTATGGGTTTGTGGGCGGATCCTGTAAAAAGGGGTACATTTTTGGGCATTTTGGGATAAAAGCTCGGAAAGGGGTATGAGAAGAACTGTTCAGCGCCGCCATGAACGCGTGAGCTCTATTTGTAGGGGGGAGAAATCCAGAATCATCCAGGTTACCTTTACTGTGTCACGACTTAATTAACACTGGACTACATCTATGAGATACCCAGGAAAACACATGAATAGTTATTTTTTTATAACAGCTTGGAGAATACGTAAAATTCCAATGGCCGGCGATAACAGAGGAGTTGTCAAAATGACGCTGGGTAGCAACAAAACTAAAGAGGATAAATCTGATAAGGACAAAGGCAAAACAGATACCTCTCCTAAGAAAGATGCAGGTAAGAAGGACATAAAGCAGCCAGCTGATATTAAGAACAGTGATGGGTTGGAAATTAAGCTGGACCAGCTGATAAAAGACGTCGGGGAGTTAAAAACAGAGAAACAAGCCATGGCGGATCTCAGGGAGGAGGTGTCGGGCCTCAGAGAAAGCCTAAGTTGCCTAGATGGATTGAAAGAAATGTTAGCGTCTTTCGGAGAACTTCAAAATAAAGTAACTACTGTTGAAAATAATCAAACTCTGCTCATGGGAAGGGTAGCAAATATTGAAAATGCTGCACTGTTGATGTAATCAAGAGCGACCTGAATGCTATAGAAAAACAAATTGAGTCAGCTATCGAGAAAAGAATTGCAGAAGCACATATTGATAGACAATCTAAGAGAGAGGCACAGGGAAAATTTGTATCTGGAAACAAAACATCTTTTAGACTGTATGGGTATACAAGTGTCTGTGTCAGATATAAACTTCGCCAGAAGAATTGGACGTGCATGTATAAATAACAAGGACCGCACTGTGGTAGTTACATTTCATCAGAAAGGCCTAAAGCTGACCGCAGACGGGCCCAACTGGGTCGGCCGATCCTGACGATCGGGAGCATCTGATCGAGTCTGACAATATCAAACATGTTTGATACTCGCGATCGGATCGGGACCACACTCCTTAGATACCGATCGAGTCTGGCCTGTCTGCGGTCGCCTTAAGAGATGAAGTGCTGGCCAAGAGGTCCAGCCTACGCAATTCAAATTACCCAACCCAAGTTTGGATAAACGCCGACTTAACAGAGGAATTACAAGAGCACCAAATGGTGTTACGTGCTGTAGCAGACCTGGCCATAGACAAAGGGTCCAATGCTGTCATAGTACGGGAATCTATTGTCATTGATGGGATGAAATTCAACAAGGAAGATCTTGATAGCTTGCTCCCAGAGTTTGCAGTTTGCCAAGCCTTTTCCCGAGAATACCCGCAGGGAATAGCCTTTATGGGCCAGCACGCCCCCTCTCTATTGGTATGCTTGTGACTTTGTCCTGGATGGTCAATCCTGGAATTGTGTGGAACAGTATTTCATGCATGAAAAAGCAGTATTTCATGGGAAAGACAGGCTTGCAACCATCATAGGGTAGGGTGGGGTAAGATGCCCTTAATTTACAACTCTGTCATTTCTAAGGAATTTATTGCTACTTACGGAATATCTAATACATTAATCAAAGGATGGAATAACATGTTCTTCATGTGCAAAAGCTTGTCAGCCCTGCCTTATAGAATGTTACGATAAAGCATGTGTGAAAAAAAGTGGGCCTTTTAGCCCATCATCTAGGGGTTGGGGGTAAAAGGCCCACAGCCTTTGGGGTAAATGGCCCACATGCACATAAAAGAGCATCATAATTGGAATAAATACTCAATTCAAATTCTTATCATACCCCTGAGAAAAGATACTTAAGATAATCTTCATAAGCTACAACTAAGATTTGGACATCGTAAATAAACTAAAGTAACACTTTAGATACTTCATATTGAAGTTCAAGGAATGACAGGGTAGGATAAGGTGAAATACCCTAATAACATGTAAATGAGCTAGTTCTAAGAAAATAATTCCCAAATGATGCATATTTTCCACAATAATCAAGGGATGGAACAAGGTATAATAATTGTGGAATAGGTTGTCAGCCTAGCCTTATGGAATATTCCATTTCAACGTTTGACAAAAAGTGGGCATTTTACCCCAGACGTCGAAAGGCTGGGGTAAAAGGCCCACACCGATGGGCCAAAAGGCCCATGAATCCGATGCTAAGATGTTTACGTAAAAAGCCCATGTAGCTGTGGTTAAAAGGGAAAGTGAATAAAATGTATCTTTATGGCCTACTCATAACTCCTTTACCTTATAGCACCTCAGCTAATACTTTTAACCCCTTTAACTTGCCATCCAACAAACCATGTACATTTCAGGACCATTTTATTTCTAATTATCTTAAATTGAACATGATGATCTTAACAGTTATAAAATATTGAATGTGTGATAAGTTGACTATTTCTCTTCCAATCATAATGAAAACCTACAAAAGAGGTCTCCTTGAGGTAATCTTTACTTCCAAGTGTTAAATGGGTGTATACAACCACTACCTTAGACATGAGGGCTAAAGGGCCTTTTACGCCAAAGGGCATCTTACCCCTTCCTACCCTACTGGATGAGACAAGCCCCAAGCTAATGAAAAAGTGTGGCGATTCATTCACTACATCCAAGAATTGGGATTTAAAGAAATGTCTTAATCATCTTGAGCGGGCCAACACAGCCAAGTATGGACAGAATCCTCGCCTTAGGGAATCTCTCCTATGGTCGGGGGACAGTATCCTTCTTGAGGCTACCAGAAATAAAAGATATGCGATAGGTCATACTTTGTTCTCAAAGGACCTAAGGAAGGGGACAGCAAAGCTTGATGGAAAGAATGAAATGGGCAAACTACTCATGAATCTTCGGGCCCAGTTCAAAGATAGGACATTTTCCACCGACCTCTACAACTCGGTTTCACTGGAGGAGAAACCGAGTTGGTCCTGCCCTGCAAGGGGGGACTACGAGAACTCAGTACCTGGGCTGGTGTGACACGAATGACGATTCAATTTGCTAGTGCTGGGAGGAGACTTGGTGGTTGGGCTCAACTCAGTACTAGTCCCGGGTATCTGGTACCTATAGGGTACTGAACCCTATATTGAATCAGGTAGGGAGGAGTGTAGGGGCCAGCTCTGCCGTAAGGCCAGCAGCCCCGTTTCTGGAGATCCCAGCCCCCAGGGGCTGGCATCCGGTGGTAGCTCCCCCCTACGTGTGTGTCATACCAATCCAGGTGTAGGTGCCTGGAACGGTATAATACAGATACGCTTCGACCCTTGGCAGTACTGTGTACTGGTAGGTCAACTGGGAAGTCAGGAGTGCCTCACACTGCTTGATAAAGCCCAAACCGATCTGGTTGGGAGGAATGCTTGGTGCTGGTTGGCCATGGTTGAAGCTGGTTGGGAGGAGTGTAGGGGCCAGCTCTGGCTGTAAGTCCATGGCGGTAAGCCATCTGCCCCGTTCCGGTTGCACCAGCCCTCAGGGGCTGCTCAGCCGGTATAAGCTCCCCCTACGTGTGTATTATACCGATCCAGATGTAGATGGAAGGTAGAGAATGTCAGACGGGGAAGTAGCTCAGCGGTAGAGCTTCCGCCTGCAGGTTGGAGGGTCCCGGGTTCGACTCCCGGTTTCTCCAGGACATTTTCCGCCGACCTCTACACTGGTGCCGGGCCTCATAGTTATAGATCGACCCCAGTTTGGACTTGAAATTTAAATTTCCTTGCGTGTGCCTAATCCTAGGTCTACACTAATATACAGGGGCAATTGCCTACTGCAGCTTGTCACTGCTGGCGACCTTTCTAATATGAGTTGGGCGGCGATCAACTAACTCCGGAACTAAGGGAGTGATCATTTTTTAACAGTGGGGGGGGGGGCAGTGGGTTTGAGGGGGGGCAGAATTTTTTCAATCCCTCAGATGGGGGGAGGGTCAAAATAATTTCACCTGTTTTCGTTGGAAAACCCAGCACATTACTATTCCGAGGTAGCAGGTTGTCCCATGGGCGCGGCCATTGGTGGAGCTTGTTACCAGCGAGTTCTACTGATAAGACCTATTAGATGGGTACCAGTTGGCTCCCGAAGGACCGCAGTGAATAAATTGGGGTTCTCTCATTGGCTAATAAATAAACCTGTTAAGTCTGTATAGGTTAAAAAGCCACATTCCTGCGCGATTTTCACCCCTTATGGGGGGGGTCAAAAAACCCATAAGCCCCCCCTCCCCACGTGTTGTTAAAAAATGATCACTCCCTAACTGCAGTAGAACTGTGTAGAGGCATGGTATTATAACCATAGTTATGGGTACCGTCTGGCGTGGCGGGTGAGTCCAGTCGTTGGGTGTTCCTCAGGTTCCGGATAGGTTGCAGCACCGATCTGGGCCTGTGGGGACATCTGACGACGAACACCTAGGTCCATATATAAAGACTGGGGCTCAGCCGCTACGTCAGAGGCCCTCCTGGCCTCTGACCATGTAACATCTTTAATTAACATTAGCTGCCCCTTTATCATCTTCCGGGTAGCCGTAAGTGTCTTAAGTAATAAAACATCTGTTGGCATACACTTGAATTACCGCCTTACTCCTTCTTTCCTGATCAGTAAGGCCCGAACCACCGAAATAGTAATACAAACCATTGGAAGGAGTGTAGGGGTTCGTTCCCCCGTCAGGTGCGCAGAGCCTTCAGAGGGACTGTTCACTTGGTTGTGTCACTCCCCCTATGTATACCATACCGATCCAGGGTAGTTGGAAGGTAGAGAATGTCAGGCCGGGGGAAATAGCTCAGAGGAAGAGCAGCCGCTTCGAAGTTGGAGGGCCCAGGGTTCGAGTCCCGGTTTCTCCAAGAACATTTTCACCGACCACTACAACATGTTGACCAAATTTAAACCCTTGGCCCTCTCCGAAAGGGCCTAGGCTAGGCCTACCTTTTAAATAGGCCTAGAAATGAGTCAATAGAGTAAAAAATATGGTTTCAATGTCATAGGATTAAGGGAAGATGGCGTAAAATGCCGTCAAGAAGTCACGGAAATGGATTTTTGTTGCTCTGGCCATAACTTTGGCAGTATAGGGTGGCGAAGTCACACGAGATGCCTGGGGTTATTCCATTATCGCCCCGCGAAGTTAGTTGCAACGTTGAGTGAATGGCGGTTTCAATGTCGTTGATGAGGGAAATTTACTTGTTTGTTTCATGTGTATTTTAACAGTTGGGATTGGCACCAGAAAAGGGGACAGAGCAAATTGGGTAAACTCCAAACAGTCTATGCCCAACCCGAACATGGTCCAAACAGTCTTAGCCCAACCCAGACATAGTCCGAAGTCTTAGCCCTACCCTGGTTAGGCGGGGAGGGTTCGGCAGAAGGCGACTGGACCTCGTCCAGTCCAGATACATTACTAGACCTTCTCAGGAGTCAATAAAGGCCATCCGAGCAGATGGAATGTTAAGGGCTTTGCCCAACCTGAAACTCTCGTGTTGCGTGTTGCTTATAGTTACTAAGCGAGCCTAAGAGCCACCCAAATCGATACACCGAACAAACCGTTACATATATATCTGACCCTCCCACCTAACCCATACATCCACCAAACCCTCCCCGCCTAACCTGGTTTACCCAATTTTTTTTACCCCCCCCCATAAGGGGTGAAAACCGCGCAGGAATGTGCCTTTTTAACCTATACGGACTTAACAGGTTTATTTATTAGCCAATGAGAGAACCCCGATCTATTCACTGCGGTCCTTCGGGAGCCAGCAAGTTGATTGCACCTTTAATTGCACTTATGGCTGTTTCATATATTACGGTTCATGTATAACACTTACATTTATAATTGAATTGGAAACGGTTTTTGAGATTCATTATTGGGATGAATTCATGGATGTTATAGTCCCCAGTTGGACATCTGGATCTACCCCCCCCCCCACCCACATGCTAAGGCTACATGGTTAGTTGGTTACCTCAGCTGTGTTCTATGTTATATGTATGTTTTATATGTACTGTCATCAATATCCTCTCTTGTACTGGTAGATGCTATAATGATTGGGCTCAATATTAGGTATGTCACATCTAGGAACGTCTCTGAGGATATAAAAAATGAATAGGGAAAATGGGCTCCTTTTGATTGCTTGGAACATCCATAGTCTAGAGGGTAAAAAAGAAACAACAAAATTCTTCTGCTATGACAGAACACCAGATGTTCTGGCCGTATCTGAGACTTGGCTCAAAGAACCCAAAGACTTAGATGTGACATATAAGGCAGATGGCTATGCTTTTCACAGATGGGATAATTAATCCCGGACCATAAGGCAGTAGTTACTTCTCCAGTCAGTAGTACTGAAAAGACTACTGATTTAACTACTGAAATGTTCAGTATATACTGAATAAATACTCTTAGGTTTTGTCCAGTCACTACTGCTGAAAGAGTAGTATACTTAAAGTATACTAACATTAGATTGATCTTCTGCCTTCCTACTTAACTTATACTCCTCTGACATAGATTATTTGGAGTTCTCTTTAAAACTACTCTTTTAATACTCCTGGAACTCAGTCTTCATATGGTGTAGGGGTATAGATTCGGAATTCTACTTTTTCTATACTTATTTCTCAAGGTCATCTCAGTGCCTGTGCTCTAGTTTTTATCTGGGTTGGCAGTTAGGCAGAAGGCGCCATAATCCACTGGATAAAACAAGGAGACACACATAAAGCATATTTCTTAGGAATATACTTTGAAGGATGTTTTACAGTGTGACAGGAATGGGCAAATAGGACTATGAATACCTTGTGCCCACCGTGGGCACATTTGGACACAATGTAAACGGGCACTATGGTAAGTAATTAAGTCTGTATATCATCTGACCTGCCGTTGGTACTTTATAGAGATCCTTATGCAAGACTCCCAGCTTCCCAGGGTGCATGGCTGCATCTGTTTGTGTATGTGGACTACTCTTTATATACTGCTTAGCAGTATAGAAAGAGTAGTCCCAGAGAAGTAGGAGTATACTTCTGAGCGACCAATACTGAATATATACTAACTATAAGTAGCCTTTCAGTATCCTACTAAACCTATACGCTTACCTCATTTACATAATTCGGACATACTTATTCACTACTTATTAGCTACTCATCCTATACTCTTTCTATACTGGACTGCTACTTTCTGCTTTGGGGCTTGATGAACTGATACCTCCCCAGAATACCAACACACTACTGAATGGCTACTTTATCAATACTTCCAGAGGATACTTATTCCATACTTATTTGATACTTAATATCTACTGCATTTTGGTCCGGGAGGCCTACCACAAAAGCCGGTGGCCTATGCATGTATGTAAAGGAGAAAATTGTTCATATGCGACTTACAGGCTTGGTATTTAATGTAATGAATCCAGATTGCGAGATGATGGGCATAAAACTCATACGGCATGGATGCAAACCTGAATTTAGAATTAATGTATATAGGCCTCCTAATGGTAACGTCCAGAACTTTGTTAATTCACTCACGGCCGCAGTCACTGAGGCCAAGGTTATGTATAGGAATAGCGTGATTACAGTGGCTGGAGATTTTAATATTCATTTAGCGTTGGATAAAATATCCTGGTCACCTGTGCAGCATTTATGCCGGACTCACCTACTGAATGCATATATAAATGAGCCTACTAGGCCCTATTATAACAACGTGAATGTATTAGACCAAACCTTTACTGACTCCAACATAGTAGCGGATTCTGGCAGGATTATGTTGAACATTTCGGATCATGTCCCCGTCTATGTCCGCATAAAGAAACCCAGGTATACAAGCAAGAAAGAAATTGTTGGGAGAGCCTATGGCAAGTACAACTTAGAGGACATTAGGACAACTCTACTCAGGGAGGACTGGGATAAGTTCTATAACAAAGCTACCCCACATGAGCCATGGGAGTACTTGGAAGATGTGCTACATAGGATGGCAGACAGATTGTATCCCATCAAGTCCTTTAAAGTCAGGGCTGAAAGACCAGCTTGGCTAACGAAGGAGATACTTGAATTGTATAGGGACAGAGATATAGCCTTTAGGAAGGCTGGTCTGGTTAAAGACAGGGAAGCTGCTAAATCCCTTAAGAACTTAGCTAATAGGACTACCAAAAGGGCAAAAGGGCTATATGTTAAAGAGTTACTGCATAAATACAAAAATAATCCCAGAAAATTTTGGGAGACGGTGTCGCAGTTACTACCCAAGAGAGCAATGCATAGATGGATAAATTTGTTAGATAAGGACGGAGACCCCCTTCCAATTGACCGGGTGGCAGAGGAGATAAATAACTTTTTCACGTCTGTGGGTGAGAGGCTGGCTGATAATCTCCCACCCATAGTAATACTTGGGGATGAGCCCAGTAGGGGCACGAAGTTTTCTATTGCCACGTTTACTCTTTCTTCAGTAGTTAGAGAACTAAAAAAGGTTGACATTTTTAAGTCGTCAGGTATTGAAGGACTTTCAGCTAAGCTTGTAAGAGACTCCTTAATTATTTTACAGAATCAATATACCTGGCTGCTTAATAAGTCTGTCGCCGAGGGTAACTTCCCAGACAAATGGAAAAAAGCTACAATTATACCTGTCCCCAAAGTCACCACCCCATTGTCCCCATCTGAGCTCCGTCCTGTATCACTGTTACCCATCCCTGGTAAGATACTGGAGAAGCTTGTGTATGTGCAACTGTACCACTTCCTTGAGGTAAATAATATGTTAGCTAAGGGTCAGAATGGCTTCAGTAAGGAAATGTCTACTTTGGATACGGTATTTCAGATGCTTCACTTAGCTCATCTAGACCGAGTTAATAAGAAAAAAGTAGGCATAGTATTTTTAGACTTCACAAAAGCCTTTGATTCACTTAGCCATCCTCTCCTGCTTTCTAAGCTATCAGATCTAGGAATGGAGGACAACGTACTTAATTGCTTTAGGAGTTATCTCCAGCATCGGGTGCAAAGGACCAAGTGTAATAATGTATCAACCAGCTTCAAATCTGTGTCATTTGGGATCCCAAAAGGATCGAGCCTCGGTCCATCGCTTTATCTTATATATGTCAACAATATAGTAGACCTCAATACATACTCAGAGCTCAAACTATATGCAGATGATACACTTTTAATCACCAAAGGTAACACAGTAGTGGAAGTACGGGATAAGCTGCAGTCGGATCTAGATACTCTGGTACGCTGGTGTGATGCTAATTGTCTAACAATTAACCCCAACAAATCAAAGTCTATGCTAATATCCAATGAGCAAGGTAACCTCCTTCTAGGCATTAAAAACATGAATTTGGAGCAGGTGAAGGCTTATAAATACCTTGGTATCACACTAGATGAAGGGCTAACCTTCCAAACACAAGCTGAAACCATGCTCAAATCAGTTAGACATAAAGTCTGGCTGCTGGTACAAGTAAGGAACTATGTTAATGAAAGGACGGCATTATTAGTGCTTTAAGCCATGGTTATGCCATATATAGATTATGGACTTGTTTTTACTACCTCACTCCCAGTAGCATTTATAAAAAAAGATGCAGGTATTACTGAACACAGGCATACGTGCTATCTTCTTGATAAGGGACCCCAGAGACGAAAGGGTCAAGCAATTGTATGTTAAAGCAAAAATGTTACCAGTGGATCTTAGGAGGATCTACCTCCAAGTTACTCTTTGCCATAGATTAGTTTTTTTTTCAGGACAATCACTAATCTTGAAATCCACAAATACTTGGGCAGCGCAAGCCCCCACTATTCTGCAGGCATCCCCTAAGGCAACCAATCTCATAAATGACCCAGTATACCAAGCCCATTTAAAATGGAATGGCCTCCACCACTCAATCAGATGGTTAGTGGATAAACAGCAGTTCAAAAAAGTTATCACAAAGAAGCTAGTGGCTTTTCTGATCAGTTAATTTAAACATTAACCTCTTGTATGAGCATAGAACTATCATGTTAGGAGGTGCTTAGGTATAATGTAGATATGCAGTTTTGTATAAAATTGGCACTAGCTATTCTATGTATGAATATAGGACAGCATTTTGCAATGCAAGTAACTCGAAAGGGCACTTAATCTCTTCTTTTAGGCCCCTTCTGATACTAACCTCATGTTCTCTTCGAGCGTTATCACTGTCAATGGTTAAGCCTATGGAGAATGCATCCATTATCGCTCGTATGTTTCATTGGCGAATAACTCCTCTCTTGGCGAGTTAAGCATTGCACAATATCAGCAGGTCTTGAATAATGATCCATATTAACCATAAAAATGCATGAGACAGTGTAATTCTCCTCCATTTTGTTATAATCAGCAGTTTGCATGGCACCGTGAGTTGATCGTCTCGCTGTCCGCCATTTTGGATTTAGATGTTCTGTGCGCATGCGCGACCCCTCCTTGCCGGAAGTAGCATTTTCGACGGAGAAATGATATATTCTATCGATTTAACTTGAAATTAATGGCTTTTTGAATATAATCTAAGCATCTTCGGTAATATCAATCGGATTGAATCGAATATATCCTATGTTTTTTACTGTTATAGCCCCACAAATCGATTGTTTCGCTGTCCGCCATGTTGGATTTTGGTTCTATCTGCGCATGCCCGACCCAATTTCCATGGTTATTTGGGTCAATTTGCACGACCACGGCTGTGTGATGCATTTTTAATCAAACATATCGATTCAAATTATATGCTTTTGCCCTTCTGTATCATATTTCTATATTATAACAGAGAATAATTGAAAAAAAAAAATAAAGACCATTTTTACGACAATAGAGACGCACGGACAGATCGAATTACAGCAAATTCATCAACATTCATCAATTATCCGCACCACTCCACACCAAAAAGGCAGGAATGCTTGTTTTTTTTGCACCACCTATGGGATTTAACATAGGCCTAAAAACGTCTTATTTTTTTCTCACTGTTAAGCTACCATTTAGTAGGCACTGAATCTGTGCTTTTTTTACCCGACTCTTATAACTCATCTTTCGAGTTAAAGATAGCACCGGCTGTCCAATGTCTATTGTCTACCTTGTTGTTGTATATATTCGTCTTGTCCTTGTGATAGTGTCTAAGTATTGTCATGTTGATGTTGTATCGCCATAATTACATCTCATACAATGTACTGAAGTTCATGTTAACGTGATTCGAATGAAATAGTATGTCTAGCTTGTTGATTACAATACATACGTTATGTCTATACTTCATATAGGATCTTTTCATGTATGCCATACTAGGAAAAGTTATGTAAAATCCTGTTCTATTATACTCAGGTAGTCGCATACAGCTACTTGCTGGGTATTTTATACAGGTAGATCACTGCAAAGTGAACCTGTGATATTATCCAGAAATAAAAACCTTTCCAAACTTGAACTTGACAGTGTTGCTGAAATGACGTCGGCATGCCGGCTTTGGCCGATGTAGAATCTAAATGGCCAGCATAGGGCCTTGGGATGCAGGGCAAAACGGCCTGCCATAATCTGCGCTTTCTTATTGTGAAAGAATTTTCCAGATCGATCATTAGATGCAAAGTTACAGCTGTTATTGTACATTGTATAATAAAATATTTTCCTTTTTAAAAGTTTTTGTATATGAATAAAACCATTTACAATGAAGTTTTTACCAGTGCAATATGTCAATTGTCATATTCTAGGGAGCAGCAGTGACGTCATAGCAACCAGCCCAGCCCTTATCAGGCTTATCTCCATACTGATAACAATCCTTATAAAGGGTTAATTAAATAAGATGTACTAGAAAAAAAAGGTGTTAAAATCCTTATCAGAAAAGATCTAGGCATCTACAACAAAATGCATTCCAAATCAGAAAGATATTCAAAATTTGCATCACATACTTGATGCATCATTTTCTAATCCCAATATTTGAAAAAAACAACAACAAAAAGGCTACTTTTCCTAGTAGCGGGATTAATTATTAGTCAACGAGATAAATCCAACTATTCACTGCGGCCTTCTTGGGGGTCAACTGGTACCCATCTGATAGGTCTTATCAGTAGAACTCACTGGTAACAAGTGAGTGAGTAATAGATGTTCAACACACACATCCCGGGGGGTTAGGAAAGAGGAGAAATAGGTCCTTTTAAGTGGGCTAGGGAATCCCAGCTGGTAACAAGCTCCAGCTATGGCTGCGCCCATGAAATAACCTGCTGAATTTGACCCTTTGCCAGCTCCCGAGAATGGCCTGCATTGGCCTGCAAGAGAGGAAAATGGCATGCCTAAGATGCTAGGATGCAGGCCACATTGGCGTGAGTCGAGAAAAAGTATTCATCAACACTGGACTACCTTTTTTTGGGTTTCCATGCTGAAGGGCCTTTAAAGGGGTATGTTTTTCAGAACTTTGACCTGCTGAAAGGGTAGATAAATCCAGGGTGATGTACCGGTACACATGGTATCCATGAAATCAAGAGTGCTCCCCTCCCAGGTTCACAGGGCTCCGGGGTAATCACTCAAATCAATTAGCATGTTATAAAACGGAGTAAATGAGAGGTCGACAGCAGTGACAACGCTACCCGGTACCTTAGCTTAAAAACCTAAACTCTCATCTCCACGGCCCTCACACTCCTATCAACTGACACCATCTTTGCAGTAAAGTCACTGACTTTTGGGGCATAAAGATCACCCTATTTCTTAGTTGAACTACCCAACTCATTATTCGCTCTTGGTACTGATGGTCAGTATCTTGACCCACTCAACCTATCAAAGTGACTGGGTTACAATCGTTACTACTATTTCTAAGAAAACACTGACATCTCTAGATTTTATCCCTTTATCAGAAAACATTGATTAGTATATTATTGTCCATAATAAAGGGCCTCCATCAATAACATCACATGCCTAAATACTTAGGTTCTAGATATGGCCTAAAAGAAATTGTTGTGTTCAGGTAACAGGGTCAAAACAAATTTTTGTTGAGAATTTTTTAGGCCGGCTGTTAATTTTCCACCTACGTGGTGCGAATTTGGTGCATGAGATCATGAAAAAAACGTCCATGTACCGATAAGTGCCAAAATTTCAGATTTTCCCTCAAAATGCCCCACAAAAGTTAGGATAGGGTAAAAAAATTAGGGTAGGTAGCGTTACCTGAACACAACAATTTTTTTCAGACCTATGATGTTTGCTAGGTTATGATGTTGATGCGCACTCACTAAGTTCTAATGCGGGAACGCCTCTACAATACAATTGTATTGTGGAGGGACGGAACACCCATAGACTGGTCAGTGTAGAACGCCTCCCGTATTAGAGTAGTTGCTGTTGACAGTCTGGACGTTGATGCTGACTGTCTTCAAAATGTGTGTTTTATTTTACAAAATCTGAGAATTCTCACACGGACCCCCCCCCCCCATATCTTTTATTTTCACTAACTTCCAAAAGGAAAATGACACCTTCAAGGCCCTTGGGCCCTATATTTAGGAAAACGCAGACATGCAGACTTGGAGAAAAAAGACCTTAGGGAGTGATCATTTTGTAACAACAGAGGGGCTGGAGGGTTTGAGGGGGGGGGGGTCAGAATTTTTTCAACCCCTCTGATGGGGGGGTCAAAATAACTTCACCTGTTTTCAGTGGAAAATCCTGCATGTTACTAAGGTTAAAAGGGCATGTTCGCACACGATTTTCGTTCCTTACAGGGGAGGTCAAAAATTTGTTTCCCGTCTGCGCCCAAACCCACCAGCCTCCCCCCCCCCCACCCGATGTTAAAAAATGATCACTCACTTATGTCAGTGTTTTTGGTAACGTGGATGATCATGATGGTGTCGATTAAATGTGAAAGGGGGCCGTTTAAGTAACACAAATTTGGCCACTTTTTGACCCCCTTCCAGTGGTGGATGCGGATACAGGATACAGGGGAGGGGGGGGTGAACGGACCTTGCCCCTCCCCCCCCCAAAAAAAAAAAAAAAGGAGGAGGAGGAGGAAGAGAAGAGAGAGGGACAGGGGAAAGGAAAGGAGAGGGAGGTAGTTATTTGAATATGGGGTTCCATATACCATTAGAAAGCTTTGATCATAAGGAAATTACCTGCTGGATTCTCAATTTTTCACAATTTTGAAATAATTATTTCTGTCCTCCAATATTCAAAAAAAGACCTTCCAGTCCACCTCCAAGAATGACCCTCAGTTCTAAATTGCACTTTATTCTAATGCCACATCATTGGAACTCATGCTTAACCTTTTGGAGAAAGTACATAAGGTCGACACAATGCACATTGTATATCATGAGGGGTCCATGTACAGACCATATTGATGGTATCTACAGGCTTAACCTGGGTAATTAGTTACACATGTACGATCATTGATCCTAAGGGCTAAGTACATGTATCATGGACATTGGATGATCTGGGGTAACAGACAGAAGAATTTGTGCAAATTTGCTTCAGAATGCATCATTTGGATGCTAGATTTCAGTATTTTAGGGCCATACCTCCCCCACCCTCCTTAACATGTTTTATCACTTAAGCCCTGGGATCACATATCAGGGGAGGTCTTGTCCTCAAAACAAAATCTTATCAGGCCCTAGAAAATGTGTCATCTATTCTTAAAAAGCACCAGAATGCACCTTTTGTCCTGGCAGTTTTCAAAAATTTTCCTGGGGTTCCCCCATACCCCACTACTTCCATCGTCATAACAATATACCTAGCCAGCACATAAAAACTGATTTCTCACCTTAAATTTTACAAGACCTGAGACTTAATATGTTCAGTTAGAATGCATAAGAATGCATCATTTTTCAGTCTAAACCCTCAAAATTTTCTTGGGTGGCACGCCCCCTAACCCCCCTAGTTTCACCGCTGTGCTTGGCTTGTAGTGCTCCGCTAGCACCCCTACCACTTTCACCAGTTCTTGCCCCCCCCCCCCCCCCGGGCCTCTAGAAAATCCTGGATCCGCCACTGCCCTCCCCCCTTGTAACACTTTGTAACAAAATGACCAACCCTCCTCTATAATTATGTAACACCGATCAAACCCCGCCCCGCCCCACACACATTAATAAAGATCCACACGCCAATGTATGCAGGCTTTTCTGATAAAAAGGCCTAAGCTTACTTGTAAATATATATGCCCCTCCCTCTTAATTTGACAGAAAACCCATGAACATGCTTCCAATGCTTGTAAATAGTCCACCTTTTGTTATTTCAATGTATTTACCATTTTTGTTATGTAACACTTGGGCAGACCCCCCCCCCTCCCCCGTCACAAAGTTGTAACAAACTTCATGACCCCCTCTCCCCCCTATGGTGTTATGTAATATTTGAATGGCCCCAAGTACAAACTACCCCCGGTACCATAGTATATCGGGCGATACTTTAGAATCATTATGACAGGGCAGATGACGTTCTACTGCCACTAAGCCTGTGGAGTGGTCATTATTTATCAACAGGGAGGGGAGGTGAGTTAGCGCGCAGATGTGCAAAAAAAATTTTCACCCCCCTCCTTCAACGGAAGTCAACATTTTTTTGCCCCCCCCCCCCCCTACGAGAGACGTGGAGTGATTTAAGTGTTCCAGGCATTTCTGACCACAACTAGCATGATCACAAAATTTGAACCCTGATTAAACTCTTAAGTATGGGTTATTGTGGCAGAATATTGAGGTCATTTTGTGGTCTTTGGATGGTCATAACGTCACTTTGAATTAAGATAGAGACTTCATTCAAAATGCAAATCCACTTCTTTTCTTGAGATCTATCTTAGGGAGTGGTCATTATTTATCAACAGGGGGGTGGTGGGTTATTGCGCGGATGCGCGAAAATTTTTTACGCCCCCCTCGACGGCAGGCAAAAATTTTTCGTGCCCCCCCGCACCGGAGGGGCGGAGAGTTTTCGCGCCCCTCTTTGTGACTTTGATCTATAGTAGCGCGCGGGCTTTTTTGCTATAAAAAAGAGGGTGAATTTTTTAGCCCCCCCTCAAGAGGGGTCAGAATTTTTTTAGCCCTCCCTCAAGAGGGGTCTGAAATTTTTCGCCCCCCCCCCTGTTGATATATAATGACCACTCCCTTAGGCCTTACCGGTACCTGCTTTCCAAAAGAGGTTACTGTGCTGACTTAAATTCTCCCGTTCAAGCCATTTCGTCACCACTGTCCATTCTTCTTGATGTGGAGACGAAAGAAAATTTCTCAGTCCCCATAGGAAGCCTGTAATACCCACAACAAGGCACACCTGGAAGACCGAACCGAACCATTGTTGTTGCCGGGAAGAGTGGCCTCCTGTCCCGTTGGAGCTCGAACTGACCTGTCGGTCTCCAGTCCATCCACGGGCGGGCGGCTGAGCTGACAAAGCAAAGCGCTGCATAGCTAACTCGAAAACTCCACCACTGGTAATCCTGCGGCTACCTCGGGTGTATATCCAAATGACCTAGGTAGTGGTTGACTTATGGGTTTCCGAAATTGTCATTTTTGATCCCTTAAACTAAAACAGTTTCCACTTTCTGACCCTCCGACAGTCTCCATGGACAGTCGCATTTTCGCTGAACGGCAGTACCGTGACACGGATGATACTCAGTCAAATTTTCGCGTGCCCTGTGCGCCCTGATCCGGATCCGGTGCGCCATGCAGGATACCGATGACGGCGGTCTAGCTAGTCCTGAGGACTAGGGCGTCTGCTGCGTCCGCGCTGGCCCCGTTTGCCGTGTAGCTGCAGCGGCCAGCAGCAGCCACGCGCCAACATCTAGTCCTGGGGACTAGAACGCGCCTTTACTCGCCGTTCTACAGTTTAGTCCTCAGGACTAAACAGGTGGTCCCTGGGACTAAGAATCTCATCCCCAGGTCACCATGACTATTCTCTACTCTTGGATGATTATGAGCCAGGGTCTCAGTCCCAAGGACTATAATCTAGTCCCTAGGACTGTATCTTTAGTCCCTGGGCTGGGACTACTGTGTAGTCCCAGGGACTATAGGCTTTGAATCTAAGTAACAATGCTGAAACTGCTAGGTACTAGATGCATGCTCATGGGGAGTCAAGGATTGGTCCTGGGGACTAGACTTTTAGTCCCTGGAGCTACTTTTTAGTCCCCATGACTTGACTTGTAGCTTTAAAGCCTGTCTGTCTAGTCCCAAGGACTAAACATATAGTTCTAGGGACTAGAACATAATTCTTGGGACTAAGATACAATCCTTGAGAATAAGGCCTTACGTTTTATTTTTACGACCAAATGGGTACGCGGAACAGCCCTCGGTGCTAGAAAGACATAGTCCCTGGGACTAAAAACTTAGTCCTGAGGACTAAAGATTATAGTCCTCAGGATGATATTTTAGCCCTGAGGACTACACATCTAGTGCTAGTGACCTAGTGCTAGTGACTAGAGACATTCCTGGTGATTGGACGTTAGTCCTGAGGCCTACAACTTTAGTCCTATTAAAGGACTTTAAGTGTAGTCCTCGGGCTAGAAGAATGGTTCTGAAGGCTAGAAATTGATCCATGCAGCCTTTTCCATATCTATACCCTGATACAAGGTTCAGTCCCTGGGACTAACTGTTAAGTCCTGAGGGCTAAAGATGTAGCTGCCTGGTCCTCAGGACTAAAGATGTAGTCCTGGGGACTAGAGACATAGCCCCAGGGACTACTATTTCAGTCCAGACGGTCCTGAGGACTAGGTCTTAGTCCCGAGGACTATCTATATCTGCCAAGTCTCAAGGGGTAGGTGGAATGTAGGGTCTTAGTCCCAAGGACTATGCTCTAGGACCATAGGCCTACCTTCAGTCCTTTAGTCACCATTGGACTACTTGTAGTCCCAGTGACTACTGTGCAGTCCCAGGGACTGAAGATACAGTCCTGGGGACTGCAACATTGTCCTTGGGACTAGAGACACAGTCCTTGGTCCCCAGGACTGTATCTTTAGTCCCTGGGACTACACAGAGCAGTCCTGGGGACTAAGAAGTAGTCCTCAGGACTGAATTTGAAGTCCTGGGGACTACATCCCTAGTCACAACTACATTAGACATCAATCAATGGATTAGTCCTCAGAACCACATGCATTAGTCCTGAGGACTAGGCAAATGTTTTTGTAGTCCTCAGGACTAAACAAGTAGTCCCTGAGTCTACGAATTAGTCCCCAGGGCTAAAAGCTTAGTCCTGGAGACTAACAGCACAGTCTTATACAAAGTCATGCGGTCTGCAGGGTAATTCATGGGAATGTTCAATTAGTCCCTAGGACAATATCCTCATATTCTTAGTCCTGGGGACTAGGCTTTAGTCCTTAGGACTTAAGCATCACATTTTTATTAGCTATAGTCCTGAGGACTACCACTACGCCCGCGCACCTACGCACACTGCGGGAGGCTCCTTTTAGAGTCCGCGTATTTAGGTCAGCGCGGACGCGCCAGTCACCTTAGTCCTCAGGACTAGCTAGACCGCCGTCATCGGTATCCTGCGTTAGCCATACACCACAGCTACACCCCGAATGTACCAGATCAAGTCACCCGGTTAACCAGGTTGGGTCGTGCGAAAGTGCCCCAATTTGGCATCTGGGTCACTTCTTGGCATCTGGGTCACTTCTTGGGATTTTGACCTGGCCGGAAGTAGAATGACGTCACACTGGAGACAAACATTCACACCGCCTCAGTTCCTCAGGGACATGGTGGGACCATACTGTCACACACTTCTGACTGTTTTCAGATGAGATCTGACTGTTTTAAGATGAGATCTCATCTGAAAAATATTCTTCCATTTAAGTTTCCACAAGTTTCAGATGATCTCATCTGAATGTAATTCAAATTCAGATGTGATCTGGCATATATCCTTGATCGGGGGCTCTGCCCCTGAACCCCCATTTTGGCAAGAAAGACATAAAAGCATGGCCCGAGCTCGAGTGTACACTCTGAGGTGTACACTTTCAGGTGTACACTTTGGAGGGGATGTGTACAAATGCAAGTCGGGATTCCCCGGCGGGATTGGCGTAGTGCAAACTCGCAATCGTTCTTTAAAAAAAAGCAAATAGCCTCAATGCAAAGACATTTTTGGCAAAAATAGTTCTAGGGCGTAGGGACAGTATCCTTAGCCCTTTAATTGTCTCTAGTTCTATTAGAGCTTGGAGTATGATTATTTGGTTCACTATTAATCCCAAATGCCAATGTTTTCATTGTCCCAGCTGGCATCCAAACAGTTGCGCGGAAATTTTTTAGAGCCCCCCCCTAGATAGCAGTCAAAAATTTGTGTGCCACCCCCCCCCCCTTTTTTTTTGTTTTTTATAAAAAATGACCACTCCCTATATTAAACTACTCTAACCCTGAAAATGTACACTTCAGAGTGTACACCTCAGAGTGTACACTCGATCTCGAGCCATGGTGCATTCAAGAAAGAAACAGAGAGGTGAACCATAATTATTTGATGAGACACAGAAGGGAATGAAAGAGCCACCTGGAGGATGAAGAAGGAACTAAAGGCGACATCTAGAGGAAGGAGTGAGAAACAGAGGGCCAGGTCAAATCTGCAAGAAGTGACCCTTTTGCAGCATGGAGGGCCAGGGCCATGGAGGGCCAGGTCAATTCTGCAAGAAGTGACCCTTTTGCCTCCATGGAGACGAATTTTGATGCCGCCGCGCTTCCCTGGGTGGCCGGCCTAACGGGGGTTCGGGGGCAGAGCCCCCGATCAAGGATATATGCTAGAACTCATCTGAATTTGAATTACATTCAGATGAGATCATCTGAAACTTATGGAAACTTACATGGAAGATTATTATTCAGATGAGATCTCATCTGAAAACAGTCAGAAGTGTGTGACAGCATGGTCCCACCATGTCCCTGAGGAGCTGAGGCGGCATGAATGTTTGTCTCCAGTGTGACGTCATTCTACTTCCGGCCAGGTCAAAATCCCAAGAAGAGACCCACATGCTCCATGGAGGTATCGTTCCACTATTGATGATGACGTCACTTCCAATAATACACCGAAGTGTACGCATTTAGGACTTGGAGGGCTGTGATTGGTCTATATTAGAGTTCAAAATCATTGCAAACTTTTAAATAAAGCATAGATAAAATGTTTAACCTGTTGTGATTCAGAATATATGGAGTACAAGGGACAGCTCCTTTGTCTAGGATCCCAAAATATTTATTTTAAAAAAGTTTGGGAATTATCACTAATTGTGTGCAGAATAGGCCAAAATGGGGATGGGTTCAAACATATGCTCGTACAGAAAAACTGGGTTGGTGAACGACGTCTGGATCTGGCACCCAGAGAGGGGGAAAATATGCCTCTTCATGATTTTGAGTGATTTGAAGTGTTTGAAAGGTGAAATTCCACTTTTACGGGTGCATGAGTTACATTAAATTATAGTGCAGAATGTTTTGGTGGTCCGATACCTGGAGACGAATGTTGATGCCAGAATTGACCTGGCCCTCCATGGAGACGAATGTTGATGCCGCCGCACTTCCCGGGGTGCCCGGCCTAACGGGGGTTCGGCGGCAGAGCCCCCGATCAAGGATATATGCCAGAACTCATCTGAATTTGAATTAGGGGAAAGTTGCCTAATTTGGACCCCCTAAGAACTTTTTCCTGTCCAGTGATTATTTCTATGAATTTGAATGTAAAATATATACATTTCGTGATGGTACCTTAGAGCTTTATGGTCATAGCATAGAAATCTAGGAATTTGAATTTCTCTAGTCAGGGTGTGCAATTAAAAATGAAAGCCTAATGGTCCAATTTAGGCAGCTGGTTGCCTAAATTGGACCAGTTGGTATCCTAATTTGGACCAATATGCACTATTGTTCTGTATTTCCTTATACTTTCATTATATTGAAAATTATATAAAACTAAGGCACTTTTGATATATGATATCAGATGTCCTCTTAGTGTTTCTATCAATATCCTGTGAATTTGCTCTGTATTGGAGTAAGAAAAAGGTTACATGTTGATCCAACTTAGAAAACTAGGCATAGGCCCCACCGGGTGGTCCAATTTAGGCAACTAAATTGGATCCAATATTACAACTATGGTCCAATTTAGGCAACTCAAGCTGGTCCAATTTAGGCAACTTTTCATCTTTCTCATTGATAATTTGTTTTCTAAAACTTGACAATGGTTTTTATCAAATTTCATTTTAGTCTAAAAGTATAATACGACATCTAAAAATTTTAAAGGATTATGAACAAAAAAATGTTGCCTAGCAACCAGGAGGGCTTAAGTATGTGGTGACGCAAATAAGATCAAGAGGTCCAAAAACCATTTTCCACGAAAAATGTGTATAAAATTACAGAAAAATTACATTTTTGGAAGTTATTAGGAACTTTAGTGATCTTGACTAAAAAATGGCAGCATTGGAACCTAGTTCCTATTACTGCCACTAGGGGAAACAAGGGTGGTCCAATTTAGGAGCCGGTCCAAATTAGGCAACCTTCCCCTACATTCAGATGAGGTCATCTGAAACTTATGGAAACTTACATGGAAGATTATTATTCAGATGAGATCTCATCTGAAAACAGTCAGAAGTGTGTGACAGCATGGTCCCACCATGTCCCTGAGGAGCTGAGGCGGCATTAATGTTTGTCTCCAGTGTGACGTCATTCTACTTCCGGCCAGGTCAAAATCCCAAGAAGAGACCCACATGCGGTGGTATGACGCCTTAGACTTAGTGCAAGAAAGTTACAACTTTCTTGCACTAAGGCGGCAATACATACCCCGTACCTCAATACTGTTAATGCCCGTGAGAAGCCTCAGAGAATTTTTGTGGTAATCATAATAAGGGGGTAGTTATTTTTTTTTTATAATTAAGGGCGTGGTCATTTAACAAAAGGGGGTTTGGGGGAGACAAAAAAAAAATGTCACCCCTTTTGTGCAAAAAAGCCTGCACGCTACTATGGAATAAAAGGGGCGGCAAAATCTGCAGACCCCTCCGAGTGGGGGGGTGTACAGAGAAATTTGCCGGGCACAGCCAAAACGTGCACCCCCTATTGTCAAAAAAAGACCACTACCTAAATCCAAAATATTTTCCACACCAGGAGGCTCTCACTTGACAAGGACTGGCAGGGAATATTGGAGGTCAGCGATTCAAATGACCAGGAAATTCAAATGGTGGAGATGTTTAACCATTTAGACCTCAAAATGCCAAAAGCAGTCGTGTCTAGTCCTCAAAACGGCCGATTTTTACTGATTTGTTGGCATGACATTAGTAGATGTCAATACTGCCTTATTTACAAAAATTGTTGTTCTTTGATATGTTCAATCTTGTCATAATGTGAGCAATGGAAAATATTTTCGAAGATAATAGTGAGACGAAAGTTGTGAAAAAGGGCCGATTTTTGGCAAAATCAAATCTTGAGGAAATAAAGCACTATAAAATCTAAAGGGTTAATAGGTGTACTATAGAATAAAGGGGAGGGGGGGGTGAATGCTACTCACAAAAAAGAAATAAAAAAAAAAAGTCGGAGGCACTTGATTGTTATTGCCAGGACAGGTGGTGCTTGGTAGGTCCATCTGGTGGAGAAATGCCGCTATACAATATTATCCCAAGTTCTTCACATCCTTTGTGCATCAAACACGCATTTAATAATACCCATACAAAACCAGACACATTCAATTCACCAGTTAATTTGACTTTATTGGGATAATTTACATCAAGATTCGGGGGAGGATATAAGGGTGATTTTTTTTCAAATTTAATTTGACTTCAGGTAGAATAGAAATCTTAATGTGTAATGACGATTAAACAAAAGTAAATGATCAATTACCGAAATCCATAAATAAACACAATTGAAAATGTATAGCAAGTTTAACATTACTCCTCTTAGCTGTATTCTCGGGATCAGAACCCCGGTCTAGGGACCTGTTAAAGGGCCAAATCATATGGGCAACGTTCTAGAAAAAAAGTAATCCTTTTTGCGGTTAGTATGTGATGCAAATTTTCGATATCTTTCAGACTTTGTAATTGTAGTAATGGTGAAATAATGTACTTAGATTTTTATATTTGTCATTAATACAAGGATATCAAGGTGTTCTTTTATGTAATATTAACTTTCAATGGAATAATCATATATCTTGTAAGCTATTTTCAGAAAACCTCAAAAATTGTCCCAAGTTACCCCAGTCGGGGGTAAGGGTTTTAACATCTTTTTGAAATTAACCCTTCATGGGGATTCTTGTCAGTGGGGACACAGGGCTGATAAGGGCCACGTTGGTTGCTATGACGTCACTGCTGCATCTAAGAATAACAAGTCTGGCGAGGCCTTATGCTAACAATAGTCTTCACATCTGCCGTTGGTCCGTCTACCGCATCCGTCCACACGGTCCTTGGTCTGCAGTCTTCCACTTCCTTCCGCACGCTCCTAGTTCAGCCTTCGTCCACTTCTGTAATGTAATATAAAGTGTGAGAAGATTAAAAAATGTCAAGAAAATTTCAAAATTTCACAAGGGAATAAGGAAAAAGGCATATCCTATGAGCCTAATTTTGATTTGGATTCTGGTATAAGCCGCGGATTATATACGAGAGAATTCACGGTACATGTTGAATGATAAGAGTCAGTACAAAGAGGAAATGAAATCACCTGATCATCTTGACATCTGCTGTTAGTCCCTCTGCCACTTCTTTCAGCATGTTCCTTGGTCTACAGTCATCCACTTCTGTATGCAATGTAATGTTTGAGAAGATTAGACAGATTCAAAATTAGGCAAATTCAAAATTTCACAAGGAAATAGGTGAGGAAAAAGGCAGAAAGTCATCTATCTCCGAAAACTATCTTTTTGGTATTAAAAAACAAAATTAAAACTCAGCCTATAAAATTAAGCGCACTTGTCTGTCCTCTGCCACACCCTTCCGTATAATTGATAATTCATAATAATTAGATGATACTAATAAATAATTCTAAAGAATAATTCATTTGAATACAGGTAATAAATTCTACTAATGCTACCAATCCCACGAATCACAAATACTAATACCCATAATTTCCCCATGCCACAGACATTTAAGGAGGAAACGAGATCACCTGATTATCGTCTTGAAATCTGTCATCAGTCCTTGATCAGCTGTTGTCCCAGCTATATGGGGGGAAACTCCTCCAAACCCTCCTTCACGCAGTCTCAGCATGCAATGTAAAGTTGACAAACCATCCTTCATGTGGTCTTGGCATGCACTGTAAAGATTAGAAGAGGTCAAGCCAATTTAGGAAAAAGGCAGAATATCTGGGGAATGCAGATGTGTTGATGCATCATGCTTACAGCACCGGCCCCACTATCAGCAGTGATAACTATCTTTTTCTGTATGAAATATATGTACTATATTTATATTATACAAAGACAAGGGGAGTTTTACCAACGAGTTAATGTCCAGACCAAATCGGCACAAAAAATCACAATGGATACCACAATGAATACTACAAATGAATACCACTAATGAATAAAACAATTACACACTACTAATGAATACTACAAATTACTAGATACTACTGTTGAATGATTTTAATGTATAATTCTAATGAATACAGGTAATATATTCCACTAATACTACCAATAATACAAATCTGAAATATTTATAACCATAATTTACCTATGCCACAGACATTTAAGGAGGAAAGGAGATCACCTGATTATCATCTTCGGTCAGAGGTCATCCACTTCCATCCGCATGCTCATTGGAAGAACCTTCTCTGGACTAGGCTACCGACCTAGTTTCGGTCCTTTCTCCCCCTTAGTTGGTTATTTGTTATGGGATCCGCTTTAACCAGGACCTCCTCAGCAGAGCGCTAAAGCATCATGGATCCAACAGGTTCAGGGTTCCCACAAAGTCTTCAAAATTCAATTAAATTTCCATAACTTCAATAACCCTGAGAAAAACTGTACATTCCAATGGATTTTTCCAGAAAATATTGAGTTTTCCTATTTTTCAATCACTCATAGTTTATTTTTCTTAAATTGAAAGACTTTCTATGACATGTGGGAACCCAGAGCTTAGTGTAATGTTAGTTAGGTGTAGGGCAGGTCCAGTCGTCTCAGGCACTGTAAGATAGAAAGCACAAAGTTTAAGTCTTTGGTTTTGGGCTTGTGTCCATGTGACGCTCTTCAGGACAAGGCTGGTTGGCTCATCCTCACTGTAAAACAGAAACAGTAGAAAGATTAGTACATCCCAATTCATAACGTGTGGCACATGCCAACAGGCTACGCCTCATCTGACACAGTGACGGGCCATGCCTATGCAGCAAAAGGGTAGTACATGGGGGACAAAAAAAGATAACAAAACTGACGCCAAGAGAAACATATGTGAACGAAAACAGACGACAACAGAAACAGACTCCAACAGAGAGACACCAACAGAAATAGATACCAACAGACCAGAACTGAGAACAGACCGAAGCAAACACGAAAAAGAAGCACAAAAAATATATACCACAATGAAAACTACTAATGAATACCACTAATGAATAGTACAAATACATAATAATAATGAATACTACAAATACACCATTACAACATACTATCATAAAATAATTTTGATGAATAATTTAATGAATACAGATGATAAATTCTACTCATAAATACTGCCAATTGTACAAATCAGAAATACTAATAGCCATAATTTAAATTCTACTAACGAATGCCACTAATAAATATTACTAATACATATTACAAACGAATACTACATATACTTGTAAAGTCAATTTCAAAACACAATAATTAGATGATACTAATGAATAATTCTTTTGAATACAGTTAATATATTCTACTAATACTGCCAATTGTATGAATCAGAAACACTAATACCCATAATTTCCCAATGCCACAGACATTAAGGAGGAAATGAGATCACCTGATTATCATCTTGAAATCTGTCGTCGCTCCTTGGTCAGCTGTCGTCCCCTCTATGTGGGGGGAACTCCTCCAAACCCTCCTTCACGCGGTCTCAGCATGCAATGTAAAGTTGACAAGATTAGAAGAGGTCAAGGTAATTAGTTAGAAAAAGGCAGAATACCTGCGGAATGCATGGCCATACACTTCGCAGATATTCACGCCCCAAAAAATTGGTATGATACATCATGCTAAAAGCACCAGCCTCGATGTAGGCAGTGATGACCCCCACGCTGCGTGTCACCTCCTACCTCTTTACCATATCAATAAAATTAAGAAACTCAGCCTAGAAAAATATGTTATACTGTAACCTTCTGCATATAATGCACACCCCATGTATAAGATGCATCTAGACTTTTAGAGAATGTCCAAAAACAAAAAAAAAATCATTCACCTGCTGAATGCAAGGGCATACACTTCGCAGATATTCATGTGCCAAAAATTGGTATGATGTATCAACGATGCATTGATGCCCTTGATATGTGGAAGGGAGAACTAAATCCCTAGGTATAAGACGCGTATTATACAAAGCAGATTATGGTATATCTAAAATATATACAAAATTTCTAATACATACAAGTTAAATTACCAAGCAAATTTAAGAGTCGGGTTAGGAAAAAGGCAGAATACCTGCGGAATGCAGGGTCATACACTTCGCAGATATTCATGCCCCAAAAAATTGGTATGATGCATCAACGATGCATTGATGTATCTCTAATATATATACAAGATTTCTAATACATAGAAGTTAAATTACCCAGCAAATGTAGAGTATAAATTTTGCTATCATATGTGTGCTAATTACAATTAACAGTGTTCTCCCTTACTGCCGGGAGGCTGAGTCAGAACAATATCACTCGAACATTAACCCTCCAGTCATTACCCTGTACCATTAACCCCAGGACACTATCTCCCAACCCCGGGACATACACCCCCCATCAACTCCTGCCATCTAAGCACAGTAGGGAATGTCCCCCCGAACCGTTCCTTCGGCCACAAACTAATGCTATCGCTTCCCACCACAATGCTATTCATTGCCTAGCTCACCTCTAACGCCATAAGGGGGAGGGAGGTCAAAGGTCAAGGGGTTGAGATAAGGGGGTTTATTCGAGCGAGTTCATATCCAGAGCAAATCGACACAATTAGTGAGTAGTGATTGAGTAATTGATTTACATGCAAATCAACACAGAAAAACACAGAAAAGGAAACAAACTCACCTGTTTATTGTGGCGACATATGCCTTCAGGCCATTTGCCGCTTTGTTACCTACACTAATTGGTCAGCTGTCGTCCCATCTATGTGGGGGGAAACTCCTCCAAACCCTCCTTCACGCATGCAATGTAAAGTTGAGAAGATTAGAAGAGGTCAAGCTAATTGGTTAGGAAAAAGGCAGAATACCTGCGGAATGCATGGCCATACACTTCGCAGATATTCATGCCCCAAAAAATTGGTATGATGCATCAACGATGCATTGATGCATCAATGATGCATCATGCTAACAGCACCGGCCTCGCTGTAGGCAGTGATGACCTCCACGCTGCGCGTCACCTCCTACCTCTTTACCATATCAAAAAATTAAGAATCTCAGCCTAGAAAAATATATTTTACTGTAAACTTCTGCATATAATGCACACCCCATGTATGAGATGCATGTAGACTTTTAGAAAATGTCCAAAAACAAAAAAAGAAAATCATTCACCTGCGGAATGCAAGGGCATACATTTTGCAGAAATTCATGTGCCAAAAATTGATATGATGCATCAACGATGCATTGATTCCCTTGATATGTGGAAGGGAGAAGTAAATGCCTATGTATAAGACGCGTATTATACAAAGCAGATTACGGTATATCTAATATATATATACAAAATTTCTAATACATACAAGTTAAATTACCCAGCAAATTTAGAGTCTTTTTAGGAAAAAGGCAGAATACCTGCGGAATGCAGGGCCATACACTTCGCAGATATTCATGCCCCAAAGAATTGGTATGATGCATCAACGATGCATTGATGCATCAATGATGCATCATGCTAACAGCACCGGCCTCGCTGTAGGCAGTGATGACCCCACGCTGCGTGTCACCTCCTACCTCTTTACCATATCAAAAAATTAAGAATCTTAGCCTAGAAAAATATATTATACCGTAAACTCCTGCGTATAATGCACACCCTGTGTATGAGACACACCTAGACTTTTAGAAAATTTTCAAAAACAAAAAAATTCATTCACCTGCTGAATGCAAGCGCATACACTCCGCAGATATTCATGTGCCAAAAATTGGTATGATGTATCAATGATGCATTGATGAACTTGATATGTGGATCAAGGGAGAACTAAATCCCTACGTAAAAGAAGCGCCTTATACTTGACAGATTCCGGTATCTCTAATATATATACAAGATTTCTAATACATAGAAGTTAAATTACCCAGCAAATGTAGAGTATAAATTTTGCTATCATATGTGTGCTAATTACAATTAACAGTGTTCTCCCTTACTGCCGGGAGGCTGAGTCAGAACAATATCACTCGAACATTAACCCTCCAGTCATTACCCTGTACCATTAACCCCAGGACACTATCTCCCAACCCCGGGACATACACCCCCCATCAACTCCTGCCATCTAAGCACAGTAGGGAATGTCCCCCCGAACCTTTCCTTCTGCCACAAACTAATGCTATCGCTTCCCACCACAATGCTATTCATTGCCTAGCTCACCTCTAACGCCATAAGGGGGAGGGAGGTCAAAGGTCAAGGGGTTGAGATAAGGGGGTTTATTCGAGCGAGTTCATATCCAGAGCAAATCGACACAATTAGTGAGTAGTGATTGAGTAATTGATTTACATGCAAATCAACACAGAAAAACACAGAAAAGGAAACAAACTCACCTGTTTATTGTGGCGACATATGCCTTCAGGCCATTTGCCGCTTTGTTACCTACACTAATTGGTCAGCTGTCGTCCCATCTATGTGGGGGGAAACTCCTCCAAACCCTCCTTCACGCATGCAATGTAAAGTTGAGAAGATTAGAAGAGGTCAAGCTAATTGGTTAGGAAAAAGGCAGAATACCTGCGGAATGCATGGCCATACACTTCGCAGATATTCATGCCCCAAAAAATTGGTATGATGCATCAACGATGCATTGATGCATCAATGATGCATCATGCTAACAGCACCGGCCTCGCTGTAGGCAGTGATGACCTCCACGCTGCGTGTCACCTCCTACCTCTTTACCATATCAAAAAATTAAGAATCTCAGCCTAGAAAAATATATTTTACTGTAAACTTCTGCGTATAATGCACACCCTGTGTATGAGACACACCTAGACTTTTAGAAAATTTTCAAAAACAAAAAAATTCATTCACCTGCTGAATGCAAGCGCATACACTCCGCAGATATTCATGTGCCAAAAATTGGTATGATGTATCAATGATGCATTGATGAACGTGATATGTGGATCAAGGGAGAACTAAATCCCTACGTAAAAGAAGCGCCTTATACTTGACAGATTCCGGTATCTCTAATATATATACAAGATTTCTAATACATAGAAGTTAAATTACCCAGCAAATGTAGAGTATAAATTTTGCTATCATATGTGTGCTAATTACAATTAACAGTGTTCTCCCTTACTGCCGGGAGGCTGAGTCAGAACAATATCACTCGAACATTAACCCTCCAGTCATTACCCTGTACCATTAACCCCAGGACACTATCTCCCAACCCCGGGACATACACCCCCCATCAACTCCTGCCATCTAAGCACAGTAGGGAATGTCCCCCTGAACCTTTCCTTCTGCCACAAACTAATGCTATCGCTTCCCACCACAATGCTATTCATTGCCTAGCTCACCTCTAACGCCATAAGGGGGAGGGAGGTCAAAGGTCAAGGGGTTGAGATAAGGGGGTTTATTCGAGCGAGTTCATATCCAGAGCAAATCGACACAATTAGTGAGTAGTGATTGAGTAATTGATTTACATGCAAATCAACACAGAAAAACACAGAAAAGGAAACAAACTCACCTGTTTATTGTGGCGACATATGCCTTCAGGCCATTTGCCGCTTTGTTACCTACACTAATTGGTCAGCTGTCGTCCCATCTATGTGGGGGGAAACTCCTCCAAACCCTCCTTCACGCATGCAATGTAAAGTTGAGAAGATTAGAAGAGGTCAAGCTAATTGGTTAGGAAAAAGGCAGAATACCTGCGGAATGCATGGCCATACACTTCGCAGATATTCATGCCCCAAAAAATTGGTATGATGCATCAACGATGCATTGATGCATCAATGATGCATCATGCTAACAGCACCGGCCTCGCTGTAGGCAGTGATGACCTCCACGCTGCGTGTCACCTCCTACCTCTTTACCATATCAAAAAATTAAGAATCTCAGCCTAGAAAAATATATTTTACTGTAAACTTCTGCGTATAATGCACACCCTGTGTATGAGACACACCTAGACTTTTAGAAAATTTTCAAAAACAAAAAAATTCATTCACCTGCTGAATGCAAGCGCATACACTCCGCAGATATTCATGTGCCAAAAATTGGTATGATGTATCAATGATGCATTGATGAACTTGATATGTGGATCAAGGGAGAACTAAATCCCTACGTAAAAGAAGCGCCTTATACTTGACAGATTCCGGTATCTCTAATATATATACAAGATTTCTAATACATAGAAGTTAAATTACCCAGCAAATGTAGAGTATAAATTTTGCTATCATATGTGTGCTAATTACAATTAACAGTGTTCTCCCTTACTGCCGGGAGGCTGAGTCAGAACAATATCACTCGAACATTAACCCTCCAGTCATTACCCTGTACCATTAACCCCAGGACACTATCTCCCAACCCCGGGACATACACCCCCCATCAACTCCTGCCATCTAAGCACAGTAGGGAATGTCCCCCTGAACCTTTCCTTCTGCCACAAACTAATGCTATCGCTTCCCACCACAATGCTATTCATTGCCTAGCTCACCTCTAACGCCATAAGGGGGAGGGAGGTCAAAGGTCAAGGGGTTGAGATAAGGGGGTTTATTCGAGCGAGTTCATATCCAGAGCAAATCGACACAATTAGTGAGTAGTGATTGAGTAATTGATTTACATGCAAATCAACACAGAAAAACACAGAAAAGGAAACAAACTCACCTGTTTATTGTGGCGACATATGCCTTCAGGCCATTTGCCGCTTTGTTACCTACACTAATTGGTCAGCTGTCGTCCCATCTATGTGGGGGGAAACTCCTCCAAACCCTCCTTCACGCATGCAATGTAAAGTTGAGAAGATTAGAAGAGGTCAAGCTAATTGGTTAGGAAAAAGGCAGAATACCTGCGGAATGCATGGCCATACACTTCGCAGATATTCATGCCCCAAAAAATTGGTATGATGCATCAACGATGCATTGATGCATCAATGATGCATCATGCTAACAGCACCGGCCTCGCTGTAGGCAGTGATGACCTCCACGCTGCGTGTCACCTCCTACCTCTTTACCATATCAAAAAATTAAGAATCTCAGCCTAGAAAAATATATTTTACTGTAAACTTCTGCGTATAATGCACACCCTGTGTATGAGACACACCTAGACTTTTAGAAAATTTTCAAAAACAAAAAAATTCATTCACCTGCTGAATGCAAGCGCATACACTCCGCAGATATTCATGTGCCAAAAATTGGTATGATGTATCAATGATGCATTGATGAACTTGATATGTGGATCAAGGGAGAACTAAATCCCTACGTAAAAGAAGCGCCTTATACTTGACAGATTCCGGTATCTCTAATATATATACAAGATTTCTAATACATAGAAGTTAAATTACCCAGCAAATGTAGAGTATAAATTTTGCTATCATATGTGTGCTAATTACAATTAACAGTGTTCTCCCTTACTGCCGGGAGGCTGAGTCAGAACAATATCACTCGAACATTAACCCTCCAGTCATTACCCTGTACCATTAACCCCAGGACACTATCTCCCAACCCCGGGACATACACCCCCCATCAACTCCTGCCATCTAAGCACAGTAGGGAATGTCCCCCCGAACCTTTCCTTCTGCCACAAACTAATGCTATCGCTTCCCACCACAATGCTATTCATTGCCTAGCTCACCTCTAACGCCATAAGGGGGAGGGAGGTCAAAGGTCAAGGGGTTGAGATAAGGGGGTTTATTCGAGCGAGTTCATATCCAGAGCAAATCGACACAATTAGTGAGTAGTGATTGAGTAATTGATTTACATGCAAATCAACACAGAAAAACACAGAAAAGGAAACAAACTCACCTGTTTATTGTGGCGACATATGCCTTCAGGCCATTTGCCGCTTTGTTACCTACACTAATTGGTCAGCTGTCGTCCCATCTATGTGGGGGGAAACTCCTCCAAACCCTCCTTCACGCATGCAATGTAAAGTTGAGAAGATTAGAAGAGGTCAAGCTAATTGGTTAGGAAAAAGGCAGAATACCTGCGGAATGCATGGCCATACACTTCGCAGATATTCATGCCCCAAAAAATTGGTATGATGCATCAACGATGCATTGATGCATCAATGATGCATCATGCTAACAGCACCGGCCTCGCTGTAGGCAGTGATGACCTCCACGCTGCGTGTCACCTCCTACCTCTTTACCATATCAAAAAATTAAGAATCTCAGCCTAGAAAAATATATTTTACTGTAAACTTCTGCATATAATGCACACCCCATGTATGAGATGCATCTAGACTTTTAGAAAATGTCCAAAAACAAAAAAAGAAAATCATTCACCTGTGGAATGCAAGGGCATACATTTTGCAGAAATTCATGTGCCAAAAATTGATATGATGCATCAACGATGCATTGATTCCCTTGATATGTGGAAGGGAGAAGTAAATGCCTATGTATAAGACGCGCATTATACAAAGCAGATTACGGTATATCTAATATATATATACAAAATTTCTAATACATACAAGTTAAATTACCCAGCAAATTTAGAGTCTTTTTAGGAAAAAGGCAGAATACCTGCGGAATGCAGGGCCATACACTTCGCAGATATTCATGCCCCAAAGAATTGGTATGATGCATCAACGATGCATTGATGCATCAATGATGCATCATGCTAACAGCACCGGCCTCGCTGTAGGCAGTGATGACCCCACGCTGCGTGTCACCTCCTACCTCTTTACCATATCAAAAAATTAAGAATCTTAGCCTAGAAAAATATATTATACCGTAAACTCCTGCGTATAATGCACACCCTGTGTATGAGACACACCTAGACTTTTAGAAAATTTTCAAAAACAAAAAAATTCATTCACCTGCTGAATGCAAGCGCATACACTCCGCAGATATTCATGTGCCAAAAATTGGTATGATGTATCAATGATGCATTGATGAACTTGATATGTGGATCAAGGGAGAACTAAATCCCTACGTAAAAGAAGCGCCTTATACTTGACAGATTCCGGTATCTCTAATATATATACAAGATTTCTAATACATAGAAGTTAAATTACCCAGCAAATGTAGAGTATAAATTTTGCTATCATATGTGTGCTAATTACAATTAACAGTGTTCTCCCTTACTGCCGGGAGGCTGAGTCAGAACAATATCACTCGAACATTAACCCTCCAGTCATTACCCTGTACCATTAACCCCAGGACACTATCTCCCAACCCCGGGACATACACCCCCCATCAACTCCTGCCATCTAAGCACAGTAGGGAATGTCCCCCTGAACCTTTCCTTCTGCCACAAACTAATGCTATCGCTTCCCACCACAATGCTATTCATTGCCTAGCTCACCTCTAACGCCATAAGGGGGAGGGAGGTCAAAGGTCAAGGGGTTGAGATAAGGGGGTTTATTCGAGCGAGTTCATATCCAGAGCAAATCGACACAATTAGTGAGTAGTGATTGAGTAATTGATTTACATGCAAATCAACACAGAAAAACACAGAAAAGGAAACAAACTCACCTGTTTATTGTGGCGACATATGCCTTCAGGCCATTTGCCGCTTTGTTACCTACACTAATTGGTCAGCTGTCGTCCCATCTATGTGGGGGGAAACTCCTCCAAACCCTCCTTCACGCATGCAATGTAAAGTTGAGAAGATTAGAAGAGGTCAAGCTAATTGGTTAGGAAAAAGGCAGAATACCTGCGGAATGCATGGCCATACACTTCGCAGATATTCATGCCCCAAAAAATTGGTATGATGCATCAACGATGCATTGATGCATCAATGATGCATCATGCTAACAGCACCGGCCTCGCTGTAGGCAGTGATGACCTCCACGCTGCGTGTCACCTCCTACCTCTTTACCATATCAAAAAATTAAGAATCTCAGCCTAGAAAAATATATTTTACTGTAAACTTCTGCGTATAATGCACACCCTGTGTATGAGACACACCTAGACTTTTAGAAAATTTTCAAAAACAAAAAAATTCATTCACCTGCTGAATGCAAGCGCATACACTCCGCAGATATTCATGTGCCAAAAATTGGTATGATGTATCAATGATGCATTGATGAACTTGATATGTGGATCAAGGGAGAACTAAATCCCTACGTAAAAGAAGCGCCTTATACTTGACAGATTCCGGTATCTCTAATATATATACAAGATTTCTAATACATAGAAGTTAAATTACCCAGCAAATGTAGAGTATAAATTTTGCTATCATATGTGTGCTAATTACAATTAACAGTGTTCTCCCTTACTGCCGGGAGGCTGAGTCAGAACAATATCACTCGAACATTAACCCTCCAGTCATTACCCTGTACCATTAACCCCAGGACACTATCTCCCAACCCCGGGACATACACCCCCCATCAACTCCTGCCATCTAAGCACAGTAGGGAATGTCCCCCCGAACCTTTCCTTCTGCCACAAACTAATGCTATCGCTTCCCACCACAATGCTATTCATTGCCTAGCTCACCTCTAACGCCATAAGGGGGAGGGAGGTCAAAGGTCAAGGGGTTGAGATAAGGGGGTTTATTCGAGCGAGTTCATATCCAGAGCAAATCGACACAATTAGTGAGTAGTGATTGAGTAATTGATTTACATGCAAATCAACACAGAAAAACACAGAAAAGGAAACAAACTCACCTGTTTATTGTGGCGACATATGCCTTCAGGCCATTTGCCGCTTTGTTACCTACACTAATTGGTCAGCTGTCGTCCCATCTATGTGGGGGGAAACTCCTCCAAACCCTCCTTCACGCATGCAATGTAAAGTTGAGAAGATTAGAAGAGGTCAAGCTAATTGGTTAGGAAAAAGGCAGAATACCTGCGGAATGCATGGCCATACACTTCGCAGATATTCATGCCCCAAAAAATTGGTATGATGCATCAACGATGCATTGATGCATCAATGATGCATCATGCTAACAGCACCGGCCTCGCTGTAGGCAGTGATGACCTCCACGCTGCGTGTCACCTCCTACCTCTTTACCATATCAAAAAATTAAGAATCTCAGCCTAGAAAAATATATTTTACTGTAAACTTCTGCATATAATGCACACCCCATGTATGAGATGCATCTAGACTTTTAGAAAATGTCCAAAAACAAAAAAAGAAAATCATTCACCTGTGGAATGCAAGGGCATACATTTTGCAGAAATTCATGTGCCAAAAATTGATATGATGCATCAACGATGCATTGATTCCCTTGATATGTGGAAGGGAGAAGTAAATGCCTATGTATAAGACGCGCATTATACAAAGCAGATTACGGTATATCTAATATATATATACAAAATTTCTAATACATACAAGTTAAATTACCCAGCAAATTTAGAGTCTTTTTAGGAAAAAGGCAGAATACCTGCGGAATGCAGGGCCATACACTTCGCAGATATTCATGCCCCAAAGAATTGGTATGATGCATCAACGATGCATTGATGCATCAATGATGCATCATGCTAACAGCACCGGCCTCGCTGTAGGCAGTGATGACCCCACGCTGCGTGTCACCTCCTACCTCTTTACCATATCAAAAAATTAAGAATCTTAGCCTAGAAAAATATATTATACCGTAAACTCCTGCGTATAATGCACACCCTGTGTATGAGACACACCTAGACTTTTAGAAAATTTTCAAAAACAAAAAAATTCATTCACCTGCTGAATGCAAGCGCATACACTCCGCAGATATTCATGTGCCAAAAATTGGTATGATGTATCAATGATGCATTGATGAACTTGATATGTGGATCAAGGGAGAACTAAATCCCTACGTAAAAGAAGCGCCTTATACTTGACAGATTCCGGTATCTCTAATATATATACAAGATTTCTAATACATAGAAGTTAAATTACCCAGCAAATGTAGAGTATAAATTTTGCTATCATATGTGTGCTAATTACAATTAACAGTGTTCTCCCTTACTGCCGGGAGGCTGAGTCAGAACAATATCACTCGAACATTAACCCTCCAGTCATTACCCTGTACCATTAACCCCAGGACACTATCTCCCAACCCCGGGACATACACCCCCCATCAACTCCTGCCATCTAAGCACAGTAGGGAATGTCCCCCTGAACCTTTCCTTCTGCCACAAACTAATGCTATCGCTTCCCACCACAATGCTATTCATTGCCTAGCTCACCTCTAACGCCATAAGGGGGAGGGAGGTCAAAGGTCAAGGGGTTGAGATAAGGGGGTTTATTCGAGCGAGTTCATATCCAGAGCAAATCGACACAATTAGTGAGTAGTGATTGAGTAATTGATTTACATGCAAATCAACACAGAAAAACACAGAAAAGGAAACAAACTCACCTGTTTATTGTGGCGACATATGCCTTCAGGCCATTTGCCGCTTTGTTACCTACACTAATTGGTCAGCTGTCGTCCCATCTATGTGGGGGGAAACTCCTCCAAACCCTCCTTCACGCATGCAATGTAAAGTTGAGAAGATTAGAAGAGGTCAAGCTAATTGGTTAGGAAAAAGGCAGAATACCTGCGGAATGCATGGCCATACACTTCGCAGATATTCATGCCCCAAAAAATTGGTATGATGCATCAACGATGCATTGATGCATCAATGATGCATCATGCTAACAGCACCGGCCTCGCTGTAGGCAGTGATGACCTCCACGCTGCGTGTCACCTCCTACCTCTTTACCATATCAAAAAATTAAGAATCTCAGCCTAGAAAAATATATTTTACTGTAAACTTCTGCGTATAATGCACACCCTGTGTATGAGACACACCTAGACTTTTAGAAAATTTTCAAAAACAAAAAAATTCATTCACCTGCTGAATGCAAGCGCATACACTCCGCAGATATTCATGTGCCAAAAATTGGTATGATGTATCAATGATGCATTGATGAACTTGATATGTGGATCAAGGGAGAACTAAATCCCTACGTAAAAGAAGCGCCTTATACTTGACAGATTCCGGTATCTCTAATATATATACAAGATTTCTAATACATAGAAGTTAAATTACCCAGCAAATGTAGAGTATAAATTTTGCTATCATATGTGTGCTAATTACAATTAACAGTGTTCTCCCTTACTGCCGGGAGGCTGAGTCAGAACAATATCACTCGAACATTAACCCTCCAGTCATTACCCTGTACCATTAACCCCAGGACACTATCTCCCAACCCCGGGACATACACCCCCCATCAACTCCTGCCATCTAAGCACAGTAGGGAATGTCCCCCCGAACCTTTCCTTCTGCCACAAACTAATGCTATCGCTTCCCACCACAATGCTATTCATTGCCTAGCTCACCTCTAACGCCATAAGGGGGAGGGAGGTCAAAGGTCAAGGGGTTGAGATAAGGGGGTTTATTCGAGCGAGTTCATATCCAGAGCAAATCGACACAATTAGTGAGTAGTGATTGAGTAATTGATTTACATGCAAATCAACACAGAAAAACACAGAAAAGGAAACAAACTCACCTGTTTATTGTGGCGACATATGCCTTCAGGCCATTTGCCGCTTTGTTACCTACACTAATTGGTCAGCTGTCGTCCCATCTATGTGGGGGGAAACTCCTCCAAACCCTCCTTCACGCATGCAATGTAAAGTTGAGAAGATTAGAAGAGGTCAAGCTAATTGGTTAGGAAAAAGGCAGAATACCTGCGGAATGCATGGCCATACACTTCGCAGATATTCATGCCCCAAAAAATTGGTATGATGCATCAACGATGCATTGATGCATCAATGATGCATCATGCTAACAGCACCGGCCTCGCTGTAGGCAGTGATGACCTCCACGCTGCGTGTCACCTCCTACCTCTTTACCATATCAAAAAATTAAGAATCTCAGCCTAGAAAAATATATTTTACTGTAAACTTCTGCATATAATGCACACCCCATGTATGAGATGCATCTAGACTTTTAGAAAATGTCCAAAAACAAAAAAAGAAAATCATTCACCTGTGGAATGCAAGGGCATACATTTTGCAGAAATTCATGTGCCAAAAATTGATATGATGCATCAACGATGCATTGATTCCCTTGATATGTGGAAGGGAGAAGTAAATGCCTATGTATAAGACGCGCATTATACAAAGCAGATTACGGTATATCTAATATATATATACAAAATTTCTAATACATACAAGTTAAATTACCCAGCAAATTTAGAGTCTTTTTAGGAAAAAGGCAGAATACCTGCGGAATGCAGGGCCATACACTTCGCAGATATTCATGCCCCAAAGAATTGGTATGATGCATCAACGATGCATTGATGCATCAATGATGCATCATGCTAACAGCACCGGCCTCGCTGTAGGCAGTGATGACCCCACGCTGCGTGTCACCTCCTACCTCTTTACCATATCAAAAAATTAAGAATCTTAGCCTAGAAAAATATATTATACCGTAAACTCCTGCGTATAATGCACACCCTGTGTATGAGACACACCTAGACTTTTAGAAAATTTTCAAAAACAAAAAAATTCATTCACCTGCTGAATGCAAGCGCATACACTCCGCAGATATTCATGTGCCAAAAATTGGTATGATGTATCAATGATGCATTGATGAACTTGATATGTGGATCAAGGGAGAACTAAATCCCTACGTAAAAGAAGCGCCTTATACTTGACAGATTCCGGTATCTCTAATATATATACAAGATTTCTAATACATAGAAGTTAAATTACCCAGCAAATGTAGAGTATAAATTTTGCTATCATATGTGTGCTAATTACAATTAACAGTGTTCTCCCTTACTGCCGGGAGGCTGAGTCAGAACAATATCACTCGAACATTAACCCTCCAGTCATTACCCTGTACCATTAACCCCAGGACACTATCTCCCAACCCCGGGACATACACCCCCCATCAACTCCTGCCATCTAAGCACAGTAGGGAATGTCCCCCCGAACCTTTCCTTCTGCCACAAACTAATGCTATCGCTTCCCACCACAATGCTATTCATTGCCTAGCTCACCTCTAACGCCATAAGGGGGAGGGAGGTCAAAGGTCAAGGGGTTGAGATAAGGGGGTTTATTCGAGCGAGTTCATATCCAGAGCAAATCGACACAATTAGTGAGTAGTGATTGAGTAATTGATTTACATGCAAATCAACACAGAAAAACACAGAAAAGGAAACAAACTCACCTGTTTATTGTGGCGACATATGCCTTCAGGCCATTTGCCGCTTTGTTACCTACACTAATTGGTCAGCTGTCGTCCCATCTATGTGGGGGGAAACTCCTCCAAACCCTCCTTCACGCATGCAATGTAAAGTTGAGAAGATTAGAAGAGGTCAAGCTAATTGGTTAGGAAAAAGGCAGAATACCTGCGGAATGCATGGCCATACACTTCGCAGATATTCATGCCCCAAAAAATTGGTATGATGCATCAACGATGCATTGATGCATCAATGATGCATCATGCTAACAGCACCGGCCTCGCTGTAGGCAGTGATGACCTCCACGCTGCGTGTCACCTCCTACCTCTTTACCATATCAAAAAATTAAGAATCTCAGCCTAGAAAAATATATTTTACTGTAAACTTCTGCATATAATGCACACCCCATGTATGAGATGCATCTAGACTTTTAGAAAATGTCCAAAAACAAAAAAAGAAAATCCTTCACCTGCGGAATGCAAGGGCATACATTTTGCAGAAATTCATGTGCCAAAAATTGATATGATGCATCAACGATGCATTGATTCCCTTGATATGTGGAAGGGAGAAGTAAATGCCTATGTATAAGACGCGCATTATACAAAGCAGATTACGGTATATCTAATATATATATACAAAATTTCTAATACATACAAGTTAAATTACCCAGCAAATTTAGAGTCTTTTTAGGAAAAAGGCAGAATACCTGCGGAATGCAGGGCCATACACTTCGCAGATATTCATGCCCCAAAGAATTGGTATGATGCATCAACGATGCATTGATGCATCAATGATGCATCATGCTAACAGCACCGGCCTCGCTGTAGGCAGTGATGACCTCCACGCTGCGTGTCACCTCCTACCTCTTTACCATATCAAAAAATTAAGAATCTTAGCCTAGAAAAATATATTATACCGTAAACTCCTGCGTATAATGCACACCCTGTGTATGAGACACACCTAGACTTTTAGAAAATTTTCAAAAACAAAAAAATTCATTCACCTGCTGAATGCAAGCGCATACACTCCGCAGATATTCATGTGCCAAAAATTGGTATGATGTATCAATGATGCATTGATGAACTTGATATGTGGATCAAGGGAGAACTAAATCCCTACGTAAAAGAAGCGCCTTATACTTGACAGATTCCGGTATCTCTAATATATATACAAGATTTCTAATACATAGAAGTTAAATTACCCAGCAAATGTAGAGTATAAATTTTGCTATCATATGTGTGCTAATTACAATTAACAGTGTTCTCCCTTACTGCCGGGAGGCTGAGTCAGAACAATATCACTCGAACATTAACCCTCCAGTCATTACCCTGTACCATTAACCCCAGGACACTATCTCCCAACCCCGGGACATACACCCCCCATCAACTCCTGCCATCTAAGCACAGTAGGGAATGTCCCCCCGAACCTTTCCTTCTGCCACAAACTAATGCTATCGCTTCCCACCACAATGCTATTCATTGCCTAGCTCACCTCTAACGCCATAAGGGGGAGGGAGGTCAAAGGTCAAGGGGTTGAGATAAGGGGGTTTATTCGAGCGAGTTCATATCCAGAGCAAATCGACACAATTAGTGAGTAGTGATTGAGTAATTGATTTACATGCAAATCAACACAGAAAAACACAGAAAAGGAAACAAACTCACCTGTTTATTGTGGCGACATATGCCTTCAGGCCATTTGCCGCTTTGTTACCTACACTAATTGGTCAGCTGTCGTCCCATCTATGTGGGGGGAAACTCCTCCAAACCCTCCTTCACGCATGCAATGAAATGTCCAAAAACAAAAAAAGAAAATCATTCACCTGCGGAATGTAAGGGCATACATTTTGCAGAAATTCATGTGCCAAAAATTGATATGATGCATCAATGATGCATTGATTCCCTTGATATGTGGAAGGATGCCATATTCTGCTGATGAGGTTATATGGGAGTGTAAGATATCAAAATAAAGGTCTTGATCTCCCCGTTGTGGATCCAGAAAGAACTAAAACCTCTCGTATAAAACGTGCCTTATACGCGGGAGATTACGGTATATTTTAAGTATTGAAAAAACAAAATTAAAACTCAGGATATGGAATAAAGCGCACCTGTCTGCCGTCTGCCGCATCCTTCCGTACCCTCCTCGCCACCCACTTCCGTCCACCATCTTCCACTCCTGTCTGCAATATAAAGTTTGAAAAGATTACACAGATTCAAAATTAGATATTAGCCAAATTCAAAATCTCACAAGAAAATAGGTTAGAAGAAGCAGAATGCCATCTATCTCCAAGAACTAAATTTTAAGTATTGAAAAAACAAAATTAAATCCGAGGATATGGAATTAAGCGCACCTTCCTGCAGTCTGTTGCATCCTTGAGTACTCTCCTAGGTCAGCCGTCATCCACTTCCGTCTGCACGCTCCTCGGTCTGCCGTCGTCCGGTTTCGGTCTGTTTAATGTCAAAGCTACAAGAATTAGTACAACAAGATCAGTAGAAATAGGAAATGTGATCACCTGATATAGTCTACCATTGGTCCGTCTGCCGCATCCTTCCGTACGTTCCTTGGTCAGCCGTCGTCCACTTCCTTCCGCATGCTCCGCCGTCGTCCACTTCCTTCGGTATGCTCCGCCGTCGTCAACTTCCTTCCGCACGCTCCTTGGTCCGCCATCTTCCACTCCTGTCTGCAATATAAGGTATGAAAATGTTAGACAGATTCATAATTAGATATTAGCCAAATTCAAAATCTCACAAGAAAATAGGTTAGAAGAAGCAGAATGCCATCTATCTCCAAGAACTAAATTTTAAGTATTGAAAAAACAAAATTAAATCCGAGGATATGGAATTAAGCGCACCTTCCTGCCGTCTGCCGCATCCTTCCGTACCCTCCTCGCCACCCACTTCCTTCCACACGCTCCTTGGTCCAATATCTTCACTCCTGTCTGCAATATAAAGTTTGAAAAGATTACACAGATTCAAAATTAAATATTAGGCAAATTCAAAATTACACAAGAAAATAGGTTAGAAAAAGCAGAATGCCATCTATCTCCAAGAACTACCGTAATCTCCTGCATATAAGGCGCACCTAGAGTTTAGAGATTTGACCAGAAAAAAAAAAGATTCATAACTTTTGTTCTACTGAATGGATTTTGAAAATTCAAAAACCTATGTGTTACATGGACCCCCCAGACCCCCCCGCCATATTCTGCTGATGAGGTTATATGGGAGTGTAAGATATCAAAATGAAGGTCTTGATCTCCCCGTTGTGGATCCAGAAAGAACTAAAACCTCTCGTATAAGACGTGCCTTATACGCAGGAGATTACGGTATATTTTAAGTATTAAAAAAACAAAATTAAAACTCAGGATATGGAATTAAGCGCACCTGTCTGCCTTCTGCCACATCCTTCCGTACCCTCCTCGCCAACCACTTCCTTCCACACGCTCCTTGGTCCACCATCTTCACTCCTGTCTGTAATATAAAGTTTGAAAAGATTACACAGATTCAAAATTAGATATTAGCCAAATTCAAAATCTCACAAGAAAATAGGTTAGAAGAAACAGAATGCCATCTATCTCCAAGAACTACCGTAATCTTGTGCGTATAAGGGGCACCAAGAGTTTAGAGATTTGACCAGGAAAAAAAAAAGATTCATATCTTTTGTTCTACTGAATGGATTTTGAAATCTCCTGCGTATAAGGCGCACCTAGAGTTTAGAGATTTGACCAGAAAAAAAAAAGATTCATAACTTTTGTTCTACTGAATGGATTTTGAAAATTCAAAAACCTATGTGTTACATGGACCCCCCAGACCCCCCCCCCCCCGGACGCCATATTCTGCTGATGAGGTTATATGGGTGTGTAAGATATCAAAATAAAGGTCTTGATCTCCCCGTTGTGGATCCAGAAAGAACTAAAACCTCTCGTATAAGACGTGCCTTATACGCGGGAGATTACGGTATATTTTAAGTATTAAAAAAACAAAATTAAAACTCAGGATATGGAATTAAGCGCACCTGTCTGCCGTCTGCCACATCCTTCCGTACCCTCCTCGCCACCCACTTCCGTCCACCATCTTCCACTCCTGTCTGCAATATAAAGTTTGAAAAGATTACACAGATTCAAAATTAGATATTAGCCAAATTCAAAATCTCACAAGAAAATAGGTTAGAAGAAGCAGAATGCCATCTATCTCCAAGAACTACCGTAATCTTCTGCGTATAAGGCGCACCTAGAGTTTAGAGATTTGACCAGAAAAAAAAGATTCATAACTTTTGTTCTACTGAATGGATTTTGAAAATTCAAAAACCTATGTGTTACATGGACCCCCCAGACCCCCCCGCCATATTCTGCTGATGAGGTTATATGGGAGTGTAAGATATCAAAATAAAGGTCTTGATCTCCCCGTTGTGGATCCAGAAAGAACTAAAACCTCTCGTATAAGACGTGCCTTATACGCGGGAGATTACGGTATATTTTAAGTATTGAAAAAACAAAATTAAAACTCAGGATATGGAATTAAGCGCACCTGTCTGCCGTCTGCCACATCCTTCCGTACCCTCCTCGCCACCCACTTCCTTCCACACGTTCCTTGGTCCACCATCTTCACTCCTGTCTGTAATATAAAGTTTGAAAAGATTACACAGATTCAAAATTAGATATTAGCCAAATTCAAAATCTCACAAGAAAATAGGTTAGAAGAAGCAGAATGCCATCTATCTCCAAGAACTACCGTAATCTTGTGCGTATAAGGCGCACCAAGAGTTTAGAGATTTGACCAGAAAAAAAAAAGATTCATATCTTTTGTTCTACTGAATGGATTTTGAAATCTCCTGCGTATAAGGCGCACCTAGAGTTTAGAGATTTGACCAGAAAAAAAAAGATTCATAACTTTTGTTCTACTAAATGGATTTTGAAAATTCAAAAACCTATGTGTTACCTGGACCCCCCAGACCCCCCTGGATGCCATATTCTGCTGATGAGGTTATATGGGAGTGTAAGATATCAAAATAAAGGTCTTGATCTCCCCGTTGTGGATCCAGAAAGAACTAAAACCTCTCGTATAAGACGTGCCTTATACGCGGGAGATTACGGTATATTTTAAGTATTGAAAAAACAAAATTAAAACTCAGGATATGGAATTAAGCGCACCTGTCTGCCGTCTGCCACATCCTTCCGTACCCTCCTCGCCACCCACTTCCGTCCACCATCTTCCACTCCTGTCTGCAATATAAAGTTTGAAAAGATTACACAGATTCAAAATTAGATATTAGCCAAATTCAAAATCTCACAAGAAAATAGGTTAGAAGAAGCAGAATGCCATCTATCTCCAAGAACTACCGTAATCTTGTGCGCATAAGGCGCACCAAGAGTTTAGAGATTTGACCAGAAAAAAAAAAGATTCATATCTTTTGTTCTACTGAATGGATTTTGAAATCTCCTGCGTATAAGGCGCACCTAGAGTTTAGAGATTTGACCAGAAAAAAAAAGATTCATAACTTTTGTTCTACTAAATGGATTTTGAAAATTCAAAAACCTATGTGTTACCTGGACCCCCCAGACCCCCCTGGATGCCATATTCTGCTGATGAGGTTATATGGGAGTGTAAGATATCAAAATAAAGGTCTTGATCTCCCCGTTGTGGATCCAGAAAGAACTAAAACCTCTCGTATAAGACGTGCCTTATACGCAGGAGATTACGGTATATTTTAAGTATTGAAAAAACAAAATTAAAACTCAGGATATGGAATAAAGCGCACCTGTCTGCCGTCTGCCACATCCTTCCGTACCCTCCTCGCCACCCACTTCCTTCCACACGCTCCTTGGTCCACCATCTTCACTCCTGTCTGTAATATAAAGTTTGAAAAGATTACACAGATTCAAAATTAGATATTAGCCAAATTCAAAATCTCACAAGAAAATAGGTTAGAAGAAGCAGAATGCCATCTATCTCCAAGAACTACCGTAATCTTGTGCGTATAAGGCGCACCAAGAGTTTAGAGATTTGACCAGAAAAAAAAAGATTCATAACTTTTGTTCTACTAAATGGATTTTGAAAATTCAAAAACCTATGTGTTACCTGGACCCCCCCCGACCCCCCTGGATGCCATATTCTGCTGATGAGGTTATATGGGAGTGTAAGATATCAAAATAAAGGTCTTGATCTCCCCGTTGTGGATCCAGAAAGAACTAAAACCTCTCGTATAAGACGTGCCTTATACGCGGGAGATTACGGTATATTTTAAGTATTGAAAAAACAAAATTAAAACTCAGGATATGGAATTAAGTGCACCTGTCTGCCGTCTGCCACATCCTTCCGTACCCTCCTCGCCACCCACTTCCGTCCACCATCTTCCACTCCTGTCTGCAATATAAAGTTTGAAAAGATTACACAGATTCAAAATTAGATATTAGCCAAATTCAAAATCTCACAAGAAAATAGGTTAGAAGAAGCAGAATGCCATCTATCTCCAAGAACTACCGTAATCTTCTGCGTATAAGGCGCACCTAGAGTTTAGAGATTTGACCAGAAAAAAAAAAGATTCATATCTTTTGTTCTACTGAATGGATTTTGAAATCTCCTGCGTATAAGGCGCACCTAGAGTTTAGAGATTTGACCAGAAAAAAAAAAGATTCATAACTTTTGTTCTACTGAATGGATTTTGAAAATTCAAAAACCTATGTGTTACATGGACACCCCAGACCCCCCTGGACGCCATATTCTGCTGATGAGGTTATATGGGAGTGTAAGATATCAAAATGAAGGTCTTGATCTCCCCGTTGTGGATCCAGAAAGAACTAAAACCTCTCGTATAAGACGTGCCTTATACGTGGGAGATTACGGTATATTTTAAGTATTGAAAAAACAAAATTAAAACTCAGGATATGGAATAAAGCTCACCTGTCTGCCGTCTGCCGCATCCTTCCGTACCCTCCTCGCCACCCACTTCCTTCCACACGCTCCTTGGTCCACCATCTTCACTCCTGTCTGTAATATAAAGTTTGAAAAGATTACACAGATTCAAAATTAGATATTAGCCAAATTCAAAATCTCACAAGAAAATAGGTTAGAAGAAGCAGAATGCCATCTATCTCCAAGAACTACCGTAATCTTCTGCGTATAAGGCGCACCTAGAGTTTAGAGATTTGACCAGAAAAAAAAAGATTCATAACTTTTGTTCTACTAAATGGATTTTGAAAATTCAAAAACCTATGTGTTACCTGGACCCCCCAGACCCCCCTGGATGACATATTCTGCTGATGAGGTTATATGGGAGTGTAAGATATCAAAATAAAGGTCTTGATCTCCCCGTTGTGGATCCAGAAAGAACTAAAACCTCTCGTATAAGACGTGCCTTATACGCGGGAGATTACGGTATATTTTAAGTATTGAAAAAACAAAATTAAAACTCAGGATATGGAATTAAGCGCACCTGTCTGCCGTCTGCCACATCCTTCCGTACCCTCCTCGCCACCCACTTCCGTCCACCATCTTCCACTCCTGTCTGCAATATAAAGTTTGAAAAGATTACACAGATTCAAAATTAGATATTAGCCAAATTCAAAATCTCACAAGAAAATAGGTTAGAAGAAGCAGAATGCCATCTATCTCCAAGAACTACCGTAATCTTCTGCGTATAAGGCGCACCTAGAGTTTAGAGATTTGACCAGAAAAAAAAAAGATTCATATCTTTTGTTCTACTGAATGGATTTTGAAATCTCCTGCGTATAAGGCGCACCTAGAGTTTAGAGATTTGACCAGAAAAAAAAAAGATTCATAACTTTTGTTCTACTGAATGGATTTTGAAAATTCAAAAACCTATGTGTTACATGGACCCCCCAGACCCCCCCGCCATATTCTGCTGATGAGGTTATATGGGAGTGTAAGATATCAAAATAAAGGTCTTGATCTCCCCGTTGTGGATCCAGAAAGAACTAAAACCTCTCGTATAAGACATGCCTTATACGCGGGAGATTACGGTATATTTTAAGTATTGAAAAAACAAAATTAAAACTCAGGATATGGAATTAAGCGCACCTGTCTGCCGTCTGCCACATCCTTCCGTACCCTCCTCGCCACCCACTTCCGTCCACCATCTTCCACTCCTGTCTGCAATATAAAGTTTGAAAAGATTACACAGATTCAAAATTAGATATTAGCCAAATTCAAAATCTCACAAGAAAATAGGTTAGAAGAAGCAGAATGCCATCTATCTCCAAGAACTACCGTAATCTTCTGCGTATAAGGCGCACCTAGAGTTTAGAGATTTGACCAGAAAAAAAAAAGATTCATAACTTTTGTTCTACTGAATGGATTTTGAAAATTCAAAAACCTATGTGTTACATGGACCCCCCAGACCCCCCCGCCATATTCTGCTGATGAGGTTATATGGGAGTGTAAGATATCAAAATAAAGGTCTTGATCTCCCCGTTGTGGATCCAGAAAGAACTAAAACCTCTCGTATAAGACGTGCCTTATACGCGGGAGATTACGGTATATTTTAAGTATTGAAAAAACAAAATTAAAACTCAGGATATGGAATTAAGCGCACCTGTCTGCCGTCTGCCACATCCTTCCGTACCCTCCTCGCCACCCACTTCCGTCCACCATCTTCCACTCCTGTCTGCAATATAAAGTTTGAAAAGATTACACAGATTCAAAATTAGATATTAGCCAAATTCAAAATCTCACAAGAAAATAGGTTAGAAGAAGCAGAATGCCATCTATCTCCAAGAACTACCGTAATCTTCTGCGTATAAGGCGCACCTAGAGTTTAGAGATTTGACCAGAAAAAAAAAGATTCATAACTTTTGTTCTACTGAATGGATTTTGAAAATTCAAAAACCTATGTGTTACATGGACCCCCCAGACCCCCCTGCCATATTCTGCTGATGAGGTTATATGGGAGTGTAAGATATCAAAATAAAGGTCTTGATCTCCCCGTTGTGGATCCAGAAAGAACTAAAACCTCTCGTATAAGACGTGCCTTATACGCGGGAGATTACGGTATATTTTAAGTATTGAAAAAACAAAATTAAAACTCAGGATATGGAATTAAGCGCACCTGTCTGCCGTCTGCCACATCCTTCCGTACCCTCCTCACCACCCACTTCCTTCCACACGCTCCTTGGTCCACCATCTTCACTCCTGTCTGTAATATAAAGTTTGAAAAGATTACACAGATTCAAAATTAGATATTAGCCAAATTCAAAATCTCACAAGAAAATAGGTTAGAAGAAGCAGAATGCCATCTATCTCCAAGAACTACCGTAATCTTGTGCGTATAAGGCGCACCAAGAGTTTAGAGATTTGACCAGAAAAAAAAAAGATTCATATCTTTTGTTCTACTGAATGGATTTTGAAATCTCCTGCGTATAAGGCGCACCTAGAGTTTAGAGATTTGACCAGAAAAAAAGATTCATAACTTTTGTTCTACTAAATGGATTTTGAAAATTCAAAAACCTATGTGTTACCTGGACCCCCCAGACCCCCCTGGATGCCATATTCTGCTGATGAGGTTATATGGGAGTGTAAGATATCAAAATAAAGGTCTTGATCTCCCCGTTGTGGATCCAGAAAGAACTAAAACCTCTCGTATAAGACGTGCCTTATACGCGGGAGATTACGGTATATTTTAAGTATTGAAAAAACAAAATTAAAACTCAGGATATGGAATTAAGCGCACCTGTCTGCCGTCTGCCACATCCTTCCGTACCCTCCTCGCCACCCACTTCCTTCCGCACGCTCCTTGGTCCGCCATCTTCCACTCCTGTCTGCAATATAAGGTATGAAAATGTTAGACAGATTCATAATTAGATATAAGCCAAATTCAAAATCTCACAAGAAAATAGGTTAGAAGAAGCAGAATGCCATCTATCTCCAAGAACTAAATTTTAAGTATTGAAAAAACAAAATTAAATCCGAGGATATGGAATTAAGCGCACCTTCCTGCCGTCTGTCGCATCCTTGAGTACTCTCCTAGGTCAGCCGTCATCCACTTCCGTCTGCACGCTCCTCGGTCTGCCGTCGTCCAGTTTCGGTCTGTTTAATGTAAAAGCACATAATAAACTTTGCTATCATATGTGTGCTAATTACAATTAACAGTGTTCTCCCTTACTGCCGGGAGGCTGAGTCAGAACAATATCACTCGAACATTAACCCTCCAGTCATTACCCTGTACCATTAACCCCAGGACACCATCTCCCAACCCCGGGACATACACCCCCCATCAACTCCTGCCATCTAAGAACAGTAGGGAATGTCCCCCCGAACCTTTCCTTCTGCCACAAACTAATGCTATCGCTTCCCACCACAATGCTATTCATTGCCTAGCTCACCTCTAACGCCATAAGGGGGAGGGAGGTCAAAGGTCAAGGGGTTGAGATAAGGGGGTTTATTCGAGCGAGTTCATATCCAGAGCAAATCGACACAATTAGTGAGTAGTGATTGAGTAATTGATTTACATGCAAATCAACACAGAAAAACACAGAAAAGGAAACAAACTCACCTGTTTATTGTGGCGACATATGCCTTCAGGCCATTTGCCGCTTTGTTACCTACACTAATTGGTCAGCTGTCGTCCCATCTATGTGGGGGGAAACTCCTCCAAACCCTCCTTCACGCATGCAATGTAAAGTTGAGAAGATTAGAAGAGGTCAAGCTAATTGGTTAGGAAAAAGGCAGAATACCTGCGGAATGCATGGCCATACACTTCGCAGATATTCATGCCCCAAAAAATTGGTATGATGCATCAACGATGCATTGATGCATCAATGATGCATCATGCTAACAGCACCGGCCTCGCTGTAGGCAGTGATGACCTCCACGCTGCGTGTCACCTCCTACCTCTTTACCATATCAAAAAATTAAGAATCTCAGCCTAGAAAAATATATTTTACTATAAATTCTGCATATAATGCACACCCCATGTATGAGATGCATGTAGACTTTTAGAAAATGTCCAAAAACAAAAAAAGAAAATCATTCACCTGCGGAATGCAAGGGCATACATTTTGCAGAAATTCATGTGCCAAAAATTGATATGATGCATCAACGATGCATTGATTCCCTTGATATGTGGAAGGGAGAAGTAAATGCCTATGTATAAGACGCGCATTATACAAAGCAGATTACGGTATATCTAATATATATATACAAAATTTCTAATACATACAAGTTAAATTACCCAGCAAATTTAGAGTCTTTTTAGGAAAAAGGCAGAATACCTGCGGAATGCAGGGCCATACACTTCGCAGATATTCATGCCCCAAAGAATTGGTATGATGCATCAACGATGCATTGATGCATCAATGATGCATTGATGCATCAACGATGCATCATGCTAACAGCACCGGCCTCGCTGTAGGCAGTGATGACCCCACGCTGCGTGTCACCTCCTACCTCTTTACCATATCAAAAAATTAAGAATCTTAGCCTAGAAAAATATATTATACCGTAAACTCCTGCGTATAATGCACACCCTGTGTATGAGACACACCTAGACTTTTAGAAAATTTTCAAAAACAAAAAAATTCATTCACCTGCTGAATGCAATCGCATACACTCCGCAGATATTCATGTGCCAAAAATTGGTATGATGTATCAATGATGCATTGATGAACTTGATATGTGGATCAAGGGAGAACTAAATCCCTACGTAAAAGAAGCGCCTTATACTTGACAGATTCCGGTATCTCTAATATATATATAAAAGATTTCTAATACATAGAAGTTAAATTACCCAGCAAATGTAGAGTATAAATTTTGCTATCATATGTGTGCTAATTACAATTAACAGTGTTCTCCCTTACTGCCGGGAGGCTGAGTCAGAACAATATCACTCGAACATTAACCCTCCAGTCATTACCCTGTACCATTAACCCCAGGACACTATCTCCCAACCCCGGGACATACACCCCCCATCAACTCCTGCCATCTAAGCACAGTAGGGAATGTCCCCCCGAACCTTTCCTTCTGCCACAAACTAATGCTATCGCTTCCCACCACAATGCTATTCATTGCCTAGCTCACCTCTAACGCCATAAGGGGGAGGGAGGTCAAAGGTCAAGGGGTTGAGATAAGGGGGTTTATTCGAGCGAGTTCATATCCAGAGCAAATCGACACAATTAGTGAGTAGTGATTGAGTAATTGATTTACATGCAAATCAACACAGAAAAACACAGAAAAGGAAACAAACTCACCTGTTTATTGTGGCGACATATGCCTTCAGGCCATTTGCCGCTTTGTTACCTACACTAATTGGTCAGCTGTCGTCCCATCTATGTGGGGGGAAACTCCTCCAAACCCTCCTTCACGCATGCAATGTAAAGTTGAGAAGATTAGAAGAGGTCAAGCTAATTGGTTAGGAAAAAGGCAGAATACCTGCGGAATGCATGGCCATACACTTCGCAGATATTCATGCCCCAAAAAATTGGTATGATGCATCAACGATGCATTGATGCATCAATGATGCATCATGCTAACAGCACCGGCCTCGCTGTAGGCAGTGATGACCTCCACGCTGCGTGTCACCTCCTACCTCTTTACCATATCAAAAAATTAAGAATCTCAGCCTAGAAAAATATATTTTACTGTAAACTTCTGCATATAATGCACACCCCATGTATGAGATGCATCTAGACTTTTAGAAAATGTCCAAAAACAAAAAAAGAAAATCCTTCACCTGCGGAATGCAAGGGCATACATTTTGCAGAAATTCATGTGCCAAAAATTGATATGATGCATCAACGATGCATTGATTCCCTTGATATGTGGAAGGGAGAAGTAAATGCCTATGTATAAGACGCGCATTATACAAAGCAGATTACGGTATATCTAATATATATATACAAAATTTCTAATACATACAAGTTAAATTACCCAGCAAATTTAGAGTCTTTTTAGGAAAAAGGCAGAATACCTGCGGAATGCAGGGCCATACACTTCGCAGATATTCATGCCCCAAAGAATTGGTATGATGCATCAACGATGCATTGATGCATCAATGATGCATCATGCTAACAGCACCGGCCTCGCTGTAGGCAGTGATGACCCCACGCTGCGTGTCACCTCCTACCTCTTTACCATATCAAAAAATTAAGAATCTTAGCCTAGAAAAATATATTATACCGTAAACTCCTGCGTATAATGCACACCCTGTGTATGAGACACACCTAGACTTTTAGAAAATTTTCAAAAACAAAAAAATTCATTCACCTGCTGAATGCAATCGCATACACTCCGCAGATATTCATGTGCCAAAAATTGGTATGATGTATCAATGATGCATTGATGAACTTGATATGTGGATCAAGGGAGAACTAAATCCCTACGTAAAAGAAGCGCCTTATACTTGACAGATTCCGGTATCTCTAATATATATATAAAAGATTTCTAATACATAGAAGTTAAATTACCCAGCAAATGTAGAGTATAAATTTTGCTATCATATGTGTGCTAATTACAATTAACAGTGTTCTCCCTTACTGCCGGGAGGCTGAGTCAGAACAATATCACTCGAACATTAACCCTCCAGTCATTACCCTGTACCATTAACCCCAGGACACTATCTCCCAACCCCGGGACATACACCCCCCATCAACTCCTGCCATCTAAGCACAGTAGGGAATGTCCCCCCGAACCTTTCCTTCTGCCACAAACTAATGCTATCGCTCCCACCACAATGCTATTCATTGCCTAGCTCACCTCTAACGCCATAAGGGGGAGGGAGGTCAAAGGTCAAGGGGTTGAGATAAGGGGGTTTATTCGAGCGAGTTCATATCCAGAGCAAATCGACACAATTAGTGAGTAGTGATTGAGTAATTGATTTACATGCAAATCAACACAGAAAAACACATAAAAGGAAACAAACTCACCTGTTT